>JAYKKI010000001.1:32363750-32985000 GCA_039881145.1 Druceiella hillmani
TTAAATGAAAACTAATGTCAAACGACGCACGGTTCCATGATGTTGTCTATTCAATTAGCGTATTTAGGGGTTTTTATATTTTGGTAATCAGACAAATTATCGCATGATTTTCACTTAACAGTCATGGTAAATTTTTCGACTATGTTCTA
This sequence comes from Druceiella hillmani, assembly GCA_039881145.1. Lineage (NCBI taxonomy): Eukaryota > Metazoa > Arthropoda > Insecta > Lepidoptera > Hepialidae > Druceiella > Druceiella hillmani. The sequence goes on from JAYKKI010000001.1 coordinate 32,363,900, forward strand.
TATTGATGAAAAATCGTCTAAAAATCATTTCAATATTTTAATTTTTCATACAATACATTTTTAATAATATGTTTTCAAAGTTTAAAAAAACTTTTCTTTATTTATTCGAGATATAATGGCGTCCATCAATTTGTTTGTTTTATTACGATAGGCCATCGCCAATTTGTATACAACCTGCTGTTTGCCTTTAGCTCTACATTAAAATGATTTAATCAAGTTTCGCATAACAAGTAAGAAATGACATCGGAGCGCGTGATGTATTGTGTTTATTGAAATATTTTACTCCTAACCTATGTAATAATAATTGTGCGTAACAAAATTACACTTTCAATTATATATTTATTGTGGTAACAAAAATATAATAATATAAGAGCATTAAAATCATGAATTTGACCATGAAAACTTATTTTTCAATTTAAATTTTTCCGTTTTTGTTAACGAAGTACAACGAAATATTTAAGCAATTAAATCTGCATTAGACAAAAATTACAATTATCACTAAATATACGTATGTTGCGATTCATAAACAACATAATATATGAAACTAGTTTACAAGAAAGACGTAAATATTATCTTGGGCCTCCTAACTCTTATCACAGTTTTCATTTTTATAGCATAATTTTAATGTGCTCTTATACAAATTTGAAATGAAGGTAAAAGTATTTACGCCAAGAGCTATATTCTTGTGAACATTTTGTGAAAGTTTTTGGGGAACATAAATTTAGAAAATTATTCGTCATATATTTTATATAGCATAAATCATCAATATAATGCTATGGAGCTAATTAAGATGTCTATGAGTGATAGCATCTTGGTCGATGATCTTATCGATCCCTGTGCCATCGTGAATCTATGATGACGTGTTGATACTTAACTGTAGCACTGTAAATACTTAAAATTTAAATACCAAGGACAAATATAATTTGATACGTGGTGATAAAACTGGACACCCAGGAAAAAGAATTAAATTTTTAATTGATTTCCGGCAAAGATATTGAAAATAATATTTAATTATTATACGATAAAATTTCAATTATTTGCTTATTAGGTGCGAATCATATTTGTTCAATATTCAATTTTAATTTTAATAATGTCAAGAAATTTTAAAATCAGCCCTCATAATACTGCAATTAAATATATCAAATTGATATCATACAATTTTACGCTTTGAATATTTCAGAGAAATTTACGTTACAAAAAAAATGATCCATTAAAATATTAGTTGACGTATTGATGATATAAAAAACTTCTCGTTGAAAATTCATGTTACATTATTTTTAATTGAAAATATTTTAGACAACATTATTACAACGACTGTGAGCTTGTTAGGAAATATTTACATTTTGCATATTTTGAACTACAATGGATGTATTTATAAACTCCCGAAAATGTACCATGATATGAAAAATCCTATCAAGCATGAGTACGAATCGCACAAGGTTTCAATACACATTTAAGCACTTAAGTATTCCACGTATTTCTATTAAATTATATCCAAATATGAATTTATTCAACTTAATTTTTTTGGCCTAAAAACATGGTGTATATTCCAAAAATTATAAGAAATAGGATAATGGTTAGTTTTCCCGTAATCATCTAGTCAGATTTTACCAATCCTTCGTAATGTCGTCGCCGTGACGTATTGGATTGATCACAAGGCATACGGCCTTTAACGATGCGGTGCACCGCAGCGACCCGGGTTCGATTCCCGGCCGTTCGTCGAACGGGGCTGGACTAGTGTTGTGGTTGGCTGTAAGAGATTGCTTTCGTAGCAATAAGTCCGCCATATGTATCAATTAGATACATTAAAGTAGATAAATATATAAATAAATATTCATGATTTTTAGCACAGTAGTTTGGGAACAAAGTAGGTTAAGTTTCAAGGTAGGTGCTATAATATCTCCCATTATGCCAACTTCCAAGACTGTAGGTCGAATGGAAGTACCCTACAGGTTTTGAGACTGTATAAATAACAAAAAAAATATGGTTTTAAGGGCCATTTGGTTCTGTTGCGTGGACCAAAAAATGTAATTCTTAAAGCAATGTAAGTTTACAGGCTTCCTTATAGGATAAACTATCCCAATAATATAACTTATCCCAATCTGTTCCTGAGAAAAAGGGCTTTGATTCATAGATAGTCGGATATCAAAGTAATCCTGTAAGAATACTGATTTTTTACATTTTGAGTGACGTATCGCTGAAAAAATTTAATTTTGAAATGTATAGAGACCTTTACAATATAAGTTATTGTGTTTGTTTCCAGATTTTACCTATCATGAAATACGTTCTGAAAATTTTTCCGAATTCAAAATATTAGATGAGCATTTAGAAGTTGAATAGTAATAAGAATGTGATCTTAAAACAATTCAAATAATATTTCTCTTTGAATAGTCCACATTCTTACAGGAGTTGGGTTTATTGTTGAATATTATCTTTTTAGCCATAAATTGTAAAGTGATTAAAAATAAAATATTCTGCATGTAACATTGTCCTATTCTTTTTATTATCGATCTTGGTTGAAAAAGCGAAATTATTTTAAGACAATTCATCTGCTTTTGATACAAAACACATTATATCTCTCAATCATAAGTAGTAAACACTTTTCACATCTTCTGCTTTAAAAAACCGACTGCTTCAAAAATTTGTTTAAAGTATGTAATTATCAAAAAAGTGAATCAGATAAAGACAAGGAAAATTCCAAATAACTATAGAGAATATTTTTAACGATAGACAAAATTTGGAGTCTAATGACAGATAGTGTTGTTGTGGTAACAGTAAATGAAAACTTACAAATTTGACTTTAAAAAAACATAAAATATGTAACAATATAAAAAAACACACATAAATATCAAAGAGACGAAAGAACTGGCTTTAATAAAATCACAAGTAGGAAAATAGCAGAACATTAAACGATAAAAAGTACAAGGAGATACCAGAGAGTAAAAAATTAGGTATCCGGAAATTTCTTGGCTTGGAGCGCATGAGACAAACGACTTGTATTTATGAACGATACACAAAGGAATGAAGATTAACTTGAAAAAATGCTTAGAAATTTTTGTTGCAAAGTTTAATGCAATGCAGATAAAATTGTTATTTATTAAAATTATGATAATCAAGTAAAATAATAATACATTAATGTAATTAATTCAGCCGCAATGCTCAATCTCGTGGCTGTGTCTGTTTCGTACATAAAGGCAATTTTTTTTTAACTACTGGATATGCAGGGTATTGTTACGTTTGCTATAGAAGCAAAAATGGTCCACCACTCGCATTGGACCCATAGACTTATCGACATTAGTCTTCGTCTTGAGTGATTTTTATCAAATCCACATTTAAACTTTCCTCGTGAATCTATCTATTTGTGGAAACCTGACCAACCTCCGTTCAGAAGTTTTTGGGAAAATAGCCTAAGTAAACAGACAAAGGTAACGGGAATTTTGTTTTATAATATGTATGAATACATGGATTTTGTATTACGTTTTATTAGTTGGCAATTGTTCCTATACTCGGCTAAAAACAATTATTTTAATCCTGCAAGATAAATAACACATACTTAAAAGTAGAACAATGCTTATTTAATAAATTTATAGAGCGATAAAAACGTATCATTAAATAATATTTCATTTAAAATAATATTACTAATTCTTTGGTAAACTAAATTACTAATTTTTTGCCTTATCATTCTTTATATACAGTTTCCAACATATCGTTATTTACACGTGCCATTACACGTTCTCTTACCGTTAAATTAGATTGGTTTGTCAGATTTAACAATTATCATTCTTTGTCCATTTTTTTATTGCTCATTTGTAATTTTTAAATAAGCTCTTGTTTGAAATCTAAAATATACAGTTTTACAAAAGCTGTATCTTAATGGTTAAATAATGTTGTATTGTTTTAAGGGGTACTCAAATGTCTTTAAGGGGTTATTTGGCAAATCGAATTGTGTATGAAATTATACGAAAATATTTATTGCTAGATATTTTATTACTCTGACATTATTTGTTTATGAAAATGTAATTTACTAAAAACAAATGGTATTTTACGTATAGATTTATGGAGAGAACACATTTTATTTACCGTGTTGTTTATCATGATTCAGGTTGCATTTTAAGCTTTTTTGTAGGATCCTAGAATAATCATGGAATGGCTCGTGATTACTAATTAGGAAAGGCGATGATTCCGGCAATTACGGTGGGTAAGGAAGCGTAGGTAATAAGATACTTTAGCCTACAATTGAAACCTTGAAAATATAAAACCTCTTTACATACGTCGACCCATTTCTGAAGTTGAAGAGTTGTTTGATCAAGTAGTAGTCAAACAATATATTTACACTTCTTTCTCAAAGCTTCGAGTTGTTTTTCTATAACAATGCAAAGGCTTGATAGTAATTCTGCCACATACAACGAACTTAACCTAGGATCAGTGTCAAAATTTTTTAAAAATTGTTTGTCCTTTAATTTAGTAGGTCGTCCTGGATGAGAGTTATCAGAGATTGAAATTTTCTTGCTTGACTCTTTGGAAACAATGTTTTTCTGTATAACAAAAGAGCACATATTTACCCATCATTGTACATACATTTTGCTTCGCTGACTTTTCGTCCTAAACAAAATTAAAAATGCAAAGGTACTTTTAGTTCTCCTCATTAATTTCTATATTATATATTTAGTATTCCGAGGCAAAATTCCCAAAACTGAACACTAACGAAATCACTTCGGCGTCTGCCCGTGAATACCTCCGTCTGTCACGGGTGATGTGCACGGAAAGTATTGTTTATACAAATTTTAAATTTAATGCATTGATTTTGAAAGCTCAATTATAGAGGTGAAGATATATATATATATATATATATATATATATATATATATATATATATATACATATATATATATATATATATATATATATAAATAAATATATATATATAAATAAATATATATATATATATATATATACATGTATTCAATTTTGATTCTGGAAGTTGATTTCAGTGGGAAACTTAGGAAATTACATTTAAGTTTACATTGTAAGATGTACATTTATCAAAACACGAATTCAATACTGTATACTATATTTTTTGATTTAATTATTTTTTATTACTTTTCGGAAAGAACGGTTAAAATTAGTTTTTCACCGCATTTGTCACCAGAGATTGCCCACATAAATCTGGAAAAAATCATAAACATCGGAAATCAGATAAAAATCAATGAAAATTTTCAGAATTGAAAACTTCCTGCGGGAATCATTTTTATAAACAATTTATTTATTCATTTCTTCCTAACTGGTGATCTATTGATTTTAGAGAAATAGTTTCCCCATAAAAAATATTTCTCTTTATATAACGAGAAAGTTTATTCCTTGCACGTTTTAAACATTTTTAACCTGATTTAGTCAAAACCACTCAACTCCCTCCACTCCGCGCCGCACTCAGTTCCGTGCATATGCGATATGATACATTGAGGCATCGGCGCGGGTGGTGGCCAGTAGCGTGGCAGATGAGCCCCTTTTAAACACGTAGTCGGAGTGGATTACTATTAATATTTAAGTGGTGGGCTCTATCGACCCCACATACACTAATTGTGTGTGTTTTATACTAAATTTACTTGCTTTATTTTTGACATACTCTTCCACAGATGTTTGAAAAGTTTCTATGACGTTTCGAAAATAATCAAAAAAAGTAGCGGCTGCATTAGTTGTCTAAATTCCATGGATATCGGAAATATGCAAAAACGATATCAAATCAGTATAGGAAGAGATTTGAAACAGATTTGGCATTCTCTTAGAGGTATTTGATATTTTAGTGGCTGCAGTAGCGTAATAAAGCATTACTTTAGAATCAGTTATTCCTGTACCAGGGGCATATAAAAGTACAAGCGATTAACGTACTAGTATATAAGCTCATAATTTTAAGCGTTGGGTATATTACTGTGAAATTTGCATGCCATACGTTTTCGAGTCTAAGGACATCCTCTCTCTATGGAGAATTCAAAATTCCAAATAGCTTATGAAATCAAAACACCACCTACCTTGCGTTCTTTCATTCAACTAATACTTAGTTATTAGGATATTTGAATGTATATTACCAGGAATTCAAATCCAATTTCATTAACATAATACTGTATCAGAAGGTTGAGGAAATATTGGAAATTCCAATCGGCACTTGTTTCCGAATCAAAGAAAACATGCCATTTTATGCTTGTATAATATTGTTTCAAGTAACATCGTATTTGGCCACATTAAACCTCGTTGGTTTTTAGAGTTCATTATCGCCTTGATCGAGACCTTATCAATATTGTTTATTTGTTTAGATATATAATCCTTCACCACTTTTTTTTTTGTGTCTATGCACTATAAAGTTCCATCATTGGAAAAATAGAAGCTTATTTCTTTAAACAAAAAAATTATATTATAAACAGTTCATAATGTTTATGAAATTAAGAATTTAAAGCGATGAGTAAACCAATAATCACTATTGAAAAGTGGATTTAACTAGTTGGATGGAAAACTGTAAAAATAGGTGGCTCGCAGTAACTGTAAATACTTGATTATAAATGAAAAGTAAAAGTAAAGTTTTTTAATGAAAAGTAAAATTTTTCTCACTTTTCAATTTAATATTTCTTTGCATCTTTAGATGTTATTCGGTAAAAATTTCCTAATGTTGTTTTTCTTTTGAAATGATTAACATTAAAAATAAATATTAATTATACAATAATCGTGTTTTTCCTTTCATTTTTATATGTCTGATTTTTCTTCTACTGCGAGATGCATTTATTGTGGTCGCTCATCTATATCAACACAACTTTCGTCAAGGTCTCAATATAACATTTCTCGTTTTGAAGAATTTTACGTAATAGATTTACAATGTATTCCTTATATATCTGTCACATGTTTAAACAAAATATTGGTGACTTTAGACATTTATTGATTAAATGTCACTAAAACTTGAAAATACCAAAAAATAATTAAAATTCATAAACAAAATACATATTACTACCCTTCTATTGTATATTAATGATATCCCTTTATGAAAAACGCGCATGTCAGACTACATATCAATTAATAGTTTTTTTTAGATTTTTATTGTTTTTCTTTTTTCTTTGGTGTATTAATTCTATATTGTAACAAAGATGACAACATTTTGTTAAACAGAACGTCTTATCGAGAGTTCTTTAAATTCTTCATGTAAATCGAGTTCCTCTGTTCTACCAATAAATAAATATTTCAAGCAAACTAATGTGCTACGAACGACATATATTTTTATTTTCAAAATTACTGATTCTGTTATAAATGTTAATAAACAGCTTTTTATAGAAAATGTTTGACATAGAAACTGGAAAAAGCACCGTATTAAAGCAATTTAAACTGCATAGATTTCATCAATTAATATTCACAAAATATTTTCAAACCTGTATTTAACTGTGTTTTTATGTAAAATGAATTAATTGAATTTTCATGTAAATATCATGAAAGAAAGTTCAAAATCTCTAGCCCTTAATCTCCAAAACCCTTAAGGGTTCTTAAGGTCTCCGAAATTGCGAGTTAAAATTGTGATAAAAGCATTACAATTATTCTAATTCTAAATTTCACATTTTTTGAGTATTTTAGGATAATATTAAGTTTATATTTGAGGCGATCTATTCATTTAAAAGAATATATTGTCTAGCAGTTTTTGGGAATCACATGTTCTCTTAAATATATTTATTACATGTCCCAAGTTTGTGTGAATTATATTTATATTTAACAGTTTTTCTGTACATTTGTGTACACACACATACATACATGCATATATATATATATATATATATATATATATATATATATATATATATATATATATATATATATACATGTATTTATCTACACTACTTTTAATATATTTATGATATCGCCAATTTTCATTTCTCACTCATATTCAAAATTCATACGTAGATTATAAATGTTACTGTGTTAAAACACACCATGAATAATATATGTCCCTAATTTCATACGAACTTCAACCCATAATAGTTTACACATTAAAATATAAATGTATATTTACACTCCAATCTCAGGCGGTATGTGTATGCTACGTAATCATTAAGTTGATACCTTCAAAAGAAAAATTACGATTTTGTTAGAGTTCCTTAGCCAAATAGTCCATACGGAATACTTGTAATGTCGTCAGCCTGTTTGTTCGCCGTTAAGTCACACCGTCATAGTGGTTTCCTCATTTTACCCCATTAAATTGAATGCCAACGAGAAGAGGTCTTTAAACATTATTTGCGTCTCAAAGACATTTTGCAGTGTCCTATCTACAACTTTTGACGGTAAAATATATTTTTCTCAACAACAACTTCGCCAGTCAATCAGTCACATACAAGTTGTGACCGTAAAATATATACCCTTACCAACAACTTTTTACGGTAAAATATACATTTATCTATTCAGTTCAATGGGTTACTAATAGGTTCTTTACATTTCTTTTTAATTATATTTTTGTTGTAATAATATTTTGTTATGCTAAGCAATAATAATTTATAGTAAGTAATAATAATTTATAGTAAAAAATAATCATAACAATAATTACACTGTATGCAAAACCCATCTCTCTACAAAAAACAAAAATGATTTTGACGAGTATCTTGGGCAAAAATCAGTATTAGGTCGTGGTTTTTATTATTTGTCTTTTGCATTTCTCTAATTACTATTAAAGAATTTTAATGGTTTTTAAATTATATTTTACTTTATATCCTTCGCACCCTCGAATTTTATTTTACTTTTAATTCCTCTATGATTCACAACAAATGAATTATTATGAATATTGAACAAATTAATATATTTCTAATGCCACTGTTTCAAATGCACCGAACTTATGGTCACTTATTTAGAAACATCATTCAAAATATCTCTGTGCCCATATCGTGCAAAAAGCACTTAACAGATATGAATGCAACTTTATACTCGGTCAATATTTGCAACAAAAATTGTCAAGATTGATTCTAAGCATTACCATCTTTTAATTATTTAACATATTACTGCTCAATAAATTGACAGCGATGTCTGTTTCTTTCATAAACAAACATCACAAATGATTAGTTAGTAGGTGTCTATATTAGTTTTGTTCAAAAAGGTATAGTATCATAACTATCTAAGACACAAGAGGCAATTTTCTGGGTGCACCCCAGGGAAACTTTTAAGATCTCTAACTGTATAGAATCGTCTAACTTCCCCTGAACGAGGCTAAATTGCTGGTAATAAATATAACGATAAATATATTTTATGTAGACCAATTGAAAGTTTTGTACCAATTAGTGATAATTTATAACTAAAGTTATACTGAAGACTGTGAAAACTGCTATTAAAATCTTAGTATATAATAGTGATATCAATTAACTTTTACTTGAATTGAACATTGTGAGAATGTCATATGGACATTATTAAATTATTGTTTTTATTTGGTCTCATTTCCTTTCAACATAAGATGGTTCACGTGATATTTATTTATATTAAAGACAATAAACAACGAAATAAGTCAATATTTAAATTTTAGCTTGATTTACAGCGAGTAAAACGACAAGCAAGGTAATAATTAGTAAGTTTCGGGAATGTTATTTAATAATATAAGTTTTAAGTCATAATAATTAAGTTTCTGTGTTCTAATGTTTACGTCTCTGTGCATTTAATTTAACTATTTTAAAACGTTTATTTGCAAAAAATCATTAAGAACAATTTCTGCGATAAGTTATTTACTAAAAATAAAATAATAAAACGAAATCAATGTTTGATTATTTACAACCATGTGAATATTTTTTTTGTCGTTTTCATTGTGTTCAAATAAAAATATTTATATAAAAATGATATATTTCATCTCTACCAGACTTCCCATGAGGGCTCAAAAGTTTTTCTGTAGTCAGGATGACTAAACATTCAGACCCACTTTATTATTAATATTTGTTATTTATGTATTTTAGTAGGTTCGTAAAAGACAAGATGTGGCTTATGTAAAAATATTTTCTCTTAGTTTTATAGATAAGGTAGGAAATTTTTCATAAATAAAATATTAAAACATTTCATAATAAACTAGCAAGGTACGCTTCTTAGTCAGCATAGCTCACAACACGACATTTGTTAAATTAAAAAATAGAAATAAATATACACAGGTGTATATGCATATATATATATATATATATATATATGTATATATATATATATATGCATGTACATATATATGTCTGACCTAGGTGTTATCATTGATTCTAAAAATTTAATGGCCTCGTCACTTTTTTCAATGAGTTGTTTAGGGACTACAAATATTATATTTGTAAATTACCTGTTCAAAATAATCTTCAAAAATAAATTAATGTGAGTAGTTTCGGTATTATTTACAGGTTAATCAGTTTAATCTATGCATGACCAAAGCAAATTAACTCATACATTCCATGGTTAGTTTGATTAAATTTTGGTCTATCTAATCAAGGAATTCATTTTCTGTCTGTCAATGCTTCGATAACGCAAGTGAACATAATAAAGATTTAGTAAAAGTGAGCTCTACTTTATGCGTTATTTTTATATAGAAAAAATATATATTAAATTAATTGACTAAAAAAAAATGTTTTTGTACATACGTATATTACTCTTTTTTAAACATTTTCCTTTTAAAAATAAATCACTGCATTTTCATTTAAAATAGCTTTATAAAATATATTCTCGGCTTACTAGCAATTTGTTTATTTTCTATAATAATTTTTTTTTCAATAAGGCGGTGGTAATCCTTTACCAAAAAAGAATAAACTAATATCTTTAAATAAAATCAAGGTATTTTAGAAATTTTGGTGTTAGTACAAAATTTACGTGAGTTGATTATTATAGTTTTCACTTGTCCTTACATTGAGCGACTACTGTTTGTTTTACATATGACTGGTTAATAAATAATGGTTTCAAATAATAATACAAACATTTGAGTCCTATGCGAAGTTCTCAATTTTTTCAATAGAATAGATTCCACTTTGTAAAATAATTTACAATTTCAGATTACTTACTTTTCCCCTTTTTTTAATTAAAAATATATTCATTAAGATTATGAGATATATATTCACTTTAAAAGATACTAAATTTTTTTCTATGCATGAGAAAAAAGTCATAAATACCGCAATATTTGTCGGATTATTTTTATCCTTTTAATTGTTATTATTCTAAAGTTGATGCCATTGAATCTATCTTCTGAAATACTAATCTAAAATTTATATTTTAATTTAAGTGCTTAAAGTGCTTTAAGTGCCTAAATTTGTACATTGACACATAAAGTGCACGTTGGTGTAAAAATTCCTTCATCGCAATTATTTTTCAATAATTTCTCTCTTTAAAAAGGGAAGTATGAAACAAAAACAAAAAAGAAACTAGCAAATTTATGAAATTATTCAACTTTCCCTTATTTTATTAACCGTTTCAATACTTAAAGGGATTGAATTGCGAGTAGAATCAATGTTTTCAAATTTTTTTCCCGAGAGAAATTTTTCTTTCAACGATTTTAATATGGGGTAACTCAATGTACCTGTACATGAGTAGATTTCTTCCGTATTTTATTTTCAAATGATTTACTAAAAGCCAACAATTTGATGCCTTATCACTACGTTAAACTTAATGTAACCATTTCCATTTTTTCGGGGAAATACTCAAAATCTTAAGAAAAACCTCCTGAACTATCGTACAAATAATTGTGAAAGAGTATTTGATACCTTATAAGATGTAGAAACTAAGAAAAAAATCGATTACTTTTTTTACCTTTTATTAAATTTCCATATAAATATTTTCTACTCAAGGCGTAGCCACATATAAATATTTAAATATAAATTATATTTTCATCAATCTATTTGAAAATATTATTTTTGACCATTCAAATATACCGCCAAGTACATTTTTAATAGATATGAAAATATCGGGAATTTCTTAAAACCCATTGCATCCAGAATATTCGCTATAGTTTTCCAGTAAACTTTAGGAAACTTTTAATACAACAATACATTTATAATTGAATACTAGAAATAAATAAGGCACTAAATGCCTTAAGGTTATTGTGTTGAGAAAACAATAAAATGTATACAAGTACTTCTAATAATTAACTTTATTTATTTTTTTAATTTTTAAACAATACAGTAGCACTTTTATGCTAATTTATGTTATAAAAACTCAAAACATTATGTTTGTAAATGTGAAAAAAAACGTATGAACATAAAATATAAAGAAAGTCCGAAGTCCTCATTGAGTTTCATAAATAAGGTACTAAGTCACTGCTTATTGTTATTAAAAAGGCATTATGTCTAAACTGGACGTAACCGTCAAGATTCAAGTTGAATTCGTATTTACGATACTAGTGATGTGACAAACAAAACGTATTGTGGATAAGTGACATTGCGAACAAATTAGGCACTTAACAAATATAAATAAAAGGATTTTTGTTCTTCGTTTCTAAAGAAAGGTACCATAGCTAGTAGATATTTTTTTTTGCAGCAGTTATTTTAGAAACACAATTTAATTGTGGAATAGAAATTGTATTCAAATCTCTCAAAGTTTTATTTCTTTTTAGAATGTTAAAAGTTTTCCAAGGTTCCATACCGTTTAATGTAGTACGAACTTTAACTCTGTTTAGGTGTTCTTTAGATAGTTTATCCACTGTGCTTTAGATATATTCATTTTATCTATGTTGATGATGGAGTCAGCAGCTTTGTGGAAGTCAAAAAAATCATTTCGGGTCAATGGTATGACTTGGAACGATTTGTCTCTCGCTTCTGCAATAATTTTTATTAAATCTTCTGGAACCATTGGACTGCAAACTTTTTTGCGTTTTTCAATTAATGCGAAATCTCTACTGCAATTTAAATGAGAGTGTACAGAGACCAAATACTTGTATTCTATTTTGTCGAAAATATTCATTTTTATCAGGTAAATCCATAATAAAATAACCATCTTGTTTTTTATTTTGGCCCCAACAGTTATCACTCCACATGACGAGATTCCTTTTAGTGGTAGCATTGCTCTGGAAAACTTTCAAAATACAAGACGCGATTTCATTACCACCTCTTCCTATGATTCCTTTATGCCATAGACACATATACGCGTCATTAGTATCCCCAATGTGCAGGCCAAAATTAAAATTAGAAAGTTGCCGAAGATAATACATTTGACTATGTGTCAGGGCAGGAGTTGACAAAACTTGTTGCAAGTCCATTGTTGCAGTACATGTCAAACTGTCTGGCATTTTTGATTTCGCAATATCTGTTTTTAAATAATCCATTCTTTATTTGCTTTACTTTGGTGTAATTTTAATTCCAATGAAGACTCTTTGTCATTAACATTAGCTTTTACTTGAACTGTCAGCAAATCACAAGTTGCACATGTATCTGTTCTCTTTCTGCCAAATTTTACATTATTAAAATTATTTTTAAATACATTAGTGTAAAATTTATAAGTCACAGCAATATCAGGATACAATAGTTTAAATGATTTAAAAAACCTGTTCAGATTTAAATCTGAACTTAAGTATTGTTTTTGAGTACGTAATCTACCATAGTGAGATTCTTCACGAGGAAATGAATTGATATGATACTTTACATTTTCAATATCTTCGTCTGAAAATTTTCTGTTTTTAATTTTGTTTCCTCTTTTTTCTATATAACCTAATTCTCCACTTTTCACTCTATTTATTGAAATATGAATTTTTTTTGTTTTAATCCAAACACCAATGAAAATGTTTTCCCACAAACTGGTTTCAGGTTAAAACATATGAAACTGTACACTGACGTCTGCTGTTATTGGGATCACTATATTTACCATTTCTCCTCCTCTTTATTTCCAATATATTTCACAGACTCATTAAATATGACCCTTGCTTTTCGGCATAACCAAGGTTGTAATAATCGTACAATAATTTTAATTTCTGTTCGTAAGGAATCTGATGACAACTTTTTTATATTTGCACACAACCTGAAATTTAAATGGGTGTATCTATAATGCTAAATAATTTTGTCTGATATACAAAAAATAAAACAAAGGAATAAAAATAACAAATAGAAAATTAATTTTAGTTTACTTTTCCTGACATCGATATTAAAAACAGTATAGCAACGTAGGTCACTACAACACTATGACGACTAGCAATGGAAAAAACGGTGTAATTGAAATAATGTTTGAATGATATTACCTCTTCTCTAGGAGGACAAACAGCAGGAATTATTTTCGAAGATGTTGAAATATATTCTTGTCCTTTAGTTTTTAAAATTTTACGGACTATATTTTCATTGGAACATAATATTTTTCTTTTATTTGCACCTTTGGCACAAGGTAAACACAAGTCGGCGCGCATGGTCCTTAGTGCTTTATTCCAAATCGCGGACCAGTGGGGTTAGTACCCGTACAAGTTTCACACTAGTATATCGGTGATAAGATTGCCGTGAGGCTCTTAGAGCTTTATTTAAGACATTGGTACATAGAATCAAAAATCATAATTTATTCCAAAACTACTTTTTTTGGTACTTAATGCCTTATTTATTTCTAGTATTCAATTTTGATTTCAGAAGTTCTGGGGTTTCGAAAATTTTCAATAATATATTTAGAACTGTACTATCCTAAAAAAATTAGTTTTGGAACACTTCTAAATTCTTCTTTTCTAATTCTGTACCAAATGACATAGGAACTGAAAACTAATAGAATTAATTTCAGGCATTTCAAATTACGGTACAATATTTCTTATGTTATCAGTTGAAATATATGCGGATATGTATACTAAATACCGTGCCAAATTTACATTTTTTTCACAACGAAAAATCCTAATTCGTATCCGAAAACATTTTCTTTTTTAATTTAATATCAATATAGATGACATATAAATTAATAAGTGCCACTAAAATTTATTTTTGATTATTACAAGACCAGTTTAGCTATATTTCTTAGAATGAAATTACTTAGGCTCATTGCTACTTACTATTAAATGGTATTACTATCCAAAAATTAAATTTAATTATATTTTTTTTTCAATAATTTATAAGTTAACTACAAAGTAGGCAAATGCGTATAACAATTTTGTTTTACAGCCAATTTAAATTTGTGTTAATAAAGTATAATTTACTTTTAATTAACGGAAAGGTATTTAACCTTAAAATTTTATATTACTTACAATTTAACTGCACATGAACACTTATATTTTGTACATATAAATTAACATCAAATTAGTAATTTAAACCATGCCTAGTGTGAACTCCTGAATGTAAAACTAAATATAAAATCGACATGGTTTTAAAATTAGTTTCGTTCTTACTACCCCTATTTCTATCTTATTCTTTTATGTTTACACCTACTTACATGAAACTTGGAATATAGATATAAATTAAGGGCGTAAAATCAAATATGAAGCAAAATTTTTAAAAAATTGTCTTAATCCACTATGTTAGAAAATAAATGCACGAAACTTCAAACAAAAAATCTGTCAAAAAAGCAACAAAGTTTGTTTTAAAATCAAGTAATTTTAATATTTATGATTAGAGATATTTCAATTTGAAATCACCATCAAGATGCAATTCATTTCAAAAATATAATTTCACAATTCTTAAAAATTTATCATGACAAATTGGTGTGGTTTCAAAATTATGTATTTTCTTAACATCTTATTCTTATAAATCTAAAGTTACAGAACTTTGGCATAACACTACTCGTCTTGCTTGTTGCGGGTTTTTTAACTTCTGTAGCCTAAACCGAAATACAATAGCGTTATAAGTTAAAAATCAATAAATTTAAACAATGTACAGATTTGAAAACTCTTATATATTCTAAAATTAATATCAATCCAATAAACTATGTTTTCATATCATTGCAAAGAATCAGAACATTAAAATAAATCCAGACAATAAAGGCCTCCACTCGGAATTGGGACCATAAAATGTTTAATATCAGTTCGCAAACATAATGTAACCATCATCTACTTTTCTTATCATTAAAAGCTACTCCGTACTACGTTAAGTCAAGGAGTGTGTGATTATAAAAGCAGTAAAACAAAGAGAAGTCATCAAAAATTACCTAACATTTATATTTAAGAACATATTTATGGCTGACTTTCACCGCGACAACCTTAAAGGCGAGCGCTAAAACGAAAATAATAAAGAAACCACTCTCACCCTCTTCTACGTTTTTTCTTAATGGTTTTTCCGGCTGTCTTCTTCTTTAAAACTAGCTTAGAGAGTATTTGAAATACTTATATACTTTACATTTATGTGGTGGCGTTCAGACTGCTCGTGATGAGCCTTGTAATTATCGAATAAAACGATTAAAGAAAATCTTGAAATTTTTATGATAAAATACATTTTTTATAAAATAACATTCCCTTTATAATCTTGTCGAAAAACTTCTAGCAAATAAAATGAAACGAGTTAAAGGAAGTATACAATCCTCAAAAATTGAACAGACGTATAGGTACGTTCTTAATAAGCGGTTTGAACGCCACATAAATATAAAACATATCCTTATTCCAAATATTTCCTAATCTATTTGAAAAGAAGAAGGCAGCCGGAAAAACTATTAAGGAAAAAAAAGGGAAAGGAGAATGAGACTGGTTTTGTTAACTTTTTTCCTTTATGGAATTATAAAATTACGCATTTATGATAGTTATGAAAGAAACAGATGTCCCTCTCAATTAATCGAGCAGTAATACATCAATTAATTAAATAAGTAAGATTGAGATATAACCTTGATAATTTGTTTTGCAAATATTGACCAAGTGCAAAGTGGCATTCGAATCTGTTTAAACACCAGAGATGGCCTATTTACCGTTTTCTTCCATATATGAATTTTATATGTAGAAAAGTATCTCATAGTTTGTAATGTTTATTTCGAATGAAGTATCTGAGTAAATGACAATAAATTCGATGCATTTGAAACAGCGATACTAAAAATAGTTTTATCATTTTTGAGATCACTGAGGAATTAAAATTAAAACAATGTCGTGGATAGAAAATTACAAAATTTAAAAATATGAAGGTTTTTTGGATCGCTTTACTCATCTGTTTCAATATAATTATATTTTTTTGCGATTTAATTTAGACATAATTTCAAAATTCGATTATTTAATTTGTACCCAATTGTAAAAATATTTAAGAATGATAACTATTGAAATACATGCGATTTAAGATGCTTCCAAAGGATTCTTTTTCCATATTTCGACGTTAAATCCTTTATTTAAAACGTGATCTAGGGTAAGACGTATAGACACGTGAGTGATCTTTCAAGACTTTACACGAAGTTTATTTTTCGTAAGAATGGAACTCTAAAATGAATTATCCCCCTTCCGGAAAAGAAGATTATTAAGCTATTAAGTTACAAAAACGGCATGTGAACTAATTTACATTTTTATACATTACGTTTTTTATGGTTCACAGAAAATTGCAACGTTAATGGGAGGGCGTTAAGCAAGGGGGAGTGGTACTTAGTTGAATGGGCTTCAGTCACGACCATTAATGGTTTCAATACCTATAAACGCCCAATTTACCGTTACTAACAATTTAGGAATATTTATGAAAAAATTAGATACCTATAAAATAAATATTTTATTTGTTTGGCGCGCTCGAAATATTTCTTATTTGTCATGTGTTTTATTCATAATAAAACATTTGTATTTTACATTTTACTTTTACAGAAATTTTATTGTAACAGTAAACATTGCGTTTTTTTTTAACCTTGAAGGATTTTTGAGTTTTAATAATATTTAATGAACTTACAAAAATTTTGTTTAAATATGTGAAAGGAACGTAAGGAAAATATTGCATTGACTTAACATTTACTTGAGGTATCTTAAAAAATTAACGGACCTTTGTGTTGAGAGCATCTATTAAAGTTGTGTCGATTTTAATTATTGACCAGACCAATGCCATCTTGCAGTTGATGAAAATTTACTTGTTAACTAGACTACAAAAACAAAAGTAAGAATAAGGCTATTGTATTAACCATAGTTATTATTAATGTTTATCATTTCAAAATAAGTACAAAATTAATTTTTTTTTATTAAATTATATCTACAGATCCAAACAAATAATAAGTTGAAAACGAAGTATCATTTAACTTTCAATTGAATTTAAACATTAGCAGTTATTGTGCAATACCTATTTATATAGTTAACTTCATTTTTCAAAAGTAATTATTGCGTTTACTCATCGGTTTGAAATGTTGATTTGGTAAGCTTTATGAATTTCCTTAAAAAAACGATATTATCCTTTATATCATTAAAATGAAGCTCCTATTTTCAATCACTGATAAATTTTACTATATAGGTATAAAAAATATTTATAAGAGATATTTACATAACTTTACATAAAAACAACATAGATAAGGTCTCGATCAAGATGGTAAACAACCCTAAAAACGAACTAGGTTTAATGCGGTCAAATATGAAGTTACTCGAAATAACGTTACAACAGAATGAGATATGATACCCGATTTTATTTAGAAAGAAGTGTTGATTCGTATTTAAACTATTTCTCCTGTACTAGTTCTATTCCAGTCGTAAGTTAAAAGGATTGGGTCTGAATTCCTAGTAATTAAGATGCAAATACCCTTATAATAAAGTATCATTTAAATAAAAGGAACGCATAGTAGATGGTGTTTTGATTTCATAAGCGAATGTAAATTTTTTGGGCTCGATATAAAGAGGATTTCCTTGCGTTTGAAATATAGGAATAATATTTGCTCAATTTCTCTACATAAAACATTATAGATTCTGACCTAATCGTGGCTTTTATCGTTGGGTGAGGTCGAACATGACTCAACAGCAACTGAGAATAGGATTAAGTATTTATTTATTTATTGCCTAATAATGTATTTATTTACAATGTACATTGACTGTTTTAACAACCCATTGGTACTGAAAATTATGTAGTTTTTTATTCCGAATAGCACCTAGAAAGATATTTACTTTATTATATACAGCATGCACAGACCAACATCTGCTTGTAAGCACTGAAAACCTCTATGATACATTCGTTAGTCCGAACTTGGACTTATGCATTATTTCAATCTCATTTTTTGTATATTTAATCAATTTACAATAAAAAATGCAGTATATATGGATGGTTCAAGGATTGATTGCTGTTCCTGAATATGTTTTGCTTCCATTGTTTTGGTTTTTGAAATTTATTTCTGTGTATTGTTTTTCATCGACAACAAAATCATAATTATTTTAAGACAGGAAATTAAACAAAATGTTTATTATTATTGTTCTTAATTATATTAATTTGTACCTTTTGTCGTATGTTATGTACAGTTTAGGCGAAGTAGTAACTTCTGGATAGTTTTTTTACGTTCAAAATATTAGAAACATTATTTTAAAATTTTCAGGAGTCTGTGAGCTGATTTCTTCATGCAAATATAAATCAAAATAATTTTGTTCCATTTGTCAAAACTAGTTTCCTGAAAAGAAAACGATTTAATGTATATTAAGAGCAATCAATAAAGGAGAGTGTTAAATTATTA
Organism: Druceiella hillmani; assembly: GCA_039881145.1. Classification (NCBI taxonomy): domain Eukaryota; kingdom Metazoa; phylum Arthropoda; class Insecta; order Lepidoptera; family Hepialidae; genus Druceiella; species Druceiella hillmani. Next base: position 32,383,385 of record JAYKKI010000001.1, read on the forward strand.
ATATAAATACATCACTTTTTTATGCGTTTTGGAAAATAAAAATAATTAATTTTCCCGCTAATTGACAAGTGACATTTAGTCAGTGAACTTAAACTTACATGGGGTTACTTCGTTTCATAATGAACTTATTATTAAGTTTTCAAGTTCTGAATGGTAACGTAGCTTAGTCTAGCCTTTATATTTTAAGACAACAAATTAAAAATATGTGAATTAAGTCGGGCTACTGTGGTAGCCTCTGTTAAAGGTATTTTTTTAATATAAAATTGTGTTTTCTAATATGTTTAAAATAAAAAAAGTTCATTATGTTGTATATATATATATATATATATATATATATATATATATATATATATACACATACGTACTTACATAGATAAACATCCTGTGTTTTGTAATTCTCATGCATATGCAAGTTACTTCCAGATTAGGCTCAGGTTTATATTCTATGCTACGCATATTCAAAATTGTTTTTAAAATTATATTCAATTTTAGTTCAATTGACTTGAGCGGGTACAATCATGGCCAGAAGAAATGGATTCTTTTAACACGGTGTGCAAAGCGTAGTCGACAAGATCTCTTTGAGAAAATCACAAATTTATTCTTAAGTATTTTTTTGCTGTTAAAAGAATGTAATAACGAATGATCATTCCAAACAAATTATATTTAAAATATCGCTACATGGCAAATCAACGACGCTACCCTCAATAGACAAATTATACTCATTTAAAAGGCTCAAAAAATGTTGCCCTATATTGGGCCATGCACGAACTACGCAGTCAATGAAAGGAAAGATAATATATTTTAAATAAATGCGTATAGAAGACGAGGCAGCTGTTTGCCTTTTGAGGGCAACTTTGATGATCGCGTGACTATATAATATAAAATCGTTGTGGCTAAAAGGTACGTGACCGCTGAATTTATTGTTATGATCTTGAAATAAGCCTTAACAACTTTATTAAAAAATACTTCCCGTATACCTTTACAACTCTGATATCCAGGGACGTAGAATCCCTAGTGTATGTGACAAATATATATAAAGATATACTAAGATCACGCTCAACTATAATATATAGTAAGATCCAAATAATAAAACATCGTTTTTAGGTCGCTACTTTGCTATAATATTTTGAGTTTTTTACATACCAATTGCATATGCCATGTTAGCGTTCAGTATAAATAGATACAGTTTATGTCAATATTACATATTTTAATTAAAAAATTATACATGTATAAATGCATATACATACACAAACACGCACATATATATATATATATATATATATATATATATATATATATATATATATATATATAGCCCTTTTACTCTGATTCCGGCTTATATTTTGCCGGTTTTTTGAGAATGCATCTGCGTTTGGAAAGTATATTCATAGTGCATCTGATAATTCGCGAGGATAATTATTGTTTTAATTAACACTTCAAAAAATTCAGTCGATTTGAAAAAGTTTTTTTTAATTTGTCATGTCAATTTCAAAGTTAATAAACGTTTAGAAGAAATTTATTCTAAAAGGTAAATTTATTCTATACGGTAAAAATGCACAAAACGTATTAAGACAAGCGAAATGGGCCAAAATTAAGCGGGTTTCCTATTTGCCGATATAAAGCACACCTTCTACTTCATCGTCAGATTCTAGCTCCAACATCATGATATACTGCTACCACAAACAAGTGCGTACGCCAAATTTCATATCTTTAACCTATTTTAAAATGAAGGATACATTGATTTAAAAATTTATAGCAGACAAATTTGCCTGTATGCTATAATTTAATTATTGATTTTATATATAAACCAAATTGCCATTGTGCAAACGAATATTCGCCCAACAGTTTTCTGTTCCAAAATTTATAATAAAACGAATTGTTAATAATTAATTTAATTACTCTTAAATTAAATTAATCTTTATTAATAACGTATTAACTTTTCAATTACTCCTGATTTATTTCCATAACTAACTTATTCGTATTTTTAATGTTTATGTACGTGATGCGTTTTTTTAATTTTTGGGCTTATTTTACAAAAAAATTATATTTGCAATGGAACAGTTATTGAAAAATAACTGGTCGTATGAAAATCATTGTCACCATTATTTTCCAGGTCCTCGTTCTTTCTTTATTTTTGCAGGCAGCCTTTCGGAAGGAAACAACCACTGCGGAAACTATAACTGATTTTCGGTTTCTAAAAGTATATACAGCTTTAGTCATACGTTATGAATATATCTTGAATACAGCATTAGAGGGACCTTTATTGAACTTTTGAACATTTCGCGACATGTGTCAATACGACGTGGTTTTGTACTTTTGTTAAATCATGGATTATTTATCTAGTACAAAATTTTCTGACTCTTAAATATTCCAATAGAATGTTATGTTTATTAGACCAATGCATAAATTTACCCAAATCCGTTGATATGTTACTTATTTCAGTCTTTGTCATGAGTTTTTGTCACACCAATGGTTTTGTCTTCTTCATTTGTAGCTGTTGAGAGATGTTCCCATCAGCAACATTTACATTTTATGACCTTGTTTGAACTCAGTAAAATTGTAAAAAGTAGCTTCATCATAAAAAAGTCGATTAGAACTTTGTTATTGATTTAGACCGCAACAAGTTTAATAATCTTAGAAAATCTCCAAATAATATATTTTTTTAAGTTAAATTCTTCTCGACTTAATTTACAGTTGCTCCAATTTTTAAAATAACTGAAAAATTCAAGTATAGTGTTTCAGTGAACCAGCGAAGTGATTAATTTTGATAATTTGAATTAATTGGGGTTCTGTACGCTAAAAGAAAAAACGGAATCTTTGTAAGATCACTTATATGTCTTTCAGTCCATTCATCACAGATGTTTTTTTTAGAAACCGCTTGATGTAGAAAGTTGAAATTTGGACCAATAATAAAACTTATTAAACTGTGCATATCTCAAAATCTAAACTCGAAAATGTTTATTTGAAAATTTTAGAAGGGTCATATTATATATTTGAAACAATTTTTTTTTATTATCCTTACATTGTGGGATATTGTTTGAAAGGGCTAGTTATAAGGGTCTTAAAAATATTTTGTTCATAATTTTTGGTACTGTCTTTTGGAGACTAATAAAATAAATATGCAAAAAATATGTTCCTCCTCTTCTATTTCCAAAACTACTCAACCTAAAATTATGAAAAATAGGGGTTTTCAGAAGCCCTCCAAAGGTTGTAGGGACGCAATGATTATGGATGTCATATTTGTTAAACATGCACCATATTTTACGCCTACTATAGGTATAGTAGGCAATATATTTGTATTTCAGCATACACAGTCGATTTTCACAGAAACCGTGCGACAAAGTAAATTGAAATTTGAAACAAAAATACTTATTATGACCCCACATATTTTCCATCAATTTATTAAATCTAGAAATATGTTCATATATGCCTAAGAGGGAGTAAAAGAATTCATTTTTTATTTTCTGTACCGCGTGGGATATTGTTTTAATTGTTCGTTATGAGAATCCCAAAAAAATTGTTTTTTATTGCCTAAATAAAAAGAAATACCAAAGGATATACTAAAGCACATTAGGCAATCAACAGATATAAAAGGCAACATGTGTAAATTGTCAAAAAACTAATATTTGTGAATAGTTCAATGGAATACTATGTAACCTTGAATGTTTATGAGTGCCTGTATATGTGTACGGAATGTATATATGTATGCCTGTATATATGTACGGAACCCTTGTAGGGCAAATTCTATTCGTGTTTAAAAATCTTTCTTACCTTATTACAAATGAGCAGTTCTGAAAACTTTCAATACTGCCCTTGTGTATATTAATTACCAAGGAAAGACAAGTTTTCCATACACACACACGTACAAACACACACACGCACACACACGCACACAAACGTACAAACGAGCACGAGCGCCCACACACGCATGCACATGCACGCATACACACACATGCACACACACGTACACGCACGCATACACACGCACACGCACACATATGCGCGCACACGCGCACATACGCACAGTTACACACAGCCACATTCAGACACACACACATACACACACGCAGAGACAGACAGACACACGCAAACGTGCACACACACACACATACACATACACAGCCGGTGACAGACACAAAGGCACAGACAGTTACACATGCACACACACACCCACACACACATACACGCAAACATACACACGCACGCGCACACGCACACACATACAAGTGTGTGTGTATGGTTTTCACGGCCATATCACGGGGTAAAAAGATTTCATTTCCAGGTATTAGATAACATAAATTAGGTCATAATAATTCAAGCTGAGACATACGCGAATCACAATTTTCCAAATACACCGCCTACATTTTTTCCAGAAGGCACAATTGTATTAGACTTGTCTATTGTAATGTTATATCATGACGGCATGTCTCTGTATTTCCCTGAGGTTGCTATTGAAATTTATAGATATTATTTTGGAAATCATGTTCATGCAACAGTTCTAATTGTTCAAAATCCGATATTTTTTTTAAATATATAATCTACAGATTATGCTAACACAGAAAATTTAAGTTTTCTTTCTTGAGCATGCATTCGTGAAAATTTCGTAAATATTATATAGTTTACTAACATTTCGTTTCACATTTTTCTAGCATTACAATTTACTTTCATTACGATGTATAAAAAAATATGGTATTTATTTTTATAAATATTTCGCTTTCTTAAAAATACTGATAAATCCGATACCAGATTAATCTTTCTTTGCTTAAGTAGTGGCGAAAACTTAATCATTTTCTTTTTGTTAATAAATTTCGCCATTAAATTGAAAAAAATCATATTATTTTTTTTACCGGAAACTCGTAGATACCTTTGAAACTATATTTAGTACTAGCTGTGACCGCACATTACTGCACGTAGAAATCGGAATAAGAAGAGTTACTAAGATTTTTTTGTGCCTTTTCTTCCTTTTTTCGCTCAAAACTCTATGTGCATAAAGTTTCATAAACATGCTTATTGATGGCCAAGGCGGCCAAACCGGTCCTACTCGTTCTGATATTAGGGTGCACAACGAACTTAAGCTAAAATTTGTCGTATTTATTTCATTAGTGTATCGATTTAAATGAAACCAAAATGATAGCCCAAGCTAATCTTAATACATTACCTGAAACAGCGTTCAAATTGATTTAGCCGTTGCCGAGATTAGCGTGCAAAATAGACAAATAGGCAAACAGACAAAAGTTCTAAAAACTCTTGTTTTGTGCTTATTAACTTGTCTTTAGTATTAGTATATAGTTTTATTTAAAAACATTCAATGTATTGACTCAGTTTTATACGATTATATGTATAAATAACGTAAATGTATTCGAATCAAATTATTATGATACAAATTAAAATGTTTATTTTTGTATATAAAAATATACTGAATAAGGTTTTGTGAAAAAAATAAACACTTAAAAATTATACTTGGTGTCTTATGATAATATAATAAGTTTACTTTTATTTGTGGAAAGTGAAAAGTAGAAAAAAATCGTCTTTATTTTATCATTGAGGATTTATGTAAAATTTTCTAAAGTGAGCAAGGGGGAATTTGCTTTTCTTTACGATATTTACGTCATATTTGATGAAAAGCAAGTGAGATTTTGAATATGACATATCATAGCATTATTTTTGTTTAGGTGTAAATTATATCAATTTATTATATTTTTCCTTCAATATTTATAAGCCTCACAATTATATATATGACTTATTTTATATATCAATAGTATTCGGAATAAAAAATAAATCATTATTTACAATATCATTCATATTTATGACAGAAGGGATTTTTTTATAGTTTCAAGAAAGGGAGATCTAACCAGAAGGATTAACAGTATTTTCCCGTATGACAACTGACAGGTAATGCATTTAAATTTATACATAAACAAATCAATTGTTAAATTTCTTTAACGAACTCATGAATAATATTAACTTGAAGTCTTGCTTTTTTTAAAAGCAATAACAATTGTCCGTAAGGGAACCCTGGACGATGGTACTATCCCTTAGTTTGAATTTTCTGTTTTTTTAAATAAAAACTATATGCTGGAATATTAATTATTAAGATAGTAATTAGCATATCTCACAAAAAAACTTTAAAAAATTTCAAACGAAATTTGAATCTGCTTGTTGACTACTTCATAGAAGTAATGCTATCGGAGGGCGGCTACACTTATTTAAATATTTTAAAAATTAAATGACACGTTGAGACTTGAAATTCCGATTGCATTGCTGGATGTCCATTCATCCGTATCTTAAGAAATTATTTTTTGTTTAAACAAAGTAAAACGCATATTTTACAGTAATTTTAATTTAAGAAAAATTTGGTCACTAACTTGGGAACCATCTATTATATTTAAATAAATGGTGATATTATGTGAGTTTTTAAAAATCATAATGCATGATCCTTATTATCCTTGCTTTCTGTAATGGACTGCTAATATAAATTACTACATTTACACTTACATATCTCATTTTCCTTCACGTCTGACTTACTAAATATCTTGTCATGGTAATCGTTACATATAAAAATAATCGATATATTTTTTGACTTAGTTCAATTTGAAATTAATATACATTTAAGGTTTTGCCAATTTTTTTTTTGTTTCGTAAGCTTATATAGAAATTGCTTCTAAAATATTCCATATCCGGACATATATACAGTTAATATAAATAGTTGTCTAAGTTTTTTAAAATTATTGATAAAAACTTATCAAAATTCAAGTTTATGGTTGAAGAATCAAAGGAGCGGATATATTGCATATCAAAGCCTATTTTTTTAAACGAGGCTTAAAAGTAAAGAGAAAACCAACATTACTAAATTAATCAATTAACTACAATTTCCATTACAAATATAAATTTGTGCAAAAAACCCGAATGTGGTTGTAATAATTATTAGTTTTTCATCCTCTAGTAGTTCTCAGTACGTCCTCTAGTACCTTCTCAAATAACTTTCGGCTTTTTGTCTTCATAGATTAGAATATGTTCCTATATACGTGTTTGCTTTTCAACAATTTTTTCATATATTACGGTTTCATTTTATGTGAGAAAAAAATATGTATGTTGATCGTGTAACATTTATTTTACGATTATTAAGATAACATAATTTTTCAATATCTAAAAATGAAAAATTATTTTTGTTCATATTATTTCATCTGTTCTCACAACTGCGAAGCTGCTTTTTTGTTGGGCTGTCATATTTTGTTATCGTGCTTCATAGAAAGAAACGAGATAATTATTATTTAATACACAAGGAGCTGAATGATTTTTTGGAATGGTTTTTTTATTCTAAAAAATTTATTATACTAATAAAATTCATCGTTCTAAATTTCTATAAAGTTTGCCGTATTCACAAAAATTGTTTTTAATTTGTAATTGTTGGATTAAAATGTGAGGGTTAATAAATTCTAAGTTTTTTTCCATCATAGTATAGATTATAAATTCTTAAAACTAGTCGTTTTTAACAGTGAATGTAATATACGTAATGTACATGTTTTAGTTTAAACCTCCAAAACAACAAAATACTATTAGTTTTGTTACAGGTTCACATTTTAGTTTCAGATATTACTGCAAAATGACCCCAGTTTGTATAAAGTTTCAATAATTGTGTAAAGTTCCAATAGTTGTAATACAATTTTAAAATAAAATTGTATTACAATTATGGTAAAAAAATTATCTATAGAAAGTTATCTATGAAGATAACTTAAAAATTTCAAAAATCTTCTGTGGTGACATTCCACGAAGAATCATCCTAATTTAATATTTTATTTTAAAGTAAGAAATTGAATTTCATAATTTTGCTGGATAATTGTTAAAATTTTTTGTTTATTGTAAGTTTTTGAGGTTCTGTTCACCAACATTTTTTTGGGTAAATTAATATTTTTTTTAATTTTTCACTTTCAAAGGTGTTTAATTTATAGGAGTGCCGTGAAATATCTATTTTTATTTTAATTTATTATATATATAAGTAATTCGTTCGTTTAATATATATATATATCATCGAGAAGGTTTTGTAAAAAAAGTGCTATATCAATTAATTAGCATGCTATGTTTAAAATAACTTGCAGCACAAATATTAATTACGGTAATATTTTTACTTTATTCATATCTACTTTTACTTTCGCCACTGACTTCTACTTTTATTGAAGTCATCCTAGATTTCATAAGAGGTATCCTAATTAGAAGTTAGCCTAATATAAGACTGAATATAGAATAGCCGAATATAGAATACAAACAACCAACATTCTACATGCATACGTCAAAAAAAAAACAAACACGACACTAGAGGGTTGGGCGCAATGTTTGTCTCACAAGTATCTCCTTCAACAGATCTCTTCCACTTGACGCCTCTCAGTCGCTTTACAAACATAGAAGCCTTTGTTGAATTGAAGTTTGTTAAGGTAAGTATAACTTACGTCCGTTTATTAAGATATTTTTGAGTAAATTTTAAAGGTTACTTCACTGAGACAGTTTGCTAAAATATTTTTATCTGAAGATGCCACTAAAGATAATTAAAAACGTGAATCGGTAACTTAAAATAAATCAAAATAAAAATCAATGTAACAAACAAAATAATTTATTCAAAACGATCATGTTAACTTAAATTGACGTTTTTAATCACTTCATTGATTTATTGGTTTTTGTCAGTAAACACTTAGCCTATCAGACAGATAGTGTTTTTTTATTAAGCGTGTTCCTGTGGAAACACTAATTTAGAATAATAGATAATAAACAGAACTTATTTTTATAATTTTATGCAATGAAAACAAAATATATTTAAGAAAAGTCAGTAGGCCAATCATTCAAATACTCTACAGTATTGATTGTAAATTCATAAATTATATACAGAAATAAGTATAATAATGCAGTGACTGCAATATCAGGCTAAGCAAGTATTTGCGAACATATGTTGGTACGTGTATGCAATATATGAATTTCTGGAAGTTTTCGTAGTTGTCACGGTTGAGAATAAAAAAAATTACACAATTTTCAGTACCAACAAATTGGAAAGGTAATCAATTCATATTTTAAGCGAATTCAGGATTAAAAATTTTTTTTACTTACCAAGTGTGATGTCCAAAAATATCCATTGTGAAAAGCAGAAGTTATCCACACTTAATAAATTATAGGGTTAGTATTTTTTATCTGTACTTGCATAACAGATTTAGAATTATTATGAAAGTAATTCCATTACTTTTGCCAGTGCATACGGTTACAGTAACCTCTTCCGTTTATTTCTTTTATTTGTTATATTTTGAATAGAGAAGTGAAATGGTTCACGCAAAATTTAGCGTCAAAATATTTTTTTATTAAAATTTTTTATTCGTAACTATTGTATACACCTTTTATGATAATAAGAAAGACTTTTCTTTAATAAGTCTTTTTGAAGTGAAAGTTCTTCGAGCGCGATGAAAGAAACATTTTCAAGGTCGCATGGTTTTCATCCGCAAAAACAAGCAAAAATGGTGCTCTCTACAACCATCAACTATTTTGTAAGTCATGTGTGTCAAAAGTAACTGTCAAAATTTTGGCGATTTATTTATGTATTTACGATTGATTTATTACAAGTTTTGCTTGTACTTCATCAGTTACAAGACAACCAACATATGTGTTTTATTTATTTAAAAATGAGCAATGACCCGCACGCATAATTGTTAGAAATGTAATTTACAAAATGAGCAACATATATAGACTTCCTTCAGCCGCATTTAGCCGTATTTTTGTGCTGGCATCGCGAGTATTACTTTCATTGACAATTGTCTGTCTTGAAGTCTGTTCTGAAACATTTTTTAGGATATTTTCCTCTTTCTCTCTCTCTGACTTATTCCAACTTACTATTTACATAACATGTACTGAGGTGCTTGAGTTCTTTTTTCTTCTATAAATTTTTTTTCATTGGTTTTACACCCATAACTACATATATATAATAAAAAATACTTCAAATAACTTATAACAACATTCATTCTCTATTTAAGAAAAAATATTCCTTACAGTCGAATAATGAATTTCGGAGTTATGCAGTATTTCATAGGATACGGCGAAGCAGACATTTTGAGACCGTTAGTTAATCCCAGAAGTTAATGTATTATTAGATCTTTCCGTCTTATTATGTATAAATTTCTTAACTTTTTTCTTTTTGAGGGATAACACTCATACGTGTTCGCATATTTAAACGTAATGTTTGTAATTACGGATATTTATTGGTCAAAAGTTGCTTAAACTTAAAAATTCTTAAAATCTAAAAAGAAAATATGATTTTTATCGTAACAAAAAAACTTGTAAAATTGTGTTAAATTCGGATAACTACGTTTCTATATTCACGACATACTTCTGATAAAGAATGCGCATATCAGACGTCATATTACTAAATGTTATTATTTTCCTTTTTCCTTTGATACAATGATAGTATTCTTTAACAAAAATAAAAACATTTTTAAACATAGAACATGGTTATTTTAATTCTTCATATGTAACGAGTTCTACCATTCTTAACAATGGTTTATTCTAAATAGTATATGATTAATAACAAAATATTAAAAGCACGACAATATGTTATGAATAAAATATACTTTCCATTTATGAATATGCTTAAGTCCTTTATGAATATTCCTTAATTGCTACCAATTAAAACTTAAACTTTCGGCTCAAGGATATCGAAACTATTAATGATCGTGATAGCAGCCGGATAACTAAGTGCCGCTTTTCCTTTGCAAGAGGAATTCAAGGCCGCTTCCAATAGCGTTACTATTCTTTGTGAACCGTACATTGTGCGCGTCAATAGCGAAAATAAGGGTACTGCCCGTTAATTGGGAAGTACTTCAACAATGTTCCTACACTTCATTAATGCCTCCCGACTATTCATTATTCGGGAAATCATTTAATTTTTTTCTTATTTTATATCATAGTCATTGGTTTGTATCAAAAGACAATCTTCATTTAAAATAGAACATTTAATAATAAAGAATAACTAGTACGTCTAGGTTGAATACCAGTCACTTTTGCGTCAGAAAAGAAAATGGTGGAAACAAAGTAGTTTTATTTATCTATTAAAATTAATGGTAAAACTTAAGTAAACGTAGGGAAAGTTTTAATAAAATGATTTTGCTCAATTTTTTTTTAATTTTTCAATCCCTTAATGCCAAATTATAAAGAGAGTTTCTTTGCAAGTTACTTTGAAATTAGACAGATGAGGGGTAAAATATATTAAATGAAATCTCTGTCTCAAATACCTACGTGAAAAATTTTAGTCACACACATTAAAGTTATGTAAATTATGAGGCTGTGACGAAAGTAGGCTTGGTATCATAACACACTATGTGATTTATAAATTTAAATATTTAATAAATCAAGCGAAAGGAAAAAAAAATTATCTTAAGTAGTTACTGCCATGTATATGTTTAAAGAAATGGTTATAAGTTATATCCAAGATTTAAACTTTGTTGTCGTGAAAACTTGTATCTATTGAACAATAGAGAAATAAATTATTTGACATGGAGTTTCTCCAAATTAAGAGTTTCACAATTAAAAGTCGAATAAATCGCTTACACATCGGTCCGTCGTGCGTCGTCCCTATATACTCTACGATTCTCACTGGAGCATTCATATATAAAGTTCAAGACTGTATAAAATTGACTTTATTGCAAGAAATTCTTATTTCTAAAAAGAAGATGTAAAATTACGGTGGAATGGAAAAGAGAAAAATAAAGAATATTTTTATTTTAGTATTTGTTTTTCTTACATTACTGACAGACTAGCATTTTTTTATATTCTATGGTTAGAATATTTCTATCTCATATTATTCAATTTGAGGGGAATATACTTTTTATATCAAAATTGGATAATAGTATATGGCTAAATGTCGATTAACATTACAGTTTTCAATTATTTTTTCCTATGAGAAAAATATTCCTTGGATATTAATACAACATTATGTGGTATTCCTATACAAACACACACACACACGGGCGCGCGCATACACACGCACACACACACACACACACACGTGTGTGTGTGTGTGTGTGTGTGAAGTTGTGTGTGTATCAAAACTATAATCAAAATCACGTCGTGCAGATATATTTCGAGATAAACATAGGTAAAACGCCGAATTTAAAGCTTTGCGATTTGAGTATCGTTTCGTATACAATGGCATAATGATACACACGTATAATATATAAAGACAAAATAGCGATTTATATGGTAAAAAATGTAACTATGTTAAGGGATTATCTACCCGATTAAAATCTTGGTTCCTTTCAATGCTTAGCGCTAGGTTGAATTCAAGACCGAATGCTATTTTATAAATGGCGTCTTTTGGGAAATGAAGTTTGCATTTAAAACGAAAATAAAATGAATTTAGCAAAAACAAATAACCTTTTAGGCTCAAAAATATTTACAAATACGTCGTAAAGAGAAAACTTTTCAACGAAGTAAACGTAACGAAAGGTACGCAAATTCCATCACTTTTAATATGTAATTAATATATTGTAGAACTTTACCAAATTGACGAAATTCTGATTAACCGGATATAAATTTCTAATAACTTGCTAATCTACCAAAAAGTAAACATACACATATTTTACGTTTGTTTGACATTTATTTAACTTTGTGTTATTCCTGTGCAACTTTTTTAAAATAACAAAATAAATATATTTATTAGAACATCTTATAATTGTGCCATACCGGAAACCTTAAATTTTCTTTATATACCCAAGAAAATGTACCAATGATAATGAACCGTGCGTTTTTCTACCAAACAAATAATATGATTTTATGATTTCTTTCCAGTCTAGGTTCCGTAGCCTCAGTCCTACCGTACCGTCCTCCGCCTTCATTTTATCTGTACGTCACTGTTTCATTACTCTCAATATTTATTGAAATAAAATTTGGTATAAGTACGCCACAGGAAAGTCTAGAGTAAGCCTTGCACGAAATAAAGGTTTGTTTTAAAAATAAATAATATAAATATTTTGGTTTCGAAGTATTTCGTTCCCCAATCGTTATCAAGTCGCATACCTCCATCAATTAAGTAGGCGAGAACTAAAGGGAAAATAATAAAATAACCATTCACTTCGTGCTCTCCGTCTCTGTTCTTCAATAATTTTCCTGGCTCCCTTTTACTTCTCAAAATAGTTTAGGGGTTATTGGAAATACGGCTGCGCTTTATATTTGTGTAGTTTTGGGAGTGCTCGCGATGAGAGTGTTAGCTTTCTTTACCAGCACGTTTTTAGCGTTTTTTTAGACTTTTAATTGTTGAAAGTTTTAATTATTATATTCGTATATTTTACAAAACTATTGACGAGTATGTAAAAAAACATGTCAAATATTTTGTGAAATAACATATGTTGTTGTCTTTCAAAAGTTAAACTGTGACTTTGGATATTAAACTTACAATAACCAAATAATAATAAAAAATATTCGAATAAAAATGAATACGTTATGTTGATAAAACAAAAAACTATAAAGTGTGTGTATGTGATTTTAAAATATTTAATGTATTTAATTATGGGTAAATGTAATATTCTACGAAAGATGTCCCTAAGATTATCATTATCATCAATATTAGTCGGAAGACGTATTCTATTGAAGAAAGGTCTCTCCCATAGACTACCCTAAAGATCGATCTGTTACCGTCTGTATACAAAGAATCCCGCAACTTTTGTCAAATCATCTGTCTACTTTGCAAGGGATACTACTATGCATTTTACGGCACGTCAAAATTTTTTTTCACAACTATTATCGGATTTGCGCGCTATTTAAACTGCCATTACGACTCCAGTATCTGAATCCTACGAGCTATTTTGGTGTTCTAAGTTCTCCTACCGTGATAGTCTTCGGAATCAAATATTTGTTTTAATACGTCTAGTGGTTAACTCTACGTGGGTATGGTGGGCTAAGTCTCCTTTATCCAGGCTTGGGACCAGCAGTATCACAAATTGAAATACAAACGGAGTTCTTGTTGTGATTTGTTCTAGAGAGATGAACAAAAGCTAACTATTTTTAAAACGAAATTACTCAGGAAAATCTTTGGGGCAGTGAAAGGGAGAGAAAATATATATTATGTGCGAATGAACCACGAACTGATGGTTAATTTCTGTAAGTCACAGCGTTTAAGATGGACTTGTTACCTGTAGAAAATACCATACTAAAGGCCGTAAAAGCTGGAAACAAATGGACCAAGAGGACTCAGAATTATGGCCAACCTTACTGATTGGAGAAGAGAGGTAAACAAACAAGTCTTCAAATTAAAACTTTGTTCACTGCAAGGAGAATAAGAAATTATCATACCGATGTTCTCATTACTCGTATAGAAATTTCGAGCAGAGTCCCTTCCAAAGTTCGCTGAATCTTTTTTAGTAAAATTTAAATGATTTTATAATCTATAATATTTCAGGGTTTATTGTAAATTAATGTATTAATTCATTATCTCTATATTTTTCTAGTTCCATTTAGTAATATTTCATTAAAATTAATATTCCATTAAATTAATGTTCCATTAAATAAAAACGAAGTTAAATGTTTTTATAATTATCAATGCTAATATAAAATAAAATTTGCAACGATATGAAGAAAATTATAATAAAATTCTGTTTTGCAAAAAAAAAATTATTTGTATGATACCTCAAGTATATATTAATATAACAATAACGACCATAAGGTTTCGATGAATTTACCACGGGTTCCCTTAATTAATCAAAAAAATGTTTGAAATTTCGCGCTTCGGAACTGGAAAGTGTGAATTACATGTCTCCTTACTCACAATCGAAGGACAGACAGGCTTTATTATGATCTTCTAAGCTTATTAAATAATAATACTAATAACATTATAATAATATATCAATTCGAAGTAAATCACATGTATTGTTAATATATTCCGAAACGCCAGATAACGTCAATGCCTCTATGGCATGTTAAATTTCCATGTAAATTGAACGACATCTACAAACACGTATATGAACAAATACTATTACGATAATCAAAGCACCCTCCGGGCATTTTCCTACGAAAACAATCCTACAAGGATCAAAGGGAGTATTGAGTGACGTACATTTCGGCGACAGTTGTATATTTCAGTGTAAGTTATACTAATGTACATTTCAGCGATATTCTGATAATGAAATGCTTGTACACATTCCGATAGGCTTATTGATGCGGCGTGGTCTGCGGCGGCGAATATCAAATTGCTACAAATTAACATCGATCCTATATATGAATATTTTGCATCGTTGAAATGATTTAAATTGTACTCAATACTGTATTCTGTTGACAATACGGCTGACTGTGGCAACAAACTGATGGCTGATATTTGAATCAACAACAGGTAGAATCTATTAATTAATAATTTCTATTTCCTTAATAATTTCAAATTGTATTTTGTTTGTTTCAAACCCTTAAAAGATTTACTCGCAGTTATTTAAAGTGAATCGTTAAATATTAAAACGCTAAGACATAATGATTCAAGTTTTAGAATGAAATATTATTGAACATAGCAGTCTGTCAAGAAAATATAATTTTTCATAATGATGTTAAGAGTCAGTATGATTGATTTTATTTAAATCAGCACATTCATTATTTCTGTTTACGCAGTATTCTCTTGTATTAAGACTTGAAAAATTAAAAATTCAATGGTTTGCTGTTGAATATACAGGTTGTCCAGGGGCAGATTTCAAAGTTTGAACAAACATAGTTTCTGAACGCAACACATAAGAGGGGCGCGGGGAGCGTCGTTAGAAGCGCAAGCGGTACGAACGTTTTAGTAACCATGGAACAGTGGAGTGGAGAGCACAGCACTTTTGCCGTCGAGGCATACATTTCGAGTGGTTTTTCGCTGTCTGTAGCACGCCGTCGATTTAATAATCGTTACAGTATTCGTCGATTACGTAATGGACCATCGATCAACCTCCTTCAGTCATGGGTAGCAAGGTTCAGAGCTACAGGATCAACATTAAATAGGCCCAGGCCAGGACCTACACCATTGGTAGCCACGGATACAAATGTCGAGCGTGTTATCACTGCGTACACGTTCATCGATATTGGGAATTCCGAAATCAACTTTACAGGTAATAATGCAAAAAAAGCTCAAGTTCCAACCATATAAAATTCAAATTGTTCAAGGTTTACACGATTCTGACTTTGAATTAATAAAAACTTACGCGGAGGTGATGTTGTTGAGATTTCGTACTGCTACCCGGATGGGCAACATATTCTTTAGTGACGAAGCTCACTTTCACATTGGAGGATTTGTGAATAAGCAGAACTTTCATTACTGGGGTATCCTCAATCCAAGACAAATGCATCAAGAGCCTTTACATAAGCCGAAAGTAACAGTCTGTTGTGCCATTTTTGCATCTGCAATCATAGGGCCTTATTTCTTTGAAAATCAACGTGGCCAAACTGTAACTGTGAATTCGGAGAGATATGCCCAGATGTTAAATGACTTTTTCAGAATAGAACTACAGAATAGTCCATCCTTCAACCAAAACACATGGTTCCAGCAGGGCAGGGCCACAGCTCACACTGCTAATGTGTCCATGAATGCAGTGCGGCAGTTATTTCCAGAATAAAACATATCCCCAAACGGTACCATACCGTGGCCACCTAGTGGGGATACTTAACATCCGTTGTTTACAAAAATCCGAGCACTGTGACACAACTTAAAGAAAATATTCGAGCCGAAGTCAGTAGGATACCCCAGTCGCTCTGCAAACGCGTTTTTGAAAACATGCGTGCTAGACTCGAAGTGTGTCAGACTCGATGGCCGCCATTTGGAAAACGTGGTTTTTAAAAAATGAAATCCGCATTTGTTGTTATAAAGATAAAATAAATCTACTTTGTATTAGAGGTGTAGTTTGTTTTGACAATTTTTCAAACATTGAAATCTGCCACTGCACACCCCGTATTTAATTAATTCAGTTATCATCGTTAATATCATCAGTATATATTCGTTAATCAATGAATCCCGATAACTTGCTATTGGCAAATAATTGGGATTAAGAGCTCAGATTTTAGGCTAAATTATATTTGAATTATTTGCATAGATAATGACACGTAATTTTTAGGTAAAGGCCATAGAACTGAATAACTAATTAAACAATTAAATTAAATGACATTTCCGTTAAACGATTTTATTTAAACACCTGCAAAGCAATAGTAACTGATGGATATAAACAGAAATAATTTCAAGTAACAGGAATAAAAAAGACAGATTTATTCAAGAGTTATTATCGTAAAACTGAAACCTAATTTAAGATCAACTTATATAATAACATTTACTCCCGTGTTTTTGGTTTTATTTTAGGACGTGGAACATATACATACCAATTAAAAAATTGCAACATCGTTTAGAAATCTTAAAAATCCTTCAAAAATATTAGAATTATTCTAATTCTTATTCTTGATTGACTAGAAAGTTTACTAAAGTGATCTTAATTTGGAAGCTCTTTACACTATTCTTAATTTGTGAATTATCTCACAATTCTAAATCAAACATTATAAAAGGTTAAAAATAGTTTTATTTAAAACAGGGCGCTCATTAAATTGTTTTGCTTTTTTTTCATTAATTGCGCTATTTCGTATTATCTGTTGATATGATATTTTGATATTTGTGATATTTTTTTGTATTTTTTTTTTCAACCGAGATATTTTAAATAACAAGTTTAATTTTTTAGCCTTCTGAGATTCGATTAAAATTTAAGCTAATATGACTTAATCAATCAAAACCTCCGTTTCTAAATTGATTTATAAAAGAAAGGTCATTGAATGGAAAATGAATTTTCTAATAATATTAGTCATTAAAGAAGTATGATCGTTAATTAGAGTCGTTAAAAAATTCCGATCTATTTTGTATTGTGTTTTGATATTTTATCTTTTAGATTAAAATCAATTTATTACAGGAATAGAAAAAGTGAACTTCAAATTTCGAAAATTCTACATTTTTATTCATCAAATTTCCAAATGTATTTTATTCGTTGGAATGAAAAAGCTGACTAAATTATTTCCAGAAGCTAATTTCCGTACACTCGTAAAATTTTTAAGAAAATTTAATTCTGTCTTTTATTTAATTGAAAAGTTCATTCAAACGCCATTTTCCACATATCCTTCTTGATTATGATAATGGAAGTTAAATGTACATAAGAAGATATGAGTATCGTTCCATTTCTCATCGATATGTCTAATATCGTCGCTTTACTTTTATTTTTTTCTTTGTCTTGCACTAAAGAACCTATCAAAGTAATTTTATTTTGTTTAAGTCTGACGATTAACATATTGTATCTCTTTATCTGGTACTACTTGTCTCTCCAGTTTCTTAATTTCTAGATTATTTCAATGTTGTTAATGTTACATCATTAAAAAATGAGGAAAACATAACAATATAATAATAATATCACTAACGTTCTTTTTTTCAATTGCAAAAATAAATTAAAGAATACCTATATCGCGCTAAACACTTTTTAATTTATATATTTTCTCCGATTATAATCAGATCGTAGCAAGTTCTGATTATCATCTTGCGCCATGTAAGTTCTTCAAAAGAGGTAAGAATAATTATATTATGTGGTCCATGTAATAAAGGTTCGATAATATATCAAGTGCCATGGTCAATCTGAAATGACAGCCATTCTCTCCGCCCAACCTTTATTCTTGGTACTTTAATTAATATTTATTCGTCGCATGATTAAATAGTAATTTAAAACCATCCTTTGCCCTTTTCTGATATCGCAACCCAAGAAGCTTAAAATAAAACTTATGCGATAAAAATATCACGGAAAATCAAATGTATTTGATATTCAACCTTCCACATTTAAAATATCTTTAAAATTACCGTATTTGAATAAAAAAACGATAATAACAGGTTTTATCAAAACATGTTATTGTCGTGAAACGATAATAATAAGTTGTGATAAAAAATATTTTTATGAATTTTGTACCGATTGAAACCAATAAAATTAAAATGGCAACTTGCATAATATTAGCCATTATAACATGCCAATAGTAATGTAGTAAGGTTTTTTATTTTGCCACCTTGTCGCCTGCGTGTCGGCGGGAAATGGTGATGTGGAGAAAGTAATCTATACAATTATCCCATGGTTGTAATCAAAGTCATTATTCATTTTAAATTTTTATTGCTTTGTGACTTTTTAGGTTTAGCTCAAATAATTATTTTCCTATTTCCCGGATTCACTCTAATTAATATATTTTGTACTTTTTTCAAATCAACAAATTTATATTACCTTCTAGCATACGCTTCATAAATATACTTTGTACTAGTTATTCGTAATTAACAACTGAAAACTTTTATCTATTTCTAGAAATGATTAACTATTATTAGTTAGTGCTTGCTAACAACTATGGATAAAAAGTTATAAAATACTAGGACTTTAAAATTTAAATATAATAGATATTTTATGATTTCAGTTTGACGTAGGTTTCCATTTTATATATTTATAAAAATTGATGTTGACAGAGGAATAGGAAATAGTTGATATTAATGTAAATAATATAGAAAAAATATCTGCTGCACAAATAATGCTTTGCAGTGAGTGAGCGAGCGACAAATAACACATAATTTAGAGACCGAGCCAATAATTGTCAATGCTTCGATTAAAATTGCGTAACTGAAATAATATTGACTAATAATTTGAGTAATATTTCCATTATACGACTAATCTAGGTAAATATGTGAATATTATAACTCTTAACCTTTCAGGTACATTTCTTGGTTTTACTACAAGTTTGTTTCCATTATGTACAAAATCAGCATCAAAACTAATACCTAAATTTCACGCACAATTTTTTAAATTTTATCAATTTTAAATTTGTTTGAAGCGATATTCGTTACAAACAACATGAAAACATAAATATTTTTATCAAAATAGGTTCTGAATTTGTTAGCGTTTTCGTCAGTCTTTAGCGCTCGTTTAAAACCATACTATCAGTTTCTTGGTCCTTGTCTTCAAAGTCTTAAGATTTTATACAACAATTTCTTGTCCATGTTAGTCAAATTTGATTATTTTCCAATGTCAAATTTAGAGATGACCTCACAAAGAAACGATCAGTATTCTAAATAATAAAGTTACTAAATTAATATTTCCCGAAGTTACCTTGTTAAACCAATGAAATTTCATTGTCCGTAATTAGGGTCTACTTTTCACTATTTTCCTCAATTTCATTAATATATTAACACCATTTCTAGGATTTCGTGTTTAAAAAAAATGGAAATTTTCTAACATCACTCAAGTGTCATCTTCTTTAAAATTGGTATGCCAATAAGGCATTATTTCTTAATAGTTAACTCCAAAAAATAGATAATATTTTTGTTTCAAAAATTTCAAACCAAATTAACATTCCAGAATAAAACTAATTTACTCAAAGTTTATATACAAGACATCTAAAAGAAAAATGAATACTAGTTTTACACGCGGTTTAGTTCATGTGCTATAAATATAAAGTTTAAATATTCAGTGCCATCTAAAATGATCAAAAGAAATAAAAAATTGAACTTTAATTTTAGATTTTTAATTTAGATTAAGGAGAGCATCTATCTATTTTCTGTTTCGACGTTACTCTATTATTCTATTTGTGTACTGTCTGTTTCAAATAAGAATTCTCTAGATGGAATGAATATTCAGAGACCGGCATTAAAAGTAGCCTATATCATTTTCCGGTTTTTCAACTACGCCAGTTTAAAAAAATAAAGAAGATACTCTGTGCTATTTTAAAGTGAAAAAAAGGAAAAAACAATCGTATTTTTGCATTAATAATGATAGTTAGGGTTATAATACTGGTTAGGATGAGGTTTCTTAGAATGACAAGTAGCATATCTTGTTTCTCGGCCCACAACTATCTATGTGGAAAAAATATTTTTATCCTTTGTTTCATTGTGACGTGGAAGAAGAACAAAGAAATGCATTTTTGCATTGATAATGATAGGGTTGTATTACTGATTATAACGAAATTTCCCGGGATGACAAATAGTCTATATCGTTATCCTAGTTTTTTCTAGTTGGTTTCTAGGTGCAGAAAATTACTTTTAACCTTTGTTATATTGTGACGTGGAGGAAGAACAAAGAAACACAATTCCGTATTTACAATTTTAGGATTATAAAATTAGTAAGGATGAGATATCCTGTTGCTCCGTTGCCGTGATAGGTAGGATAAATATACACACTTTTGCATTTACATAATTAGTTAGGATTATAATAATTAGTAAGGATGAGATTTCCAGAGGCAGCAAATGATCTATATCATTTTCCAATCTGCTAACTATCTCCGTGCAAAAAATGCTTTGATTAATTGCTCCGCTGCGCCTTGAAGGAAATACCAACAAACACGCTTTTACATTTATATTCCAACTATCTTTATTCAGAAATCACTCCAATCCTTTGTTTCGTTGCGACATGAAAGCAGAACAAACTTTCGCATATATAGTATTAGTTAGGATTATAATATTAGTTAAAATAAAGTTACCCGTGATAAAAAGTAGCCAATAAAATTTCGTAGTCCACCAATTTTCTCTGTGCAGAAAATCACTTCGATTCTTTGCTCTACTGCAACGTGAAAGAAAGACAAACAAATAAATTTTTACATTTAAGGCAAAGGATAAGAATATCATATTAGTTAGGATAAGGTTTCCCGGGATGAGATACAGCCCATGTTGCAGCCAATGTAGCATCAGCCCGCCAACTATCTATTTGCAATAACAATAATTTCAATCTTTTGCTCCGTCGTGTTTTTAAATAAGGGCAGCCAAATACACTTCCAAATTTTTAATATTAATTTTGATTGTAACATTAGTAAGTATACGATTTCCTGGGTTGGGATGTAGTCTATATAATGTCCTTGTCCTCCAACTATTTCTGTGCGTAAAATCACCTAGATCCGTAGCCCCGCTCTGAGGTGAAAGAAAGACAAATAAACACACTTTTTATTATATTCCTTTTGTATTTTATCCTTTATGATATTAACTACGTTTATAATATTAGATAGCATTCGATTTCCCAGAATAAAAACAACTACATGTAATTTCTGGGTAAGCTATCTCTGATCAAAACATCATGTCCATGCGTTGCTGAGCTGCGATATGAAAAAAGGCAAATAAACGTAGTTTACATTTATGATATTATAGTTATGAATATAAATTAAGGATTTAACTGAGTGATTCTTTTGATGTAGCGATTTAAAAAATCATGTCGAGTCGTTGTTTCTCTGCAACGTTGCTTCCTTATTTATTTTGTGTACTTTTTTTATTTTCAAATAAGAACTTTCCCATGATAAAAATTATCTTATCATACATCCATCTTTTTAAAACAAATCGATTTGATCTATCATTTTATTGCGACGTGGCAGACGAAAAAACAAACACACTTTTGTATTACATTAATTCGGATCACAAAGCAGTAGAATTGGCTTGTCTGCACATTGAACCTATTAATAAAAACTTATTTAGAATAATATAAGAAATACCACACAAAAAATATTGGTTTTGAAATGTTTGTTTGTAAGCCACCCACTGTTTGTCACTCATCACATAAGAACAGCTAAAAGGATTTTAATAAAGTTATTACTGGTGAATTCTGTGAGCTATGAAATGCCATATGGGCTGTTTTATGGCAAGCAACCAACTAAAGACATGGGAAATAGATGTTTCAATACAAAGTATACTCTACTTAAAAAAAAAGTTTATTTGTAATTTTTATAATAGATGACATTAAGCTTATTAATCATACAGTTAACTTAATAATATTTTCTAATGAGGGAAAACCTAATTATTGAATAAAATGGTAATAAATAATATATAACTTATAATTTTGGTATTGTCCATTTTTGTTAAATGCTCTGAAACAATTTTTGGAACTCTCAATTTCTATGCTGAAACTCTCAATTTAAAATCTCTTAAGAGAAATGTCATTTAATTTTCTTTTTTAATTAGGTATTTATTTCTATAGTTCTAACCTAAGAACTACATTCCTACGCAAAGAGTTCCAAAATAATTTAGACAAAAATCTGAACTCTCAAATATAACTGTTTGCTAATAGCAAGCTACGGTGATTAATTTATTAACGAATATATACCGATGATAACTGAATTCATTAAATATAATGTGCAGTGCATCGGTAAATTTTTAATGTCTCAAGTTTTGATACTGCGTCAACGGAAATAATGAATGTCAATCATTATGAAAAATTACGTTTTCCTGGCAGATTATTGTGTTCAATAATAATTCATTCTAAAACTTGAACCATTAAGTCTTACAACGTTTTATTACTTAACGATTCAATGTACGTAACTGAGAGGATCGTTTCAGGGTTTCAGGGTTTCTAACTATAAAATACAATTTGCAATCATTAATGAATCCATTCTACTTATTGTTGATTGAAGTATTAATCAGTTTATTGCCCTAGTCAGCCGTATTGTCAACCGAATACAGAGTTGAGTACAATTTAAGTCATTTCAACAATGCAAAATATTCATGTATAGGATCGATTTTAATTTGTATCAATTTGATATCCGCCGCCGCAGACCACGCCGTATCAATAAGCCCATCGGCATGTGCACAAGTATTTCATTATTAGAATACCGTTGAAATGTACGTCAGCAAAATTTACATTGAAATGTACAACTGTCGCTGAAATATACGTGACTCAATATGGCCTTTGATCTAGGTCGATTGTTTTCGGAGGAAAATGCCGGGTACTTTGATTATCGAAATAGTATTTGTCCATGTACGTGTTTGTAGATGTCGTTCAATGTAGGTGGAAATTTAACATAACGTAGAGTCTTTGGCATGATTTAGCGTTTCGGAATATATTAACAATACATATAAGTTACTTCGAATTTATGTATTATTATCATTTTATTACGGTTATTATTGAATAATCATAGTAAAGCCTGTTCGTCTTTTTGTTATGAGTAAGCAGGTGTGTCATTCACACTTTCTAGTTCTAAAGCGCGAATTTTGAAACACTTTTTGACTACTGAAGGGGACCAGTAATAAGTTCACCGAAACCTAGTGGTCGTTATTGTTATTTTATTATATAATTGTGGAATCAGACACATTTAATTTTTTTTTTCTCAAAACATTGATTAGATTTTATTTTTCTTCGTATCATCGTAAATTTTATTTACATTATTATTGATATTTATACAAACGAGAAAGAAAAAAAAGGAGTATAGTTCTTCTTTCTTATTCAATAAATTATACTAGAGAAATCCGGTTTAATTAACAATAAACCTTGAAGTGTTATGAACTATTTATGGACTAAAATTATTTTATTTTAACTAAAAGAGATTCAGCGAGCTATAAAAGGATCTGTGCTCGGAATTTGTCTACGAGTACTGAGAACATAAGTATGAAAATGTATTTTTCTTTTTCCAGTGGCCAAAGTTACTTTCTACGTGACTTGATTATTTGCCTCTCTTCTCCAGTCGGTAAGATTGATCTTCGTCACCATCCTTCTTAGGTCTTATTCCACACAATCGATCCGTATTTTCCTGGTCCTATCTCTTGCTATCTTTTGTTGAGGCATCAATTTGGTTATAGCTTTTACGGCCTATTGTGAGGTATTTTTTCCAGGTGACCAACTGGTCCTTATCTTACACGCTGTGACCTACAGAAGCTGTGACCTGCACTGGTATATTTTCTTTTACAAATGGAAAGCTTTTGTTCATCTCTCTTCTTGGATTAAAATCCAGGTCCCGCAAGAGTAAATCACAATAGAAATTTCGCCCGTATTTCAATCTGCAACACTGCTGGTCCCAAGCCTGGATAAAGGAGGGGAGCTCATCTTAGGGTTAACTAGCCGATGTGTTAAAAAAATATTTCATTCCGAAAACTATCACATTAGGAGAACTAAAGACATCGAAATAGCTAGTGGGATTAAGAGACTGAGGTCAACATGGGTACCAGCTTATATAGCGCGCAGATCTGATGACAGTTGGGGAAGAAAGTTTTTGAGTGGCAAACACGTGCCACAAGATGCAAAGTAGTACAAAGTAGACAGGTGATTTAATAAAGGTTGCGGGAATCCTTTGGATACCGGTGAAAATCATTGGGGAGTCTATGGGAGAGACCTATGTTCAACAGTGGACGTCTCCCGGCTGATATTGATGATACTGATAATCTTAAGGACACCTTTTGTAGAATAAAAAATTTACCCATATTAAAATAAATTAAATATTTTGAAATCATACACACACATTTTATGTTTTTTTTTTAATCAACGTAACGTATTCATTTTTATTCGAATTTTTTCTCTTATCAATTTGAAGAACGAACTATAAGAAATGAAAAAGTATCTCTTTTTTCAGAACTGTGGGGTGCTAAATCTATTTTTGAAAATGTTTACTATAATAACAAAATTACTGAAGTCAAAATGATAAAAAATTTAATTAATATATGTTTACATACAATTTACAGGAAAACTATAGCATGATTCGAAATTTGGGAATTTCTTTTAGAAATTAACACTATTCTCACGCCTGTGAAACATAAACTCAGCAATATACTCGTATTTGAATATTAGAAAGATATAAACAAAGATCCCAATACAAAATTTTAGCATTTTATTGGGAATTGTGTGAATTTAGATATTTAAATGTACGAAATTATTGTAAAGCGAATTCTATCCATACTTAACAGAATGTTTTTTGGTTAAACTTCGCGGTGAAGTAAAATCTACACACTAGGCCAATTTTTGAGAAAATTTCGCGAAATGGTCCAAAACACAACAAAAAATAATATCTATTTTTAAAGAATAAACCTTTTTTTACAATACTAATAAACCAATTTATTTTTTTTAAAAAATTACTGCATAGCAATTAAAATATGGGAAACATGGCATAAGACGCAAATGAGTGCTCTTCCATGGGAATGTTTTATATTAAGGAAATTGATAAGTATAAAGAAAGCAAAAGGATAATTTTTAATATCTCTTGAAATTTTAAATAAAAGTTAACTGGCAGAATTTTAATTAGAATAACTAATAAAATTTTATCATCTATTATTTTTCCATATTTTCCACCTTCAAAAAACTAAAGCTTCGGACACATCATACTATTATAAATTACGAAAATATAGAAGGTTTCATGCATTTCCACTATTAGACTTTCCTTATATGCTTTGTCCGAGATAAACACAAAACACGTCAATGACAGCGCTCCCAATCTACGGTTGTAAAACTACCTGATTTCTATTAAAACTACAAAAATTAAGCTGAAGAAAGCATGAGCCTTTAAACACAAGAAGACCCCAAGTAGTCGGCCAGAAACCTAATAGCGGTCACTCGTCTTTAGTTATTATTATCTCTCCATCAGCCGTAATCTTTCTGGTCATCTGTCGTCTGTAGTTATAATTTTTGGTCGATTTTAGGCAGTGGAAAGGAAAAAATTGTTGTTTGTTCCAAAAACGTCCAAGTCAGTCAGCGGTAAACGTTCTAGTCATCTTGTCTCTAGTTATGATCATCAGTAATTAAGTCATAGTTTTCAGCAGCCTCTAGTCATCACAAACATTCACTCCGCTGTACTTCCCCGGTCAGTCATCAGTCATTATCATTCTAACTATTCAATTCTAATCTTTGAAGCCAATTTCTAGCTTAAAAATTCCATAAAATAATGATTTTTATAAAATTATTTTAAATTCAATTAATAATTAAAAATTGAAGAGAGTTGTTTTCAAACTTAAATCAGCAAAGGTCACGTAGCTGTACGTCACTTTGAATTTTGATATTGGAGAAATCATTCTTAAAAATGTTAAAGGGTTAATCGAATGACGATATAAATTCGAAATATCTATTTAATAATACCTTTAATAAATTCAATGGGATGCCTAAAAAAATTTGAAGAGATACTTTCCTTTTTTTATATTTATTACATTTTAATTAAAACCTCTATTTGGCATATTGATGTAATGACAAAAATGACTTTTTATTAAGGAGCTCTAAACGAGAATATTCGTTTAGGAATATACATTTAAGCGCAATTGTGTGATTTACGAAATTAATTTCCGTTTAATGTTAACTGATTCAAAATAATTACTACTTATTTTAAAAACACTTCGTTCTTGTAAATCAATTTTGATTCCTAATTCTATGCTAGAACAATTGAAATCTTGCATATTACACTCTTAGTTGAGTTCGTAAACACAACTGTTTGTACATATGATATGTATATGGTATGTATATGGTTTTGATACATAAATTGTATATTTAGTCCGTAAATTAAATTAACAATGCCTTATTCAAAATTGGTTTAAGTGCCATTATTCGATTTTAGTTATAGTGGTTGAAGACGTGAATACTAATAATTAATTCTTAACAGAGGAGAGAGAGAGAGAATGCGGTATGACCGTAATGTAAAATACGTATATCGTCGCATTGTAGTAGTAATTCACTCGGTTTGAGTTAAAGTACAATTTTGGAAAAAATATTTTAAATACGAATTGTTTCATTTGGAATTCGATCAGTCTCTTTTCCTATTGCGGTAAAGTCCTGCAATGAATTACTTA
Organism: Druceiella hillmani; assembly: GCA_039881145.1. NCBI lineage: Eukaryota > Metazoa > Arthropoda > Insecta > Lepidoptera > Hepialidae > Druceiella > Druceiella hillmani. The sequence goes on from JAYKKI010000001.1 coordinate 32,410,911, forward strand.
CATATTCAAAGTAAGGGAATATTTGCTTAGCATTTCCTTGTTGAAAATATTTTTATTAACATCGTATTTGTAAATATTTTTGAGCCTAAGAAGAAAAATGGGACGGGATTTTATCTAATTTTATCGCTAAATTTATTTTATTTTTGTTTTAAATGCAAACTTGATTTCCTAAAAGACACCATGTAAAAGATAGCGATGTGTCTTCTCTTTTACCTAGCACTAAGCATTGAAAGGTATCAGTAAATTTAATCTGCTAGATAGTCCCTTCACGTATAATTTGCCATATAAGCTTAAGGTCACCGGCACACTTTTACGATTGTTTAATATTGGGCTATTATAAGACTTGGAATACTCCACGTTAGCGCATCTCAAAGTCGCTAATTTATTGATATACAGCACGCACACTTATATGTATATACACTGAATAATGAGATACCTTTGTAGGCTAAACGACAGTACATACTATGGGAGTATGTAATTCGGTGTCTATATTCAGTGCCACATTTGTTCGTTTTTACCTATGTTTATCTTGAGATATATCTGCACGATGTGACTTTGATTAGTTTCGATACACACGTACGCACGCACGCACGCACGCATTCACGCTCGCACGCACGCACGCACACTCGCACTCACGCACGCTCGCACGCATGCACGCATGCACGCACGCACGCATGCACTCACGCATATATATATATATATATATACATATATATATATATATATGTATATATATATATATATATATATATATATATATATATATATATATATGTATATATATATATATATATATATATGTGTGTGTGTGTATGTATAGGAATGGCATATAACGTTGTATCAATTTTCTTCAAATACTTGGCTCCTAGGAATGACAAATTAAAAACTACGATTTTAATGGCAATTTAGCCTTTTTTTGAATTGTTTTTTATTAAATGATTTTGATAAAAAAGGTACATGATTCCCAAATTGAATAATATGAGATAGAATTATTTTAATTTTTTAATTTAAATGTATGGTTGTCTGTTAGTAATGTACAGTTATGGTTATCTGTTAGTAATGTACATTACTACCAAATAACCAATATAAATGCATGTATGGTTATCTGTTAGTGATATAAGTAAAATAAAAATATTCCCGATTTTTCTATTTTCTATTTCGTTGCAATTTTACATTCTCTTTTTAGAAATAATAAATACTTGGATTTGTTTTTCAAATAAACCGCCTTTATACATTCCTGAACTTTACACATCAATGCCGTAATGGAAATCACCTTATACTAATTAAATAATGAAATACGCTCTACAGTTGCAAGATAATAATATTTAGAATAATGACAAATAAAGAGTTAAAAAAATGTCGGTGAGATCTGCGCCTTCTATATCGTTTTTGTTTTCGTACGTACATTCGTTATAAAGTTGACAGAAAAATAAAGAACTTTAAACGACGGTACTATTTTTAGGTGGAACGCTGATATTGTTATATTTTAAATGATGCACAGAAGTAACATTTAACATACATATGAAAACCAATATCTTTTTTATTACCTTAGGAGATCCGCTTTAAGTACGATTAAGTTAAAGTTATTGAAAATAATTCTATAAAGTATTATTTGTAAACCTAAAGCTAATGATACAAAAATTAACGCCGGAACATGCTTTTCTACTTATTATTAACTCTGTACTGGTACATAAATTTTCACTTGGTTTAAGAACAAAGATAATTTTAATGGTAATTTCATATAAATTTTCACACAGCATTTAGTTTATTTAAAATACGTCAGTTTCTTTTCGAGACATTATTTTGTTCCTTTTGTAAGAAAATGATTATATTTTTCAAAATTAATTATTGTATTGTCTTATACAGAACAAATTACCAATCATTTAGTGCCTGGTGCGTATTCTTGAAAACCATGGCAAATGAAAATGCAGTGCTTTATTTCTGAAAGAACAATTTGTGAAAAATTCACCTATTTATACGATAATATTTGAAATCATACAATTAAATATATCGCCCGAATCGAATTCAACTGCTTACACCGTTCCAATGTTTTTACTTGGTTTTATACGAAACAACTAAATCGTTACACGTAGGAACGTAACCCTTACGTACCGATAATTAAACGGCTTGAACCGTTTGTGAATATAACTTTCTTAGAGCACAACGCGAAAGAATGAAATCGGTTAAATCATCAAATTTTAGTTGCTTTAATGTGGAAATTGATGCCGAAAACTTTTTGACGAAGGAATCAAGGCTCTTTGAATTGTTCGTACAACTTTTAGAATCTAATATATTCTTCAAATAAAGCGTTCCCAATGCACATCTGTCCTGTAATTTCTTATCCAAACTATCCCAAATTATCGAATACATTTCTCCAGTAGGTACGATGTTAGTGATAATCTTTAAAGCGCTTTCTGAAAGTTTCCCCACTAAATAACAGTGCGCGTTGTGAATTCTGTTACTCTATTGTTCTCGTGAATATTTATTTTAAATGGTTCATATAATTTAGACTGATTTGTCATCTTTCCAATTAAGGCAGGCAACTTCATCGGTAGTAATTTAATTAAACGTTTCGTATCATTATCATTTGCAGATTTATTCGGGGGTACGATTGTAACAGTTTACAATATAATATTTCGCATATGCTTTACCCGTGCATATAAGTCATTAAAGGCATCTAACGTGCTGTAATTTGATTGGCTATTTAGATTCGTTGGTAGTTTACACTCAACTATACTCTTCATCGCAGTTTCAAATTGACGACGCATCTCATCAATTATTTTCGATTGTTGTAGAAAATTTTCGTTCCGTCTAGAATCATAAGACATTATTTCTATGGCCCAATTATGTAGCTGTATAATACAAAACAATAAACGTTATTTTCTTGCGATTAACATTAAAAATTATATACCTATCTTAAGAGAGAAACTCTTTAAGAAGATATAAGAAATACAGACAAAATTTATTAAATTAAACTCGCGAAGTGAAAAATGTTCGTAATCTTAAGATAAACTATTCTAATACGATATTAGGGGCCTAAGTAATTTTCAAATTTGCTTCACCACGATTCATTTTAGGGATATTAATTTATTTGGCACATATATGTCAAATACATACGATACATATTTAATTACATATTCAATCTATTTTTGGATAGACCTTAACGACATTCGATTCACGGCACAACACGGTTTTACTGCACAAAAATTAATGTCGGTTTATTCTTTGTAAAACAGCTATGATTGGCTGGATCAGTTGTTTTGTGTATCGTATATATTTGAAAATAATAAAACCATCATAATAAATTGTTTGCAATATTTTGTATCAATATATTTTATTCAAACAATAAACACGTTAATAAATTCCTTCGTGCTTTTGCTTTGTCTTTCAAACAATTATTCAACATTTTTTGCATAAATTTTAATATATTATCTAATTACGCCTATTTTAATTATAATTAAAAATATTTACCTAAAATGTAATGAAAATCAAATTCAATATTAATGAATAAACCGCACTCCTCAATAATAATAAGTCGTGAATCAGCTGTTTGCTGATTTGATACAGGTGTAAGCAAATATCTGCGTTTTATGTAGCAAGGCACAAAACAAAATCTATACGTGTAATAAAATTGTAACAAAGTGAATTCTGCATATGGAAACAATTTTGAAATGAGTCATTTATTCACCGTATAGAATGATATAGAAGCCAGAAAACCTTCAGAATTTCAGAATTTTTATTTTTCTGTTTGTTATTTTGTGTGTCAATCATGCAAAATCTACTAGACGGATTTCGATGAAAATTGATATGGTAATAATTCATAACCAACATCAATATTTGAAAGCAAAAACAATTTCTTATCCCGGATTTCTCGGGAATAAAACCGTGGACACATTTGGCAAGAAAATATTTGTGTTAAGTTGGCCGGAAAACTTGGACGGAAAAGAGAATAGCGATGAAAACAAAAGATGACAAATATGTACTAACATGCATTTAATGGGCGGCGAATTAGAATGTGATGTGTATGTATAGGAAGCATAAAAGAAATCTGTGTTACAAAAATATCTACTAATGATCGAACAATCATCCGTGAAGGATAAAGGTATAGGAAGGAATATAGACAGATAATAAATATATTAAATATAATGGTCAAATGATTTTAATTAATATTAATTAGTATTTAATTACCACTTTAAGAGTTATTTACAGATGATGGAAGGCGAATCGATCTCGTCACACGTTAATTTATTGTGCTAGCCCGAGTACGATTGAATACTTATTTATAAGAACAAGGTAGTAATGACTAAGCAAAAGGTTCCTGAATGGCTACATACCCAGCAATTAGTACGGAATGAATGCAAACTATGACTGTTTTTATGGTTTGTGATATCAGAATGTTTTCCTCAGACACAATTTTTTTATGACAAAAATATAGAAAATGTTAGAAAAATCTTGCCAACTCCAAGAAGTTAAAAGTATAAGCATAGGCCAAGAAGGGTTTCTAAAAGAATTGATATTGATCTCTGAAAAGCGACATGATCTAGATCGCGACACAGATCAACAAAGTAATAGTCCACTTTGATGAGAGTATGGGTGGAAGTTATTAAAAAATGTTTGGTTTACCAAAGTATGCAAGGGGCGCATAAATAATAACTGAACTTCATTATTTAAACCGATTTTTTACGAAAATGATTTGAACCACATGTCATCAGTAAAATATGAAAAAAGCACTAAATGTATTGCAATCAGAGGATTAGCTACAATTTGATACGGCATTATTGAGGAGTGCGGTTTATTCATTGATATTGAATTTGATTTTCTTGGAGCCACACTAGAAGTTCAATACAAAGACGGCACCGTTGAAATTATGTGCCAAACATCTCATTTCTATTTGGACCACATGAAGCAATAAACCAAAAAAAAGTTGGATATGAGGTAGTAATTTACTTTAAAATTTTATCAATAAAAAATATATGTGGTTTTATCAAATTAACATTAGGGGTATTGACTACGATGTCAGCTAGTTTGCAGTTTAATACTAATAAACAGAAATAAGAATTTATAGCAAAAGATAATTAATTCTTCTATCAAGACTAATTAAATTAAGAGACAATTTAGTGTATGTCTTTACTACTAAGTTTTGAAATCGAGAAGTTAAGGTGATAAGAATAAAACTTTCTCATGTCAGTAGCACGACACTTACAAGGTTTGTGGCTATTTGTTCTTCGAAATTATATTTTAAAATAAAAAATAACTGTCAATGACTGCATAGTTAACGACAGTGAGTATTAAATGAATTGATATTTTAACAAATATATCCAAATATAAAACAAAGCTTTTTGAAGGTAAGTCAATTTTTATTTAGCTCAGATATTTTCACGTTTAATTAGGCGATTTGCCTTGGTTGATACAATATCTACTCGGTTGGAAGTTTTACAGAGCATCGCACATGTGGTGGCGTGAAAGAAAATGTCACGAGGAAAAGCGTTATTTTTCATAAATAATATATTTCATAATTTTTATGAGTAATATGCTTTATGAATATAAAGCATTTTTTTGGCTTTTAACTTACCTCATATATGACAAAGTTCTTTTCAAAGTAGTTTGCAGTTTCCTAAGGGATGTTATTGTAAGTCATTTGTAGTTCCCTTAAGGCACGCCGTGTAAAAGATTTAAGTAAGTCTAAAAGTATTTTCCCTTCAATTATTATTAATAGAACAGCTTCGATGCCATCAGTTGCTATTGAAACCTCGATAAAACTGCCTGTGGATGATAAAATTATTATTACGCAGTCATTCTCGTAAGCTGACCTGGTCAATTGATAAAATTAGAATTAAAACTGAAATAATGCTTGTAAGAATTACAGCGACCAAAACATAAAAGAGGTTACAAGGTTAAAAGAGGAAATTTTTATTTTAGATACAAATGATCAAGATTAGGCACATGGGCTTTAGAGTTTTAGCCCGCAAGAAGTCTCCGCTAAGCGTGTATTAGTAAGTTTACCAATAGTAAATATACATTCTCGTACTGCACATTTTTTATTAATGTTGTACTGAATATTCTTAGAATCTAAATTAAACCTAGAGGAAAAATAGAGGTATCGGTAAAAATATAAATATGCCCCAAGGTAAGTTTCGTCTCCCTGTTTGTTTTTGCTCATAAATCAGTAAAAACAAAACAAAGTGTGTTTTTTTGAGCATCATACAAAAACTACTAAACGGAGTTCAGGTAAAATTTTCATTGGAAATATATTTAAGACGTAGAGTCAAGTCCAAAATGTTATCATTATTACCTTAAAACATTTTAAAAACGTTGAGATTAAATTTTAAACTATGAGAAAGTAAACCGAAAGCGCAAAATAAAAGTGATGAATGGTAATATCCACCTTATTACATAATTCTTCCTAAAATTCAAGCTAAGTTTTAAAAATATTATTATAAAAATATATTAGTTTTATTTAAGAAAACTTTTGAAGTGCAGATATTATTCAAGTTAGGAGTAAGTTATTTTTCGGATAAAAACATTATTAATGGAGGAAAATTCCGCCGTATAAATTTAAAAATAAACAAGGTCGAAGCATTATACAAAAGTACAATATAAATATGTAGGTAGTAACAACTTAATAATTTCAATATAATTTTTTATGTTCGAACATTTTTTCGTGTCACATCATTATTCCTCTACATGAATAATAAATTGAAAGACTAGATATATTTTTAACGTCCTTGGTTTGAGAACTTTTGTTTAATTGAGACAATATAAACTTTTGTGCTATTCAACAAAATTCCAAGTACATACTTTGTTGTGACATACCTAATAATTGGTTCTAATGTTTTAAAATTGATGCAATATTATACTTAAATATAGTAACTACTAGTAATAAGTTATGCTTTTTGAATTCAAAACAAATTAAATCTTCATTGAAATGTACAAATTAACATGCTTCTAACGCGAATTAAATCAATCTGATCCGCCCGTCCATTTGTTTTAAAGGCAGATTTTATTCTTCTGTCTTATTCATTATAAATATTTGGAGTACAACTGCTGGTCAGTTTTAATTAATAAAAATATTTGAATGAATTTTATGACCATGTTGGCCGAGACAAGGCTTACTTTATTATAGAAAACTGCAAAGTATTTTTACTTGGTGGTCCTGCCAATTTAATCTCGATAGTTATCGAAATATTTCATTAAGGGGAATTTGAAGTTATTAAATTATTATTACTCTCATTGTCTTCAAATATTTATAAAAGACCTATAGAATATACAAAATAAAACGATTTATGATAATAATTAATATATAGAATGAAAATTAATGTTTTATATAACCAATGTAAATGACAAATCGATTGTAATTTATTAAAACAAATGATTTATAGGGAATAATCAAAACCATACGAAATATGTCTGTGGTATAATATACGAAACGAAACGATAATTATTCATCAACGTTAAAAAACTAAAACCCGATTTAGGAATAAAAAAACTAAAAAGCACGAAACAAGAAAATATTCCTCTCATTAAAGATGATAATACACTCAATCCAATTCCATATTGGTACGGTGACGACTTAGATATAGTAGTGGTGGCATCCACCATAATAAAAATAAGTATATGAAAGGCATGGACCACAAAGGGACTGGCCCTTTTGTACATTAAAATTGTTTTCAGCATAACTCGCGACCGAATCCCAGTCACCACACTTGATAAAATTCCACCGGTCTCATTGGAGTCTCGAGGAATGCATTGATATTTTCACTGACTCAAAAGCATAAAGCTTTTGAGTCAGTGAAAATATCAACAACCTTTACATTATACATTTTTGGTGTTTTTTTCAAATAAATCAGTCATATCCCGCTTACTGCACAGGAAGGATTATGAATTTCATTTATTTTGGCAACAATTATCCTTGCAACACAACATTAGGTCGCAGTCATACGATCAGGCAAATAACCTGTAAATAAAATTTATTTTAACAAATATGATGGCATTTCTTTCATATTTGTATAGGAATTTAAATTAGTACAGACCTATTTAATATTCCTATGATTAGCTTGAATTTTTGTTCAAATACGAAAAATGAATAACCAAAGTGGCAAAAACACCTTTCGTTAATCGGTAAAAAGATTTTCAACAAATTTTATTTATCTCTGAATTGTGTAATTCGAACTTCGAAATTTTTAAATAATTGTTATCGGTTAGACTCTTGCCGTTGATAATTAAATAACGCCAGGCCACGTTAAATACATGTAGGCAAAATATTATAATACGTGGGGTATTGCGCAAGTAATAAATTTTCCGTATTATTGTCATTGGTGTCGTCATTAATATTCCGCATTATTTAATTACTCGTAATATTGCGATAGTCGCACTGAGTTTTATTCGTATATCTTCTTAACCAAAGTGCGTATTTATTTAGACTAGACGCGCCATCTCAATTTTTTTTCTTTCAGCAACATATGATACAAATACACTTAATGACCGTGAGCACAGTGATGAAGTTTAACACAATTTTTTTTTTAATTATTGGAAGCATTTTATGTTTTACGTGCCGTAAATATAAATGAAAATTCATGTTTTCACTTGAGAAAATTTGGAAGGAAGATAATCAGCAAAGATCAGAAACCAAAAAAATTATTATTGGCACACACAATTATTGTGCCAGTAATAATTTTTTTTGGCCATTTGCGAGGATTTGTCCCACGCTAATAAAATACAGACATAAGTTGAAAAGAAATTTTATCTAATGCAGGTGTTAACTAAAAGTGCATAAGTTTCACTATGAAAAATTTATTATTCAAAATAAACGCAAACTAATGGGGGAAAACCATAGACCGTTAACATACCACAAAGTAGCAATTTTTATTCATTGTCAGCAGAATGTGTTTAAAATACTTAATACTTTCTAAAGTTAATAATAAATATTTAGTCAACGTTTTCACTCGATCGATCAAATTACTTCTTCAACCTTGTTCATGTCCCTTGTGCATCGCTGCCTTGCTAAGTATATAATTAAGTTACGCGAGGCTTCGTTTTATTTTGGTTCTTTTTAAGGTTTATTAAATTCTAGAGACTATTATAAGTTGTAACATAATTAACAAAGTTTTATATTCAAATATTAGGAATAATTTAAAATACACAAAATATTTTTAACGAAATTTTTCTTATTGCCTATTGGATTTTGTTAGAAATTATTTTATCCTAATAATAATTTTATTTTTTATTAAGTAATTGTCTCATATTAAAAATAATTCATATTCAAATTACTTTATATAGTGGTTTAGATAAAATGGTAAAGTTTGGATTCATGACATCGCCCTATATTGCACGCCAAATATTATTTTCATTCCGTCCTAAATCTAATTAATTTTTATATATTTTTCCAAATCGTCATAAAGGCATACATTTATGAAAAATTGAAAATACGGAAATGTAGCTCTCGATATGCAGTTTTCTTTATTTAGCTCACTGACTTTTGTCAAAAATTTGTTTCATACAATATAGAATTTCGGTTAAATTAAAATTACACATGCATGATTTTAAAACCGCGTAGTTTTTTAACATCTTATGCTTACAAATATGAACCCCGCATCATGGCTCTGTTTTTGTACTCCTATGCAATACGCTCTTGGTAGATTTATCACTTTATACAATAGAAGATGAAACTTAAAAGCCGCATATACGACCGATCCAATAGTGCAAATGGGTCTGTGTGTGGGGAACTCGGATGGACTCGTGGACTAAAGCCGATAAGTTGGATTTTCAATTATTCCAAAATCCATAGTGTTGGGTCAGCAAGCCTTTCATCGGCTTGACAGTGCGAGACAAAACTCCGAATCGAGTGAAGTCGAGTCATCTATTGGACTCACCGTGTTTGTACTATCTTCAATCAAAACCACTGTCAAACTTTGTTCACACGTCCCCTGTGGCAACGTACAATAACTTTATTCTTTTTTGTATGCAGTGCGTATTTAGTTTCGCTTTTTATTTGATGTACTAAGTATGAGTTATAGTTGACATAATTTTGTTATGGAGATAATAGAGCTATATAGAAATTGCGACTGCATCTGGCAAATGAATAACAAACATTACCATAAAATGGCAACTATAAATGTTGATCGTGGTAAGTAGGACCCTTTGTAAAATAGGGAAACAATCTAAACAAAACTTCATATATGCACTCTTCATTTAATAAGCTGAAAGAGGTAAGTTTTTTATAACTATTTTATTAAAAGTAAACCAAATAATATTTTCCGCTCATAAAGTATTTCTTTTTTTTTCTCGCACTGAATGTTATTTAAAATACTTTTATTGTACAAATAATACAGAGTTAACAAACATAACAGTGTCTTTTCTACATGCACTAAAGTGTATTTTATTAGAGTTGGAAAAACAATACTTTTTTAAGCTAAAAAACAAGTACTTTTTTCCGTTTTGGTTTAAACATTTTAAACGAAAATTTAAAAACGTACTTTGTTTCAAACAGTTTACAACCTTGGTTTTCTTAGATATTTTGGTATATATATATATATATATATATATATATATATATATATATGTATATATATATATATATATATATGTATATGTATATGTGTGTATATATATATATATATTTTTTTTTTTTTTGTCACTTTGTATTATAATTTTTATAGGTAAAATAATCAGAGAGCACTGGATCTAACCCGGAGAGTATCCATGTTCTAAAGCTGTGATACTATAGTTCCCTCACCTTCCTTAAAGTTCAAGAGACCCCAGAAAAGAGCAAACAACTGCATCAGTACTTGATGACTTCCCGTTTGATAACGACCAGGCAGGAAACAAATGCAATATTAGTTAAATTATTACATATATATTACATATTTTATTCTTTTTTTTATAGTTTATGAAATAAATATTTTTATTTCATAAACTATAAAAAAAAGAATAAAATATGTAATAGGTAAATTATATATGGGAAGTTATATTTTTCTTCATGCTAATCCACTTTTCTTTCACCAGGGAAATAACCCAGAAATAGTTTTTTTTCTTTAGTATACTGCAGACCGATGGTTAAATTGTAGTACTTATTTTCCTCATCTAAGTATATTTCTCCCACACCGCATGAATTACAATCATTTCTCCTATGAACTTTATAACTAAAAATGTAACATGTGAACTTTATAACTAAGAATGTAACATTTAAATACACCGACATCGGTCCGCTCGAATGATAAATTAATACTGGTATATTATATTAAAAATTAGCTAGTCTTAATTCCAAATAAGTCCTAAAAAATCTTTCTCGTCTTGGATAAACGATAATTAACGAAGTAAACGAAAATAAATTCTAGCCCGTTTGATCAAAGTTTTCTGAAGAAATGGCTTCATAAAATAATATCTTAACGCAAACTCCTCATCACCAAAAAACTTAGTATAGGTTTTCATACATTAGAAGGAGTTTCTAAGAATGGTGGCAGGAGCTGGCCACTCTTAAGTTTCTTGAAAAGCTTGGTATAATTTTAACGCTGCTATCTGATATTGGACCGTTTATGGCAACATCTAAATAAATTCATAGTTTACATTAACACAAACCATAAACACAAGGGAGTGAAAATGTTTATAGTTATAAAATAATGATCTGCTTTGGCTAGGTGGATTGATGCGAATATTTTTCCGCCCCAGATACCAAGGCACTGCGCTAAATTTAATCTCTCTTTAAATCGTTTAGCCGTAGCCCTGGACTCTTCAATGGTATTGGGTGTATGAAAATAATAAAAAAAATTACTGATTATCCTTCATAATAATTACACATAATTATAAATCGAATATTTTTTTTGTTTCAGTCCATCGATTCGATTGGTATCAATATACTTTAGCCCTGGGAGTTCAAATTCTCTTTTATCCACCACATCATCTAAATTCATACGACCTCCATCAAAGGCGGACATAATACTGAGCAAAATAGCCAAGCGAATGGAAATACCTATACCAACCTCATTACATTTCGAAAAACTCAAACACTATTATGGACACAATATTTTGGAGAACGTGTGTCAGCAAACTGCGATATTTCCAAACATCAAATGGGAAATCATTAATTATTTTTTGGCAATCATAGCCAATTTTTTTGCTGAAACTGGTTTCCTTAACACCAATAAAATACAGAATGACCATTGAACTACCCCTCCTCTCCATCCCCACTCATTTAAATCCAGTGATGGCAGTTTATTACGGTGCCATGGATAACGGCGATCAGAGTAAAAAATAAACTTTTTTGTGTACGGTTACAAAAAAACAATGTGGAAATATGTTTAAAATTTATTAAATAAAAAACTAAATTAGTATATTAAATGTAAATATATATCATTTATTTACAAAATGTTTTAAATATGTAAAAATACGTAAAAACTAAGAAAAAATATTAAGATATGAGAAGAAAGTGCGGTCTAAATTATTCAAAATCACTTGACACTAATTGATCGCTTACATTTAAACTGACAGGGATCTCAGGAAAATTTACATAAATACACAGATATCCAAAAGCCTATTTATAAACAAATATAACAAATATATATAGCTGCCTTTACGCAATCTTGATGCATCGCAAAATCTCTGTAAAAGTGTCAGGTATAACACGGTCCGAAGCCTGAAGTGAAATGTCTGTAGGAAGCGTGAATTCTTCTTAGGTATATCCGCTTGCTATGTACCGTAGAGTAGCAGTTAATCTCTCGTGAGGTGTGATGGCTTGTCTCATAGTAATATCTTTTCTAGTGATGAATAGGGTCACCATCTTAAGCAATATTTTTTATTTTGTCTTATTAATCCGTAGATATTTATACCGATCAGAAGTCTCCGGTGAGAGTGATTTAACTAAATTAAAATAATTTATTTGTTTTCTATTTAAGACCCATCATTTCTGACGCTTAGTTTTTTTTCTTTTTGTCTCTTGTTGAAAATACAAGCTGTTAAAGCGTATAAATTGCTTAATTCCTTCCATAATTTTTAAAACAAACATAAACTAAGGGACAGGGGGTATGCACGTGATGTATTGCACTTATTATGCAAATAAATTATCAAATATATTTCTTACTCTACAGTTTGTTACGAGATCCACTATACAAATATTCAGAATATTCCATACAAATATCCAGAATATCCCTCTATAAAGCAAAATTTATGCAATTGTTCATTGTCCAATTGCAAGAACGTGTTTACTTTGCGCTCAATATTACCACGTTGCACTCTCAAAATTGTATTTCTTTAAATGAGGGCTGACCAACTTAAATAGCACATCAAATTCCTATTTAATTTGCAGAAAATAATTTTTCCCTTTTCTGAATGTAAAATAGCAATGAATATTAAAGAAATAAAAACTGTAAAACAAATGAGATTAGTACGTATTTCGAACTATTTAAAAAAAAAATAAACCTCCTTTGATTATTTAAATTAAAGACTAAAATGAACTGACTGGCTCGATAATCAGTGGACCCCTCTTTTAGACTCGAAAAAAATGAACTCAATCCAAAACGCTCTCACGCCGTTTGGATGCCTTAATAGTGCTATGATTTAAATATCAACAAATTGAAATTGTAAATATTTAAAAACACTATTAAACTCTTAAGTTTATATTAACACATTAAAATGTAGTTTGTGAAAAGCGAAGAATCAGAGCATCAAACTTAATCTAAACAATAAAGGTCCACACTCAAAATTAGATCCATGAAATTTGTGACATGATTTGGTAAATTTAACGCAACTTTCATCTACTTATCTTATCCTTAAAAGCTACTCTAGACTACGTTAAATCAAGCCGTGAGTGGTTATATAAGCAGTAAAATAAATGAACTCCAACACACTACGAAAACAAAGAAAAGACATAAATTATGACCCCAACATTAATATTAAGCACGTATTAATGGCTGACTTACCGCACGCACGGTTTGGCCATATTAGGGTACCCTTAAAGTCGAGTGCTAAAAGGAAAATAATAAAGAAACCATTGTCGTCCTAAGCTTCGTTCCCTTTTTATAGTAGTTTTCTCGGATACGTTTTTCTCCTTAAAATAATTTAGGGATCCTTAAAATAATGCGGATGTGCATTATGTTTGTTTGACATTCATGTTGGGCGCATAAGAGTGTAGTTTTTGTGAAAATACATGTTTTTGTGACAATTAGCTCGATCGTCTACCTATCAGTAAAGAACTTATTTTTTGTTCCGCTATGTCACTATTACGTTTCAAGTGTTCGCTGATTATTTGATAGGGTTAACTAAGATTTTATATGATTATTTAAATATAAAAGAGCCAGTTTTATTATTTGTATTATTTCGTATATTTAAATTTATTTAATTTAAATATAAATTTTCTAAACATAAATATTCCAATTTTGTTTGTTTCTAATATTTAATAATAGCTAGTCCAATATACTTGTTACTAAATATCAGATTATGTTGAGACCTAATTTGTGATTACGATGGATCAATGTCAATGAAAAGTTTTAGTATCTTATAAATGGATAGGTAATAATAGTTGTATTTTACATCGATTTATATTGCAATAATACACTAAAATATTAATGTTATTCTTTGTGTTTTACTATTCAAGCGTGGTTTCGTACTTTATGTATTAAACTAATTATTCTGGTTCTAATACATACATCCAATTGCCTTATATCATATTTAGAAATATGGCGTGAACACAAGAAATATGGCGTGAATCAGCACTTTGGTGATCTGACGCAGTTATAAGCAAAATACTGTGTGGTACGTAGCATACCAGACACAATAGATAAAATTCATATTAAATCTCCCCGAAAAAATTGACGGGAAACAACGTCAGTGTGTCATAGTGTCTGCAACGAAAACAAATTTATATTCCAGCATTTATTTAAAGAGTGCTAAATACGACGGTAATATGGAGACATGAAACGAATAACAAAATTTATCTCATGAAAGAGCCCACTCACGACGAATCAATTACACCTGAAGAATAAAGGAATAAAGAAAGGAGCAGAAATGAAGACAAATATTACATTTTAAATCTCATCTATGACTATTGTAAATATTTAAATTTCAACCTAATTCAAATGTTCTTAAATAGTATATATATTGTTAGGAAAAATTTGCTAATTTGCAGAAATGAAGACAAATATTACATTTTAAATCTCATCTATGACTATTGTAAATATTTAAATTTCAACCTATTTCAAATGTTCTTAAATAGTATATATATTGTTAGGAAAAATTTGCTAATTTGCAGAAATGAAGACAAATATTACATTTTAAATCTCATCTATGACTTTTGTAAATATTTAAATTTCAACCTATTTCAAATGTTCTTAAATAGTATATATATATATATATATATATATATATATATATATATATATATATATATATATATATATATATATTGTTAGGAAAAATTTGCTACATTCCCTTTCATTTTATGTATAGTTGATAATCGTTTCTAAATATAACCTTAACGTAACCCCTCTCTAACTAATTTAAGTAATAATGTTTTTGTATTGAGTAGAGAGAATTTTATCAAAATATGCTATGCATTTACGTTTTGTGCAGTGACAAAAATAAAATATTTATATATCCAATATATATTAGGAAAGAAATTAATTCCAAGTTTTTTCCATTCGATGTTAATATATTGGGTAAAACATTTTAAAAAGTTTATAATTTTTAAAATATCGTTTACTTTCCATGCTGTATTGAAATCATGGTTAAAATAATTAAGTACTATGATACAATATTAGCCATATATTTAGACCATTTATTTATTTTTAATTCAATCATATTCATGAGTCATACATTTAAAGTGAAATAACTTGCATCGCTATGAAAACAAACAACCCTCCGACCTTAAAATTCCAACCGCATCAATCCGCCTGCCTACGCGCCTCGAAGACAGAAATTATTTTTCCAACTTACCACCAGACAATGGAGTGAAAATATCGGTTGGAATAAATTTATGATGGAACGTGAATCTATCTCGTCACTAGATGATTGATTGTGCTAGCCGAGATACGGCTACATTATTATTTGTAAGCATGAGACAGTAACGACATAGCAGTCAAATGGATGCTGAAATGCTACTTGGGTTAATATTATAATAAATTCATGCAAACTATGACGGTTTACATTTTATGCTTTGTGATTTTAAAATACTGGCAATGATATTCTTTTTCATTATATTGGTTTTTTTGCGGCACAGGCGCAGAAAATCTGTTGAATTTTATATTAAAACATTTTGTGGTTGATGTGAATCTTTTATACCCTAAACTCGCGAAATTTCTTTTTCTGCGCTGAAAAAAAACTATTTAATTATATCGCAATTTGTAAATAAAGATGGTATAAATAGATATAATGGTATTTCTTTCTAATTTTTAAGCAGTAAATTAACCAGTTTATTTACTCAAAGATAAATTTTAGGTTTTTACCAAAAAGGAAAACATTGCTCTATTTTAAAAACCGCTATCTATAATCACTAGAAAGACTTTTTACATTATTTTTAATTTTTTATTAAAGTACACTTTTCGAACTTGCTACTTTTTATGTGTTTATAATTTGTTATTAATATAGAATTAAATTACTCTTTGCAAATAGTTAACTTATATCGTCATACTATTAGTTTTCAATAAAATGTTTATATCATGTTTCAATATATAAATAGTTTAAAATTAATTAACTTAATTTTTTTTTTAAAATTGAAATTTTTTCGACTATTACTCTTTTGGCTGCAATTACATTGCAAAATTCGAGAAAAATTCAAAAGAAATCATTGAAATATTCTTACAGCTCAACGCTAAATTTTTTCTTTTACAGTTTTTAGAACCCAGCTACTCTTTATTTATTGTAACCATATTTGGCTTTGCCCAAGCATAAAACAACATAACTGCATTTTATCTTTTCAGTCATTTGTTTTTATAACAATTTTCAAAAAGGTGAAGTATATACATTTTTATTTATAGCCAAAATACAAAATGTTTGTGTTTTTGATTAAAATTTGTTTCTGAATTCACATAAAATCTTCTAGACTCATGTTTATACATTTTTACGTTGAATTAAAAAATAATTTCTTAGCAAATTACTTGGTGCTTGATATCATAAGAAAATATTGTTGCCAAATTAAAAATTGTATTGTTTGTAATTCTGAAGTTTTGATAATAAGTCACTCTCTGAGCGATATTTGGTTTAATTTAGGTACTGGTATAGAAAGATAATACGAATGTGCACACATACAAAAAGTAGGATTTTGATCGGATTTTCCTGAACCACAATTGACTTTAGTATTTTAGTAATAAGAATTTCTAAGAGAAATGTGCTTAATTAATTTACAAAATTCGAGGTATCAACAACTCGGTATTATTATTTATTTCTTCGATTAATTATTCAGACTAACCGATATCAATATTTTACTAAATATTTCCGAGTAAGAGATATTCATTAATGTTTTCTAAATAATTAACAAGCCTCTTCACAAAATTTTCACATTTGAAATCAAAGCTCATCCTTATCAAATTTACCAGTTTTAAGTTATAAAATAATAATAAAATATTTAAATCCATGCGAAAAACTCATAAATAATTACAACTTTTCATTAAATACCACATTAACTCCAAATTTATAAAGAAATAAGTAAAACAATGTTTGCTTTCTTATTATAAAGTTATGACTGTTGTTCCGACAGGATGAGGTTTATACTGGAGCATTCTGAATATCGTATCTTATTTGACGTCCTCAATATTCTTTATGCTTTCATAACCTTAGTTCGGATTCCGACATCTGAAAACAAATGGTGTTCAGTTACGTTTCAAAGATTTGTTCCCGATAGCTCAAAATGACAAAAAATCTGTAATTTTTCGTTTCATTGTCCACAAAGTGAAATTATAAATAAATTTATTATGTGAATAAAGCCTCATAAAAATCCTCATAAAAATCTTCATAAAAAAATCCTCATAAAAATAAAAAATTAATTAAAAACATGTTATATGCTGCCTATCGAATATTTTTCATGTCTTCCTTCCATAACTATAACATATTTCGATTTTATTTTGTGCATTGTTTTACACTGTCTCCCCCTTTAACTCACACTACAATAAAATTCATATAATGTTTTTTTCCTACTTGCGACAAAATCTGTTTACACTTTAAATGTTACGGTTAACTGAGAAACATTCCTATAATACTTTAAGGGTTATCGATTGTAAATAAACTTAAAAATATTGATTATGTATTGACAATATAATTAATTTTTTTTTAAATGATGGCTATTGGAATCTTAATATGTGTATGACTTTTAATAAATCGTTCAATGGTTTGCTAATGGGCTTAGAAACTTATTTTGTGAATAAATTCTTTATTAAGCGTTGGGAAAAATGTTGATTTGAATCAATCATTTCCACTGCAAAAAGAAATGGCAACGAATTTTTAAGCTTATTATATACCACTATTAATTACTCTATATTATTGTATGTTTACATCAGATGATATAAATACACTTAATAACAGAGAGGGCGGTGCATAATTTTACCATAACTTTCTGTTTCTTGCCAAGGACTCTGCGTTTACGTGACGTACGTAAATATGCATGGAATTAAAATTTTTCTTTTTATTCGGAAAAATTTGGATTTACACTGGAATATATATATATATATATATATATATATATATATATATATATATATATTATATATATATATATATATATAAATATATATATATGTCTGTGTGTGTGTATGTGTGTGTTTGAAAAAATGCCAGGATATTAATTTCCTTCCACACCGATAAACATGGAAATAAAAGGAATTTTATATTAAACGGGTGTTATCAAAAATGAATGAATTTCGTTTGAGGTATAACGAATGATTTAAAATATAATTTAAAAAATGGGAAAAAGCATATTATCTAATATACAATGAAACAGTTAATATTATTCAATATCAAAAAATTAACAAGTTGTTAAATATTTTAAACTTTTTGAAATATATATAAGTATACTTACTATTTGTTGTTAATCGTGTAACAAAAATAAGGCAAGAAGGCGCTTATTAGACTTTTGTATAATTTATGACGCATTTATGAAAATGAAAAATTCCAAATTCGTACATATATTTTTATTTTAAATTTCACGTCTAGTTTCTACGAGTAGGTTAATGTTGTAAAGACGAATAAATCCCTATTTTCAACTGTAGAAGAATATTAATTTAAATATTTTGTTGCCGACAATCGAAGTATGAAAATACGGATTAGTAAAATCTTCGGATCCTATCATATATAACTTAGGGCAAACCAATGTATATGGTGGGAGATTGTGGCTTTTAAGAGTTTATGTGCAATTATTAACCAAAATATCCAAACTATTTCCAAAAATGGTAGCTGATAAGTTAATTGAATCTGAAAAAGTGAATTATGCTGAAAATATAACGGAGTTTTACCACGTGGTATCGTTTTATTGTCGTCCGAGAAATGTCTCAGTGATTCATTCTAATTTAAATCTAATTAATTTTAATTTGATTTTATTTTTATGCGATAATTTGTATCATTTAAAATTTGAACTTGAAAAAATCGCGTATTGTTTGTAAAAATTAGTATTTTCCTACTTGCCAAGATCGGATAAGGAATTAAGTTGCCCAAGGATGTAAATCATAAATGAACGACGATTTCACCACTAAAGTGTAAATTTTTAGCCCGATATATTTGTAAACAAATTGGGGTTTTAATTTATAAAAAAAATTGAAATATTACATAAATAGAAATTATGAAAGTATTTATTATATATATTGATATTCTTTTCTCGAATCTATTCCATCCAGTCAACGTCTTAAGTTTTTTAAACCTATTAATGCAAGATTTTCACAACTTGTTGGAATAAGAATGATATCAGAGATTAATTATGAAGAAATTATTCTCACTATCAATGACATGATAAGAATATTAAAGAGTTTTTAGCAAATATCATATACTATCTTCTCATATTTTTTAGAAGCGTTTTTTCTCGTGATGGTTTAAACTCTAAATGTTTCATAACAGAAATGGGTAAAATTGATAAATATAATTTATTTGGAACAATTCATAATTATAGGAAACTTCATATTTTTGCCATATAAGAGGCCGCAAAGATTAAAAAAATTAGAATAATTTAGACTACTATTAAAACGAATCGAAGCTAGTCCCAAATAAACTGACGAGATGGTAAGAAAAAATACAGGGAATTCATTTACTCAACAATAAAGAGACCATACAATCGTTTGAAACTTAGTTAAATTGGGCATTCGTTTATTCATTTTTAATTAAGTATGTGCTTAATGCCCTCATATATTTGGTATTACACTTTCTATACGTTTCACAGAAACGACGAAAAATTTCCCCTTAAATCTTGCACAGTAAATTAATAATTTTGTGTTTATAAAATATCAACAGACAAATTAACCCTTTTTTTATTTAAAATTTTTTTACCTACGTTTTTATTTTTTTTCGTAAAAAAATAAACAATAAAATATAAATTTGGTAACTTATGAATTTTATATTAACAGAAGAGGGACAAAAATAAAGTCTGTAACCAATTATGACCGAAAATGTTTTTAAAAGTAAATATATTGAAAGTAGCGTTTAAGAAACAATATTCCATTTATTTCATAGTTTAACAACATGCAATACTTGGAAAGATTACTTAAAAATACTTTTTTTTTCATTTTATATATTTTTTATAGCTCCTTAATATATAGTGTCAATTAAAGAGAAAGTTGCCCACCTATTAATATAAATGTTTCTAGACATCGTAAGAAATATTTCTGATAATCTTTTACTCAAGAAGTATTAAATGTCAACAGAAGTGCAAGACGATAAGATACTTTACGTATATTATATAGTTAAATTTTAAATATAGAGAATTAACATATTTCTTTCATAAGATATGTTAAGTTTCATTAATTACGTGTATTCGTATGTTGAATATTATACAGTAGCATCACAGAATTAACCGATTTTGTATATTTATATCAAATTTTAAAGTAATCGTGAAGACCGTCTAAATAGTGTAAATAAAGTGGAACTGCTTTAAAAATTGGTCTGTTAAGGTAAAATATAATTATATCAGCACTTTGATAATCTCAACTTTACCTACTGAAAAGCAACCTATTAATTTATACATATTTTAATTGATACTTCTCCCACTTTAAGGCATTAACCAGTGTCACCAATTTCATTTTCAATTGTTTCCGCATAATAAAAGGCAAAACAATTTTCGAACAAAGTTAAATTTAAATATTTTTATCGTAGACGGTTTTCAATCATTATTTTTTAAAAGAAATTGAAGTTATTAAATATAATCTTATACACGCTTCAACGAGGTCATATTGTATACTTATTTGAGTCTTCCTGAAACGATAATTTGATTTAAATTACACATAATAAAATTTAAGAGAATACAAGCCGTAATAATTTATATAACTTTTTATGATATATATAGATAAAATTTTAATGAAACCTTTTTCCGCAAAGTATTAAAATTAACTTACCTTGGGATGCAGTTGCTTATCTCCACGCTTTTAGGTTTGAAAATATCTCCAATAAACCTTTTCGTACATAATGAGATAGAATCTAATTTAATTTTAATACATAAAAAATACTAACCGGATCCAGTCACGAGACAATTTTTGTTGACAACTGAATATATTTTCTTTGAATATCGTTGTCCATTTATATAAATAAAAATTTTTCCCAATTTTAATTTTATAAAATTAAGCAAAATATAAGCTGCCACAAATTTAAATTTGATCAGTGTCGCTCATTTCTTAATTACTGCTCATATTTTTAATAATTGCTAATGTAAGGTAAAAAATTGTGTACTTTTATACCCTAAATAAAATTATTAAGTTTAATTTGAAAAGAGATCAAAAGGCGGGGAAATTTAAATTGACAGCAATTCGTTAATAAATAAACCTTTCATTTAAATATATTATTAAATTGAGCTTTGTTAAAACCAGCCTCGTGGCGTAAAAATAATCGTAGCCAAGTGAAATATTTGACGATCTGAGATATTAAAATCGTACGAGTCAAACTTAATTTATTAATCCACGGTCGATTTGAATCGATGAAAATTTTATTCTAAGTTTACTGATTTACGATTTATTCTGAGCAATCTGAATGTATATAATACATCTATTTTATTTTAGTTATAAACCTATTATATGTTATCACAAAATATATGAATGGAAAATTTATAACTTAATTATATTAAATATCTATCTCAATCTTCAACAGTAAATCAGTCAGATGTTCTGGCGAGTAGACGGTTCGTTAGGTAACATTACATTCCAGATTTAAAATCGATTGCGTAAGAACACACGAAATATTGCGAAAGAAAAGAGCGGTAAAAGGAGTGATATATTATGTCATTAGATGAAGAAGACTGTAATAAAAATGATACATCAGTTTTGCTTGATTTCGTAGACTTAATGGTCAAATTAATCTAAGGAGGAATCTGGGAGTAGCTACTATATAGAGTTTTGTACCGGATCTGCGATCAAGTAATCTGACGATCTGCGATCAAGTAATTTCGCGATAAGTGTGAAAGTTAGAAGTATTTGTAGGGAGAGATTGAATCGGTCGGAAAAGAAAAGGATATTTGCTAGTCTTACAAAAATGCAGTCCGTTCGTATCTTATTACCTATTCAAAATTCCCTTTTTGTGTAGTTAAATTACTTCGTTTTATACATGAGTCACGCAGTATATAGGCTAAAACGAATTAACTTATACGCTATATTATTTAACGTCAGCCTATTAAATTTTTCTCTAACTAAACTACTATTCAATAAAACAAGTCACCTTCAAGAAATATAACAAAAAAACTCTACTTCATAAACTTTTTCCACGCACAGAAATTTTATATAACATTGATATATTCATTTTGATAACTCTGAATTATTCTACCACATATAATAAATTCTTTTAGGTGTATTTTTTTAAAAATAACGCACTGAGTTTTTATTTATCGTACATAGTTTTGAATAATACATGATCTGATTAGTAATAGATGATGAATATGCAACTGTATATTAATTTTTTTTTTCCAATAATGTGGAAATATTTTAACAAAAGAAAACGACACAATATTTCTAAATTGATATATGCTATGTGTATTGGTACATTCGGTCACAATTTTTCTTATACCGTGTCACCATTAGTGAATGTAGTCATAAGTTCATAACCACGTTTTGAATTAATTTTTATTAAATGTGCGTTACTTAGATTTGCAAACTATGATTTACTAAAAGACATAAATTTTTAGACAAATTCAGTATTATAAGAAAATTACTTAGAAAAAAAGAATCAAAATATTAGAAAAACGGCTCAATTCTTATCGGTTATTTTCGCGTTTATTTATTTTTATTATATTGCAGGGGAAATGGCAGTATAGATATACTGCCATTTCCCCTGCAATATAATAACGTAAAATTATTTGCGTTGGTGTATTGATATGTAATTTTTCTTTAAAAAAGTGGGTACAAAATAACAATCAAATGGAAACTCGGTAAATAAAGTAATAAAAGCGATGAACATTCATTCACAAACTTCTCATGAGGTTATTTTTTGTTTCAACGCATTTAATACCACTGTATGTATATATATATATATATATATATATATATATATATATACATATGTATATATATATATATATAGAGAGAGAGAGAGAGAGAGAGCGAGAGAGTGAGTGAACGAGATAGATATAAATATAAATGTGTGTATATGGTACCGATAAAATGGCAAATCGAAGACGTAAAAGATTATTTGAAAAAATAACGTCAAGCAACTATCTAGCTTAATAAATTACAATGTGACTTCACTATATAACACTAGAATACTATATAAAGCCATATGGTATCCAGTATGAAATTTGGTTTGTCCAATACATGGAAATTAATTAAATTCCATGCCAAATAATTTGTAATAGAAAACTTTTTTGCAAATTTTTTTATCATAATTTAAAACGGGTAAATAATTACTATAAAGCAAAGATATACTTATCTCACGTTGTGGTGCCACCACACCACCATAAATTACCACGCCGCCCGTGTTGTGCAAAACCTGCATTAAATAGGGAAGTGATCTTCGGAGTATAACATTTTTGAAAAATATTCATGTATGCTATAATGTAATTCTAAAATATATTTTTTTTGTTATTTTTTATAATAAATTATATAGAAGTAATACAAAGTTGAAATTACTTGTAAAAATTATCTTCGGTGTATAATATCATTAAAAAAATTTTGCAGTTGTTACGGAGATTTTCAATAATGTTGGTGTAGGTGTAATTTAAAGGATATACCCTTTATTTTAGGAACTAAAACAAAAAGGATAAAATGAAAAAAATACCTGCCTAATCAAAGGAAATGTCATTGCATTTCCAAAAGTTCTTTTAATGTTTCGGTTAAGAGGAACTTCGTTCTGAAATAAAAAAAATATAATTTCATAAAAATATAAAAATTGCAGAAACGTAGCTCTTTATCACTTTCAGTGATCGTCCCACATTAACTTCCTCTCCTGTCAAGGACTATTTCATATTTGTATGACAAACAACGTTAATTAAAATCTAGCCATGCTACTAAAACCTAATTTATTTAAGGTGTTTTTAATGTTATGTTCAGACATGGGTCAAGAAATACAAGATTTGAATATCAGGTATGTTATACGTCGTACATCTAGTAAGCATGATATTTTGAAATTTTGGAAATGGAAATAATCAATAGGATTTTAAGGATTCTAGCAATAAGTTAGAAAGTACATTCAGTTTATTAGAACAATGTATAATTAAAATAATTATTAAGTGTTAGACATAAGCTATTTTTAGCCCAAATACGAATTTATTCGGTTTTTGCAATTTTCTAAGTTATGGTCGAAAAATTTAAACGTTACGCGTAACATCGACGTTTAATATTAGACAAACCATGCTTCAAAATAATAAATTAATTTTAAAAGACATTTGTTTGTTAAATCATTTTCAAATAGTAATTGCAAAGTGCAAACACATATTCAAATCTAAATAAAATATCCATTAAACTGTTCATATATTAGAATATTATTTTTAAAAATACGTCATAACTTATCTCCACCGTGTAAATATGTTATTAAATATATTTTTTGCAGCCGTGAAAATATCTCAATTTTTTAAGCACTATCAGATTAAGAATTATCGCTATGGTTTTCCGGTAAACTTTAAACTTCCCTTGCTTTTTTCGTGTTTATAAATTTGGCTTCAGTAATTTTGCAGTTATTACGGAGATTTTCAATAATGTTATACAAGTCTGAAGGAAGTAGTGTTAAAATCATTAAAAAAACATTGATACCCCAGACGATATATGAAATATAAAAAGAAATATTTCAATAATTTTTTAAAATAACTATTTTTCGTATTAACGGTGAAACTATATATAGATTAATAAGCACTATGTTAAATTGAATTTTTCTTCAGAAAAAAAGTTATAAGACTAATCCAAAACAATATTATTAATCGAGTAACTACGAGAAATAAAGCAAAATGGAAATGATTAAATACAGCCAAATAAATTCTGATTTATTTTAATGATATTTTTCGTTCAGTCTATTATAATGGGAGGCATATGTTTCTTTCCCAATAATTTATTATGCTAAAAAATAAACGAATACAAACATTAATTTTTACACATAATTTTAACTTTGTGTTACTACAGTATAATTTGTTAAAAGAAATAACAGTAAAAATATATTTATTAGATCTACATTGTGGCATACATGAATACTAGCCTATAGATTCTTTATTTACGTTCGTCTAAATTGTGTAAAACTCAGAACTGAGAGAGTAATTGGGCGGTGTTTATCACTGTCCAATTACTCCCTCATTTTGCACTTATTGAGATGAAATTTCGTTGGTATAATTTAAAGAATATATCCTTTATTTTAGGAACTAAAACAAAAAGGATAAAATTAAAAAAATACCTGCCTAATCAAATGAAATGTCATTGCATTTCCAAAAGTTATTTTAATGTTTCGGTTAAAAGAAACTTTGTTCTAAAGTTAAAAAAAATGTAATTTCATAAAAATATAAAAATAACTGAAAAGTAGCTATTTAGCACTTTCTCCTTTTTTATTTTTCGATTTTTTTAAGGAACCGATTTATACGTTCACTAAATTTTGTTAATGTAAAAAACTATCAACTTCCTAAGTTGCTTCAATTATGCATATAGCTATATATACATATATATATATATAGTCTGTTATATATGCCTTTTGCCGGTATTTTACTTTTTATATATACACCCAACCTTTGTAAAAATATAATTTAAATTTCTTAAAATTTAAATAACATGAACATTTCAAAACGCTTATGCGAAATTATATAAACTATAAAGCCCCAATGTTTGTTTTACTGTCACCACAAATTATTATAATATTACAATTGATCCATACAATAAACATTCTCACTCCAAATTGCGACAATAAGTCACAGACTTCAATTCCCAAGCCTAATATACCTTTAGTCTACTTTTTATCCTTAAAACCTACTCCGCATTGCGTTAAATAAAGTAGTGTGGGATTATACAAACAGTAAAATAAATAGGTTCCAACACGCTACGAAAACAAAGAAAAGCCATAAAATATAACCCCAACGTTTATATTTAAAAACGTATTAATGGCTGACTTTTACCCCATACATGGTGTGGTATTTCGGCACCTTTAATGGCGAGCGCTAAAAGGAAAATAATAAAGAAACCATTCTCTTCTGTCTCTCGTTCCTTTTCCTTAAGAGTTTTCCTGGCTCCCTTCTACTTTTCAAAATAATTTAGGGTATATTTGAAATACGAATGCGCTTCACAATTTTGTGGTGTTCAGACTGCTTCTGATGATTTTTATTCTCTCATTTATTTCTCATCCTAATTAATTTATATCAAATATTAACGAAAATGTTCGAAAATCCTGAAGACCATGTTAAAACACGGATTGAATATTTTGATAAATAAATTCCTAAAATTTCGTCGGAAAAATTTCTTAGCATATAAATCGAAATAAGCTAACTGAAAGATTGTGCAATATACCTCATGAATAGTTTAATTTATGCGCATTACGTATGATTGTTTTTATCATTATCGAAATATATACATTTTTTCAAGAAAGTAAATTGCAATACATGTCTTACTGTAAATTAATATTTTCTTAAAAAAATATTTGTATGACAATGACTACTATATTTTCTTCTCTATCTTATAAGTCAATAACTTTGAATTATAAATTTTATAGTGGTTTTCGACTTTATAATATTTTACTTTGCATGAATTTGTTGCCGCTAATAACCTGGCTTGATAAACGAGTAGTGATCTGATCGTATGTTCTTGAGAAATCGCCTTGAAATCACAAATATCAATGGTATATATACGTGTGGGCTATTTCTATAAATTTGAGCAAGAATGTTAATTATCAACCTAACAATTGTACATAAATTTTCGGCACTAATTTTGTCGTGAAAATGGTGAGGCTCTTTTCATTTAATTGCCGTAATTTAATTAATTTCTATTTCTTTGGAATAATCGATAGGTAGAAAGCATCAAGGATCCGAATTACATCAGGTATATTTACTTATAGAATTAAATACTAAACACAGTACCTAAAATCACTCATATGGACCAAACGCGGTAAAGGTGTGGGCAAACGTTTTCGCAATATTTGGATTTTGCGGAAACTTTTGCCTATAGGTGTATTTTTACATCATATTTTTGCATATTTTCTTGAGAATTAAATAATATTTAAAACAAACACAAATTTTATTGCATGGAAATACATTGCAAGTATAGGTAGATTATTGCTGAAAATTGCTATAAAACTGCCGAAAGTCGTATCCGTCTTTGAAACTAACTACAAAGCCTAAGTTTTTAAAAATAACGAGATTATGAATACAAATATATTTATTGCAGTAAAAATATGGAAATATTTGAACCCAAATTACGTCAAAATTTAGCTCAAACTAGATATAAATTTATTAGTTCTGTATGTTTATTCAAAATGTAGTAAAAAAAGCAACCGTAGTCTTTATGTCGCCTGAAGCTTGGAAAGTTGCAATGGAGTGAAGGAAAATAAAATATATCTGCATAACGCAAAAAAATTATCTGATGGATTCCTACATTATTTACTAAAATTACATAAAAATAACACATCTAGTTAGTTCAGAGTGAAAAGAAAGGCAAAGTTTAGTATAATCTTCTAAGCTTATTCCGTACCGATATTAATTATATTGTGATTATATAAATATTCGTAATATTTATCCTGCCATTATATTATAAACTAGCGTGACCCGTGCGAAGTCTTCGCATTATATCAATTTGCGTGGTAGATTATAAATATTTACACATGAGAAAATGAACTCACAGCTGTCATATTAGTTACAACAGAGTGTTTAGAGTCAATTTAATAAATCAAAATTGATTGCAGGTATTCAATTCATTTCTAATTTTGCACACTGCTTATTACGTTTTTATTCCATTATGAAGCTCAGATGACAGGTCAAATAAATATTTTACTAAAATTGACATATAGAGGCGCAAGTATCAAAAGCATTGAGCTAAAGCGCCACTTTATTTATACGTGAGTGGATTTGAAATTAAACAAAAATTTTACCGACCGTCAATCATATTGACGTTGAGTCGTTAGATGGCAGGCAGCATTGCTGTTTTGTGTATATAATTTTAATAATTAATTAATTTGCAAAAACAATAGCAATAATAAATTTTTTAGTTGTGGATGCCGGTAAAAGAAAGCAAGCAATTATCTATAAAATGATATATAATTTATGTGGATTAGTTGTGAGGTTTTTTCTAAAAAGGGAGAGTAACATCTTAACCTTAGCGTATTAATATATATGATGATGATGACATAAAATAGCATATTAATATTTGGAGGTTTGACTGACATCATTAAAAATACATGGGTTTGTATGAAATTTTACATACAGAGAGACAATAATCTAGAATAGACACAGAGTACTTCAACCCTTAAAATGGGGTATGAAAGTTTGTTTGAAAGTTCACATAATTTACTTCTAAAAGTATTTTGTTAGTAAGAGTGGCGGCACATTAAAATTCTCTAGTATGAATTAACGCTCCTTCTCACACATTCTATTTGTGGAAAAAACCTTTTATGAAAACAAAATTTGTCATTTACAGGAGGTTAATGCTCGCGTATTTTGTAATATACATATATATGGGTGTGTATATACGTATATATATATATATATATATATATATATATATATATATATAAATATATATATATATATATATATAAATATATATATATATATATATATATATCATAAAATTACTTTTATTTTAAGTAATGCTGATTCCACGCGAGCCAAGTTGGGGGAAACATCAAGTATTTAATATGCTCCGAAAAAGCAGATTACGTCAATGCTTGGGTGACACGATATATTTCCACGTGTATTGAATGATACCTGCAGACATGTATAAACGTAAAGAAACAGTTCTATAACCAAAGTACTCTCCGGGTGTTTTCCTCCGAAGACAATCCACCTTTATCAAATGCCGTATCGAATGACGTAACTGAAATCTCAGTGACAATTATGCCATAATTTTGTTCTTGTCATCATCTATTAATGAACTGCTTGTACACATACCGATGAGCTTATCGACTCGGCGTAGCTTGCGGCGAAGAGTACCAAATTGCTACAAATAAACTTCGATCCTAAACGTGAATTTGTTGTTTCGTGGAAATAGTTTAAATTGTACACAATTCTGAATTCGGTTTACAGCCTAGCTAAATATGGCAATACACTGATTTATATTTCCATCAGTAGCTAGTAGAACATATCACTTAATTTGAATACGTAGATCATTGTAATCTCTTTGCTAAACGCCTTTTAACGATGCCCTGCCAGTTACATACAGTAAATCGTAATTAATTAAACTTTGTAATGCTTAATGGGTTAAATTTCAGAATAAACTCCTATTCAATACAGTACAGGTAATAAATAAATATAATTTATCATATTAGAAGTAACAATTGACATAAATGTGTTTATTTAAGTTAGCTCATCTTTTATTTCTGTTAATGCTCCATTCATTTTTTTCAGTTTAATAAAATTTTATAATTTTTTATTTTTAACAAAATTTTATATTTTTATTCGCGGATAGAAACATTAAATTTTAAATCATGATGCAAACTAAATATTAGAAACGAGTAAAACATGTCAGACAGATACCCAAAGTAACCGATTATAAAAAGCAAAATGTAAATTAAAAAAGCGTTGATTCGAACCAGCACCTTTGCATTCATATATTTTTTCGGAAATCAAACGATAATCTAACCTCGTTCTAATACTCACATAACGCCACCTTGCGTTCTTAACACGAATGACAATAATAAACTATATCACGTGTCAACCTAAAGGTACGGTCACTCGATCCGATCAATTTTCGTACTTAAATTCGTTTTGCTTAATGATTCCATTGAAATTTATTTACTCGAGGTTAAAGTCGATCAAAAATAATATAAAGAAAACTATTAACTTAATTAAATATTAATTTCGGCTGACAGTTAATACGATTGTTACTTTAGTTCCCTCATGTGTAATCTTGTTTTTTACTAATTATAATTTAAAAGTATGAAATATAAATACTTAAATAAAAGAGTTAAAATAAAGACGCAAAACTAAAAAGTCAGCCCGTGTTTGTATATATTTTCTAGAGCAGCTAAATGTTCGCGCTTTCAAATCATATATTTTCATCTGGATTGTCATCAGGAGTTATAATGGACCATTTTTCTAGGACATTATAATATCTATATTGCTTAATAATATGATAAAAGTAAGCGTGTAATATATTATTGAAAAAGATTTTAAAGGCATGTATTACTACGTAATTTCTTTCTCCCGAAGAATTGACAAAACTCCCAAAAAGCGATATAAAGTATTCAAGTTTTTTATTTCGAACTGCACTGACTACTTTACGAAATTATTAAGGGTATTTAGCGTCAAACCTCCTAAAGTTTTCGTTTATGGGACCAAAAGTTCATACAAACTTATTATTGAATACCCCAGAGTAATAATAATGAAACCCTATTTTTGACTTTGTATAGGAAAATGAAATCTTTTCCTAATTAATGTTCAAAAATAATCATGATCAAAAATAGTATCTATGCTAAATTTAATTTGTAAAAGGAGATGCGATACAAAATTATAGGTTAATAGGCCCAAAGATTTATAATATGCATTGATATAACAGTCTATTAGCCTTTTATTTTTTATATACAAGTGTTTAGATTTATTTGCCTTTCAAAGACTTAAGTATTAAATATATAATAAACTATATTTAATAAAGCATTAAAAATGACAAAAATTACTTCTATTTTTAAGTGTTTTTGTGCATGCGACTATTATACTTTAAAAAGTAATTCATCGTATTACTGAAGTCACTTATATACGAAATAACTCGATAGTATTTCTAAAGCTGTTTTCCATACATTTCCGTAATGACTTCTTTCTTTTTTGCATATTAATGATATTTGTTTTACGTAATAAGAAAATTATGAATATTAGATTATAAACAAATAAAACAGTTCATTTTTTAATCCATTTCTGGGATGCTACAGAAACATTTCCAATCCCTCTACCAAGGTATGTAAAGAAAGCAACATATGATTTTCTCTTCAGCAACATAATATATTTGAAGTAAAAATGTGGAAATTCCATGAAGAGCTTTGCGTAGAAGGCTCTAGTGTTTGAAATTCCGCTTAGTGCAAAAAGCGAGCAAAAACACATATATGCACAACCTTGGAAGAATTTGTAATCACCTATTACAAAGAAAAGCATTAGTTCCAAAGATTTATAGGAGAAAATTTCAGCTTCTGGTAATATTCATCCAGAGAAACCACTTACATTAAACTTAAAAAAATCAAAAAAGCTTTATAGATATTGATATCAGGTTAAGTCAGAGCTGCTCTGTGGCTCCAATAAAGCAATAATAAAATAATTTTACGCTTTAAGGAAAGAGAGGAAATATACTGTTTGGATACTATATGATTTGATACACTTTCCATTTCGAGAAATTGCTGACATTTGCTATAGAAGAGTTAGCACGGTGGCTAAAATATCGTATTGTCTCATTGCTCACCCACTATTCCTCAGATACTTCATCCTTCGGCAATCACGTATTTTAAAAGTTACGCATCTAATTATTTATGCGATAAAATGTCTAAAGGCGAATATCATTTTAAAGTCTCTCTCGACTTTTCAATCACAATCAAAGAATTCAACAATAGAGAATATCTGCATAAACGTTGGTGACAAATGGTAGATGACAATGATACTAATATAATTGAAAGCTACCATTTTATTCTAAATACACTAAGCATTGCAAGAAAGAATTGGTTGTCATTTCCAACTGTTCTGCAAGTAACATTTTGAATTGAATCAAATTGTACACTTTGTTATTATCAAACGTGGTACTGTAAAATTTGTTTCTGTCATATTGTTATGATTTCAATATTTAAGTGTCTCGTTCTAAACAAGTATAAGACATGCTATATTTACATCCTCCCTTTACTTCTAAGGCATTCCACCACCTTTTAATCAATAGAAAGGATACTATAAAGAAATATTTTTGACAATAAATAACGTAACGAATTTAATACCATGGAATTCATAGGTTCAGTGATTCTCACCTTTCCTCCGTATCGCCTACGTATCTGCAGGAAATGAGACCTCAATATTATCTTCAATAATTGATTTCGTATTTCCCGTTTTCACTCTAGTTTAAGTAAATATATTATTTTTAGATACCTCACATATCTTCAGTAATTAATGGCAAAAATTACACTATATATTTATATCTCCCGATGACACTTAATAAAATTAAGTTAAAAAAGAACTAAATAATATTAGTATCAGTCTTATATAAGAGGAAAGGGTAAATGTTTTTGTGGAATTTGAAATTAGAATTCTTTATCCGGGAGCAGTGAGCTCATGTAACGTGCAGCATAACATGTGTGAAGTTTTCTATGATATTAAAAATCACCAACTAATTCCAAGATACTTATCAAGGCACGCCGACGATTACACAAATCTTAGTTTGGACTAGCTTCCTCAACACACTTCATACATATACTTCAAAATTGTTAGTCGCAGCTAACAACTAAAAACTCTCAGTAATTTTTAGCAACTATTGACTAGTAAGCAAAAAATATATGAAACAAAAGTTAAAATTATTAAGATTTAAGCTTAATATGTAATTAATTTTGTTTTACCCTGAAGTTGTTATTTCTGTACACGTTTTCCACTTGATTTTTTTTGAAAGTTAATTTAAAAAAAAATTAAAAATTGAGTTTGAGTACACGCGAAATAAAAATTAAACTCATTTTAAATTTCTATTTATGTACCAGAATTAATTATTGCAGAGAACTTGCATAACAAAATTTAGCCGTGAAACTGAAAGTATTATAAACCATAACACTGTCACTACCAAGAGGACTAAAATCTCATTTATTACAAGTAGCTGGTACATACCTGTTGTCGTTGCAAAATTTATTTCATTTAAGCATTATAACCCTGTTGTCGTTGCAAAATTTATTTCGATTAAACTTTTTTAATAATTTGATAGTCCATAGTGGATTAACCAGTAGCATTATAATTTCAGGCGTCAGGAAACCTACGAGGGTTCCTTTCAACTTTACGCAAATAAATTCAAGTAATAAAATTTGAAGGAATACAATGTTTATAATATAATTTGCATCAATTGTGTTTATTATACTCAAGGTATTTAATTAATCTCATGTGCAAATACGATATGTGATCAGTTAACATTCCCATATCATGTGCTTATAGCTGTATATACCAAAAGAAAATGGGTGAGCGAGGAAATAAATATTTTCTGACGAAACGCAGTCTTGAACCAAACATTCAATATTTTGTACCGGTTGACAAATATAAGGCGAGTGAATAATCATGTTCTTTCTTCGCGTTAACGGTCTAGTTGGATAAGGCGGCCGAATTACCCCGAAGATATTTTTAGATAACTGGTGACATAATATTAACAATTCATAGGTATGTCATTGACGAAGATTTCATCTGTCGAGTTTCAATCTTCTTTGAGCTATTTAATAAAGCATATATTTAAATGTATATTTAGGCACATATGTTCGTATGTGTGTGCGTGTGAGTGCGTGCAAGCATGCGGATACATGTGCGTGCTTTGTACATGTGTATGTATTTCTTCTATTGTGTGTATTAATTTTTCGAAATAATTTTAATCGCATAATAGATTATAATAAATGTTAAGGAATCAATTCTTAGGGTTCAAGTAGTAATAAGATCATTAAACAATTATAATGTTTATGTAGGATGCCATATGAAATTATATCATAAATTGAGGTTAAGTATTGAAAAAAATTCTGCTAAACGATGTATAAATGTCTGGATGTTAATATTTATATTTCATGCCTTCCTTTCATAAATATTTACATATTTACACAAGTTATTAAATTCATAAAAATTCATTAAACAAAATAATTTTGACATGTATATAATCAATCAAATGTAATATTTGATTAAATGTTATTCAAAATATTTATGTTAATAAGTAATTAATATAAACATTGTTTGTGTAGCATATATCTTGGTAGATATATGCTGCACAAACAATGTTTAATAGTTTTCGAATATAAGACAAATAACACATGACTTAAGGACCAGGTCGATGTTTAGATTACTAGTTGTGTTATTAAATAATAAGAGTAAATATTTTTATAAACCTTTCCATTTAGTAAATAATCTTTATAAATATGTGACTCACACTTGAATATTCCACGTTCATACTGTAAATCAATTGGGTCAAAAGACGACAAAGAATAAATTACATTTTAAATTTGGTTATATGTGCTAAGGCGATATTTGTTACAAATAACAATATGATAAAAGTGTCCTCATCAAAATAAGGATTAAATTCTTTAGTTTTTCCTTAAGCATTTCCAATTTTTTTTTTAGTTTAATGCTTAATACTTAAATGAACTTCATGCTCAAGTTACACTCGTTGTCCAATCACAAATTTAAGTAAGATACGTTTTGCGAAAAATAACGATAAGTAATCTAAATAATAACAAACATAACTACAAAATTGATATTACCTAAAATTAATTTTTTAAACCAGCCTTGTCTCTTTTTATTTGATTTTCCCATAGCACTGTCTCCATTCTTAGGCTTTTGAAATTCAAAAGGACAAAAACTTAACCCTTTTTGTAAATAAAGGCGATATGGTAAATAAATAGACGGATATAGCCCTCACATATGCGTGTATCTATTTGCCACATAGACTTTATCTATATAAACCGTTTGATGTAGACATTTTAACAAATTCTACGACAATATTCTGTTTGATTTAGTCACGTAGAGTCACGACGAGCATAAATTGGAAGTCGATTTAGAATAATTTTAAAACTATCTGTTTATAATTTTCAATAAGATATTTTTAAAAATATTGCCGAAAATATTTACCAAACCATGTCACCACTTTCCCCCATCTCCAAAACTGCCAAAGTCAAAAGTGTGAAAAAAACACGTGTTACTGGAAGGTTACCTGAAGTGAAATGATTGTGAACTTCAAATTTCTTGAGAAATTTAAGCTATTTATAAGCACATGAGAGATATACTAGGCAACGTATCTACGTAGGTTAAAAAATCATATTAATTATATATTTATGTGTGTCTAAATGTGTGCGGAAATTATATTCGCGTTTCGGTTCTACTCATATTTAACAAGTTATTAATAATGATAGGTGACAAACCATACCCTTTTGCTGTTATTAAGAAATATATTATTCAGTTTAAACGTGAGTATGCCCATTATCAACTCAATATGTATAAAGTAATATGTACTAGATATTACAATCAATGCGTGTTCAAATTATAATAAATACCGCTGCTAGAGTGGTATTCTGTACAATGCAACACAGTGTACTTATATGTATATATGAGTGCGTATGTGTGATTTTGAACATGTTAATGCATTATAGATTGCTGTTCATAAAATAAGATTTCTCTTGGAGAGTGAACTTTATTCTTAATCTTTATTTGGATTCCAATAATTTCTTTCAATATTATTTTCTTCCGTAAATAGTAGTTCAAAAAATCATTATCCTCCCATGTAAAACAATGGCGGGCCACTAATTATAATACATAGTCGCTAGATTGAGAATTGTGAGTTAATTCAAAAATGTTACCAAAATAATGCTTTAATTTAACTATCGTATACTTAATAAAGTACACTTGTCAGTGTCTTGTATTAAACTTTGCGCAGCTGCCAAGTGCTTGTTCAACTTCGTCTTTATTCATTTGGGTATCGTTAATTAATAAAAGTTACTTGTTTCATGCGCTTCGGAACCAAGAAATTTCCGAGTAAGTACTTTATTACTTTCTTGTTTCTCCACTGTACTTTTTATTATTTAATGTGCTGATATTTGGTCACGTGTGACTTTATTAAATCCTGTTCCTTCTCTCCCTTGGTTAGAACATTTTTATAATTTCTTCGCATGTTATATATTTTCATTTTAACATGTGTGATATGATTATGTAAAACGATATACATATTTTTCTTTTCTAAAATTTATAGGTTTCTAATACATGCGTAGCCGGGCTGAAACAATTATTATCAATAATTATTAAATTCCTTTTTTTTGCAATTATTATACAATTATTATTAAATTTTAATAGATATAGATGTAGAATAAAATATTATACAATTATTAAAAAATTATATAATTATTATTAAATTCCTCAAAATTTGAAAAATATTATTTTTAATTGAATACATAATTTACTATTTTTTGCATTGTTTGTTTAAGTGATTTTTGTATATAATATATGGTAAAACAATATTATATTTTCAATAATACTTGTATGTCAACTAGTGTAAAAATCATTCATATCGCCAAATTCTGAATCCTCCGTTGGAACAGCAACTTTGGTTGTTCCTCTTAGTCTGATAAAAATGTAAAATCCTAGATTTCATCTTTTTACACATTTCCGTTTTTTTCCTCTTTAAAATTTTTCCAATGAGGCATAATAAAATTACATATTATTTTTATACTAAAATTAAGGAACAAAGCAAAATTTAATAAGTCTATTCATTTATGGTAATGTAATTTATTTCTCCATGGCAGTAAAATTTCGAGAAATAGTTCAAGCTATATGTGATGTAAATATTTAGTCATAATATTGTATTCATTATGATAATCTCCTTTAAAATAATATTATTAAAATTGATTGGGCTGGCGCATGTAAAATTAACAATGTTGTATTTTTAGTTAAGTATTATACTGAAATGCTTTAATTTTTCGTAGTGCAGATTCTTCCGAGATAATTATGAGAAATGACATAAGGCAGGTGTTTTTAGAGTTGGTGTATGTAGAAATATCTTTATAATTTCTTCAGATTTCTATAATG
This sequence comes from Druceiella hillmani, assembly GCA_039881145.1. Lineage (NCBI taxonomy): Eukaryota > Metazoa > Arthropoda > Insecta > Lepidoptera > Hepialidae > Druceiella > Druceiella hillmani. Next base: position 32,448,382 of record JAYKKI010000001.1, read on the forward strand.
AAATAAGTTTTTAATGGACATTTTACAGGTATTATTTGCATTTAATTATTAAATACTAAAGTTTTATGAATTATTGAATGACAATCATATGTGATATCTATGTCGTTACTGGAGATTTAAAGAACAATAAATCTCGCTTATTGGCGCCACGATTTATCAGAACAAATGTCAAATAATTGTTTCCAAGTATTAATATTTACCTACAATTTGTCAAGGATCACATTTTCAATTGTTATCTTATTTAATTTGACATATTATTACACATATGTACATTATGTAAGTATTGTAAGATTACACTGGAATATTTAAAATACTAATTCTATTGGAAATGTCATGAATTTAGTCAACGAATCGACAGGTTCGTTGACTCACTGCATAGAAGCATATAGATTCTTCTCAGAATAAAATATTACAATTTTAAATATTAAATTATTAAACGGAAATTATTAAACAAAATATCATCACATTGATTTTAATTAACGGAAATTAATTTCTTACAAAAAAATTAAAGAGACGATTTCAATGTAGGTATTTGTTGTATTTAGCGATTGGTGACATTACTACATTTTATATTGAGAGTAGTTTTATATTTTTGTATTTAAAAAAGTTCTATAATGCAACAAAATAATAATTAAGATTATACAATAAGTACACTATGTAATAAGATAAATTTATTTGAATAATATTTAAATTTCCCTAATATTTAACTGTCCCTATTAAAATAATATGGTGGATATATCCCATATCTTAATTTTTTGGGAAAAAAAAATATGTCGAAAAAAAGGATGAACGTAAATTAAAGAAAAAAGTTATTATCGCCAATTCGACAGAATTTATTATTTAGATTGCTAATGTAGTGCTTCCACTATGATACGTTATGAAGCATCCTAATATTGAATTTTTTTTCACAAAACTTAATCTAAAATCCAATTTTCTCTCACTATTAAAACTAAATAATAGATAGAAATTCCTTAGATTTTACTTATTTTTTAAAATGATTTAAATATTATTAATTTAACGAAATGGAATCATAAGGACGTAATTCAATTATTATCGACTTTATTAGATAATAACTTCCACAAAAATTAATAATACACAACAGAGTTATTCTAGAGAAAATAATTTTCATATAACAAAACACAAAAGTAGCAAAATCCTCTGTCGCCCGACGTAAAAATATCACAAAGTAATAGCCAAAGTATGAAATAAAATGTATAATCTTTAAACTGGACGATTGGTTACTTTGCGTTTGCGTAGTATCCAAAAATTTCAGTGAAATTGAAAATTGTATTTCCTTTTTTAGCGCTTGAAAAATATTCAGTATTTACAAATGCAATGTGTTAATCATACAATTAATTATGAGTGAAAATGTATGCTTAGTTTTAACAAGAATTAACAGAAATTATTAATTATAAACATTAATTAAAAAGAAATTAGTGACAGCTCAATCAAATAGGTAGAAAATAGGAACCCATTGATTTACATTACCTGACAATAAGGGTTCCTTTTATTCCTTTTGAGGCACGGAACTTTAAAATAAAAAACCCATTCCTTTTGAGGTACGGAACCTTAAGCAACAAACACACTATTAGGATGTCTTAATGCTTTCGTTCATTGATTAACCATTGGCTTTCATTTAAGAATTTATTTTGTAACTGCTTGTATATTCTTAAACACCTATTATAAGAAATGATGAAGATAATATAAGAAAATTTATAATTCCTGCTTACTATATGTACACTTTCCTTTCTTATAACTTAAAACATTAATATCAATATTTCAACGTGTGTACTTTAAAGAATTCTTTTTAATTTATTTTTTTCATATTTTCGTCGTTTCCTTCTAAAATACCCACCATTATGGCCCGTCAATTGTACTTCATTCAGATTATGACCATTTTCTAAAATGTTCCATAACACTGATTTATTTAGCCCTATGTATTTTCGTTCCCTAGACATTCCTTTTTCTATATAATAAATATACAAATAAAAAATAAACAATTAAACATAGAAATGCATTACTAAGAAATACACAAAACATATTTTTCTTAACATATATTAATATAAAATAATTATAATTATACTTACGATTATACTGTAGATATTTTAATTCTGAATAGTGAATAAGCTTCCATTTTCTGACATTCTTTATGTCAGGCCTCTATCAATCTATAAGGAACTTGTCAATGTAATATAATTTTATAACGGTAAATATGTCAACATTGTGTAAAATTAGTGTTGAATTTCAGGGAAATGTTTCTTTACAACTTTTATCAAGACAAACAAATAAACACACAAGCCATGTAATGATTTAACTAAATTATATACTATGATTTGTATTCAATAAACAAAAACTGAATAAATTATCTTTCCTTATAAACAAATGACATTAAGCCAATTATTGTAAAGAGAAATTTTACAAAACTCATACGAACCGAAAAGTGGCACATCACTGGAAATATAGTGGAATATTAGTGAACAGATAAGTTCGGCATGGAGTTGCAGCAAGAAGTATATGTTCACGAGCTATTTTTTATTTATCTGGGAGGAAAAAAGCTTTATAGAGTACAAATAAATACTTTCCATAGTAAAAAATAAGAAATATTTAATAACCAAGTTACGTCGCATTTCATCTCTTTATTCACGAACACTATTTTAAGGTTGTTTACAGAACAAAAATGTCGTATAAAACAATGAACCATGAACCGGGCGCTGCACGGAATTATTATGACAATTCGAAGCTATACAATAACTTACAAATAAACTCCTTATTGGGATTTGAATACCCAATGTTGACAGAACTATGTCATAAAGAAATTTCAATTATGTTTGGAATTGACTGTTTTTGTTATTCATTTTAAAGTGGCCGTTCTACTTCTAATAATGAAATATTACAATTTAATAGTGATCCAGGAATTGTCAAAATTAAAAAAGTATATGTTTTTTAATATATACTTTTTTAAATTTTGAATAACTTAAATAACTTATTTCTTCGTAAAAAATTAAATGAAATGTCCAGTTATTCCGTCCTAGACACGGAAAATTAAACTATTTTCCAAAAACTGTGCAAATTATAAGTAGCATTCAAAATAGTTCTATTTTAAAAACAAAATAAAAAATGTAGCTTCAGTAAACAGGCTGAATATATATTTGTTTTTAATCGATTAAATTGGATTTTTAACTTTAAGGCACGGGTATCGAGAATGATGGAAATCAGTTGTTCGCCAATTAGAAAGCAGATAGAGACACATACGCACGTACGCATGCAAGCGTGCGCGCGCGCACATACACACACACACACGTACACACATAAACACGTAGACACATTTTACTCACACACAAATATGATATTTTTAGTGCGACTAAACAAAACATAATTTGCGAACGCATCGACAGGAACAAATACATACTCTCTTGCATTGTTTTTACTACTCAGTTTCCTCAGTTTTCTCCTATGACATCAATGTGCATGGTGCGCTAGAGGACAGTTACTTTAGAGATAACATGTAATTCTGCTTATATTTTGCTAATAAGATATTTAGAAATGTTGTTTGGAAAGTTCAACAATATTTACTTTCTTATGTTCGATTCTACTTTTGAATAAATGTGGTTGCTACGTGTGAGAAAGAAATGTATGTGTGATACTTACGTTTACAATATTTGTACATTACATCAAAGTCAAATATTGTACAAATTATTAAAAATCTACTTTATTACGTGATGATAATAATGAATTACGATGGGTCACTACAGTGTACTCAATACGGATAAGGTATTATTTTATAAACAATGTTTTATAGACAACTTTTTGTATAATACCAATTACAACCGAAGCTTCCAGTTCATACGAATTGTATTTCGACTCAACTCATGAAGTATGGCAAGCGATAACACGTTGTTCATTATAAACGCTCTAAAGTGAGTTACTGCCGTCCGACGTATACGTCGGAGCTGGCATACGTGTGGAATTTAACTTGATAATGTGGATCATAAATCATTATTTCAGATCTAGAAGTTAAAACAGAAATAATTTGTTTTCGAATATCATCGTATAAAGTTTTCCAATCAAGTTGTCCTTAACTTTAGCGGAAAGATCATCTCTAGACTGTACAATAGCCGTCGGTTTGTATAAGAATATCATTATACGAGAAAGAATTTCCAATAAATTAACGAAAATGGGGAGCAAGTTTAATAAGTTGCCGTACTTGTTTTTAGTTTGAGGAGGAGGAGATGTTAATGACCATCAATAATGTTAATGACGAATTTAAAAAATTAAAGGTAAAGGATCTGATAACGGGTACTCTATTCGTATTGAATTCCCTTCAATTTATGTCACTGCTTCTTCCTTTTTTCACTAACATGGCTGGATTTTGAAAAGGTCAAGAACTCATTCTAAGTATGTTATCGTTCAAGAGTTCGCCAATCTTGAAAGCAAAAAGATTGCTTCTCGACTGTACAATTAATATTAATGAGACGTATTTCGAGCCCCCTTGCATTAGTGAAAAAAAACCGCAATATTAGGTCTAATATATCTAAAATACTTTAAAAACACACTGTGAGATAACCGATAACCGTTATGAACTTTGGCAGATTTAAATAATAAAAAATATGTAACTGTCGTACTTTCTTCTAACCATTGGTTTCAAATTTCTAAATAAATAATTGTGTCATTTTGCAAATAAATATCAGGTACAATGCGTTATAAAATACGTAAGCTGAATTTTTAATATCGACTTTACGCAATGTTTATACAGTACTGCACGTACTAGATTGGTCGATAGACCGATTTTTATGGTATTATGTTATCACTTGCAGTTGGAAAATATTGCTTCATCATATCAGTCTTCATGCAACAATTTATTGATTTGAGACCAATTTTGCGACATGAAGGCAAATGAATATTAATACATTTGCCTTAGTGTATTGATACGCACAACGTGTGATTTTTTTTTCTTAAATGCGAAAATGAATTAAAATCCTGTTGTAATGGCCCATGTATATTATTTTCTGTTGTAAATTCCGAGTGATGTAAAGTGCTGTCAAATTATGCAATTTATGCGAGCACCGACGAAACCGTAATTCGTTCTACCGTCAAATTTTTCCAGCGACTCGTTAATTATGTAATTAAACGTACCGCGTAGATTGCAAGACGTTCGCTGTCATTTAGTTTGTTATTATTAAAATTTATTTCGGTAGCTGTCAGTGTCTCGACGTGATTACAGCGAGATACAAGTATTTTTTTGAACTGTACCCATGTTATACCAAGTAATATAACTTGTGATGGCAATGTAACTGCGGTATCTTTCACGATTAGGAGGTTAGTCTGAGGATTATTAGCTTGTTCGCAGTTTATTATTAGCTTGTTCGCAGTTGAACAATACTATCTTGCATCTCTACCTGGATTTTATAAAATCTATGAATATATTTTTCAAACACTATGTAATTTTAAAATAACAATTCCGTAGTATGTCGAATATCGAGAGACATAAGAATTGTTAGTTACAATTGTTAGTTAATTAGATCATCATACAGTGCACGCCTTCACGAACAAGCATCATGAAATATGAATTGTAATAAAAAACTGTACCAGTATTATTACTGTGTTATTAGAGTTCGGTTATTAATCCTCTGGTACATTGTTATTTGTTTTAAAAAACTTACCTTTTTAATAATTACTGTATCTTGCCTTTTCAATAATTGCATTTAATTTTTTGGTTTATTACAAATTGCTAAAATTTTGTCTTATCATAAACATTTTCTAAGATTCATGTTTTCAGAAAATATGCCTTAGTAGTGTTGATATTGACCCAATGACTACAGTAATAGTATACTTTTTAATGTCATAAAAACACATGTTATATGCTACGAAACTATAGACACATCTACATTAAGGAATATGGAATATAACTCAAAAAATAAAATACCTTTACATGATTTCACAAATTGTGGCAAAAATTTAAACCTTTCTCAATCTGTGCTATTTTCTTAAGATGTGAAATAAAACTCAGGAGTAACATTGAACGTCCAATTATTCATTTATTATCATACCTTCTTCCCTATTTCATATTCTCTGATGATTTTCTCTATATTAGTAGTTTGTCATACATATATATTTTCACTTTCTAATGAATTAGAGCACTAAAACCTATTAAACTTTCATGCTTTATTCTTCCGAATTTATTTGAAATAATAACATCAGAACATCACGATTGAAACAATTTACTTTTAATTATATTTCTTACCTTTGCTATGAAAAATTTTGACTTTTTCAAGTTAAGAAGAAATACAAATTTACACACTTTAATTTTAAATAATTACGCAAAGATACAACCCAACTTAAAAAGTATTAGACACACAAGAGCTTCGTGTACGCATACACTGGTAAATGCTAACCTGTTATGTTAGCATTTCTCTGTGTAACTATACGACAAAGGAAAATTTCTGTTAAAATTTTTATTGATACAGTTACCTCAATTGCTCACTTGATTGTCCGTTGAAAATGTGGGTTGACATGAATTTTAATAAAACACGAATCGATCCAGTTGGTCTATGATTGATTGTACCGTCGGGGATAGGTATATTGTAGTAAATATATTATTTTCTAGTGCGAAATATTACTTATAATGTTAAACTTGCTTAGTTTTAAATTTCTTCGATTATAATTTTTTATAGTCTTGTATTGGTCGTTATGGAAGTGATTGTAACTTTCGCCTATTTAATACCACGAAAATAGAAGAACTGAAGCGAATAATTTAAATAGGACCTCAAAAATCCCGCAGGTCTGGTCACTAATAAGATGCATTAATTCTTTCAAATTTAAATTGTAAATGGTAGATTGTAAACCCTTTTGGGGTAACTTTTTTTTTTTTTTATAAATAATGATGTAGGAATAATAAAAATTTATTCCATATTTACCTGCCATTTTATTAAATAAGTAAAAAAAAATTATTGTTCATAGTTATTTAAGCAATAATAACATTATTATCTATTCAATTATATGAATATTCCTAGTTGCTAAACGTTTTGTTATAACAGCAGTATCGGAAAATTATCGGGCATTCCCAACATCCTTGTGTTTTCAATACAAAACGTTTTGAATTCAACGCACATTCCACTTATTGATCATAAGAACTTCAGTGTTTAAAAAAAAATCAATGCATGCATGATTAAAGTTATGACAACTTAGATCCGCTTATCTCTATTATTTAAATAAAAAAAAAAACAATTTTCTACAACCAAAAGAAGTTAGTATACGTACTGAGTAACATCGCTTTTACTACAGATTAAAAATACAATCGGCTGAATGTTTGTTTTCGTAAGCTTATATTTACCCTGTATGTAGTTAACATAAATGTAAACACGCACACACACATATAAAAACGCACGCAAGCACGCACGCGGCCATGCAAGCAAACACGCATGCACGCACGCATGTACGCATGCACGCAACGTGCATGTATGTACGTATATATATATATATATATATATATATATATATATATATATGTATGTATACATACGAACAAATAAACAAACAGATGTATATGTATATGTATGTTTATATATATATATATATATATATATATATATATATATAAAGCAACGCACCCGCTCGCTTTTCTATACTTGCCAAGATTGGATAAAAATTAGAATATCAAAAAAAGTTAATCGTAAATGAACTACGACTTAAAGGCCGATATAGGTTAGGTAAAATGTTAAAGAAAGCGTGGCCACCTCAAATGGGAGGAGATCGCGCGGCGTTCATGTAACTTTGAAACAGTCGGGTACGATCTGTTTCAAAAAGTTATATTGGACTGTAATTCGTAATGATGAATTGTGTATCGCAGGACGTGTATGAAAGTACGTTTCGAAAAGTAGTTTTGAAGCAAAATTATCTCTATGTAAAGTGTTTTAAAAGCTATCCACGAAGAGGTGCATCTACAATTAGTGAGTTTTTTATTTACATGTTTGATTCATAATTTTATTTATTTACAATCATAAATGAAATAAAACGTCTTTATTTTATTATCAGTATGTTGTGAATACACCAGAACATTGATATGTTGCTAATGGAAACATATATGTATATCTATACATATAAGAGAATCATAACGGAATCGTGTTTGCATATCGAATATTATTTAAAATAAGGTACAATCGCCTAAAAAGGCCTATTGAAAAAGATTTTTCAAAATGTTTGTAAAATAAGAGAATTGTTTGATACATAAAAACTACCATCAGTATAGAATACATTGTTTAGTTATGGCTTTAACATTAGAAATAAATATTTTATTGGGTTTTGGTGTTAAAAAGATACATTATAAAAACTTTCTATGTTAGGAACCTGGTTACTTAATGAGGTCTATCACACAACTATGAGTATTGTGTAAAATTAAACTATGTAATTGTTATTGGCCACATAATCATTTAGAAGTTTTAATTTATATTTAATTTCACACTATTAGCACAAAAAAAATAACAAAATCTTATAAAAAACAAAATCTTTTATATTTCATCTTTTGTCATAGGTGCGTGTATGTTTAGTAATTTATTTCTTTACATACTTTAATAATTTTTTAAATTATTTACAATAATGTATCTAATAAAACGGCACTGATTGATGTTAATAGACACACATATGTCTATTTATACGTATAAACAAATCAGAACGAATTCGTTTTTGTATATCGAATATTTTTTTAAATAAGGCAGGCACATTCAACTAACAAGGTCCACTTTTCGTATGTTATTTGTAAAATCAGAGAATTGTGTAATTAATGAAAACTATCATCTGTAAGGAGGACGTTGTTTAATTATGGTTTCAATATTGGAAAAAAATCACCACATTTTATCACATTTTCCTATTAAAAAGGCATCTTTCAAAAACCGCAAATGTGAACCTTGTTTCCAAATTTCCTAATAAGGTTTGCCACACAACTATGTATATTAAGTAAAATTAAAGTACATAATTGTTATCCGTCAATTAAAGACATATAAATTTATATTCATTGAATCTCCCATTTTAACATATATATGTACACTCTAGCTATTAGCTGCGACTTCGTTCGCTTCGTGGCCCTAAGATTTTATGACGTTTTAAGAATAATTTTTAAAAATCAGTTGAAACAGTAAAAAGTAAAAATTTACATATAGACATAGGTACTAAACTATGAGCACCCAATCCCTTACCATGGAACAATCATTTGGCTTGAGAAATTTTTGAGTGAAAACGAAAATAGAAATTCGATCTGCAACAAAATGAAAATGACTTTATTATGAACGTTAGAAGAGTACAATGCGTTATAATGAGATTAAAGTAATTTAAAAAATTAATATCGACTCTTTATCTTGCATGAGAATCTTATGATGATCAAAAGAATTCTAATTTCAGTTTATTACTTGTTCGAATATCGATTTTTGCTAGATTGAAACTTTTGAGAACGATTTACTTTTCTTCTTTTAAGGGATTTTCTTATAAAACAAAGTCCAATTTCTTATGACGTAATTATCAAAAGCTAAAACGCGTACACGCAATTATTATTTGTTGATCAATAATAATCTCAATAATTAAATGATAATAAGGCTGCATTGAAAATTAGACAGACCATTGATTTCTTTTTTAATTATTTAGAGAAAAGTTTCAGCTAATAAAAATTGTGGCCATCTTTTAGACTTAAAAAAGGAACTAAATCCAATTAATGAAATTAATATACAATTGATAAAATTAAAATATATCTCTTAAAAAAAATTAGTAGCATAATTCAATTGATTGATAAAGCTATAATATAGCGGGTTTAAAAATGTCAGCAGCGTAATTTAATAATTGAAATAAATCTAAATTAATATATAATAGTTAAAACTGAACGACATCATGCTTAAAAAATCAGCATAGCAAGTTAATAAATCAAATTAAAATATGTTTGATGATACTAATAAATAAAATACTTTTGCAAATAGGGTGTCAATTCAATTACCTAAATTTTATTGACTAATCTTTTTTTCAATTACAGTGATGCCAAAAAATAACACACATATATAAATATATATATATATATATATATATATATATATATATATATATATATATATATATATATATATATATATATAAGTGTATATATATATATATATATATATATATATTTATGTATAAATATATTGATACGATAGCAAAATAAAAGTAAAAGCTAAATTTCAGAACGTAAACGTAAATTCAAATGCCTCTGAAATACTATCTACTATTTTTCAGACTCAACTGTTCAGTTCACTTAAATGACTTATTTGCTTTAACATCTCACCGATAAAGAAATTTAGCGAGTTTCTACGATGTTTTCGTACTACGTGCTGCGACATAACCTTCCCCTTCAAAGGCCCGCAGCCGAGTGACTGAAACCGTCTCGCTCAATACGGAGCTGATTGTTCGGTGATATTAGGAACAAACGAATGGAAAATACGTTTTTCTCAACCATATTTCGACAACCAATCCATATTTTGAAAAAATCTTTTGCCCAACCATTACATGTTAACAAAACCTTTCAGTGTAGATTCCAATGATATATATATATATATATATATATATATATATGTATGTATATATATATATATATATATATATATATATATATATATATATATATACAAATGGCCTCAAAACGACTAAATATATTTTTAAAACATAGTTATTCAGTCATATATTGACATCGAGGAAAATTTTATCTATTTGGCACATAGTCTACTTTTCCTGTAATTTAGATGTGAAACATCTAGTCGGGATCGTTGGCGTGGCGACGCTTGCCGTGGCGATGGGTCGCCACGCTATACTAAGGTATATATAAAATCTATATATGTGTCGCCATGCGCAACAGACTACGCGACCCACTCTTCCCTCAGCTCGACGCTGTTCTTTACTACGGTACACATAACCTGTGCTTTATTATTTTTGTATTAATTGTAAATGAATGTTTATTAAATAAAGTCACCATTTTCTGTCAGAAATTCGTAATATTTAATTTTTTTCATTATGCTTTATTTAGCTCCTGTAATAATCTTGTCTTTTATGCATATTACTTGTACGAACACAATGTTTCACATCTGCCAGGCGTCCCATGAGGGCTCACTGTTTTTTTCTTTTTTTTAAGAAGCCTATATTCTCGACTATCAAACAACAACAGAAATGTATGAAGACAACATATTTTAAAATATACGTATTTTAAAATTTTAATACTTTAGCTGTTTGTTGATACATTGAAGTACACAATTAATTGATTTAAATTTTTTTTTTCGTATTAAATAGAAATTTTTATTCATTACACTTATTCGTATGTTAGTGTATTCAACATTAGTATTACAAAATTAACAGATTTTGTATATTTATTGCCTGTCTGCGGTATCTAAGTGTAAATGGATACTTTAAACATCGCTAAGTTAAATTTTAATATAATTACATCTGTTTTGCATTTTACTCACCTGAACTCTTTCTGTTGACTTAAACCTACATAAATATTAAGCCATATTTATATTCATTGAATCTCCTTCCACTTTAACATATTAATGACATCGATTTTTTTCAACATTTTTAAAGGAACAGCCTGGGTCGAGGTTATATCACATATTTATTCTCATTTTTTGGAGATGATAATTTGCTTTTTGATAAGTATACAAAACTAATATTTATGATAGTAATTTTGTATAATTTTCTAGATTCCGCATAGGCTACATATTACCATGAAACCTTTCCCGACACAAAATTAAAACTAACTTACCTTCGGATAAAGTTGCTTATTTCTATACATTTAGGAATTAAAAATCGCTCTAGTAAATAATATAGCACCTAATAGAATATATTTTAAATTTAATTTTATTAACAACTGAATTTATTTTACAATAAAATTTGTTACAATATCTTTTTTAATCAACGATATAGATAAAACTATTTCTAAATTTGTTTTTTTTGTAAAACTGAAAACATACATGCTTACACGCAATGCTATGCAATGGCAATACATCAGAATAAAGTGTTCTGGTAAGTAGAGGGATTATAAGGTGACATTACATCCCGGATTTAAAATCTATTGCATAAGAACACACAATATATTACGAAAGAAAACAACGGTGAATAGAGAAAAATACTATGTCGTTAGATGAAGAGGACATTAATAAGAATATTATATCAGTTATGTTTGATTTATTAGATTTAATAGTCAAACAAATCAAAAGAGAAACGTTGCATAGGGGAGTAGCTACTAAATAAAGTTTTTGTATACATATTCCTGAGGATCTACAACTAAGTACCAAATAATTGCGCGATAGGTGCTAAAGATAAAAATATTTGCGAATAGAGAATGAATCGGTATTAAAAGTAGATAAAGTTTCTTAATTTCCCAAAAAAAATTTTCATGGCCACTTTTATTTACACAATTATCCATTCAAAGATCATATGATGCATTCAAAATTCGATAATTATTACATTTAATTTGTCTTTACCCTTTACGTAAAGACAAATTTAATGTAATAATTATCTTGTTAATGAAGTAACAGTTTAGGTTAAGTATAATCAAGACAAATTAACCTACACGCCATATCACTTATCGTCAGCCTATTTCAGTTTTTTTTTGTATAAATTACGTACTGAATGAATCCAGTCGACTTAAAAAAATATAATAAAAATAAACTCTGTATGATATTTTCATGCAGAGAAATTTTCTAAAATCGATATGTTTATTCGGTTATCTTTAAATTATTGTCTCCTAAATAGAACATATATTTATTTTTACAAGTCTTTCTTTTCGAAATATAGCACTGAGTTTTAATTTATCATGAATAGTTTTGAAAAAAAAATATGTAATATACATGGTACTCAATGATTAATATGCAACTGCATATAAATATTTTTTTTGGAATAATCTAATATTCTAACAAAAGAGAGCGACACAATAACTCTGCACTATAAACTGAAAAATTTTAGAACGATATCTCGAAAATCGTATTACCTATTTGATTTATTAGTATATTCGGTCACAAATTGTGTGAAATTATCATTACGGTTTTCACTCTTACATGTTACTATTTGTGAAAGTGTTCAAAAATATATATGCATTAATTTTTACTAAATGAGCCATAATTGCAAATAATAATAAATTTATGGACTTTTAATATCTTTAATTTAAATATACTTAAAATTTCACTCTCAAAATTGTAAGAAGATATTGCTTTCGATACAAAAAAAATTATACGTATCATTTAACAAATAATTACACCTTTGAAACTTTGAAGTCGGTATATTTTTAATATATACATAAGATAATGAAAGGTGTCCTTATTTGATACGCGTTTTTGGTCATAAATATTATTGTGCTCATGTAATAATAGCATATTTATTTCAATAGTTGCAAATAATTATGTATAATTGTTAAGATTTCTATAAGATTTTCTATTACTTAAATAAAAGCTTTGCCGCCTTTATATGAACAATTACATTATAATTTTACTTTTTTAGTAAAAAGTTTTTAGTAAAAAATTATAATTTTAGTTAGTTTTTAATTTCAAAAATAAATGTAGTTTTCTTATCCAATCAATATTACAGAAACCCGACTGTTTTCTTGATTGTAAAGCTTATAATTTTTTTCTTTTCACTTCACAAAGGATGTATAAAAAAACATAGAAGGCTCAATTCTTACCACATTTGTTCGTTTTTTCTTCTTATTAATACAATGCTATTTTTCTTGTAATATGATTAGTGGGAAATGATTCGCATTGGTATATTGATATGTAGTGTATCTCTGTGAAACATGGGCTCTCTGGCAAAAAAATTACCAAGGACATGTCTTTAGAAAGGAGATACAAAATAACAACCTGTCAGAAACTAACAAAAGAAACTAATTCAATTTGCAGATTATGTGGAATTAGTAACGTTTTTATTGCTCGCAAATGCTGAATTTTTGGTTAAAACCATTGTGTATATTTTTTTCTCATGAAAAAAAAAAATAATGTATATATATATATATATATATATATATATATATATACATGTTCAGGTTTTAAGATAGCTACATAATATATTTATTAATCTATTTAGAAATTTAAATATTACTTTTAAAAAATACTTAATAACACATATAAGCCTCGTAAATATTTTGCTTATATCTTTCATTAAAAGTGCAGTACACTTATTCGTACAATTGTAATTTTTACTACTATAACCTAGAGTTGATAAATAACTTAGAGGAACTGTTTTACTATATATCTAGAATTATACAACTCTGCAGAAAATAGTTTTGAAATCCTTAAGTCTTATCGGTATATGGAATATAAATACGACATATAAAACAAAAAATAAAAGAAATAATTTGATTAAAGTTCCACTATAAGTATTTCCTAGTATTAACAATTAAAATAAATGATGTCTAATATGCTTTACCACTTTGTTAAATTTACATTTTTTTCTTGAGAACAGTTGTAACTCGATTCCAAAAGTATTTCTTTAATGAAATAACTTTGTATAAAAAGGCGAAATGAAAATGAGTTATACTTTTGGTTCTATCTATTAATATAGGATACTTAGGTTTGTTAATACTACACATCACCTATAAAAAGGGAAATAATTGAAGAAAAAAAATTAATCGAAATTTTAGTTTTTTTTTCAATAACTAATAAATTAAATAAAATATAAGCATACACATATTAACTTATTACACAACTCATTTTAACTTTGTTAAAATGAAATTTACAACTAATTTCAATTCGTTTTACAGCTAATTTTAACTATGTTCAATTTTAATTTTGTTATGACTTATTAAAAAACAAAAAGTACATTTTTAGTACTACTTGCAACTGAAGTATACAGACCCACTTAAGCTTTCGATTCAAATAATCAAATCAGCAGTTTACGTCATGCCTAGAACAGACAATAGAGTATATTTCTGCTAATCGGGACCCACAGGGGTTATAAAGCCCAGTCTCTTTTTTAAGTTTCCTAGGCTTCGAGAGGAAACCAAAGTTTCATGGTCTGTATATCCCCGCCCGATTATTATCTCATTTCTGCACTTATTGAGATAAAATTTCGTTAATATTCGGTTCGGTCAAAATAAAAAAAATTTTTTTGAAAAAATTTAAATATTACCGAAATGCGACTGTTAACAAAAACTTTCCTCACTCTAATTTTCATATTCTATTTAGGAAACAATTCAATACACTAACAATAATATACATCAATTTTTTCAAGATGAAAACTAACGCTTACCTCATAATTACCATTATCCTACGTGGGTCTGATTTTTTTAATTTCACGTTTTCATATTATTTAATTTGTACGAAATTTTAAAACCCTATCAAGGATATATCTGACACGATTTTTGCTTGTTTGTTAACTTTTATAACAGTCATTGAAACAGAGTAGCAGAATAACAAATATAAACGCAGAAAATTTAAATGACGTTGACTTTTAAGAATCCTTATAATATTACATAAATATTAATTCTAGTTCTTATTTTATTGATATAAAAACGGATCATAATGCCGTAACTAATCAACCCAATAAAATTGTCTACACAAGACCAACAAAATTTGTGACATCAATTGGCAAGCGTAACGTAACTCTTGTCTACTTTTGTCACCCTTAAAAGCTACTCCGTACTACGTCAAATAAAGAAGTACAATTATACAAGCAGTACAATAAACGAGCGTGTCTGAAACACGCTACAACGACAAACAAAATTCCACAACATATGACCTCAACATTTTTATTTAAAAATGTTAACGTTTTTATGTTAACGTTACTTTGAATTACGCATGTATTTTACCTTTGTGTGGCATTCAAACTGCTCATGATGAGCGTGTAAACGTGTTAGTTACTGAGTAATTTTTTTCGTGTTTCTTCATGTTTCAGTCATTTATAATATTCAGAAATATCGGTATTGCAGTAAAAATAGAGTAATTTTATAGTTCAAATTATATTAAAGTTTAATACGTAACAAGGTTTTATTTTGTTAGCTTCATATGTATGCAACTGTATCTAAAAGGTTGTGAAAAAGGAGAATTTTAAGCAGCTTAATGAAGAAAAATAAAATTGAATCTCCATTTCTCAAAGAAAAATTATCTTTCTGATTTATCCATTTTTTATTAATATTGTATCGCAGTTTTAATACATGTATAAATTTGGAAGAAATGTACACAAAAATGTGTAAAGATCTATGCTTCGAAATTGCAATGTCCAAATAACACCTAGGAATTATAGGCAAAGTTTTGCTATAATATTCCGACGTTGTTAAATACTGATAAAATTTATATTGGAATAACTCAAATTTCTGACACCAAATATCTTAAATTTTTCTTTTCTGGGATCAAAAATTAATACAAAATTGTTGATCCCAGAAACTCTGTAGTTACAAAGTCATTTGAGTGTCCTAGAATAATACTAGTTGACTTTCATGAAGAAAAACAAAATCTTTTCCCATGTGAATATTTGAGATCTAAAAGAGTACTTATGTACAATATAAGATTTGAAAGGCTTTCCTATACATAATCATTGACTTATAGACTCGACGGCTTGGAATATGCGTTCACAAACCGAACATTAAATAAAACCTTGAGTAAAATACAAATTGCAAACTGTATTTAATAAAGTGTAAAAATGCAAAAGTTCCTTTAATTTTTGGAGTTTCCTTGGTGTGTGACTAATATATTAAAAAACATTTCATTTTTGAACTAATGAAGTCACTTAAACTTCAAATAACTTAAAAATATTTCTAACTAGGCTTTGTATATGTTTCCATACAGTTCTCAAATAGTTTTGCATATTCATGTTATTTATTTTATGCAATGGAGGAATGACGGAAAAATATAAGGTTATAATCAAATCAGCTGATCTTTTTCACAAATAATTTCAGAATGTTACAAAAACTTCTCAAACCTCTCTGCTAAGGTTTAAAAAGAATAAGTCATATGATGTTACGTTCAACAAACATGTTTGGAACAAAAAAATATGAAAATTTCACAAAAAAAAACTTAGCGAATTGTGCACTAACGTTTTAAATTCCGCTAAAGGGAGAAAGCAAGCGAAGTAACATACATCCCCAACGATGGAGGAATATGGACTCGAATATTAAACAGAAAAGTATTGGTTTTAAGATTCACAGAAGGATATAGTAGCTTCTCTGGTAATCCTCATCTAGACCAACCTAAATTAAACTTAGGAAAATTAAAAAAGTTTTGTTGAAATTGGTATTAGGTTAAATACTCTTTATCGGGCAGAAAGAAAAAAAAATATTCTGTTTTAATAGCACGTGAGCTAATACCCCTTCAAGTTCAGAAGAGTGCCAATATGTGCTATTTTGATGCCAAGGTATGCTGAAATATTTTATGGCTCACCATCCCTACTCTTCGGATCCTTCGTCCTCCGATCTTCACTAAGTCTAATTATTTACGCAATAAAATATTTAGAGGTGTAAAGAAACCCACAAAATTAAACATAAAATAAATTTAATCTATGCATAAACATTAGCGACAAGTGATAGATAACAATGATACTATTATAATTGAAGATAGATTTTATTAATTACATATAAGATACGAAATAAATTTATGAGGTATGATGGTGCGTTTGTTAGTTACCTACATCGTAAAATGTTTGTTTTAAGCAGTGCACGAAGGTTCGTTGCAATTTTATTTGTTTAGCTGTAAAATCTACACATCTAATAAAATTGTAACAAAGTGATTTCTGTACGTGAAAAATATTTTAAAACGAGTAATTGATTTAGCGTAAAGAACGATAATAGAAACCACAAAACCTATTTTTAGAATTTTTGTCTCTCTGCCTGTCTGTATGTGAATTTCTTCATTAATCACACAAAATCTACTTGACGGATTTTAACAACATTGGTATGATAAGAATTTATACCCAAGAGCAACATATGAGAGAAAGAAAAAAATCTTATAATATTTCTTATTCCAAGTTTTACATGAACAAAGTTGCAGGTACAGCTAGTGTTCTAATAATTCAGTAAGATATTCCAATAAAATTTAAAGAAAACTTCTAGTGATCTCATCGTATCGTTTAAACCGTAAATTGAGAATAGAGGTCCTATTCACATTAATTGAGACTTGGAAATGTTTACGACTTTAAATATCGACCATTTTATCCTAAATACATTCAGCATTATGTAAAGAAACTCGCTATAAATCGAAACTATTTTGCAAGAAAAATTTTCGATTGAATAAAAGAAAACCCATTGCTATTATAAAATGTGGTATCTGTAAAATTTCTTTGTCATGTTGACATAACAATGATATTTGATTGTTTTGTTTAAAACAATAATTACAAGTCATGCTATGTTTATATCAACTGGTCGCAATAAAGAATATCAATAAAATAAAACCCGAGCGACAAAAATAACATGGTAAATAAAATAATAAATAGAAGGAAGAGCGATCGAGGTGGAGACACTAATCGATCCAGTAGTTCGGTAATTGATTACACTGACGATGGGTTTAAACCATTTTTTAATGTGATAGGTTATTAATTTTTGGTGACTTTTTAACATCAGCTGCAATAATTTCTTTGGTATTTCCCATTTTCACAATAATTTACATTTTTGCACTATTTTTCGATAATCCATTTGTTTTCAAAAACCTATAATGAAAAGTATACGCTGCTTTCTTATCTTTGCGTCACACTTAATGCAGTTAATTTAAGAAGGAACCATATGATATGAATGTCAGTCATACCTTACAGGAAAAGGTGAATATTTATGTGGTGTATGGAAAATAGACTTATTTTTATTAATACGCAATCTTTACCTGAAAGCAATACACTCATGCGACGTTTTGCATAAATTGTGTGAAGCAAGATATGTTTATAGAAGAGGTGTCTTCACTGTGCAATGCATTCTTTGTAAATCACCAACTCTAAATTCCAAAAAGGCATTTATCAACGTCGAGTTATTCTGCTAATCGAAGATTACCTAAATCTCGATTTATATTAGCTTACTGCACTCACTTCATAAATACACTTTGTAATTGTTAGTTGTAGATAAGAACTAAAAACTCGTAGAAATGTTTAGCAACTATCGACTAGTATGCTAACGAGTTATGAATAAAAAGTTAAAAGTTGTTAAGACTTAATCTAAATATGTAATTTATTTTTCTTTAAAAATGTCATTCTTACGTAGGTTTTTCTTTCCATATTTTGTGAAAAATGGGGCTCACGGAAAAATATAAAATTATGTTTGTGTACTCACGTGCATTAAGACTCGACCTATTTTCTATCTGAAACGACATATCAGAGTTAAACCTTGTAGAGGACAGTTTCTCTATAAACGACATATCAGAGTTAAACCTTGTAGAGGACAATTCCGGCATAACAAAATGTTAGCCTTATAATTGAAAGCACTGTAAACAGTAATGTTGTTAAGATGTATAAATTCAGCAGAACTTGCTAACCACCCTGTAGGAGATGGTTAGTTTTTCTTCCAAGATGTTCAATTTATAATGAATTAGTATTCAACCTAGTCACCATCAAGTAGACTAACAACTCATTTACAACAAGTACCTATCTAACTACATTCCTTTTTATGTAGCTTTATTTATTTGACTTTGAGTATTTTATATAAATGATCAGAGGTGTTAGCAGTAAAGGTGCTTAAAGGTTAGGACGAGAATTCTTACGCTTTAAGCACCTCTACTGCTAATAAGAAATAAATAATTTATAAAGTATCCTCTGCCTCTTAACTTAGTGTTATCACGTAATACTATGTACCTCTTATAATCAATACTGATGGTCACCCAGTCATCCAGAGTAGATAAGTACATTACGGTCGAAATTCTACCGTAATGTACTTATCTACTCACTTTGTTGAAAACAATAATAGGTATGCGAGAATGAGTCAATACAGATCGCTGCTAAATATATTTCGTTTTGGAATAAGTATATATAAAGCAAGCTGACAGATTTTTCCTTTTGCAGCACATGCATATTAAGCAAGCTGTATTTTACTAACATGGAAACACATATCTATTACACAACATATGAAATAAAAGCTTTTTTGTCTTCAAGTACACTCCACAGACCATTGAAAAAGGAATATTTAAAATCATGGAAAATATACAGCTCGAAATTTATTCAGTCAATCTGACATTTTAAAATTCTTTAGCAATAATCTCTACTCTGCGGCTTTTTAACGACAGATTATTATGTTTGACATTGACAGTATGAACTTAAACAATAAGGTTAATTTTTTACGTGCATTTGTCATATAAAATTTAAATATTTTGTAATACATATTATATTACAATTTTAGTTTTCCCACTCCTTTTCCATACAAAATTTAAATATGCCAAATTTCATATTACTCCCTGTGAGCAATATGCTTAAAAAAAGTAGAAAGTTTTCTTTCCACGTATAATTATATCGATATGTTATATACAAATTTTAGCTTTCCGCTTTCCTTCTCTGCAAAAAATTTAACTATGCTAAATTTCACATTACTCTGTGTGCGCAATATCTTTAAAAGGAGTATAATGTTTTCTCTTTACATATTATACGCAGATATATTCAAATAATAATTACCACGACTATAGTAATGTTTCGTACAGTGAAACACAGTGGGAACACAGTGAAACACACCTTTCATTAAAGGAATTTAGTTATGTAGTCAACTTAATTATTAATCATTGGATTGATTCCAAGAAAGAAACAAAAGAAGAAAGAAGAGTGATCCTGACCAAATTATTTGTAACTTACAAATTATCTGTATTTTGGTAAATTATTTAAGTAGATAAGTTTCACATTATTCAATTATTAAATATTGTTTAATTTACTGTAACAATTCTTATTAGATCGAGAAGGTATAATCACTGACCGATGACTTGGACTAAATAAAAATTTCTTGTAGAGGAATTGCAGGTCTAATATACAATACTTAAATAAACACATGTCTCCATCACCACTTCAGTATATAAATATTCTAGATAACATTCCTTGGGGAAGGGTATGATAGGTAAATAAAACGAAATAAAGTTTATTTAAGACAAATAACAGTCTTCGTTTGATTTTTATATGCATTTTTTACTCTCAAGGATGATATTGAACAGAATTAAATGCAACTCACAAATGTTTCAGAGAGCTATTCCGCAGTAATTATATTGCTCAATCATAATAGGTAGAATTGAAGCCAAAAGAGAAACAATACTCTATGTGCGAATTAATGGCTAAAAATATATTTTAATTAAAACTCACTATCTACTAATTTACATATATATATATATATATATATATATATATATATATATATATATGTACAGAAAAATAGAGAAAACATAATGAGTATTCTGTTACGAAACAGACATCAGTTGAATCAATAATACAATCAAGAAAGCGTAAGGAAGCTTTGTAATCATTAAAAATGCAATCGACACAAGTTAATGTCATATGGATATGCCCTGTAAATGTCAGTTGGCAAGAACTTACGATGAGACACAAACCGAATCGGTTGTTCGATGGTTTCTTGGAGAGACTAAGTGACGGTTAAGTAAATATTTATTAGCTTGAGTTATTATTGCCTAAAGCTACTCAAACTAAACTCAAAGTACCGTTTGAAAATTTTACGTTTACTTAAAATAGTTCCATAATGTGTGTAATAATTTAATTTGACAAAGTAATTACAGTTGAATAAGATAATAGGCATTCCATTATGTATATCATTATTTATTTGCCGCTATAACATGAACCTGTTGCGATCAGTAATTCTATTAAAACCTAAAACCAGGATCCTTTTTCCATTGCCGCCTATTCAGAATTAGCGTTTTTAGGGATGCTCAAATCAGTATTAGTTCTTTTTATTAAACAGTGTCAATCCATATTAGTGAAACATACATCCATTATATACGTCATTGTTATCCTAAATCAATCATTTACATTGAGAATTTAAATATTCCATTTCTCCATATCTGCTTACATCACTTGTTGTATTTATTCACAATAAAAACCCACGTCTTATATTTTATATTCCCATCAAAGGATGAAAACATTTTGGAAGAATTTAGTACAAAAAAAAATTATAATCTAGGCACTTATGCTCACTGTTTTAATTGTGAAATATCCCCTTGAAGACATTTGAGTACACAGTGGTCGGCGGTCTAAATTCTCTCTGGTATAGTATTCGCCAGTTTATATGAAATCTGATACAGTATTTTTTGTTTAGTTTAAACTACTATTTTCTTCGGGTATAATATATTTGATATAAATAAAACTAGTTTCAACTACTTAAGTAGTTTTAGAGTTTCATACTTGAATTTTATTTTTTATTATTTTTCCATGCTATGTAAATACTTTGGCTAGTATATCTTTTATATTCGTATAAATTTCTTAAATTTGTTAAAAAATATAATATTCAGAATCATCGTTGTAACTTTTGGATAAACTTCAGGTAAACTTCTGGTAATGCGTATTTTTTCTGTTGAAATAATCTGTAATGCGTATTTTTTTTGTCGTGTTTGTCGTATGATTTTTTCTGGTATAATATTTATTTAGCTTCATTTAAAATTTGGTATAATATTTTTAATACTTGAAATTAAAAATAGGAACTTTGTGTATTTTTTGAGTTTGTTTAATCTCCTGTGTCACAATCACGATATTACATCATAAATACAAATCATAAAACGAACTTAATTTTTATCAGCAAACATGCAGCAAAATTGCCCTACCCAGCATTCCTTATTTTTCAGGAAAGCTGATCAGTAAATGATTGCTAAGTTATAAAAAATGAGCAAAGGCTGATGTTTCTAAGTCTGAGACTAAAATAATTTGATTACTCAAATTAATTTAATTATAAAAAAGTACGTTTTGACCGTCTTAAATATTAGTTAAATAAATTTGCTTAATGTTACGTAATAATGTGATGTTTATGAAATCCCGACTGATATCTTAAATACACTATGCTGAATATGGTGTTGCTCTTAATGATTAACATTAGCGCTGAATTGCTATTTACTTTGAAGAAATAAAATAAATTCTTGCAATAAATATTTTAGATCAAGAATAAAAACAATCGCAAACTAATGTAACTACATAATATGTAACACTTATTATGAAACAAAATAACCGCCGTGTCTTTCCATCTGCATGCACGCGGTTTTCTCAGTAACGTATTTAGTTTTGTTGTCAAGTTTGTAAAATAGATAAATTGATTCACGAGAAAAATTTAAACGTATAACATATGGATATTTTATGAAAACTATCCGATAAACATTAATGAAGTCGCCGCGGCCTGCCTTGCTCAAATCATTAGAGACACAAGAAAACGATCTGTGGTGATATTAAATTTTCTCAATAATTTCCACAATCAAGTTAGCGATACCATATGTACTCGTATACGGCATATATTACTTAAACTTATTAATAAACGCTTTACTGTATAAGATTCAATGTGCCTTTTAAGTTGTGTCCCCGTTTTTAAGTAAGCCTATCTACACGCGCAGGATTCCACGCGTTGACAGAAAATATTGTTGACAACGGTACTGCGGACTTATATAAAGCGATCAGTCTAGCGCGCTTGCTCCAATAACAATATCAGCATAACAACAACACGCCCATGCGAAACCGGGGCTCAATATTTTTTTAACTTGCTGTGTAAAGTAGTAGTTTAGAAAAAAAATGATCTAATCACGCGAAACAGAGGGATTAGATTGAGCATTACGACTGGATTAAAATATATTGACGAAATAAAGTTCTAACTGTATTAAAATAAATTACTGTTGTCAGTACATTGCATTAAATTTTGCGCAGCTGCCAAGCACTTGTTCAACTTCGCCTTCATTCCTTTTTGTATCGTTATTAACTACAAGTCGTTTGTCTCATGCGCTTTGGGCCAAGAAATTTCCGAGTACTTCATTATTCTCGGTATTTCCATTGTACGTTTTATCGCTTAATGTTCTGGTATTTGGCTGCGTATCACTTTATTCAATCCTTGTTTCATGATTCGTGGTCTCGGTGATGTTGATCTGGATATTTTTTTTAATATTATCATATATTATTTGATTTCATCCTGATACATATGACGTAGTTTGTTGAAGCGATAAAAATATTTGTTTACAAAATTTATATTATTATCACTACCACAAAAATTTAAATTCGTCAATATTTGAAAAGTGTTATCGAAAATTCCTTTCATAATTTGCTCTTTTATTAAATTGATTGATTAAATAATTATGTAGAGATATAAGAGAAAACGATTTTATATTTACGTTATATTACGATAATATCTGTTTGTGTACAAGAGTAAAAATCATTGGCACCGCTTATTTCTAAATCCCTCGGTCAAATAGCCATTGTGGTTATTAATCTTATTCTGATAAACTGTTAAAGTCCTGGCTTAAATGTTTTTAATATATTCCTCGTTATATGTAACAATTAGATTTTGGTAAAAAATTTATGTTTCTAAACAAACTACGTCCTCCTTTCTTTACAAATGTTGTTAATAATAATTTCTAATATATTTAAATGTTTAAAATGTAAAGGAATCTTTAAAAAATACACTGTTTATGAATCACAGTTCATTGGGTTATGTATAACAAAGGACTGAATTGTCTAAGATTAATTTTTCATTTTCAACCAAGAGTAATGTCAACAAGAATAAAACGAAGTTTTATGCTAGATATTGCGTTTCCATTTATATCACCAACTAATGTTAAAAAAATTATTTTCATTAAATAAAATTTATGGATTACTTCAAAGAAACACATTATTCGAATAGTTTAAAATCATCTTCTAACAATTATTTTACGTTCTAAATGCTAGTTTTATATTATATAATCATGCAAGCTTTTAGGAAGTTTTCAACAATTACAACCACATTTACGCTCTCCCTCCCCTTGAATACTTTTCAAAACTAGCTCAGTAAAATTACATATTACTTTTATGCAAAAATTAAGAAACTAAGTGAAATTGATTTAGGTAGACACATTTTTTTTCTATATGACAATAAAATTTTGGGAAACAATTCAATATATATATATATATATATATATATATATATATATATATATATATATATATATATATATATGAGATGTAAGTATTTATTCGCTCTATCATATTCGCCATAATTTTCTCTTTTAAAATAATACCAATAAAATGAATTGAGTTAGCCGATGTAAAATTAACAGGATTGTATTTTTAGTTAAATATTTTATCCTATGATCTGTACCGGAAAATTATTCTGGTTCAATTTTTCGTCATATAGATTTTTCCTACTTTTGTATATGTTTTTGTGTCTTTTATGTGCATACTTTTGTAAAAATTTTTGAAATATTTTTAAGATTTCTGTTATTTTTTTACTGATGTAAAATATATGACTTGTATATAATAAGCAAACTAAAGTTTTATGAATTATTGAATGAAAACGCTATGTCATATCTACATTATTACTAAAGATTTATAAGGAATGAATTCTCGCTTAACGGCGCCAGGTTATTTTATTACCAAATGTCAAATTATTTTTTCCGAGTTTCAAATCTACGCCATTTTATAAGTGTACTTTTCATCAAAGACACAATTTTTACTTCTTTTCTTTATTTAATTTGAAATATACGAAAGTGTTTGTCCTGGATATTATAAGGGCTATGTTTATTTCATGGGGTATGAAAGTCTGAAGAAAAATTTTACTTACGTATGTACATATTATTATACACACGTACACTATGTATGTACTGTATCATTACACTCGTTCATTAAAAATACTCATTTTATTCCAAATGCCATAAATTGATTATAAAATCCCAAACGATAGGTTCATTGACTTAGTGCATAGTAGTATATAGGTTCTTCTCAGAACGAAACGTTAAAATTTTATAGATTAAATTATTTAACAAATATGACTAAAGGAAATACTGTTTTATTGATTTTAATAAAAAGAATTTAAATTTTTTACGAAGAATATAAAGCCACAATGTAACATAGGTGTTTGTTGTGTTTACCGACGGGTGATATAACATTTTATCGTATCACATTTTTGTATTGAGTAATATTCTATAATATGTTTGAAGAATCAATATATTTGAAATTAATAATACTATTATACTTGACAAAAATATACAAAACAATTAAGACTATACAAAAGTACGCCACGTACTTACATACAATCATTTAAGTAATGATTAATGTTTATAAAACTTCCCTGAATAATCATAAAAATAACTTGGTGGATACTTCCGACATCTTAATTTTTTGGTAGAAATAGACATGTCTAAGAAAAGAATGAAAATAATTAAGGACAACAATTGGTTATGGCCAATCAGCAGAATTTATTCACATTGCTAATGTAGTTTATCTACTACGACATGTTACGGGCATCCTGGTATCAATTTTTTTTTCACGAAACTTAATTTCAAATCCAATTTTCTCTCACTATTAAAACTAAATAATAACTAGAAATTCGTCACATTTTCTTAATGATTTAGATGTAAATAATTTAACCAATAATATCACTAAATACGTATCATATATATCAGAAAATAAATTCCACGAAAATTAATAATGCCTAACCTAGTTATTCTAGAGAAAATAATTTTCATATAAGATTACAAAAACACAACACTAGCAATATACCCTATCTCTTAAATTGCAAATAAGATAAAATTATCCGATGTATGAAATACAATTTGTGATTTTAAAACTTGATAATTTGTTACTTTACTTGGGCAAATTATTTTATTGCTTCTTTTCTTTTTGAGGTAAGGAACAATAAAAGACGAAAGGTTTTCACTATTAAAATGGAAAAATTAATGTTGTCATAAATGGCTTGACCAATGACTTTTATTCAAACATTTTTCTTCAACAAAGAACTGTACATATATATCTTGAACAACTCATTAAATTCTAAGTATTCAAATCACTATATAACAAATTTTGTAATCGTACTTACTTTATGTACATTTTCTGTCTTATAAATTAAAATTTAATGCCAATATTTCAACGTATGCACTCTGAAGTTCTCTGTTCAACTCTATCTAGCTATATTTTTATTTTCTTATGAAATACGCTATATATTATGAACCATCTATTTTTCTTGTTTCAAAATCTTCTCATTCTTTAAAATGTTTAACAATATCGATATATTTCGCCCCATAGTGACCAAAAAGTGGCACATCACTGAAGATATAATGGAAATATAGTGAACGGATGAGTTCGGCACGGAAGTGCACAAAATAGTTTATATAGTTACATCACCTGCTATTTTTATCTACCTGGGTTAAAAAAAGAAATATCTTGTACAATTTAATACTTTCCATAGCAAAAAATAATAAGTATCTAATAAACAAATCATAGAGTATTTTAATGTCTTTCCATACAAACACTATTCTTAATTGACTTCAAAAAAAGAAGGAGGTTCTCAATTCCTCGAAATCTTTCTTTTAAGTATATTCAGTCATAATTATTAACCAAGAATACCGATTTTGATGATTCGTTTTTATTTGAAAGAGAGTACTTTAGAAGAGGTCCCATATAAATAGAATGATGATCTAATGATGAAGTCCAGAAATAAACGACGGAAATCTTTAACGAATGGCAGTAAATCAACTATGATTTAAGATATTTGCTACGGGTAGTTATTCTGCAAAGTAACTACACCAGTCACCAGGGTTTTAAGATAGTCAGGGTTTGATGATAAGTTTTGAAGATGGACAATGGAACTGCTTAATGAATGTTAACCAATCAACAGTGATTAAAAATATTTGTTACTGATAGTTGTTACCTTGTAAAATAACAACACTGTCGACCAGGTCATGGTCTGACAATGAGTACGGAAGATGTACAATGGAATTTTTTAACGAATGGTTATGAATTATATGTGTTTTAAAACATTTGCTACTGGCAGTTTTTACTTTGCAAAATAAATGCACCATTGACCAGGTCCGTCCTTAGCGGATGGTGGTAAATCAATCGTGATTCGAGTAGTTACTAAAGTAACAATTAACCAGTAGCAAATATTGATATTCACTATATTTGCTACTGGTTAATTGTTACTTTAGTAACTACTTCGCAAAATCTGATATTGGATTTCGGATATGGAGAATAGAACTTCTCATGTGGTAGTTGGTACCTTGCGAAATCTGATATTGGATTTCGGATATGGAGAACGGAACTCTTTGACAGCTAGCAGCTGACCACTAGCGGCTATTACAGTCGTTTTATTTCTGTGTTTTGTTGATTAACAACTTTAGACAAAGACGAAATTATCTATGTACTAGCTTTTACCCATGACTTTTTATAATTATATAATATTATAAAAAAGAAAATAATTGTATGTTAGTTATATTGTGATTTTTAATATTATTGATCACTAAATATTCTAAAATAAAATATCTTAAAAAACCGAAGTTGAAAAATAAAATAAAGTAAATAACTAAATAAAGTTACCTAATTATTCGCAATGAATAACTAAGTTACTTATTTTTGAAGTCGTTGCCAATACCAAACTTAAACGAATTTTAAAAAATTATATTACAAATACGCCCCGTATGAATCTATATCGTATTGCAAGTATGTATATATATTAAAGTAATATAAGTTAAAGTTTTAAATTTACATTTTAATTTAAATTAATTTATTAAATTGTTTAAAATGGTTGGCACTGCCTGGCACCGACTTTAAACATAAGTAACTTTTTCTACCTTTTAATGAATTATCAACCAGTTCACAATTGAACACTAACTTCTTTCGTCTGCATTTGAATTTTTAAAATTATCTTCGGTAACGTCATTATCTCTGAAAAATGTTGAACCACTCGAGGTTCGAGGAGTTTTGTTCTGTAGTTTGAAAAATTTTGCCATTTAATTTCAAGAGGGTCGTCAATATATTGCAATTCATTTATTAATCTCACTTGTGATGTCAGCGATGCGAACATTTCGGGGTTACCTTCCACATATATATATATATATATATATATACATATATTATTGAGTTTCAAGATCGAATACAATTATTTTTATTAGTTATAACACTGTAATTTTATAACACTAAATTAATTATGAAAACAGTATATTGCGAAACGTCTACATAAGCACGTATGATTTGCTCGATCGACGGCGGCGAGAGGAATCTGTATTGTAATGTTCAGGTTCTTTACGAGTGTGTTGCTATTTTGATGTTTTCTACTCGCGTCTTACTTCAGTTGCTTGAAAAATTTGCAATATTTCTTCGAAATATAGTAAATATTGATATGCATTCACGTCATTCGACAGGTTTACATGTACGTACAAAAATATATATGTATTTTTATATGTTATACATTTATATGTGTAAATATATACACCTAAGTATATATATATATATATATATATATATATATATATTTATATATATATATACTTATATATGTATGTATGCAGACGGTACTATAGATACTGATACCAATTTACAAAACAATGATAAACGCTTACTATGTACCGATGTGATTTGCAGTATATAAATATAAGTTCTCTCGTACACACTTAAGAATATAAATTTAACAAAATAACTACTGATTTAAAATTTTATGGAACGGCAATCAGAAATATATCACGATATATATTACGACATTCGCGTCATATATAGCTCTTTTCTGAGTCACTTAAATAATTTTCTTTCGATTTCATTTCATTTTACCCACCACTTTGAAGTCAACGTAAAATAAATTTCAATAGAGTCATTAAAGCACTAAAAATGAATCAATACTTCTATTTTAAATATCATATTAAATATTATATAAGTTAGTTATCAAACATTAAATAAATAGATATAATTAAACTTTCACTATTGCTGTAATTATTTAAGCATTATAATAAAATGTTAATATTAAATTTGCAAATAATTTAATTATTTAAATTGTTGTTATGGAACTCTAATAAAATATCTTTCGTAGCTCCAGTGTGATATGATGTGTATACTAAAAGTTAAGACCCTTATTAAAAGTTTAAACTCGTTTAACGCTTTTATTTTGATTAACCTGTGTAATTTGCAAAGCTTTAATAATTACTTCACATTCGTCTTGTGCTTTCTGGGTCCGAAATCTTCGAGACATTCAATTACTCTCTTACATCTTGTCTGTTAATAATATCGTTTCATGTCAAGGGATCCGGCTAGTAGTGATTTTGTTACATTTTACTCGTCCGCAGAGTCGTGAAAAAATATCATTTTTGAATTCACTTGTCGTAACGTCGAATGTTAAGAAACCATTTTTTTTATTAATTTTAGTAATAGGATTAGGATCGTATGGGAAATTTAGTATTTAAAAGTTAGAGTAAATAAACTATGTAGTTATTTAGGAGAAATATTACCAATTTAAAATAATTTAATTAATATTTTAACCTTTTATTTAGGTGCGCTTTTTCCTGTAATTAAAAACTGACTAATTATGATAATTGAGTGGAGGGAGTTCTACTGAGAAATATTTGGAAAATAGATTAAATAACTTCACTAAATTCATGTCATTGTTTTTCCATGTCATCTAACAGGTTCATTTCAATATAGAAGTTCACTCAATTATTTATGGCTTTCTTTCGCTGACTTTTAGTTAATTTTAATTTTCAAATTACGTTTTTACCCGAAAATATCTATTGAATTAGTGTTATTTGGACACTGGAACAGGTTCTCCATTAAATGACACGATTCAAACTTTATGTAGTTTACTGAGCAATTTTCAAATTAAATGAAAATATAATCATTTTGATACGCCTAGCGACTCAAATGAATTTATTTCATCGTTGCTAATAGTCTTGGATTGTGGAACCTATTTCTATAAATGGGATTATATTGTAAGTTTTTATTCCCTTTGGTGCTGTTTGAAGCTACTAACATGTCTTTTGAGTAGATAATTTAGTGACTGTAATTTTTAAGGGAAAAAAGAGCCTGTATGTTTGAACTACTTTTTTCAGTAATGAAATAAATCAATAATGTACCGCGTGTATGGCTTACGACGATTTTCGGCTTACGATTAGTTAGCTCCAATAGCAATAAACTTACAATATGCTACGCGTTTCTTCTTCGCTTTTCCTAAATTTTCTGACACGATAATGCACGAATATATTTTGATACAAATCAGATACATTTAATGGATTGAAATATTATTTTAGTTCAAATCTAATACTATATACCATATACTTTCCAGCGATCACAATTTTTCTGAGAGCCATCCAAAGGAAGGAAGGTCTTTACTAATATAAAATTATGATTATGTGGAAATAATATTAACCTATTATAAGTTCAATTATCATTAAATTTTATATAGTTTTTGCTAAATACTTTCGAGTGAAAAACGTTTTACCGACGAGGAAAATAATTTAGGGTCTTCTAGCTCTTTTATTAATTAAATACCGTGCTAATTTTTTATGAGTATTGTAAAGTGTTTACTGTTAGGTTATGCTTTTTACTTCCAGAAATAAGTAAGAGTAATAATTAAGCAAGTACATAATGATGACTTATTATAATTAGTTATACACCTCCTAGCCTTAATCGTGCTTCAGATTTTCCTCACTGAGATGCCAACACATAGAAATAGGCGTGTCTCGCGGGTTTAACATTACCAAAAAATTTTAATATGTGGTGAAATTGCTATTAATTGCTAAAAAGCTTGATGGATTGTGAAGAAATTCTGTTTAATCTTCGCATAAAGTTTGGTATTTGCAATAAATTTCTGTTTAGATGAGGGATTCTTCGGTTTCTCTTTGCTCTGTCGTAGATTTACTTTTCACAAGTTAGAAAACAATTATAACTAGCACTGAATTTTCAACATTTATTGAATATTAAATATAAAACAATTGATAATGACCTAATGGCTATAGTGCTAATATAATATCATGTCTCTTTAATATAAATTTAACATCATAAAAACTCACAATATACACTACGGTACTAGAGATACACCTACAGTAAAGTATAACAAATACAATTTCACATAAAAAACGCCTTTATATGATTTCAATAATTGTGAGGTGCTTTTGAAACCTGCGCAGTTTTCTTCGAACGTCGAATAAAATGCAGAAGTAACGTTCGACGCACAGCTTACCATTTATGATCATATCATTGTGGTATCATCTTCCTTATTTCTCATAGTTTGTCATACAGATAACTTTTGACCTCATAATAAAATAGAGTCCCAAAAACTAACCTTTAACCATTTTAATTATATTTGGTACGAAAAATTTGGATTTTCTATTTTAAGAAAAATCACAAAGTTACACGTTTTAATTTTAAATAATTACTGAACCACACAACTAAATTAAAAGTATTAGGACGCAGAAGGTTTTCTGTATACCTACAGAGAGAAATGCCCACCTGTAATGTAGCATTTCTCTGGGTAATAGACACAGGCAAAATCTTGATAAAATTTTCATTGATCTAATAACCTCAACTGCTCACACCAGGAAAAATCCTGATAAAATTTCCATTGATGTAATAACCACACTTCTGAACGAAAGAATTAATTTTCCCTCTTGTCACTCGACTGTCAGTTAAAAATGTGGGTCGACATGAATTTTAATAAAACATGAATCGATCCAGTCGGTCTATGATTGATTGTGCCATCAGGGATAGGTTTAAATTGTTATATTGTAGTAAAGCTATTATTTACTAGTGTAAAGTATCTATATTTATAATGTTAGTTTCTTAATTTTTAATTTCATTTATAATATTTTTTTGTGGAGTCGTATTATTTGTTACAGAAATGATTCTAACTTTTCCATATTTAAGACCATAAAAATAGCACAGAAGCGATAAATTTAAAGAGTTCATCGTAAATCACGCAAGTTTTGTCACTGATAACACGTTTTAATTCTTTCAAATTGAGATTTTAAATGGTAGATTGTAAACTATTTACAGAAAATAATTTAAGTGTAAACTTTTATTCATGATGTCATTGTGTAGGTTTATTTGTTCTTTTTTTTTAAACTGTAAATTTAAACAGATATTCAGCTAGTAAATTTTGATTCTAACTATTATGTTTTTCGATTTAAGTGAATTGTAATCACCTCTAAGTGAATTTATCTCTAGAAATAAGACAAGCTTAGAGCGCGAAACGTAAATGATTATCTGTTTTTTAATAAAGAGCAAACTTAAACAAAATCTTTAATATTTTAAAGTAACATTGTTCCCTGCAGAAGATTTGGGTAGAATATTAATAACCGACGGGAACAATAGATAATAGTATGTATAAGTAACGATGCGCTTGACATACAGGGAGGTCACAAATTATCTAAAAAGCCCGGCAAGGATTTTGATATCATGCGGGTTTTACTAATGATGGATGAGTTTCCCAAGTCGATTTCGAACGACTTTAGTAAAATATGTGAAAATAATAGTAAAATAATAAAATAGTACTTGCTTAAAACAAACTTAATATGTAATCCTTTGTTATACTAATAACATTTCTAATTTGAGGATATCTACTCGAAAATGCAATATAAGCAAAGGTGACCTGCATTTATATCTCTTACTTATGAGTATAAACTTGGAATTAGGAAGTGATGTTACCATTGGAATGACATTATTTTCCCTGATATTACTTAATGTTTGTGCAATATGCGTTTGAAAAAAATTATTACAAAATGAAATATTTAGAATATTTAGAAGAACATTTGTTTAAAACGTGTATATATACACACACGTATATATATATATATATATATATATATATATATATATATATATATATGTATATGTATATATATATATATATGTATATATATATTCATATATATATATATATATATATATATATATATATATATACATACTAAATAACAATGATGTAATTAAAACCTTATTTATAAAACTCGCTACTGTTATAGGACTCAAAATGTAATTTATTAATTAATCACTTGTCACTCTAATATGAATAGTTATTTTTTCTTAATGTTTTTACATACATACATCGACGAACCAAACCACGAGTCTCGTTTAAGAAAGGGAAGAATGAAAGTCTGTGCTAACACTAGCCTTATACAGAATTTTGGTATTCGTGATGGTCAGACGTCGCGAAATTCATACGTCCAAATTAGCTCACGGTTTTATTCCGACAGACTTCTTATTTACAAGATGTATCGAAATAATTTAAAAGCCATATTCATTCTATTTCCTATACCACCTTCATTTATTTATTAAAAATTTGTTTCCAATGAATTCAACGATTCAAAACAAAAAAAAACATATTTTATTATAATTTACCAATCACTATTGACCATTTCACAAAAATAAGTACGGTCCTGTTCAAGAGTGCGATTAGCTTATTAGGATTAATCTGATATGTTTATAAACTGATAACCTTCTAATATTCTTCGAATAATATTCACATAATTCATTTAAGAATA
This sequence comes from Druceiella hillmani, assembly GCA_039881145.1. Classification (NCBI taxonomy): domain Eukaryota; kingdom Metazoa; phylum Arthropoda; class Insecta; order Lepidoptera; family Hepialidae; genus Druceiella; species Druceiella hillmani. The sequence continues at coordinate 32,482,713 of JAYKKI010000001.1, forward strand.
TGTATCACTCATCAGGCTACAAAACGTCAGGATTGTTTCCATTAATATTATTTGGAGTTAAATATCTATATTAGTGATGTTAAAAATCTAGTAAACATAAAATGGCTCCTTCAAATGTTAACAATCAAAATATTAACAGTTGAGTGGCCGATTGGTGACATGCATCGAAAATTATTATAAGTAATTAATGAAAACTTCTTTATTGCACTAAAAATTATTGCTTTAACCTTTTTATTCAATTTGTTTATGAATGAAAAATATTTCACGTGACATTTGTGTACACATATTTGAAATAAATTTAATGTCTATTATATGTATGGTTTTTTGGGTTTATTTTGATCAATATTTATATTAAAATTTCACTTGTGTACATCCAGCTAACTAATAATTGATTACTTGACATATTTAAATAGTAATGCAGATGTAACTAAAATTGATCCCATTTTCACCTGCAATCTTCCTAAGTAAGTAATAAAGCAAATTCTTGATAAGAGCATACTTAAGCAATAATAAGGATATTATTATTTAATTATGTAAGTATTCTAAATTTTGTTAGAAAAACCGTACAGGAAAACTAGATACAAAATTAATGTACTTTTCCAACATTTTTGTGTATAGAAAACAGGTTGAATTCGATGTAAATTCCATTGATTGATCAAAAAAAGTTTCTTGTTTTCAGAAAAATCTAATATATGCGTGATGAAAGTAGTGTCAAATGAAATCTTTAATATTTAAATAAATAAAAAAATAACTTTTCACTGCTAATAGAAATTAGTATATGTACGAGTACCGAGTGACATCGCCTTAATTAGAAATACCTAAGGAGTTATTTCTTTTCTTTTTTAAAAACCTATAGCAATAAAAACCAATTATTTATAATTTCTATGTACATAATATTATAAAATAAAAGAACTGACATGGACGTCCATTGGCAATGCTGTAGAAAATAAATATAACCTTAAAGACGGTACGTCGATATTATAGTACATATTTAATCTCATTTTTCGGAAGCGTTAATTTGTTTTACGATAGGTATAAATATATATATATATATATATATATATATATACATACACACACACACACATATACATATATATTTATATATATATATATATATATATATATATATATGTACATAATTTATCTCATTTTCTAGTCTCTGCATAGACTTACGTCAACACGAAATCTTTCTCGACACAGAATTTAAACTAAATTACCTTTGGATGAGGTGATTTATCTCCATACATTTAGAAATTAAAAATCTCTTAAATAATGTGGCACATAATATATCTGATTTAATTTTAATTCATCAATTAATAGACAGATTTAGCTACAAGACAATTTTTGTTGACAAATGGATTTATTGTTGAACATACTTTCTTTTTCATTATTTGAATAAAACTAGTTCTAAATTTAATTTTTTTGTGAAACTAAAAATATATATACTGCCACGAATTTAAATTTAATTAACCCTATAACTATCCATTCAAAATTCCCTTTAAGCAAAGATAAATTAATGTATATCATTGATCGTCAACCTATTTGAGTTTTGCTATATCTAAGCTACGTACTCAATAAAGCAAGCGAACTTAAAAACATATCACAAAAATAAACTCAACTTCTCAGGACATTTTCGTACCGAGAAATTTTCTCCGAGATCGATTTATTTATTTGGTTAACTCTAAATTATTATCTCCTAACAGAATATCTTTTTCTTACAACACGTCCTTTTACAAACACTGAATTCTTATTTATTATATTTAGTTTTGAAAAAAAAACATAATCTGTCTAGTAACAAATGATTAACATATATAATAAATGTAGTAATATTGTAACAAAGGAGAACCACACGAAAACTCAACTATAAACTCAAAAACTCTAAAACGGTATCTCTATAATCGAATTTCATATTTAGAATATTGGTAATTTTTGTGAAATGTTTGTAATTATAGTTTTCACTTATTCGTGTTACTATTTGTGAACGTGTTCATAATCACATAAGCATGCTCTGCATTAATTTTTAATAAATGAGCCTTACTCGCGTTTGCAAATAATTATTTATTGTAATTCAATTAAATATACCTAAAGTTTCATTATTGAGGTGATAAGAATATATTGCTTTCAATATATAATAACTTCTGCGTAATATCAAAATAATTATACTTGTATTATAAGAATATAATGTAATTTGATCTTATTTGATAAATGTTTTTGCTCATAAATATTATTGAGCCTAATCCGACGCTCATCTGAAAACCGCATGTTTATTTGAATAATTACCAATAATTTTATTTATAATTGTTGAGACTTCTGCGAATTTTTTTATTTTAAATGTATATTTCCCGCTTTTATTTGCAAGTACTTATATTACAATTTTAGGTAATTTATTTTCCTCCTTTATTTCAATGATAAATGTAAACTTTTCATACATTCAATATTACGGAAACACGACTTTTACCTTGAATGCAATTTCATAATTTTTTCATTTTTATTTTATAATTAATGTACGTAATTAGAACATAGACGGCTCATTTCTTAAAGGATTTTTTCGCTTCTTTTTCTCTAATTAATATACTCCAGTTTCTCTTGTAATATGAGTCTAAAATAATTTGAATTGGTATATTGATACGTAAAGTATATCTTTGTTAAATACCAGATTTTTCGCAAACATTTTATCCAAGTAATGTCTTTTAAAACGGTATACAAAAAGGCAATTAAATAGAAATTCGTAAAAAGAAGTAATTAAATTGGTAGGATATGTGCAGTTAATAACCATTTTAGTGCTTGAAATCGTTGAATTTTTGGTTAAAAATCTTATTTATATTTTTTCTCACACTATTGTGAAAGTATAGCATTAAATTTATGATTATTTGAAAAAATATGCATAAAACAACTATTTAACTGACAGACTACAGATCCCTTCAGTTCTTAATACTAGATGACGAAAGAACAGCATTCTGTGTCTTATATGACATTATGTAGCAAACCATAATTTTCGTAAAAATAGAAAAGAAAAGATTTTGAAAAAGTTAAATCTAAGAAACCCTCCCCTTCAGATCCTATTACGACCAAAAATATTTACCAATCGGAATAACGTTCACCATGGAAAGGTTCAACATAAAATTTTACAAACTTACAGAATTAATACGCTGTATGATATTATTAAGTTTTGACTAGTTGAGCTCCGTGCCAAAAAATCGCATTAGAATCTTTTTTTTTTTGGGAAAATCGCAATCAAATTTACACCGTAATAATAATTACCACAACACAAAGATATACTTAACTCACATTATGGTACCGCAGCACTGCTATACACTACCACTCTGTCCACCTTGTGAAAGACATGCAATAATCAGAGAAGTAACTTCGGTGAGTTCACAATCGTCGCACATTCACTCTCTCTCTCTTGTAAACAATTTATGTTTAAACAACGTTAACTGAAATCTAGTAATGGAATTAAAAGCCAATTTTATTTTAGGAATTACTCATTTCGAGCTTTGTGTTATGAAATACAAATACGAATATTTGTATATTAGATGTGTCATACAACGTCCATCTAGCTAGTAAGTGTTGTATTTACAAATTTAGCAAGTCTTAATTATTAACAGAGTTTAAAGGATTCTAGCAAAGATTTAAAAAGCGTAATTTTTTATATCAGGTCGCGGTCTGATGTTTTCATATCAGGTCAGGGTCTGATGATGAATTGAGAAGCTCGTCCTTTTTTTTAGTCAATTAAAAATAAACAAAACTATTTGAATGAATGAAGTTTTTTCAGTATAAAATACTAAAAAATATACCGATTAACATGCTTAAGCACTGTGCTATATTGACATTTTCTTTATAAGAAGAGTTGTATTTTGATCCCAGAAACTTTTTTAACAAAATAAATGCGAAATGAAAATTATTGGGTTCTGTCTATTAATCCCCAGGTATGTTCAGCCTAAGTGGAAATAATAAAAGAATAATTCATTGAAATTCATGTTTTTCCAATAACTTACATTAACCAAAAAATCACCATATAAAAACATTAACATAGTTTTGCAGCTCATTTTTACTTTATTAACATTAAATTTAGAAGCCATTTAAATTTGTTTTAAAGATAATTTTCACTTTTTGCACATGTCATTAAAAATAAGATAACAAAAATACAATTATTATTATTATTTGCAACTGAAGTACGCAGGCCCACTAAGATTCTCATATATTCAATTTATTAAAACAGCAATTTATATGGTACCTAGAATAGATAATTGTATATAATCCTGCCAAGCGAAGCCCAAATGGCTTTATAATTACTTCTTTTTACGTTTCCTAGCCTTCGACAGCAAACCATGTAGATTCGTCATATCTCTTCATCTATATATAACCTCCGATTATTCTCTCTCATTTCTGCACTTATTGTGATGAAGTTTTGTTTAAACAATTAAAAGATATTTTTTATTGACGTACTTTTTCCTATAAAGAAACAGGATGAAAAGGAAAAAAAACTTACCCCATCAATTTATTATTGCATTTTGGAAGGCAACGAAGATTATTTTGGAACTAAGAAAGTTTGATACTTTCACGTATTTGAAAGACGCCACAACGACAAAAAAGCTGTAACGTATGACCTCAACATTGGTATTTAAAAACGTATTATTGTGGTTGTCTTTTATATTACAACATTCAATCTTGTTACGTCACACTAAAAGGCGAATGGTAAAAGGAAAATAATAAATGAACCATTCTCGTCCTAATCCCTGCTCCCTTTTCTTAATATCTTCCCGGCTGCCTTTTTTTGAAACAGTTCAAGAGACATAACATACATTTAATAACACATGCATTTTACATTTGTCTGAGACTAATTATGGTGAGTGCGTATACTTGCTAGTTTCTATGTAATTTTTCTTCTGTATTTTTTCATGTTTTCAATCGTATATTACTTCAATTAATTTGTACTATATATTAAGGAAATGTGCAAAATATTTTGAAGGTCATATAATAAGATAGATTGAATATTTTTCCGATGTCTAAAATACCGATGACAAAATTTTGTCGAATAATATGGACCATGAAATCTCGACGCAAGAATTACTTAGCATGTAAATGAAAACAAGTTAATTGAAACTTGAAATATACCTTCATTGGTAGTTTAATTTCTAAGCATGACTGATATAATTTTCTCAAACGGATGTATATTTTTCACAAGAGAGTAATAATATATGTCCAATGTCGAGAGTTGTAATAATATATGTCCAATTAAACACATCAAAATTCCCATAAAAAAATTGTTCGTATCAAATTAAATTTTTTATTTTCTAATACTCTGCAGAAAATATCCTTAAGTCATTTATATTATTATTCATTTGAAAGCAGTAATCGATTTTGTAATATTATACTAGCGCGTAACATTTGTCGTCATATGAAAAGTGGATTAATAAAAAGTGACTTGTCATATATTTAAATTTTGACCTCTTTTTCTTTCTAGAAGCGTCCCTTTGAAATCATTAGTAGCATATATAGTACGCGTCTAATTCGGAAAACATATTTTATCTTTTTCTCTCTTATAAATTTAGTATTTTGTTGGTCCTTTATATACATTATTACCATAACAGATTTCATTATAACCTGCAAAAAAGAATCTCTGTGATTTTCTTTTTTTTCCATAGGTATGTACATTTGGAGGGTTTAAATAAATGTTCAAAAAAAATTATAAAAGTCCACCCTTCGAAACTATAACGTGCAAATGATACGTCTAGTTATTTCAGAGTGGAATTACAAACAAAGTTTATTATAATCTTCCAATTTTATAATAATAATTATTAATACAGATAATAATAGTATTTTATTGAAATAAACAATTCGAAGTAACTCATAATAATTCTAATATGTTCTGAAATGTCAGGTTACATGACACAATACTTATAAACGCGTATGTACATAAAGAAACAGTACGATGATTAAAATATCTCTGGTCATTTTCCTACGAAGATATTCTACTTATATTTAAGGTAAGGACAATTCCTTCAAAAGTTTGGTCTTCCTTTCTTATATCAATGAACAGTTTGTACACATGCCGGTGAGCTTATCAATGCAACGTGGAGTATGGCGGAAAATACCAAATTGTTACTAATTAACTTCTACCCTAAACATGATCTCGTCGTTTCGTGGAAATATTTCATATTGTAATCAACCTTGTATTCAATTTACAGTCTAGCTGACTGTGGCAATATACTGATTGATATTTCTATCAATAGCAAGTAAAATGTGTTACCTAACTTGAATCGGTAAATTACTGTAGTCTGTTTGTTACAAACATTTAAATAATTTTCTTTTAATTGTGTCTAGTAAATTGTAATTAATTAAACCTTGTAATGCGTAATGGTTCAATTTGTAGATTGAATTAGTACTTGATACAGTAAATTTAACATGAAAATATAATTGATCATAGATAGACCATTTATCGAATATTATAATATTTTAGATATTTTCAAAATTTCTAAGGGTGTTTAGCTTAAACTTATAAATCATTGTATGCTAAATATATTCAGAATTATATAAAAGAATATAATCTTATTCCAAATTCTTTGGCAACTAAAATTTGTATTGAATAAAATTAAGCACTTTGCTGTTACCAAATTTGGTGTCGTAAAATGTTTTATGTCTTAGTAATGTATTGGTATGAACTCAATATTTAATTGTTTTGCTTTAAACATTAATTACAAGTCATACTGTGTTTACTTCTATAGGCGGCAAAAGAGAAAAAGCTTTAGATAAAACGTGGGCTATAAAAATAACACGGTAAATCAAATATATTTTTATTATATTTATCGAGGTAAAACACTACCTTTTAATAAATAAAAATGGCACGGTAAAGAAATATATTTTACTGCAAATAATTTATCGAAATCGGTAGAATCGAATTTAAAGGGCATATAATTTTTACTTTTCCTCCTTTTCGCCTGTATGTTTAAAGGAAATAGCGATCGATGTGGGAAAAATAATTGAGCCTGTTATCCACTAATTCATTGTACTCAAGGTAGGTTTAAGCCATTAGTTATTTCTGCAGTTATGACTATAATATTAGTTCCAGTAATTACTTTGTTATTTAACATTTTCACTCTAATTTACATTTTTGCACTATTTTTCCATATTTCATATGTTTTCAGTAACTTATGGAGAAAAGTACACGCTGCTTTATTATTTCCCCATTACCCTTAATGCAATTAGGTTAAAAATGAACCACATGAAGTTAATATCAATCCTACGTCATAGGAAAAGTTGAGTTTTCTTGTGGAGTTTGAGAATTAGATTTATTACTTATCAATAAATAGTTTTTACCTCAGAGCAGTGGGTTCACGTGACGGGTTGCATAAAATGTATGTAGCAGGAGATAGAGAACACAGGATATATAGGCACAGAATACATCGCGCAGGTGTCTCCACTGTGCGATGCATTCTGTGATGTTATAAATCAGCAGGACTTAAATTCCAAGAACTTTAATTCTTTTCAACTTTGAGTTCTTCTGCTCAATGAAAATTACTCAAATCTTAGTTCACACTATCTTTATGCATACACCTTATAATTGTTAGTCGTAGATAATAACTAAAAGCTCCTAATAGTTTTTTAGCAGCTATTGACTCCTAAGCTAACAACTTATAACTTTTTATTGATAAGATTTGCAAGGTTTTAACACTTAAGCTGAATTTGTAATTTTTTTGTTTAAAATTATTGTTTTATATAGGTCTTCGCATTACTTATTTTGCGGAAAATGAAGCTCACGAAAAACAATTATACTTACGTACATTAAAATTCAACTTAATTTCCATTTGAATCGACGTGTCAGATTTAATTCGTCCGGTGACCTTGTATAACGAAATGTTAGCTTTAAAGTTGAAAGCTTTGTAAACGATTATGCTGCTAAGATGTATAAATTCAACAGAAACTACTAACCTAACTGTAGGGGTTGTTTTTTTTTCTTTCAAGACGTTCAACTTAGAATGAATTTTTATTTCACGTGGTCACCACTAAATGAACTAACAACTCATTTACTACAAGTAGATGTAAAATTTTATCCCTTTTTCTGTGGCAACATTTGTTTGGATAAAACATTTTAAAAATTTTGGTAGCCCATAGCGCATTTCTTAAAGTAACAACCGCCTTCTAAATGTCAATATAAGAAAACCGCCTTCTAAATGTAACTTCAGAAACATTTTTAAACTAAATTTTACCTGATGTTAATTCAAGTCATAAAATTCGAGGGAAAATTAACATTCATTATTATAATTAGAACATAATTTGCATCAATACTATTTGTTATACTCAATTATTTTTATATTGAGTTAAGAAATATAATCAGTTCAACAATTCCATAAGACGGACTTACGGCTGGATATACATAAGTAAAAAGGGCCTAAGCGAAATGGAACATTCTGTTTGTACTAATTTTTATACATATTTACCAAACCAAGTAAAGTATAAAAAAATGCAATACTAGAAATTTATTTGACGTTTATCTGTTATGTATACCATATTGACGAATTAAAATATATATGTACATGGAAGATATACGCAATCTACCTAGAAACATTGACAATGTACCTACGCAGAGAAAAAATAATATTAACTTAATATTTATATCTGTCAAAATGTGTACGGAACCAAGGTTCACGTTCGGGTTCCACTCGTATTAAAAATGATTAATAACGAGATATTGTGAATTGTCTCCTTTTAGCCCCATTATTGCTATTAAGAGATGAATAATTTACATTATTTAACGTAAGTATCCTCTGCCTCTTCCCATAGTATGTATCACGTAATACTATATAAATATTATAATCAATACTATTAATCGATGAGTGTACCAAATCGACCGTAATGTACTTACCTACTCCCTTTATTGAAAACAAAAATAGTTAGGCGACAGCAAGTCAATTCAAATTGCTATTACGAAATTTTCCGTTTGATATCACCAAAATTCACAGCTCGAAACTCATTCAGTCAATCTAACATTTTAAAATTCTTTGGAAACAATCTCTAAACTGTGCGACTGTTTGACCACGGACTATTATGTGTTTGACATTGAGAGTATGAACGTAAACAATGAATCTTTTAATCCATTTATAATATATCATTTAACATGTTTGTAAAAATATACAAGTTTGAACTTTTTGCGCTCCTTCTCTATGTAAATTACGAGTATGCGATATCTGACACTCCTCCGTGTGAAATTTGGCATATTCAAAATTTACTTAGAAAGGGGTACAAATAAATTTTCTTAACGTATTAATATACAGATGTGTTCAAATATAAATAATTACGGCTAATGGATTGATATTTTGTACAATACAACAGAGTGCACGTATATATAGGTGTGTGTGTATGTATGAATATTTATAAGTAAATTCATCATATATAGCTTCTCGTAAAAGGAAATTTGTCTTGTAGATTCAATTGAACTATTAATAATTGATTTGGATTCCTTATAAAGAAGCCACGGTCTTTCAATATGATTTTCTTGTTACATCGAAGGGCAATACTAGCCAAAGGTCATTTGATAAATTATTTGTACAGAAAAGTACGTTACTCAACAACAAAATACTCTCTAATTTACTGTAATAATCTTGATTAGATCAAGTAGGTATAATTACTGACTGAGGTCCGCGGACTAAATAAACATTTTGCACAGAGGAATTGCTGGTTTGATGCACAATACTTGTGCAAACATATGTCTCCATTACCATTTCAATGTATATTCAAGTTAGAATTTCCTGATGAAGAGTGTGACAGGTAAATAAAACTAAGTAAATTTTATATAAGATAAATAATGAAGACTTTGTTTGATTTCTACGTATACCTTTTTAAATTCAGACATAATATTGCAAGAATTAAATGCAGGTCACAAATGGTTTAAAGGGCTTTCCCGCCGCAATCATATCGCAATATCATAATAAGTCGATTAGAAGCCAAAAGGTAAACAATATTCTATTTGCAAATGAATGGTTAAAAAGGTATCTTAATTAAGACTTACTCTTTACTTTCTATTAATCTACTATGAAACAAACATTATTTAAATCGCGTTTGCAATTAAGAAAGCGTAATAAAGCTTTGTAATCATTACAAATGCTATCAATATAAACAAGTTAATGATATATGAATATGCGCTGTAAATGTCAGTTGGCAAGAACTTACGATGAGACACAAATCGATCTGGTTGCCCGATGGTTTGTTACGCAGATCAAATTACGGTTAAGCTCAAATTTACTACCGCGAGTTATTATTGCTTAAAGGCTATTCAGACTAAGCCCTAAGCATCGTTTGAATATTCTACATGTTTGTTTAAAATATTTCCATTATGCTTTTAATTATTCAATTTGAAAAGATAGTCACAATTCAATAAGATAATAGGCCTTCCATTAGATATATTATTATTCATTTGACGCTCAAACGTGAAGCTGTTACAAACAATTCTATTAAAATGTAAAACCAGCGTACTTTATCCAATGCGACGTGTTCAGAATTAGCGATTTTTTAAGATGTTCAAACCAGTATTGTTACTTGATATTACACGGTACCAATTCATATTAATCAAGCACACATCCATTTCTTACGTCATTTTTATCCTGAATCGATCATTTATACCGAGACTTTTTAAAAATTTCACTATGTCGTAATCTAAAAATAATTGCACGATATCTTGTACCACAAACTTTTCGAAGTAGATACTTTATATACACTTCGTACTAATTAATTTATATCTTATGTAAAAAAAAATTCCATCTCTTTCCGTTTCTACTCACATCAGTATGTATTTATAAAAAAAAGGGCAAAATTACCTTGAAGGTATCTTATATTTTGTCTTCTCCTCGAGGAATGAAAATTTTTTTGAGAAAGGAAAAAAAATTACTTATGATCCAGCCACTTTTACACTTTGTTCTAATTGTGAAATATTGCCCGGAACACTTTTGAATATACGGGGTTTTATTATATTATATTATTATTATATTATATACGGGGTTATATTTTGAGTGTTCGGTGGTCTAAACATTCTTTGGGACAGTATTTGCCAGTTTATTTGAAATCTTCATAATATTTTTTTTGTCTATTGTAAATTACTTTTTTATTTGGTACAATATTTTTAATATAAATGAAACTATTTTCAGTCCCTAAGTAGTTTTAGAGTTTTACACTTGAATATTAAATTATTATTATTATTTATATTTTCATATTCCATACCACATAAACATGTTGCGTAGTAAATATCTTATATGTATATAAATATCTTAAATTTGTTAAAAAAATATAATATTCAGAAACATTGTTATAAATTTCAAATGAACTTTTATGGTGTAATATTTTTCTGTAATAAACTTTGTTTAATTTTGTTAGAATTGTGGTATAAATGTTGTAATATCTATATATATATATATATATATATATATATATATATATATATATTGTAATACCTGAAATTAAATAGTTTGTTGTGTATTTATGAGTAACAATCACGTTATTACATCGAAATTAAAAACCATAAAACAGGCTTAACTTTTTCAGCGAAAATGCCGAAAAGCTCCCCTACAATAGTGTTCCTTATGTTTCAGGCAAAGTTGATCAGTAAATAACTGCTAAATTATTATAAATGAAACAAATGATGTTTATTATAAAACTAAACTATCTCATGTTAATATTGTGTAAGGATAAGTTTTTTTACTTTTATTTTATGTAAAGGGAAAAAAACAAACACAAACTATTTGAAATATTATAGGAACACTGAATACGGAATAAGTTTGTGTTCTAACATTACCACAAAGATCAAAGAAAAATAAATACATTTATAATAAATCCAATCAAATATAATAATACATAAATGTGGCAATGTTAATTGAAATAAGTGAAACAATATTTTTTTTTATAATAAAACATAAAATTAATACGGAAAGCACTTGTTATTAACTTATCAACTAAATATAATAAAGCTGCGATTGTGAAGTACAAGTTACCTATGTAAGGCGCTCTATTTAAGTTAGTTGGACAAACAATGAATAAAATAAACTGATAATAACATTACTGATTGGTCTGCATGCAGGAATTTCACGGAGCCTGTTCTTTATATCTGATCGTAACTGGGGGCGTAGACTTACAAGGACGTTGAGCGTCAAAATCTCTTTTTTGTATAAGTCGCACAACCGATATAGCGGTGCTCTGACACCGGCGTTTATTTGTGCATTATCGACATGAAATAAGAAATGGCTACCAGTTAGTTTCGGAGTTCGAATCTTTATCTGACTCAGTAGAGATAGACAGTTATAATTATCTTGACAGATGTTGAACATTATCATCAACTTTAATAATGAACATCTATGATAGAGGGCATCACATTTATAATTATTAAGTAATACTTTATACGATAATTTACTGCCAGCTATACGATGCTGCAGGGCATTCAAACTTTTTTTTGGATGTTCTCAATGCTATCAGAATAAGTAGCATATTGTGAATTCCAGGCAATAATGGCGTATTCAAGTTGTGAACTTACAAGAGTATTATATAAGGTTAAGTATGCTTCAGCATTTCTAAATACTTTGGCCATTCTTAATACAAAGCCAAGCATTCTATAGGCTTTAAATACAATCTGCTCAATATGCAATCTAAAATGCAGTTTACTATCGAAAATAACACCAAGGTCGCGCATGCTGTTAACTTTTAGAGTGAATTCCCCCTATCACAAATTTAAAGTTTATTTGTTTTTTTTTCTTTGTAAAAGAGATTTATTTGCACTTCCAGTAACTTAAATGCAGTTTGCTCTCTTCACAGTAAACATGAAGTCTATCGAGATCAGCTTGCATATTCGAATAGTCATGGATATCTTTCACAAGAATAAATAGCTTTAGATCGTCTGCATACATTAAAAAATTACTATTTCTAAAACAGGTACTTGTATCGTTAATAAATAAGAAAGGGCCTAACATAGATCCCTGTGGTACACGAGAATTCACCTGGACATATGGTGATAATAACCCATTTACTTTAATTGCTTACTACCTATTAGTTAAATACGAAATGAATAATTTAAGCAAGTTGCTCCTGACACAGTTAAATGCTAGTTTTCGTATCAATATTAAGTGATCAACCTTGTCAAACGCTTTCTTGAAATCCGTATATAGCACATCAACTTGCTATCCGGAAACCAATGACTCAAATAAGTGTCGTTAGATCTATCATGAATAAATCCATGTCGTTGTAAGCTTTATAGGACGAATGACATGAAGAAAATATTATTTTGGTTAAATATGAAAATTTAATTTTAAATCTTTTAAAATACTTTTTAAATCAATATACTTATGTCGTCGTAATAATGTGCATGAAATTTATAAATTCCTGATTGATATTTTATATACACTAGTTAGATTAATTAAAAGCCTACATATGAAGATTAAATATTAATTTTAACTTGAAAGCAATTCGTGTGAAATTTCTATCCGAGTAGGTGCGATCAAAAGTAAAACACTTAAGAACGATATGACAAAATTAAACAAATATTCCTATGTTCAATATCGCGCTACTTTTGATAATTAAAATTAGTGCTAAATTGCTATTAACATTGAAGAATTAAAATAAATTTTCGCAACAAATATTTTAGGCCAAAAAAAAAAACAATTGGAAACTAATTAAATTTAAGCATATAACACATAGGTCAATACATATTATGACACAAAATGATCGCGAGTTTTTCTATTTGCACGCATGCGATTTTCTTAGGTACTTATTTTATTTGACTGATCGTTAATAGATAAATAGGTTCATTAGAAAAATCTAAATACATAATATACGGATATTTTATGAAAACTATCGGATAAACATCGATGAAGTCGATGTGGCCTGGCTTGCTTAAATCATTAGAGATTGAGAACATTATATGATGATCTTAAGTTTTCTCAATAATTTCCAGAATAAATTTAGCAATGACGTATGTAAACAGCATATATTACTTGAAATGATTAATAAACGCTTTATTGTGTATAGATCGAATGTGCTTTTAAAGTTGTGTTCACGTTTTTAAGTAAGTATATCTACACGCGTGGGCTTCCACAGGTTGTCACAGATACTACTGACAGCGGTGCTGAAGATTTTATTAAGCGACCAGCGTAGTGCGTTCGCTTCAATAGCAATATCAGCATAACCACAACACGCCCATTCGAAGTCGAGGCTTAATATTTTCTTAAGGTGGTGTATAAAGGAACAGTCATTCAGAAAATTCTTTGTTCAAACTTGCAAAATAGGGGCGGGTCGCTAATTATAAAACATAGTCTCTAGATTTAGAATTGCGACTGAATTCAAATTTACTAACAAAGTAATGCTTTGACTTTATTATAGGATTCTTAATAAAGTACAGTTGTCAGTGCATCGCATTAGACTTTCCGCAGCTGTAGAGCGCTTGTTCAACTTCATCTTCATTCCTTTATGTATCGTTAATAACTGCAAGTCGTTTATCTCATGCGCTCCGGACCAAGAAATTTCCGGGCACTTCATTACTCTCTGGTATCTCCATTGTGCTTTTTATCGCTTAATGTTTTCTATTTACTTCCGTGTGAATTTATTCAATCTTTGGTTTGTTTTCCGTGGTCTCGTTGACGTTGGTGAGGATATTTTTCTAAAAGTATTACATAATTTCGTACTGACTTATATGATGCAGTTTTTGTGAAGCGGTAATAACATTTTTTTGCAAAATTCTTACAAAAAGATCCATTACCGCAAGAATTTTAATTCTACAATATTTCAATAGAGTTGTCTAAATTTCCAGTCATATAAATTTCAATTATAAGATGGAACGACTTTATCCCTTCTATAATACCTGTTTATACAAGTGTGTAAATCATTTGCAGCCCTTATTTCTCAATTCGTCGTTGAAACAGTCACTTTGGTTGTTCTTCTTATTTTGATAAGACTTTACCATCCTGGCTTTAATATTTTCTATATGATCTGCAATATAAATAACAATCATAATTAGCTGAAAATTTAAATGTATTTAAAAAATTAAATCCTTACCTGCAGCCTGACCTGTACTGACACCTGACGAATCCAATTAAACTACGTCCTCCTTCCTTTCCAACAGAAGTTAAATAATTTTTTTATCCAGTATTTTGAATATACATATATATATATATATATATATACATATATATATATATATATATATATATATATATATATATATATATATATGTATTTCAAATATTAAGAAACCTAAGAAAATTACACTATTTATGAATGATAATTTGTTAGGGTGTGAATAATAAAGGGCTGAATTGTCAAATTTTAACATTTAATTTTCAACCAAGAGTAACGTCAACAAGAATAAGGCCAAGTTGAATGCTGGACATTGCATTTTCATTTACAACACGAACTTATATTTAGTAACTAAAGTTTTCAAATTAGTTCGAAGAAAAAAACATTAATCATACAAAATTATACAAAGTTTTTAAACATTTTCAACAAGATTTTTGAACTTTTCGAAACAGGCATATTAAAATAACATATTGATTTTATGCAAAAATTAATGAAGTAAGCAAAATTTAAAAAGTGCTTTGAAATAATGGCGATGTAATTTTTTTCTATATAAGAGTAAAATCTTAGGAAACTGTTCAAGATATATGAAATGTTAATATTTAGTCGTAATGTTGAATGTACTATAATAATTTCTTTTAAAATATAATTAATAAAATATATTGAGGTAGCGCATGTAGAGTTAACAATGTTGGATTTTTTTGTCAAATATTTCGCTTTATAATCAGTAACTAAAAGTTATATTGCATTTTTCAATTTTTCGAAATGAAAATTTCTCCAAGACATTTATAAGGGAAACGTTGTAAAACAAGTTCTGTAAAGATTTTAGAAATATCTTCGAGACTTTTCTAGAATTTTTTTACTAAAATTAAATTAAGGTACAAATATTATTAGGATTTTTTTTGTATATAATGATCAAATAACTAAAATGTTTAAGAAATATTCAATAGCAACTCTACCGGAGATTTCTCGAAAAGTTATTCTCTATTCTGGTTGCTAGGTTTCATTAGTTACAAACTTTAAAGAACGATAAATAAAATTAAATGTCTTATGCATTATTTTATGAGGTATGAAATTACAAACGAAAAAAAATTACATACGTACATACATATTATATATACCAATAAGAATTAATTATATGTTAAATTATACATACGTATAGATTATACAAGCGTGCATGATACTTATATAAGTACTGCACGGTTATACTCGATCATTGAAGACATTTGAAATACTTGGACCTAAAAAGTCTAAAACAAACAAATCGATGGTTTTTTTGACTCTCTCCATAGTTGGATATATTTTCTTTTTGGGAAAAAACATTGCAAATTTATAGTTATTAGACGGATAGGCCTAAATGAAATACCAATATACTGACTTCAATAAACGGGAATGATATTTCTTCCATAAGAATATAAAGCCATGAGGTAACGTATATATTTATGGCATTTTTCGATCGGTTTTGACAATTTGTTGTTATGAATTTGTACATTGATAAATTTTCTGTAACTAAATTATAAAATTAAAAAAATTAAATTTAGTGATATTTATATACTTAGCAAAACAATTCAAAACACTTACAGACTAAACAATAAGTATACTGTACACTTACATAAGGTTATTTAAACAATAATTGACGTTTGTAAAACTTTCCCGGATAAGAATGAAAGTAACGTGGCGGATAAACCTCACATCTTTATTTTTTGCGGGAAACCATTCTATCCAAGAAAAGTATGAAAATAATTAAACAAAAAATGGTTTTGGAAGTTATTATTCTCATTGCTAATATAGTTTTTGCATTGTAACATGTTATGGACCATCCAGATATTGCATATTTTTTCACCAAATTTAATGTGAAACCCTAATTTATTGTTATTATTAAGTCTTAGTACTAAAACTTAATAATAACTGGAAATACGTAAAGTTTAATTTTTATTTAATTAATTTAACCAAAAACATGACTAGGGACGTAATACGTTATCAAATAATAATTTCCACGAAAATTAATAATACTTCAAAGAGTTATTTCAGAGAAAATAATTTTCGTGTAGTGTAACAAAAACAAGACCGTATCAAATAACTTTATTCCCTGTCGTTTAAGTTACAAATATGATATAAGTAACTTCAACAACAATCCACTTCAAAACTTAATTTAATACTTAGATATATAGCCGAAGTATGAATTACAGTCAGGGATAATAAAACTTAACTCTTTGTGACTGTTTGCAATTCATCTAGAGTTTTATTGTAATATAATACTTTATTTCTTTTTAGGACTTGAAAAACACTTATTTAAGTAAATAATTCGTCACCCATAGATAGTATGTAAATTAATGCGTGAAAATATGTGATTAATTTTCTGATTTTACGCAAAATTAATGAAAGCCAAATCAGATAGAAGAATAAAATTACATTATTAAAATTAAATTTTTCAAGAAAAAGAATTCAGAATATTTTATAAAAAGACTCAAATTTAATGAATAATTTTGTATATTTCACTATCCCCTATTTAAAAGACGTTATTCAGGTATAAATAAAAAATTCAGTCGTAAAATTAAAAAATCCAGTAATCCAAATAAAAAATCCAGTAGTAAAAACCGCCACTAACTGTCATCCAATAATTTGTCTGAGTATTAAAACAAAAACGGATCGCATGCACTACTTGAATGGGCGACTTCATACTTCCGTACATAGCTTGAAATTTGCTTTTATTTAAGAATATTTCTTTTGAATAGAATGCATCTTTCAGAAAAAGCTCATAAAATTCGAAGTGTTCAAATCAACTTGAATACTTCGAATTTTATGAGCTTTTAAGAACATGTTATCATTTCCATTCTTATAACTAAACCTTTTGATGTCGATACTTCGATGTGTTTTCTTTATAGATTTCTTTTTAAGTTCTTTTGCCTTATTTTCATTGTTTTTTACAAAATTTGCGCCATCATGCACTGTTAATTGTACATATTTTAAAATATTATCATTCTTTAATATATTCTATAACACTTATCTGTTTTGCCCTAGGTACTTGCTTTTCGTACACATTCACCTATGTGAATGTGTACGAAAAGCAAGTAGCTAGGTAATCATAAATGTACAAACATATTCTCTTAATATAACTAAATATAAATAATAGTATTTAAATAACGAATAAGTTTTCTTTTCCTGACATATTTCCTAGTAGACTTGTATCAGTATACAAGAAAATGAAAATTTTCTGACTTAATTTTGTAACATAAAATACATCAACTACAAATAAACAAGTGTTTAATGTTAATGGACATTTTTGTTAGAGCACCACAAGTCATAATTGATAACATTAGGGAGGCATCGATAAATATACAAGTCAAATAAAGATTAAATTGACATATATTGTATGTTCAATACATATAAATTACATTTATTCTTTTTCACAATAAATAAGTGAAATGAAAGTAATTATCTCGAAGAGAGATTTTACAAAACCCATCCGGACCAAAAAGTGGCACATCACAGGAAATATAACGGCTACTAGAACCAGTAACCAGTAACTATTGTATTAAATTCGTACCTTGTATACTCCTTTTTGAGTTACTTAAATAAATTCCTTTCAATTCTATTTCTTTACCCACCATTACCAAAGTCAATAAGAAGCAGAGTTCAATAGAATCATTAAACCACTTAAAATATGAGGAAATTTCAATCAATAATTCTTCTAGTATCATTTTGTGAAGACCTACTTAAATTTGTAAAATAATATATATAAAATATAATTACATAAAATAAAATCAATCATTTGTTCACGTGATTTATTAAATGGCAGTTTTTATTACCTTGTCTTATTAATTTAAATATAATTTTATGGCAAAATGCCGTTTATTTATTAAGTAATAAATTGAATGCAATAAATGGAATGAAATTTTTGAAATTATTATTACTGAATTTTTTCAATTAATAGCATTGTCAGTGAATGTTAATTATTAACATTGTTAATGAAATCCACATTTAAATGGCTGTTATTATGTTATATATTGTTAGTATGTTGTGCACGATATGATGTACTCTACAAATTAAAACCCTTATTAAAAATTTAAACTCCGGCCTTGTTTTTATTTCGGCCATACACGAATATTTTCGGCCATATACGTTTGTAAAGCTTCAATAATTACTTTATATTCATCGTGTGCTTTCTGAGCTTGCGAATTGCTATAAGCTCCATTACTCTCACATCTTGTCTGTGAATCATACCGTTTAATATATTGGGATTTGATTACTAATGATATTGTGACATCTTATTTCTTAGTAGATTTTAAGAAAAAATTTAATTTTTGAAGTTGATAGATGAATCGATGAACGTTAAAGCATTATATATATATATTTATATATATATATATATATATATATATATATATATATATATATATATATATATTATAAGGATGATTGACACATATGTAAAATTTATCTCTATTAAAGATGTTAAACGAAATGAAAATATTTTAATATTTAATAGAAATATTGCCAATTTAAAATTATTTTATTGATATCTTATAGTTTTCATTTATTTCTTCGAGTGATTAAAAACTGACTCAATAATAACATTTCCACTGAGCAATAATTAGTGTGTAGATCAAATAATTTCTTTACATTCGTAATTCTCGAGTATTTAGAGTATTTAATTCGCTATTTTTCGAATACTTAATTTGACCTCCCTAAAATTTCTAATAAATATATGGGAGTTTTAGTCATTTGAATACGTGCGGTTTAATATGTTATATTCCTGTGCCAATTTGAAGTTTTTATTTCAAAAGCTTTCGGAAAAAACGTCTGTGATAGAGAGATAGGTAGGTGATCATATAAGAGTTTGGTTTTTCCTTTTAAGGTACGGAATACTAAAAATTTTGAACATTAACCTGTTCATAACTTAAGCGAAAAGTTACGTCACCCTATGTGGGTAGACAATATAAGTTTTAAAATAATTTATGAAGATGATATAAGTTTTGAAATAGTTTATATTTCATTAATTTAAGTATAAATTTGACACTGAACTGCGGCAAGGTAAATTCGATGAAATTATATAAAATTCAGACATTCATTAGTATGCGTAATCATTAGCCGTTTCAGCACAAAGTTCCTAAAGCAATTGCTCAAAGTTTCCTCTTCTAATTGATAAGTTAATGGATTTTTTAACTGTCGATCAATTGACTTGAGGCTTAATAATAGGAATTTAAAAAGATGATTAATTTCACACGAATTTAATGAATTTATCAATTCATTAATTCTTAAATACATGTATTATTACAGAACGGTTGGTTATCCTGGAGGACATCATTGTTTGGAAAGTAGCATAAAAGTCAGGAGTAATATCCGATGAAAACCTAACCTTTCATGATTATATCGTTGTTATACCTTGTTGCTTTTCTTGTGTTCTCTAATTGCTTCCGCTAGGCTAGTAATTTATAAATATGTATACATATATATATATATATATATATATATATATATATAAATATATATATAAATATATATATATATATATATATATATATATATATAAATATATATATATATATATATATATATATATATATATACATATATATATATATATATATATATGAATTTTTAGTTATAAAACAGTTATATAATTTTATATAGAGTTTTATTGGTTGTTACGGTAGGGTTCTAACTTTTTCGTATTTAAGACTACAATCATATTTTAGCATTGATGGAACAACATTAAAGATTTTGTCGAAAATGAGTCAAGTCTTGTCACTGTTAGTATGCGTTAATTCTTTTCATTTGAGATTGTGAATAGTAGATAGTATAATAAGTATATATACAAATATTTAAAGTGTAACTTTTTGAGTAACGATATAATTAATTATATTTATTTTTTTACGTTTTGTAAATCTAAATACGAGTAGATGTTCAGCTGGTAAATTTAACTAAAATCGTTATATTTTTTACATTTAATGTTTATTATTATAAATGACTTTTAATACTTGTGCCTTCTGTATTAAAAATAAAAATTATTAACCACTCGATAAAATGTGCTCATTATAACTAAATTTACGTCTAGAGATAAGACTGCGACCGTTCGTAAATCGTTAGACGTGACAAATTAGGTGTTTTTTTAATAAATTACAAACTTGTACAAAATCTTTAATATTTCACCGAGTTAACCGAGTGAAAAGTAAAATTGTTTATTGCAAAAAAATTGAGAGTTCGAGTAATGATATGTTTGACAAGCAGCGATGTCACAAATTGTCTAAAGGTAAGCAAAGAATTTAATTTTATGAGCATTTCACTAATGACGGATGAGTTAACCAAACAGGCTTAAAAGGACTTTAATACTACTTGCAAAAAATAAATACACAAAGTAAAATGGTGTTTGTTTGAAACCAGTATAAAATATAATTTTTATTTAATTTAACAAATTTTATATTTGAAGAATGTGTGGTCAAATAAATAATGCATGAGGTCCGCATTTTTATTCACGCATATAAATAAAAGTTGCTACCAACGGAGTAACGTTGTCATATTGGCTACTATGATATATTTTATAAAACGGGAAAGATTTTAAAGTATTATATATGTATATATATATATATATATATATATGTATGTATATATATATATATATATATATATATATATATATATATATATATATATGTATATACATATATATATATATATATATATATATATATATATATATATATATATATACATATATAATTCATAAAACTCACTATTGTCGTGTGACTCTAGTTATAATTTAGGAATTCATCACCTGTTAATCTAATATTTTAGATAAAGGAAATTTTTTATGGACGATTTTATCATTTTCAAACATTTTTCCATTATGGTTTACAAGTTTATAATTTGCATATTTATTTCTAAAGAATAGGTGGAAGAAGTAAATGACTTCAAGGGGAAATGGGAGTTGAAATTACATACCATTTGGTATGAAAAATTAAAAAAAGAATAGACTGGGTAGGATTGTAAGCCAGATGGTTATTCTGTATTTAATATGTTTTTTATAAGGTATATTATAAAAAAAAAAATTGTTAACTGCACTAATTCACAGTTCGAAACTCATTTAATCAATCTTATATTTTAAAATTCTTTGGCGACAATCTTTATTACTGTTTGACCACGGACTGTTATGTTTGACATTGACCGTATAAATGTCCCCTTTCTCCATTTAAACTTTAACTGTGTCAAATCTCACACTCCTCCATACCCGCAATGTGCCTAAAAAGGAATACGAAATTTTCTCTTCAGGTATTAGAATATAGAATACTATTCAGTATTCAATGAGATAATTTTCAAGGTCAATATTCGTCTATGTCGGTATAGATCAAATAAGAATAAGATCCCATGGGATAAGATTTAAGTTTCCTTTTTAATTTTTTTTATTTGTTCTTATGATAAAATTTGCAAAACAAGTTGAAAAAACATTAAGCAATAAGATAATTTTTTAAACTTGATCGTGTTTATTTTATACTTAACAATGATCAATTTCATGAAAATATTTTAACTATTAAAAAATTATGTACTTTCCATAATTCTCTTAATTTTATTTCTTATGTGTATGTAAATATAAGATATAATATAATTTCTTGTGTTTCGTTTGAAAATATGCACTTTTTTAAATGGATATTTAAATTAGTTTATTGTAATAATGAAATTTATTAAATAATAAAACTGTATTGAAAAGCATTATCCTACTCCCTAACGATCGCAATGGTTGCTTTTTCGTATTCTTACAGGACAATACACTAAAATATAATTTGGGTTGAATTTACAATTCGTTTTTTGCTTCAACAATCCATTAGTTAATTACACCAGTGTATGTACCTTAAATCATAAAATGAATTACAATTTTATCTTACCACAGTATCATAATTTACCGGATTGCGATTTGGTAATGTTGTGGAGTTTGATGGAAGCTATTTTTACTTTAACGTTTTTTTTGTCGCTTTTCTATCTTCGTAGTACAAAAATGGAAATATTGTGATAAATATCGTTGGTCGTCCATCGATAGGTCTAAGTGGTAAATGTTACCAAAAATATATGAATGGAACTACGAATTACTCAGGGATGTTTTATGGTTCTGTTACAACTTTTCAAAAAGGGACACCGGCCTACGTTTATTCTATGAAATATTTTTACGTTCAAAATTAATCATTTTGAGATTTACTTAAATATTACGTCAGTGACATGATATCTCAGTTAATAAATAAATAAAAACGCATGCATTAGTTTCTTTGATATCTGACTGAAACAAAAATGGAGCAAACATTTTCATTAAATTCCGTTCGTTATTGTCAGTAAGTGAAGAATTAAACTGTTATAAAATATAAAAAAAAATAATTCCATGATATGTCTTAGTATTTATAGATTTATTTAAAAGTTAAATATTATTTCTATAAATAATAAAAACCATATAATTCAAGTTGAATTTATGGAAAAGTCAATCTGTAACAACTAAAGCCCTATAAAATTAAAACAATTATTTTAAGTGTATATTTCACATGGAACGATCCTCATATGTTAAAGGTTTCTTAATGAAACCAACACTCAGTATCGCCCAGTCTGACCATTAAGCTATTTTTATTATGTAAAACTGAAGAGGAATAGTGAATTTAATCATTTTGAATTTTTATTGCAATTTTCATTTTGTTGTTACACTTGAAGCAGTCAAACAAATACGAATTAAATTTAAAATTGACTTATTGGCCTAAAATATTATCCACTTACATTAAATGATGCTCACTTCGCTCGCTTACATGGTCATTTTTATAGTAATAAAACAAGTCCTAAAACTCTGATATACCATCAGTTTGAGATAATGAGGAAGCTAAGACTGGGGTATTAGTTTGATAGTTTAGTGAAACAATTATAAGAATAGAAAAAAAAATAATTTTGCTAAAATCTTGCATTGTGCTGTTATTAGGAAGGAAAGTTCTTGTAGTACAGATATACAATATCAACTTAAAATCTCTGTTTAATTTGGTAATTACCATATCTATTCTTGTAACCGCTCTAATTGCTTTTAGTATAGCAACATATATTTCAATAATATGGCGATAGGGAATGGCGAATACTAGTTATATGGATGACATGTAATGTTATGAAATATGAAAATGAAAATGACATCTAACAATGACATCTGACAAAATGAAAATGAATATGAAAATGACATCAGAGCGTAGAGCGTGTAGGTATGTAAAGGAGTATAAATCGATGCATAACATAAATATGGTTAGATTTAATATTTACTTAAATCACTTTTTATCGAAAATATTTAGCGGAGGTTCCATTAATAAATTAGCATATATGATTCACATCTATTTTCCACCTGTCAATCACAGGTATAATGCTGAATTTGGTTATGTTTTGAATTTACAGAAACGAAGTTATGCATTGCTACTGATAACCTATAATCAGTGTTGATTTGGAAAACCTTCAGTGCTACAAGTAATCATTCATGTCGAAAAAATATTCAATTTTTACAATTTTTAATTCCAAAACAGTATAAATTGCTGATACAATTGATGTAAAATGACTTTTAATACAATAACTATCGAGCTTGTTAACTGATTTAATAAATTTGATGTATATTAATAAGTTTTGTGTGCATCAGGCTATAAACATTATAATAACCTGTAACAATACAGCTCACCACTGATATCAGACTTAGATAGAATTTATGGCTAAGAATAAATATTCAAAATATAAAGAGACATATGTAAAAGGCCATTTTCTTCATGTCATAAGGGAATTGAAAATATCGTGTCTTTGCTCAACAACATCATTTAGACTGGCAGTGATTCAGTAAAAAGAAACAATTTTAAAATTGAATATGACAGTTTTCATGAGTTTGATAAGCAGAAAATATAGATTTTTTTTTTCCAAGAGGAGTGATTTAGCCTTGTATGTGTATATTGTTTAATGATTAATTTCTGTTTAAAATTACAAAGTTAGAGAGAAAAACTTAAAGTTCCAAAAAAGATCGTGTACTGAAGAATTGAGAGGAAACTAGTTTACGCCCAATGAAATATTATATTTTCATGTGCTTTTAATTATTTCTCACATCTTAAAATGACCTGGAAATCTCAGATATTTTTAATTTGACAATGAAACATACAAAATATTAGCTTAATGACATAATGACAGTAAGGTATAATAATCCACATATGTCTTAAAAGTAAACACAAAAAATATAAAAAGGAATATTTTTGTGGGGGCAAGATGAATTTATTTTTTTTTATTTCAAGTGTCCTTAGGCATATAAATTAACAGAGAAAATTATGAACCAACGGGAAAATTTCCACAAAAAGTACACAACCTATTTCCCTCTGTTCAATCAATGAAACCGATAAAAGTACAATTATAGGAAAATAGCATTACTAAAAATTTACCTGAAGTTTACTGAAATACAGCAATGATCCCACGTTGCATAGTTTTTAAGGTAATTACGATGTTTTTAAAACCGAAATATCATTATGTACTGGCCAATAATAGAGTAAAAAATGATACCGGTCCGGAAAAAAACTATTTGGAATATGCTGGACCAAATTTCGAAGTAATGTTCGTTACTTCAAGAATACTACGTCAAGCAGCGTCTATAGAACTTAGTGTAATCTTGAATCCTCAAATTGTTTGGCTATGTCCCATTTTGAAACAAAAGCTCCATTGATCACCTTGTCGTGTAATATGGGATACTAGAACATGCAGTTAAACAGTCATGCGATGGACAGATTAAATTAAATCAGCTGTAGGTGATCCCTTTTACTAATGAGTATCACATTATACTAGATTAGGGAGCTAGGGGCTAGGGAGAAGACTCCTAGGTTCGTTCAATCACAACTACGGATTCCGCACTAGAGGCCCTGCAGAGAGTATTCACAAAAAAAGCTTACAATTACACTTTCGTGACCCAAATAGGAAATTAAGATCTCTGAGGTACCGTAGAGAGAAGTGTGCGGAATTCAGGAAAGCTTTCTTTAGTGACCTTTAAAGTCCGATGGGAGTCACATCGGGAACATTCCTGAAACTTTGGAATGACTTTGTCCATACTTTTTCCTGATGATGAGCTTGATTTCGATACTATCAAACAGCACAAAATCAGGTGTAATCGCAGGATTTCCTCCTTTAGTATTAGTAGTATTTTTTTTATATTTGACTCGAAGGTATGTTACTTAGAGATAGATGATATCGTTTGGAAACTGGACTCGAGAAAGCCCCAGACCTGATTTTTCTTACGGCCTTCAACCGCCGTCTGAGAAAGAGCCAATTTCAAACGATCTAGAAAGTGAGGAAACTCAAAGTAATTTCGAAGGGTAATAGGGGATCGCCCAGTGATCCAAAATTCTAAAGACCAATTACACTACTTTCGAGCTTTGAGAAGTTGTTTGAGAGAATATTGGCGGCACGTCTCTCTTCGAATTGCCAAGAGAACCCAGATAAAGGTGATAGTTTATAGATAGCCAGTATCCTGCTCATTGGGGTCTTCTTGGAAATTTGACAAAACAAAAGATGCGATTTCTGCCGCCTTATTCTAGGTAGATGCGTGCCCAGAAAAACATTTATTTTCGATTTCCTTGGTTATCTCCGTGGCGTTTGATAATGCCTTGGTTCCGGTTCATTTTGTGTTGGTGAACCGGAGAGTGTCAACAAACCTTCGCCGGATAATATATAATTACTTTTGTGATCGAATTATCATATTACAGGACGGATATCGAAATAAAGAAAACTTTAGGGGCTGCCCTCAGTGATCGGTCCTCGGTCTCATCCTGTGAAATGTCATGTTTCGCGCGATTGCTTACGTTGATAACACTTTAATAATGATCGGAGAAGTGAGGTGTAATGAAATTGAGAACCGGGCGACAGACTCCCGCGCCAAACTATTTGACTGGAGTATTAAAAATCTATCTCTTTAAGAGGAGACTGGCAAGGGAGCCGATTGTGGCGATGAACAAAACCACGATCGACGTATGAGACCAAGTAACTTACATAGGTACAGTCCTTGATCTAATCACAGTTTCATGCTACATGCGCTTTACATAGGCGAGAAAGCCAAAGCAGCCTTTCATATCACGCCCTGTCGGAGCAAGTTGAAGGCTGGAAACTTTGACACTTAAAATAATGTATATGGTAATATACCTTGCTAAAATGGTCCATGCAACTTCGGTGTGGATTTTGTAGTACATCGGTTTCGCAGTACTAAGCTCGCAGAACGCGCCGCTTATAGCTCTGACTATTGTGTATGGGATTTGTTCACAGAACGTATTATCTGTTTTGGCGAGCCTCTGAATTACTTTTACTATCTCAATACTATATAGAGAATAGTATCAAATTGTCTCTTTTACATATGTCGCGTGTTTGCAGGTGATCCATCTAAATAATTTTCTTAAACGTATTTATTGTCACTGCTTAAAATTCTACCTTTTAAATTCGTTTAAAAATATAAACTCTCTGTACTGGTGTAACCATGCCCATATTTTTTTTTAACTTCAGTGCAAAAATGGATTTAAATGTTTTTAATCGGTGCCAGAAAACATAAAGTTTGGCTTCGTCTTAAAATCCCGGATAACACCAACATATTACAGGAAAACGAGTGAACTATTAACGTTCATATTTTGGGTCTATTCAGTTATAGGATTGTTTGGGTTGTAGTAGCAATAGTAAGAGTTAAGCTCTGTTAGGGTAATCATATATAGCGTTAAGCTGCTAACTTACCGCCAAATTACCGGTCCTCTACTAAATTGTCTTGGCAACCGGGCGACGCGGCGCCTCACAGGTTATTTGGCTGGGTAACGGAACGTCACGGCCTGTTGCCTGGCGGGTGATTCGTAGACGGCGCGGGTGACGTCCATTTCATTATTTTATTTGTATATCGCATTAGCACAAAATGTCGTTCCTATTTTAGAACATACTTTTACTTATTTGTGTATTTTAGGATTTTATTTATTTATTTACGTATGTACCTTAATATATATTTTTTGTTATATATGGTAGACTTATTTTTATGAGAATAATCTCTTAAAGCCAAACACCAGTCCAGCCCCGATCGACGAGCGGCCAGGAATAGAACCCGGATCCACGCGTTGCACCGCGCCGTCAAAGGTTGTATATCTTGTGATCAATCCTGTTGGGTTGACAAAGAATTGTAAGACAAAACTTAATGCTATTAGCCTACAAGTAACACTAAGTTTCCTCTTTGTACTTTTAGATTTAGTGTTAGTTTATAAGCATTAGTAATTTTCTTTTTTTTCTGGTTTTAAAATTTAACTTTACGGTGCAAATCATCGTCAGTCAGAATTAGTCTACGACTTTTATGTTTGTCTTTTCTTTCGCTCCCAGTTGGTCTTTATGCATATGACTTGCATTTACAGCGCAAACAATCGCAAGGAGTTTTTTAAACTAGTATAAATCGTGGGAATTTGAGCTCAAATCTGAAAAGGGTGAAATGGAAAGACCCTTTTTTACGGACCCTCGGTCCGTCTTCCCACCCATAACAACCTTATTATTATGGGTGAGGAGATGTTCACCATAGATCTCAGATGTGTTAAATGCAATTCAGGTGAAGCATAAAACCTCACCGAGGCATGCTGATGTTAATGTTGAAGGGACTCTAGAAGAATAAGTTCACGAAAATGATCCCTTAGGATTGCAATGCTGGTCGTATTAAAGCTTAAAAATGAAGTTGGACAAAAGTTACTCACTCTCAATCCTTTTACTAGAATCTCAGTATCCGTTAAAGAAAAAATACTAAATCCTACAGGTATATTATGACCAAGTAGTCGTTCTGGGTTTCGAGCTAACATTCATTTGTGGAGGGCTAAAACTAGGGATTGGACCGCAAAGTAAACAAAAGGCCCTGTTTACTCAAAGAACACTACCGCCCATTTCTTCATTGCTTACTGGCCGATTCCCGCAAATTGAGGATGATATCTCTAAAATGCGCAACAAGGAACAACCCAAACAAAAAAAAACCTTATGAAAATTGTTTTGTTGAAAATGAAACTACTTAGCCGTTTCCAATATTAATATTAATTTTTTTTACAAGAACATCTTTTTAATTGTTCTACTTTTTTTCTCTTTTTCAGATGATGGAAGCTGGAAGCTAAAAAGTAATGTAAATAAATAGTTAATTATAAGTCAAATTAAAATAATCTGTATATTATTTGCACAAAAATTTATTAAAATTCTGTAAAACTTAAGAAGGGAATGATCAGAATATATGAAATCAATATGGCAACACGAGACAAAACGAAAATACTTTTATTTCTATTCTAATATTTTTATTCCGTCAACCCACATGTTATTTCACTTTCTTTTTGTAAATTATAATGAATTATACACACAAAAGTCTATACTGTCTCTTATTAACCAAGAATAATAGTAGCTAAAGTTTAATTTTTAAACGTTAGGCAAAGCGAACATTATAATAGCACCTATTACGTGACAAAATGTGCAAACAAATGAAAATTTCACGATATGGGGATAATCATCAATTGCAAACTCTTGAAGACTAGAACAAGTCTGTGTACCTCCCGCTCGGATAAAAAAATTACGTATTTAATCCACCACAGCAGATGAAGGAACAATTGCTTAAGGCAAGGTATGCCTTTTTCGATTGGATGTTTTGTAGACAACAATTTTGTGCATCGCGGATTTCATTCAAATTTACTTGTTTTTAACTAACTTCTTGTTAAATAATTATGGAGAAAATGTCTCTTAGCTTTAAGACTGTAAGACTTTTTCTCTTGACAAAATAATAGTTCATTTTTTTTTAAATAAATGTTGCTATTTTCATAATACATTTTAAGGTAAGTATTAAAAAATTTACTACTTACTTATTAAATATCTTGAAGGGAAATATTGTTACTAATTAATGGAATGAAACTAAATTAACAGGTGGATCTATAATAAGATATTTCTTATAATTTGATAACGAAAAATATAGTAATATTGTTCTGAGCGACTTCCTCGTAATGTTTAGGGTCGGAAATACAAGAATAAATTACACTTGCCACTGCTACTTCATCATGTTGAAAAGCATGAACCATAAAAATTCACAAAAAGTTGTAAATGACTTCTTTCTTTGTATCTGCCCTTCTAAATGAGAAGGGCAGATACAAACTGATACAAACTGATAGTAACCCCATGCACGAGATTTTTTAATATAGGAAAGCTACACCTTAGTTTAATTACATATCATTTAAGACTCAAATGTCTTAAACTTTGTTTGGAGAAGTCACTGAATAACAAAAATAACCACCGAGCAAAGCTATCTTTTCGGTCTTCATAAGATAAGTTAAACGTTATAAAATAAAGACGTCGTTTTGCGTCTTTTGCTGTAATAACATTTGATATTTTGTCACTAATTTAATCGATTAATCCAGTTCCAATTCAAAATATTTCCTAATAGTTGTGATAAATATCCACCAAAAATATTAATTAAAATAAAAGCCACAAAGTCATTCACAGGAGTTCAATGCTGATCATGATCCACTATATAACTTGGAATAGTTAATTACAACGTCAGTAAATTTCAACGAATCACGTATCTTTTTGTTATAACTAAATACTTAGATATAAGACGAATTACTAATTTTAGGAATAACAAATAAAATTCTAATTAATGCCCTGTGTACCTAATAAGACTACAGGACACACAAAGAAATAATATAAACATTTACGCAACGACCTAAGGACGCCAGTTTAAAAAAATCGCTTGCCCTTGATTACATACATAAATTATTTTTCATAATTTATTTTTATGAATGTCTCTTTTCTTTATTTCTTTATTTTTATAAATTTATTTTCCACGGCGAAACTATTTTTCTTTTAACGAGCATTCAAAAGGAAAATATGTTATCACATTAGAAAAATATATACCCTCTCTTTTACAATTTTATTACATGTATGGATTATTTTCAATTGATAAAAAAAATAGACTCGAAAATATTTTAAAATGAAAACAGGGTCTTATGTTTATAAAAGATCTTATGTTTTCAAAACATGCCTTCCATAGCAGTTTTTTTTTCTGAACAGTATTTAAATCTAAACTGTAATTAGCAATAGTAGATGTGTAAAATGTATTGAAAATAGATATCTCTCAAACTATATGTTTTTTATTACCAGTATATCTGTTTGAATATAAACTCATCGCTTTAATGGCCTCGCACTTTTAGTGAAAGTGAATATTAAATTACCAATTAAAAGTTTGGGCATAATTTTAATTTCAGGGATTTTTTCGTAATTTTAAATAATGTAAAATTACACGCTTTTATTAACAATTCACTCACAATTACTTTTTACCAGGACTTTGAAATTAATCATATAAATACGAATAAATTTACAACGATGTTAGATCAGATATTGTACCATTATTCACATTAAGTGTTATTTCAAATTCTGTTTCAATAATGTTAAACTACTATATGAAACAAGAATGGATTATGCATTATTTTATTTTAAAATTGAAATACTCAGACATGATACACGTCATTATTTCAATATCCAGCACGAAAAATAATATTTAATGAAAGTTTGTTCCACCTCCCTTTTCCAAAATTCTTTCTTAGTATAAAATGCATCATTTATTTGTGAATGACGCGTTTACTCATAAACAATTATATAATTTTATTTCCCTGAACAGAAGTTTTCCGAAAACATCTATTTAAATTAATTAAATTCTGGACTGTATATTAAATAAAACCAATTTATTCAAATTAATTCCCAACATTTATGAGTTTACCGTGTCAAAATAACAATTTTATTAATTTTTAAGGCGTCTTAATCACAAAAATTGATCATATCTATCAAATTAAATTATTTAGTATTACAATACACACGCTTTAATTCCCATACGTCATAAATTAATTTTCATCCATTAATTTGAGGATAGATCACATCTTACCACTCAGAATAGATGGTGATTTACAAAAAGTGTATCTATCAATATGTGTTCATGTTGCTTTGCGTAATAAACATGAAAAAATTTAATATTAGTTTTTCTTTCTTAACAATTTTAACAGAAAACAAGCAATTAAAAATTTTAAAAAAATAATATTCATACCCTTGTTTCTTAAACGTTTTAACAGAAACCAAGCTATCGTAGAAAATAAGCAATAATTGACAATTACTATAAATTCTTGCATTATTGCCATACTGACCAGTTCATTAGATCCTAGGTTCACTGTCAGACCTTGCATAAGTCATATATTAATGAAATTAAAAGAATTGCAAACTTACAAATATTCGCTTAATTGCCTTTATCAAAATTTTTTTTATATAATGAATTAAAAAATATATTGGAAAGATTTCCTTAATAAAGTTATAATTTCATAAAAACTACATCTGCCAACATTAAATGATTACATTATGATTGGCAAATGCATTTCTTCTTCAATTTAATTTTCTTTACGAAAAGTTAAAATATATTGCAGCGTAATATTTATATTAACTTTTACTGAAATTATTATAAGAATTTCAGTTAAATGTAATTATTTTCGTAAAAAATGTAGGTCCAAATGAAACTGCATAATATGCTAAAATTCTTTTATGCGCATTATGAAAACATGCTCATTATTTTTATATACAATAAATAAAAACAAAAGAAAAGTTGTGGCCGTGCATTTAATTTTCTTCACTATAATCAAATATACGAGACTTTTTTATTGCTATATTATTTAGGGGGTATTAATAACATAAATTTTCTTATAACTTGTACTTCATTTTTGATGTCTGTTTTGAAAATTTGATTTTATTAGTTTAAATTGCATATAATATTGACTGTCTATATTTTTTTTATTAAAATAGTCAGGAAATTTAATTCATATGCTTACATTTAACAGAAAGTGCTCCGTAAATTAGCGGCATTTCTTTTTGAAATGTAAATATAACAATATCATTGGATACCTTTCTTTCTTAATATGCATATTTATAAGTCAGGCATTTTTAACATTCATAATATATGAACACGAAATATCCAAGCAAATGAAAACTGCAAGTACATTGTAAATGGAATTCTACAGCAATTCTAATTATTGAAAAATCTTAATCATATTTGACTAAAGTAATTAACAATGACTTTACTGTATAATCGAATCAAAATGTTAATCGAATCTTTGTAAAAGCAATGGTGATTTATCCAGATCAATTATTTAATATATCGCATTTTAAAGAAATATTAAGAAAATTCAGAATTAATCTTTTGCCGCATTTACTGTTAATTTCTATTAAATTTTGTCTAAGATATATTAATATATTTGTTTACTTTAGTTTTCATTAATTTTTTTACTTCATCTTTCAAAGTAATTATTGCGGATCTAATATAAATATCTCATTATAATATACAATACTTTACTATGTCTATTTAAATTCAAATTGAGAATATTGACATAAATTGAAATGCGAAATAAGGCCTGAATAAAATGCTTGCTAATTTGACAAAGCCCTAAAGAAATAACTGCGCTATATATAGCATAGCAAATATAAATTTAAATAATGTTTTTGTTATGTCTGCTTGAAAACTTCGACGGAAAATAAAACAGCAACTAAAACAACAGTAACTGTTTGTACCAGCATGTATTTGAGAAGTAATAAATATAATGGTAATATGTAAACATACCAAAAATAAATGAACAATTCTCACAAAAATGTCAACTAATGACGAATCACTTATCCACAAAGCTTGAAGAATAAACAGTAAAATAAAAAAGCAATCATTTCAAATCTAATCATTCAATGATAATAACAATTAAAATTCAAAATATTTATATTTTATGATTTTTATAATGTGTGCAAATATTTGCTATACTCGTCAGTTATTCTGTCACTTTATGCACTCTAATTAAAACACTATCTAATTAAACAGTATTTTATTGACTTTTTCTGATTTAGGAGACTATAAATTATTGATTTAAATATAAATTTTTGTTAATTGTTGTAATATAAATTAAAATGTTGCTATCTCCAAATAATAATAGTGAAAAAATTAAATCCAATTATTTACCTTCAATATAATACATTTAAAAACATTACAGAAATAATAATTTTTCATTTCCTTCCTATCTTATATTATAGTTGAGGGTAAATATAATTATTACACAATATCATGTAACTTAGAATTTATATAAATTGGTTAGAAGAAATGTATTTTTATGTTTAATACATACAAATTCACGGGTCATATATTTAAAGTGAATAAACTTGAATGCCTATACAAATAATAGTGGCGCGCCTTATAAACCATACCTTACATCTTATAAGCTATGATACTTATACTTTATAAGCTATGATACGTAGCTTGCTTTGCGCGTCTAACTAATATATCATATATTTATGAATATTTTAATAAATGTAATTTATGGAATTCAAGCGAAGTCAAAAATATCTATTCTTCATAATATTTGATCGGTAGTCAGACCACACAAACCAAACGCGGTACAATGAAATGTACAATCTTCATTATTAAAGGTAGCTTGTATTTGCGGTACAAATCGGCTGTTTGATTAAGTTATTTCAAGCAGCCGACGTTTAGCGCCAAGGAAACTGAGTCCGGGTAGCTCATGATTACATTAAAAATGAAACGTTCCCGTGAATATTAGGAGCGAATCATACAATTATGTCATTCATTGATTTTATATGTTATTCATTGTAAATAAATTGAAAACAGATAGCTAGTTTTCCATTTGAAAAATACTGCTATTATATTTGATACCGAACTTAGTGCACTGTATTAGTTATTGTTACCTGTTTGTCTTTATTTTATTAGTTTTCATAATTAAATGTAATTGCGTGATCTAGTATAATTTCTACTTTATTTAAATTCTTTGCGACGACTTACGTTACAAATACGACATCATGTAGTTTTATTTAATTGTGAATAATTAATTTCTACAAAATTAGCGCCAAATATATTAAATTTTGTTAGTTTTGTTGCGGGGCCATTTCGTCGTGACAGGAAAGTTTGTTGTTCTGTAGACTGTCATTTAAGTGAGATTGTTAAATTTACATTTTATTGAAAAAATTATATAAGTGAAAATGATAGGCCAAAATCCATTCTTAAATTATAAGTCCTTACTAAAATTATGGTAAAAGTTTTTATGTGTAAAGTTTTTGCGGTTAACCTTGTATTGGCTTTGGTGATAATTTATCTTTTTATGAGTAAAAGAATATTCGTTAATAACAATGTAGTCAATAAAAACACTCCGATCGTGATGATCTTAATAGAAAAATATCTTTATGCAATGATTCTATCTTATTTCATTTTTTTTTGCAAGTTCGTATTTGTGTTTATTCATTCGTCCTTTAGTGTCACTAAGACTAATAATTGGGTCGAAAAACTTTTAACAAGTAATATATTGCAAAAACCACAGTTTTTATGAGAAATATTTTTGAAATATTTTTTTATTATGAAATAATTGCGAGAGAAAATTATTTTTCTTAATTATTTTATGTTATTTTATACGCATATATCCTTTAATAACTAACAAACAGTGAATTTTTTATTTGTATTACACTACATTTGTTCCTATTTAAGTAATTTGACATATTCTGATTACAGCAAAATATTTTCAAAAATAGTTGATAACATATTACTACAAAGTGTTCCACGTAGTAATCTTCAATGTAGTCATTTGGTTCATAAATTAATACAATTTGCGTTAATGTATTTGCTTATACGGCTTTGTTTACGCCCATCGATCATCACACATTATAAGTTAGTAGGAGACCAAAGTAAGAAGCATGAAATTAGTTAGACTTACATTGGTAAGAGTTTTAATAAAGAGACTTTTGGTAACAATAAAATGAGAATATACTCCACGTAATAATATACCTATTCATGTATATTTATATTTCTTTATATTATTTATCTTAATAGCTTGCCCTCCCCAAAAAGCACTGCAAGCCACTGAAAACAAAGAATTCTTCTAGTTTAAAATGCTATCGGCATCTGTCTGCCTAATACAGGAATGACTTTTCCACCTTGTATGTTTCTTAAACTGTTGATAGATAATAATGTACTTCCTAGCCGATGAAACTTTTTGGTGATTTCAAACACTACATTTCGTTGATGCTGAATAATTTCTTTCTTCTCAATTTCTATGAAAAAATAATATACACAATGACCAGATTTTTAACTGATTTTTATTCATGCTGTCTAATTATTTGCCTTTTTAAAAACAGCAGGTTACGTTGTACGGAAAAATTTTACATAAAGTAGAACCCTTATAAAATTGTTACAGAGGTGCGTATGTACATTAAAGAAATAAAAATAATGGTGGAATGCTGTTTTGTATTATCTTAACCCAAAAATAGTAAATCTTCTCTGAATCCTATTTGTCTGTCCGTTTGTTGGAGTGCCAAGCAAAATGTTTTTTAATTAATTCGAATTTAACATTTACTCTCATATTCCTTGGACTTAAAAGTAAAATTTTAAGTATTTTAAGGGAAATTTTGCCTCCAGTGAATCAAATACGCTGGCTTAAGAGAGATAAATATAAATTGTCAATACTATTACAACAATTAGGTTTCAAATCATACTAAAATTTAAAACACTTTTATCCCAATATAAGTTACAAAAACTGATGTACAAATTATTTGTATTGTAATTAAGGGCATTTTCGAGATAAGATGTGGACAAACTCTCCACCTTAGAAATATAAGAAATGTGCATGAGCGTAGCCTGGTATAGTATCTGGCAAATATGCTCGAATTATGTGATAATTTAATTCCGTTTTGTTTGTACGAGAGTTTTATTCGCATCACGTTACTCTTCCGTAGGAATAATAAAATAAAAATTTTTAGGAATAGACCTAGTGTGTTCGTAAAACATATACACATTTCGTAAAACATGTACACTAAATTTTGATTAGTAATTTTTATGTTATAATGATTTTAAATTCTGTTACGATACCTTAACTTTGGCTTTATATTGTTTTATGCCCCTATATAAAATTCTAAAGCATTTTTTGAGAAAACAAGGTTTATTCTACCTATCGAGACTGACCAAAAACTACATTTAATATTTGTCTACTATTAGAAATCTTAAATTATCCAGTGTTGTTAGTGGCATTTAATCTTTGAATTGTATTCTAATCTATTTACCGCTTCGGATACACATAACGAAAATCGTTTAGCGGTTGTTAATTTTATTATCGACTGATACTACCGATTCTATGAATTTGTTATACTAAATTTGTTGCTAACAATGCGAAAATTATTGTCTTAAGAGTGCAATGCGAAAATTATTATGTTATTTTAAAAATAATTATTTTCGTGTTATCAGTTGCTTGTTTATATCAAGGAATTATAAAATATTACGTACTAAATATTTATCTTCGTTTTGAGCGTTAGTTTTTTAATATATTAGGAATGGAGTAAATTTATATAATTTTTTGAGAATTGGTAAATTTGAAAAGTCAAAATTATGTAATTTTTTAAAATAAAATTATGGAAGAGCCATTTTACTTATGACGTAATTATGGTAGCGATGACGGGTTTCAAGCATTTTTAAGGAAAACTTCTACCCTTTTATTTTAATTAAGACGTAGTAACTTTGAAAAATATATCGCTTTTAATTTGTTTTTAAAATTGATAAATTCGGTATAATGAGTTAATAATTTGCATTTTTTACAATATAATTAATTTTGTGTGTATTAGAATTCGTTTAGTTTAATAATTATTAAACAAAATTAAGCAAACTGAAAGTAAGTCTTTGTATTTGTAGCATTTTCTTTGTTTTTTGTTCTCTAACTCCACTATAACTCCCGAAGTTATAGTGTAGTTTAAAAGAAAAACAAATTATGAATCAAAACATTATGTCTCATGATTTATTTCACATGAAATATTGTCTAATGATCTTTTAATTCCTTGTCAACTGTTCATCTGTTGATTCTCGGTAATACATGGTAACAAGAGCGGAGTTGCCATAGCAGAGGCATACTTATTCCTGGTAAAAGATTAAAAAATATTAATTTAAACGTATGGAAAAACTATTCTTATAGCGTTAATGAGTAGACATGATTCCGTACTGAATTTGTATCATAATAGAATTTATTCAACTATATTAACAATTTCCAGGTTAACGGACCTAATATTTAATATTTGCTATGTTCGTGGGTGTAAATATATTAGTTGGTACGTAAATTGCGGCATGTTAAGTATATTATTGCCATTTATTCTCTCATTATGTTTTCACTAAAGTATTTTAAAGCTATACTCACAGTTTTAGGAATGATCCAAGATATTGTGAAGCTTTATATCATGTACATGATACGATATAATAATTGCTTAACTCTCCTATTATGAAACTGTCCGACGGGAAACTTACAAATATTTAATACACATAAATGAACCTTTTTTTTTTAAATTAACATACGTGCGACGACAAAAATTGATATCTGAAATAAGCAACAGTTGGAAAGACAAGTTGAGTTATATATTTATGTTACTAAAGAGTTATTTTAAAAACTATCAATCTAAGCACATTAAGCACATTATTGAAGAAATTAAATACTTCCGTATTTATGTAATTACCATTCCGTACGATTGTGTAGACTCGTACAAGCATAGATGGCAAGTGAAGTTCGTCTAACATTTGTTTGATGCTCGTGTAACCTTTGAATCTTCAGCTTTCGTCTAAATTATCGTGTTAATATTGTGATTGCTCTAGGGTATAATAACATTATTCATAGAAAAAAATTGTCTTAAGTAACTTGATACTTTTTAGCTAATATAGATAATCAATAACAATTCCTATATGTTTAAATTTTTCTATTTCACATTTTCCGGAGCGTGTTTCCAAAATTGAAAAGGAATTAAATCAAAGAAAAATTATTAATTCATTAATATTATCACGCCGGAAAATAATAATAAACCTTTTTATCATTATTTACAGATATCAATATTTATCTTTTTTACTATTATTTATCTTTATACCTTTTGTTGGAATTTACCCTAAACGTGATGGTTTTAAAAATTTTTTTTTAAATGTCTTCAAAAAAAATGCATATAATATTTAATGGAAATTTTAGGAATGATTTTTTCCAAGTTTTGGGACATTTGTTAATGTAGAATACAGACTGCGGATATGAAAAAATATCTTCTAATAATTCCAGCTACCTTTTCAGAATAAAACGTTTACTTTTACCTAGGCCATCCCACTCACATTAATCCAGTTGTTGTTGCCATCATTTTAAAAAGGGTACGCATAAAAATCGTGTGGTTAAAGCGGGTGACACAGACAAATTTTTAATGACATTTGGAAGTGGAGATTTATGTCTGTAAAACATAAACGTTGTAATCGAAGTGGCTCAATATTATTGTAAAGTTTTATATTAATATTGCGTGAATTCACTAGTTTCACATTTAATTTATCATAAAGGATGAAGGATGAAATTTGATTAAAATCACAACCTCTCTTGCAATAAATAATTAAAGCTTTAACGGGTATGTGTTGAAATTCAAAGTATTTTTTTCGTGAATTGATATCTGTCTGAATTTTTTGAAATACGTTTTTATTTATAAAAAATTTTTGTTTATTTTCAGGACATTTCTTGAAAGGTATGTGAACAAATGCAAAAATCATCGAAATTTTGAAGTTGATGAGGAAGCACATATATCTCAGAGCGTTACATTTTTCCCACAAGAAAACTTTCATGTTGACGTCACTGTTGAGGATTTTGGGAACCAAAATCAAATTAAAGTTCAAAATTAAAAAAACTTTCATTTGAGGACATTAGCACAGCTTTGTTACGATAATGCGTCAGACGATAGCGACAGTGATTATGAAATGATTCCAGCTGAAGTTACGAAACAAAGATTTATCAGTGGCTGCGGTCAGTCATATAAAAGTGATTGCAATTGAAGATCGGTTATCTTACACATCATACTTGAAATACAAATTAGGGAGAAATTATTTTCTATAAGTGGAATTATAACAGCGCTATAACAGTAACTTTAATTTAGTGTTTGGGAAGTCCCGAGACGCGAGACATTCCAGGATCAAGGTCCCGGGATATCTCGGAACTTTGAGACTTTTTCAAATATGATATGAATCGAATACACTTTAGGCGAGATATATCGATGAAATTATCATTTTAATAAAATGAGCGTTTATTTAATATAAAACTTTAATTAAAGTCCAGAACAGTTCATGTGTTTAATTATCGAAACTTCAGTTTTGTTTTGTAATAAAATATACAACAGACTTAATAAAGTATCATACTAATTTTCAATGATAATAATATTATGTTTAGATCTTAAATTAATCATGTTTCTCATAACCGCAGATTCATTGTTTTGGTTGAAAAATAAAAAAGTTATAGAACAGACTTAGTAAAATAACCATAGTAATTATAAATACTTATTATGTAATATAAGAATCCGTATTTAGTTACAGTGATCGAATTCCACCCCATTTTAACATCCAGTAATAAACTGTGCTCGCTTCCATATTCTGCTTTAACACCTTTTTGTAATTACCTGCTTTTAAGGAGTTGTTCTAAAAATTTATCCACAAATCGGGTTTAATTAAGCAGTTTGTCGATATCACCAATTGATTGTAATGGGTAGTTTGTTATGTAGCATTGTAATTTTCGTCTTCTTTACAAACGTTTTGTATCCCCACCATCAAGATATTCGTAGAAAGAAGCTATAGATGTGGCAGCAGTTTGATTTTTGCTGTAAATATGCAAATGCTCTTTTTTCAAAAAGCGATTTAAATCTTCGATTTCGCATTTCCCAGGTATATATACCAATCCTTCCGTTCACACCATGCAGATAAAAATTAAAGTACCTCCTATTTCGACCCATCAAACGAAAGGCTGAAAGAAACGACAGTGCTTCGGGTAAGAAGTAATAGTCTTTAAAAGTCAGAATTATTTCTTCTTTAATCTCTTCTTAATTGTATGATTTTCATGACATCAGTTTTGGCCATAGGCATTTTGTATCCTTTTTGTGTAAAAACTCACAAATGAATTCATTTTTGGTGGTCCTTCGTGGTGTCTTAAGTCTATCCTCTGGCATCAAGCGGAAACTTATATGAGATAAATTTTTTTTGCAACATATCCTTTTACTATAGATTGCTATTCGTTTTTAATTTTTCTTGGTTCTTTTTCCCAAGATTTCTCAGGGTGTATAACTAATTTTGATTCTTCAGGCTGGTTGCAAAAATATTGTGAATACTTTGGAAGTGCTTGCTAAGATCTGTGACATAAATTTAATCCTTTGCAAGTATTTTTTAGACATAATTTTCACTATGCGGTTAATTTGTTTATTTTTGTATGATGTTTGCAGACTTCTTCTACGCTTTCCATAATATATGAATTTATTTCTATTTAAGTTTATAGAAAATCTATATTAATAACAATAATAATCCCAAATTAATTTTATATCTTTAATCATTATTGAGTATCACTCTGTTATATAAGTTCATTTCAAAATAACAAATGTCATCTAATGTAAACATTTGACTGAACTAAATGAAATTGTTAGCGTGTTTAAACTTACATGAGAGTGGCATCGTCCACAAAGGTTTCATTCTATTTAAAATGTGACACTGGCAAGAGTTTCAGAAAAACTTTCACGCTGATAAAGTCACAAATGTCACTAATGTATGAACACGGCCGTCCCAAAATAACAAAATGGCATCGATCGCATAGTGTACTCACACGGCGAGTTACGTACATATGAATATTAAGTAATTACTAGTTAAATAGTAGATAGCGCTCTCACTGGCAGAGTGCGGGAAGATTGAGATAATTAAGCTTATTATGACTTATGGTAAATAAAATGATTACAACACGATTTCTGCCAGCGTGTCTCGAGTCACGATCCAAAAGTACCGGGGTTGAGACAGTTAAATTTAACGAAGTTCCGGTACTTCGACACACGAAATGTCCCGGGAACCAAACGCTACTTCAAATACCGCTAACGTTTAGCCGTTTAGCCGTTTAGCGATTGAGATACAGTTTTCTGCAAAATATTTGGGACTAGTCGGCCATTATTTTTAGAAAGGTATTATGATTATTACTTACCAGGGGGCGTCGCAATAAGCATTTTGTTAAAAACCAATGTTTCATCTCCAAAATCGTATGACCGATTTCGATAAAGTTTTCTGAAAATTGTTTATTATTCATTGGCAATGATTCTTTGATAGCTATTACGATGATTACTCAACAGGAGACGCCGACAATAATCATCTTGTGGCAAACGAATGTTCCCATTTATCTCCCAAACTATTTGATCGATATAGGAATTTTTTTTTCGAACAAAACCTTGTCATTGAGACTGAGAATGCTTAAGGATTCTGCAATGTCTTTGTCTAAATTTTGATTTTCTTACAATTGTTTCTTAATTGTGAGGTAGAATAAAACCGTATATTTAGTATACAATAAATCAGATATCGATGCTTATTCTGCCTTAAATTTATTTTGTGACAAAATCCTTATCAAATTTCTTAAAATGGAATTACAATTTCATGATATTCTTTTACTCCAGATTATGAATGTGGAAAATGATAAATAGATTTCAATACTTCCTGAAATAGTGTACATGTGTTAGACAATAAAAACCCTGAAGTTTGAGCTTTATTGACAGATGCCGAAATGTTAAGACTAAAGTATAAAAATTACGTTTTCCTTGAAATAATACATAATCCTTTGAAATATCCATTAATAGATAAAAAAGTAAAATAAATAGAGAATTCGTAGTCACAAGATATTTTTAAATATTTTTATAGATTTAATTATAGATACATACAGACTAAAAGTTCGTAAATTGGGGTTATAAAGAAATTTCACAGAAAATAATTTTCCTATCTTAAATATATTGGAAAGCTAATTAAAAATTTTAGTATTCACATGACTCACTACAGTAAATTGACAAATAGAAAATTAGTATTTATGGCAACTATTTCCAATTTTTTGTCATTGTAAATAAAAAAGATATTTCATCAAATTTTAGTGCATAAAATTTGCTTAGAAACTTATGCCCGTAAATGAATCTGTTTAAATTTCATAGTAAATATGTCTATGATTATTTGACAAAATCCTCAAGTTAAACTATTATAATTTATATCTAATAAAGTTTTTTCCCATATTGTTATTCTTTTCACTTTTCTTTATTTTTAATTTCCTTTTCCTGCATCTTTTATTTTTTGTTTTTTATAATTACAATATTTAACCGGTTCAAAATACAGTTTCGATATATTTCGTTTTTCCGTTATTTGAGCTAATCATTCAACATATCTTTAGATTTTCAAAAAATATTAATAAATCATTAAATAATATATATATATATATATATATATATATATATATATATATATACCAGCCATTTAATCTTCAGTATTATTGCGTCTATATAATGCGTTCCTTGCATTCTTTTAAAAATACAAATTTTGTAAATAAAATTAACATTTTAAGATAATTTTCTTCACAGAATATTACTATGTTCATTCCACGAAGGCCAATGTCAAAGCGTAAATTTGCCACTTGGCAAATTTACGCTTTGACATTCAACAATAGCATAATACAATATCTCACTCCCATATTGTGTCAATCACGCACATATATTTACGGCGTTACCTATATCGTGGAAACCTTATAGCGAGATATAAGTCTCATAAAATATTTAAGAGATCCCTGTCTAGTCTACGTATTTATTTTAATCTTAAGAATTTAATTTCTTACGTTCAAGTATATCTCTATTGAGAATCTACCTTCCCTGGAAATTATCTAAACTCATTTTGTAGGTCCAGACAATTGCCAAGGTTTATTAGATGAAATGTTACTATGACGAGGAATATCATCGTGATAACTATACATTGGATTATATGCACTATCGCAATGCCAAAATATGCATGCAGGTCAAATTTAGAATTTATGTTTATGTTCACAATATATATATATATATATATATATATATATGTACATTAATATATATGTATATATATATGTACACAAATATATATATATATATATATATATATATATATATATATATATATATATATACAGCT
The DNA here is from genome assembly GCA_039881145.1 of Druceiella hillmani. Lineage (NCBI taxonomy): Eukaryota > Metazoa > Arthropoda > Insecta > Lepidoptera > Hepialidae > Druceiella > Druceiella hillmani. The sequence goes on from JAYKKI010000001.1 coordinate 32,526,793, forward strand.
TAAGCCACAAGTCACAAGGATTACAACTGATTGTTAATAAATCAGTTGTAATTCTCGTGACAATATACAATTAAATATTTTTCTACATTTTCTACAGCACACTTGTGATGCTTGTCACTTAATATTAATTTGTAGGCCAAAAATTACCTCTCTACATCAACTCACGTTACTGGACCTACAAACGTTGAAATTTGGCGCTATTAATGCAGAAACCTCAATACACGGGTTTTTATACAGAACAGATAAGTTCCCCATCGCGTTAACATTGGTTCTGGGGTAGTCCTAGGTTAGGCAGTCGTTTATATACTTGTACTCGCAATGGTGCTATTTAAAACACTTTCTTTGCAGGGAAAATCATTTCACTGCTATTCCCGAACTATTTCCTGACCTATTCCGCAAGTCGATGTAGTCCATGGCCTAGAGAGATTATGTGAAGCAAGTTTGGATAAAACACTTTCAGTGCTTGACCAGCTTTCACCATATAAGACGCACCATCAGAAATAAAAACATACATTCTCTCATCCATAAAAGAATCGGGAAATAGTGATTTGGTGGAAACAATTTATGAACCGGACAATAGTAATAATGATTTGTTTTTGATTTGTTTTTTCTAGGACCAAATAGGGAGTAAAGGACGTTTTGGATAATTTTTCCACAATCAAATTCGCCATATATACTTCACATGAATCTGTCGTTTCATCAGCTGATTTCAACGTTAAATCGTTCGAAAATCGTTGCGTATTTCACTTAACACTTCTTCGTAGATAGTTGGCATGTAGTTTTTTCGAATTGTGGATTTTTCAAGAATTATCTGATTAGTACAATATTTCTTAAGGAATATTTGGCATATTTCGCTATTCAGTTAATGAAAATGAATACTGCATGCAATAAATAACTCATATAAATCTTTGTTGAATTCTATTTTTTTGTAGTATCCGAATTGAAAGGTAAAATTTTAGTCAGCATTTGTTCGCGACTTCTTGTAGGTTTCTACCTTGTGACTATATTGAAAACAGCAGGTACTGACATGTTGATCGATCGGATATTTTTTTATGAAAGTATTCACTTGTCACAAACCTTGCAGAAAATCATAGTGCCATCATTCGTAAATTGGCCTGCGTAATTATTAAACTAAGATTCCATTAAAGTCTTAGTATTTTTATTCACCAGCGGCATTATTCCAACAAAACAAAACAAGATTTTCGTAGGTAAACAAACACAGCGAGCAATTGAATGATAATTGAATAGCGTAAAGCAACGAGTACAGTACTCCTTCCCCCCACGCGCGTCGCATCCCGCCCAGGCTTCCATCTAGTGCGAGCAACTAGATCGGGTTCAGTGTGCTTGCCGAGCGCGTGTGAGGCGCCCGTGCGGCACGTCAATGGATGCGGCCCGCCACTGTTCCCGCGTAATACAACACGCCTAACACATTTAACTACTGAAATAAGCACTATCATTGGAAAAGTACTAAAATATGCAATAAAAATAGCGTTTTATGCATCTGCATATGCAAATATGTCTAGTGATAAGTTTTTTTAAAAACATCGGTGTGTACGGCTCAATTTAAAGGGAAACATTCTAAAACTGGTGTATTCTTAATATATTTTGTTGACCGACAAGTAAGGGGGAAATTTGTTTATCATTAACTTCACCCATAAACTTTTTATTAAAACGATATTAATTTTTAGGAAATCCTACATTTTTTCCACTTTGATTTCATCAATCTCAAAGTTCTCAAATTTCATAACTTTTCCTATCGGTCTTTATTTCCTACGCTGTGTATTTGTTGTTTCTATTTGTTTTGCATAGGATAAGAGTTATTTTTCATCACATCTTCCCTTAGATACTATGACGTTATTTATATACACTCACAAATACACACAGGTTTTACAAAATTTTAGATATAAATTATAGAATTTGTCATTTTGTATTTTTTTGTGAACTTTGAATTTATTTGAAATTTCTAAAATTGTTTTATAAGGAAAAACATAATTTTCACTTTTGTTTATTTTTTCGAATTGCTTTAAGAATATATTAAATTAAGAAAAAACCATAATCAACGGAATTTCTCCTTTTAAATACACTAAAAATGGGTTTAACCTGGAATATTTTCTTGACTTGCTTATATTTAGACATTTTAAACTTTGTTATGAAGTTACAAAAGAAATTGGAACTATAAAAATATGAACGGTATTCTAATATGACTTTATAATTTCTATACATCGCGAAATATTTAATTTTATGACCAATTCTCGAAAAATATGTTAATATATTTTCTTTATATATTTTGTCGATCCGACAAATAAGGGGAAAATTTATATGCAGATACGCTCTATTTTTTTCCAAATAACCCATTCAACCAATACGAACTGCACTTCAAATATTTGCCATTACGAGAGTAACAATTTAAGGCCTTTTACATAGACGCTGAACGATGGTTTTTTACCATGTATATTCGTAGTAGGAATACTAACTTTGAAATTGAATTTTAATGTCAAATATATTTAGATGTACAAACGGTGTTCATACGGGTTTAACCAAATGGACCAGTAAGGGTTTGGCAAATATATGAATGTTTATCATATTATTAGAATATAAGTGACTACATTTATTAAGTTTTCATTTTATTTAAATATTACTTATCATCTTAATATCATGCGGTACGAAATGATGCGGTGGCACTAAATTAGGACATATATCACATAGCTTCTTTGGAACGGTAGTAAATTAATATAAACGAATTTGCGAAGAGATTTATAAAGAATGTCTGTAGAAATATTTAAGAGGTCGCATTTGATATTTCTGATTGCTTTTTTAGGTTTTCTTGTCTCAAAATGAAAAAGGGCGTACTTATAAGATTACTTGGGTGCCCATCCGTCCGCCGGTTCGTGAAAAGCTTTTTTCTCAGAAAAGGTTTGCGATATTAAATGTAATTAATATAGTACATTAAGGCCTCTAGCCTTATGATAAAATTTCAAATTTTTGGTTAACGAAAAAACGATATGGCCATTTAAACCGTATTTGTTATACATAAAATAGTCTTACTCATTGATCATCAAAACCTATTGGGCACTTTCAATAGATTTATAATCTTGAAAGTCGGCAAGTAGGTAACTCTAAGTAAAGTAAAGGAAAAAATTAAAAAACCTATTATTTTTAATTCTATGTGGAATTACACATTATAATAATTACTTTGTTTTACACCTAGAAAAGATACAGGGGCTACATATTTACGTTGTGAAACATTATAATTTGTAAATAGTTTGATTAAAAACACTATGTACCACCTAGTGTAGTGTAAACCTAGTACTATGTACACACGTATGAGTAGAACTCATGCCTGGTAGATTTTTCTTATATCCTCACCTCTTATTAGAACATAATTTTTTTTAATAAATTTATAATAAAATTGTCATAAATCTAATGCGCTAAGAAATAAAAGTTATGGATACCATATTTTTCCAGGATAATATTTTTCTAAACAAATGAATGAGGACAATAAAAAATGTCTTATTCGGATACCAAAAATAATTTTCCTGTTATAAAAAAATGTGTAATGGTCTAATATTGCTTATTCTAAATTCTCTCAAGCATATGTCTTTTAAGTTGATATACTCTAAAGTTAGAGATATCTAAATATATTATTTCTAAAAGGTGTTTTTTGGACGAGCGGCTCGATCTCTTTAACTACTGCACCAAAAAAAATAAAAAAAATACCCACTTAAAGCTTATGTTTTCTACTTTGGGCGAAAACTATAAAACAATTCGAAAAAAATATTTTTGTTAATAAAAAAATTAATTTTTATAACAATTGGCATGAGCGCCATCTGTGGGCGACACATCAAATATCTTAGCCAAATTGTATACTTGGAACACGCTAGATGGCGATATAGTGCGAAGACTTCGCACGGGTCAGCTAGTTTTTACGTATTTATCTTACCGTATGTGTGATTATTATTCCATTTCTTATTGGGCAGGTGGCGCGTTTTAATTATTAAAGGTGATAAAGCGAGTATGTAAGTCGTTAAGTTATTTTTCATTATTAAAGTAATTATTCAATTAGTAAGCGTTAAGCGTGACAGTACGGTGGCGCAGTTTTCCAAAGTCGAGAACGAGAACGTAATTATATAATCATTTGCTGCATATTGCAAGATTTTACTTGCATGACGCCCTAAATTCTGATTTTAATTAGTATCTTAATATAATTGTAATCTAGATTTTTTTGCATTTTGCGAAGACGACTATATCGTATAAATTTAGTTTTTAAGAATGAAATAATTGCTCAATAATAACAACTAATCTATATTATTTAATAGCTGCGTCGGCGATTTCGTTTACGTGAATTTTGGGGTAAAAAAATTTACAAGGAATTTTTTTTTTCTAGGTTTTCTCAGGACTCGGCATAAAATTTATTTAAAACCCTAATAGATGACATTGGTAGCTTAATTGGTTCCGCCAATTCTGATATTAGCGTGCACAACGAATGTAAACTACAGATGGATATATTTTTTTTATTTATGAACCGATTGAAATGAAACCAACCAATCGTAAATGTTGGCCCAAGCAAATCTTAGTATATCGTTGAAAACAGCATTTAAGTCGATTCAGACTTTGCAGAGTTTAGTGTGACATGTACACACGGGGTATGCACAGACAAATAGTCTTTGATAAGTATTTAGTTTTACTTAAATGTAATCAATGTGGAGACTCAGTTTTTCAACGGTTTTAAATTTTCAGTAAACAGTTATTATTTTTGTTTAATTGATCGAAGTAATAAATGAAGAAAATACTTAATCCTATATATCATCTGTATATTTATATATTTAAATATTATTTCACTATGATTATAGCTACTGTAATAACTTCATGTGTTTGTTTAAAAAAAGCGTGCATGAATGCAGCTAATTCTTCTAAATATTGTTATTTCTTTAATATTACAAAAATTATATAATTTTTCAATATTCCTTAAATAAGAGCACACAATACTCAATGCTGCCTAATTATTAATAGTTAAGGTAAATATGCAAACTAGCGCTTGGAAATTCCCTCTTTATCAATGTCATTTTTATACCCGGAAGATTACATTTCAATTTAAATACCCTCATAGTAAAAAGTAATTGAAAGTATATAATATAATAAAATGAATTTCAATTGACTTCTATAACTGGACTATGACCATATTACGTAATACATTCAAAAAGGAAATATTGAAAAAAAACATTCGGTTACTAAAAAAATATGGACGACAAATTAAGAGTACTTATAACAGGCTATATGTAGTCTATAGGATAAACCTTCCAATAGAGAATAGTTATTTGATATGCAGGGGATTTTTCTTTTAATAGGATGAAAAAAATGGCAGCTGGTATGAAGTAATGACCCCAATATTGGTCATTGGTATAGAGCAGTATGAAAAGAGAACAAAAGTGGTTTGATTACCCTCAGTGTTTATGTCAATTTTCTATGTAATTCATCTTTTTAAGATTACTAAAGTCAACATTACTAGCTTTCTGAGATAGTTTAGCACATTTGGTCATAGATTGCTCATGAAAACAATTTCATTCTATATAAATTGGTTTATTCTAAACACTTTCTATGAGAAGGTAGAAAGGCGTTCCGAGTTGATATTATTCAGCAATTATCCTTTGAAGTAGTTTTGAAACCTTAACTTTTCAATTGTAGATTCTAAAATATCACATTTAACATTGTTCTACAGTTAACTACATGATATCGCATTATTTCCTTTGACAAAATTAATCTAGAAAGTAAACGGGAATGTGAAAATGAAATTAAGTGCATGAATTTTAGATAAAATTCTATTGTCAAAATTTTGTTATAAATCCTATTTCAATAAGCATCATTGTTTTTATTGTGCGATTAACAACAAACAGAAAGAATGAATAACTTTAATCACAGCGATAATAGTCAGTAAGTATTGTGATATTTATTTCGGAAAATATTAAAAAAACTACGTAACGGCTTGTCGATACTCGAAAATTGAACATAAAATAGCCAGTTTATGGCATGTTGACCATACGGGGTTTTTATCATTGTTTTTTATTTGTTTTAAACCTTTTTAATATATCAATGAAATCTAATTCATCTTAATTGATAGCCATGTAAGATAAAATTCCCTTTCTTTTTAACTCTACATCTTATCAACACGGTAGGAAATGTATATTTCCGCTGTTTGTCAAGCTCGTGATTGCTGGCACCTATAATATTCCTTTGTTCCTTTTGCTGATTTTTTATCCTTCCAAGTTTTCCGGAAGTGAAAACATGAATGTTAATTTATGTTCTATTTGCTTATGTTAATTAAAATTTAGAGTTCTTATCAAGAAATAAAAAAAGAATGGTAAGATTTTCCAATACTCTAAGTGCATTTTTATTAAGTATGTATCGTTAATAGAAAAAAATGAGATAGCGCGTCTAGTACAAATGACTTTGCAATTTCACTGATACGATATTTGAGAAAGATTTAATACGATTATCACAAATTTTCAGATAATTAAATAATAGATAATATTTAATAAAGCATTAAAATAAATAATACTGAAAAAATTTTCCCAGTTTTTAACGCAATGTTGTCTGAACAGTTCTTATACAATATTATAAAGATATTATTTCTAAATTATATTCCTATTTAAATTTAGGAATCGTTAAATAAAAAAGTAAAACTCTTATACATGTAAAGATTTGGAGAAATTTTCATAAATCAATATATTTAAATCTGTCGAAAATTTACAATTATTATAGCGATTATAACACATATAACGGTGTATCGCATATGGTGTAACACATATAACGGTGTATCGTATATCGCATATAACGGTAATTGTAACATTTAAAGGTTAAACATTTAGTTGCAAGTGGTAATATATCATTATTTGAATGTTATTCAAACAAGAATTGTAGAGCGGATTTATTCTAACTTAATGAACAAAACTTACTTATCAATCGAAAATAATAGTGAAAGAAGAAACAAATATGGAAAATATTTGATAAGATATAAAAAATAATCATATGTTTGGTGACTTTGTTCAAATTTATGAAGGCACGTATTAACAAAATAAATTTAACTACAGTTTTACTAGTAAACAATGAAGGATTAAATGTCAAATTCTATTTCATTTTAAGGCATTAGAAATATATATTTAAATCGCAATCTTCAAACGATTTTAACTTTTGGAAGCTGAATTGTTTAATACAAGAGAATAAAGAACTTTAAGGATATTAAATAAAAGAGCAATAAAATGTAGATTGTACAGATTTTAATCACAACCTATTGGAAAAGTGGTCCCATTTTTGGAATAAAAAAAAAGTCATTCAATTAATTAATTTATTATTCTATTTGGAATTAACATTTTTAATTGGTTTAATTAATTTAAAAGTTCACATAGATATACATAATAGTTTGATTTTATAATTTAAAATTTATTCAATTTGTTTGAAGGTATTTAACAATTATTTGGAAAAACAGCGTTGATGCCACAAGTTGAAAACATTGATGAACTACTTAGTTGAAAACATTGATTAAATATCATTATTTGTCAGATGATATCGTTTGTATATAAATAATTAATGTTACTATTTCATCGATATCTTACAAGAGTAAATTAGTCAAGCATATTTTTTTCATTTTTTTACACAAAACCTAACTTGCGATTCAAGAAGATCAGTCGAAATACCGTGTTTCCTGCTCCATTAAATTACGATATTTACTTTCTAACATGAATTAATTTGAAGTGTTGATTCGAGTAGATAATTTAATTTAGTGGCAAAGTGAGAAATATTGAAAGCCATGTGCATATATGATTTTTGCCGACGAAAATTTATTAACATACTTATTGTTGTAAAAGCCTAATTCCACACACAGAGTGACTCGTTATAAGAACTCAAGAACTATAAATCATTCAAAAAGAAATTTGGCGTAATTGTGGACTATACTCCATATTAAAGCAAGAATCAAACATAAACAACAATTGTTAAAAAATCTGCTTTGAAGGAATTTGAAAAGAGTACTAGATGCATTTTCAATACATTTAATCAGTTGATTAACTTTCGAAGTCTGGAGCAAATTGAATAAATTAGTAATGTAGATGTTTTACTTGAAACCAGATTTTCACGGCAAACATGTTTCCTGTATATTAAATATTTTGCGGCAAAGAAAAAGTATGGAAAAAATGATATCGTATCAGAATCTGTCCCTTCAAAATCAATGATAATTGATTATTTTCGAGCAAAAAAATTTTAAAACTTAAATTTCGCAAAAACTTTGTAATTTGTTAACAGCAAAAACATCTATGTTCTACTTATAAATATATATGTCCCATATAATTAATTAACTCCGTTACCGGGTTGCTGGTACATTCTGAGTACTCATATTATATTAGGGCGTTAATATAAAATACCATATAAACGCTGTTTAACGAAATATTAATCGCATATAACGCAGTACACGTTACAGAAGTGTAACTTCTTTGGTGACGTAATTCTTGATTTGTAAGTATATAATAAGTGTAAAACGTCAGAGTGGGAGAGAGAATACACTAAGTGTAATTATATAGGTTGTACTATATGTGTAGATTTTAATACTATAAACCAAGAAAAATAATTATCTGGTAATTATAAACCGACATAAATATCTAATAAATTCCTAATATAAATTTACATAGACAATTGTCAATTAATGCGGCTGAAAGAAGTCGGGATGTATTACTCCTCTTGTAAATTACATCTGAGACAACTCGGTATACGGTTCCATTGCAAATTTATAAATAAATTAAGTACATGTTTTGTCAATATTATAATGGATTAAGTACACGCAAATTTAGTAATAAATTGATCATAAATAAATAAGAAAATCAACAAAATTTTATCAGTTTTCTTTTGACATATTTAACTTAAAAAACAGCTGATGGCGATAGTGAGTGCCGTTTGTGTTTGTTTTTGCGCATGAATACACTTATTTTCTTATGTCTCTCAATTGTAGTTAAATACCTGTTTTCCTTCCTTGAGATAATTGATGAATTTAGACGTTACAACTAAACGTTATTTCAAACGTTGCGTTGCCAGACGTTCCGATTTTGAAAATTTTACTCTCTTCGCACCCATGGCATTCATTTCAAAAATAGACTTATTTCTAATCATATTTAATTACAATTTCTTTTGCATGGCTAGGTTAATATTAATTAAAATTTCTGGAATAAATAAGATTAATTTAGTAAATTAGTAATAAATTGATCATAAATAAATAAGAAAATCCATAAAATGTTATCAGTTTTCTTTTGACATATTTAACTTAAAAACAGCTGAATGGCGATAGTGAGTGCCGTTTGTGTTTGTTTTTGCGCATGCATACACTTATTTTCTTATGTCTCAATTGTAGTTAAATACCTGTTTTCCTTCCTTGAGATAATTGATGAATTTAGACGTTACAACTAAACGTTATTTCAAAAACGTTGCGTTGCCAGACGTTCCGATTTTGAAAATTTTACTCTCTTCGCACCCATGGCATTCATTTCAAAAATAGACTTATTTCTAATCATATTTAATTACAATTTGTTTTGCATGGCTAGGTTAATATTAATTAAAATTTCTGGAACTTGAAAAAAATAATATAAGTAATAATTACCAAAAATATTAGACGCTAAAATTTCTCTATATCTGTTTTGCTATGAAGTTACATTGTAATTTCATTATAGAAGTTGGACTAATGATTTTTGATTATTCTATGATGATGAGATTATACTAATATATTGACGTGGTGGTAAATATCACTCAGCATAAACGTCGATACCGATATATTTATAGTGTTTAAAGACAAATATTGCGTAAATAATTATCTTTGTATCATATATTAAAAAAGCTTTTCTTAATCATCAAAAGGACGTATTTTTCTCTTAAAATTTTAAGTGCTAAGTAAAAGTGTAATAAGGAATATTAAGGAAAATTATAAACTGCAAAATAATTTTTTTTCCCAAAGGTGTTCTTTTTCAAAGATTTCCCAAAGATGTTTTTTTCCTGTCTATGTCTAATGCTAGTCATTAAACATTCGCATGCTCTTAAGAAAAGTTATGGCCAGTAACATGCGTAAATAAAAATGGTTTCTGCAAGCGATGTGAATAGTAACTTTAATAACATGCATAACGAAGAGGAATTTTCCATACGTGTGTTGCTAATTATGGACGAGTCCACTAAATTTTTCCCTTAGTTCGGGGAGAACGTGCTAGGAATACCACACGAAAAACATATAAATACGACCGTCGTTATAAATTTTCCTCAACTTCAGCCATATATTTTTTCTTAGTTTTCTTGTTAGCCATTATCTATGCGTTATGTCTTAAAATTATGTAGTTTCATCAGGGAACCATTTTTTACACGTCAAGAATATAAATTACTGGTGACTTGTTTATTTGACATCATTTTTATGCTTGACATCGTTTATCTGTATTCATAAATTTAATTTTTGTAATATATGTAATTTTTCTAGTAATATATACAAAAATTAAAATAACTATGCCCCATGAAAATTTCTTTACTTTCAGTAATGGACAATATCAAAAACCCATCAGGCATGAACGGCATTTGCACTTGAGATTACTGTGTAGATTTAGATACTTAAAAATATTTAAGGACCTACAGCAATTCTAATAAACCAGTTGCAATTGTCAATTTTTCATAACTCAAATACATTGCCAACTATAACTATCAAATACGTTAGAACATGATGCATATTTGAAAAATTATAAGACCTAGGATCATTGCTGTAATTTTCTTACAACATTGGTATAGGTTTCAAGAAACCTCATTATTTTCATAATACATTATATTACTTAAAATATGAAAAACTATATATGGATTAAAACAATTTTTTTTCCGTTAATATTTATGTAAATTTTTTGAGATACGTACGGGTTAATATATTTTATTACTTTGAAGAATTTCAAGTCTCTACATCAAACGGTATCTGAGAAAAACGGTTGTGACCCACATACACGTGAGTGATTTTGTAAGAGTTACTTTTTCCATTTTGAGGTACAAACTCTAGAAATTGAGAACAAGGTTACCATGGAGTAACCAAAAAAAGGAATTTTCAGATTCTATATAAGAGGTTTTATGCCGCTTAAAGTTTATTAAATACTTTATTATATTACAGTGGTCTGTGGTAAAATATTAGTAAGAAACTGGTTTATTTTATATAGGAATATAGTTGACAAACTATACTCATATATTAAGAAAAATATGAATGGTTATATTTATTTATGTACCATCTTGAAGATCTATCACTAGTAAAATACAAATTTAAAATTGTACTGAAAGTCTTTTGAAAGTTTTATATATAATATGCAAACCCAAATACCGATTGTGGACTCGTTACTTTTCATTATGGGCACAGCCCTCGGTCGCCAATTTATGAGACTACGTCCTCGTTTCTTTGTTAAACGATCATAATAACACGGCATTCATCTTGTGAACTCCGAGCCGGGAAATTTCCGGATATTCCATTACTCTCACGCGCTTCCGCTGAGACTTTTTTTATCGCCTAACCTATTATTATTTGTGTACGTGTGACTTCATTTAATTAAATCTTCTCTGTGTTGTGAGTATTTCTTGCTATTAAACATTCGCACATTACAGTCGGATATTAAAGAAATATAATTCTTTGCATAATTTCAACAATAATGATATCCAGTAATTATATTATAAAGGAACTTTTACATCGGGGACAGACATTCTAATTGAGCTGGCTATTTATTCGTATTGGGCAAATATTTTCAAACATAAATTCTTTAGCACCGCAAAAATATTTAATTTCGGTTTCTTCAATCTGATATGTTAAATATCAAATTTTAGGTTTTTTCCTTCTGGTGCATTTGTTTATCTTTTTTTACATTTGAATAAAAAATAAACAGATTTGGAAGATCGTTGTTATTTTCTTGGTATACATTTTTGTTTCTTCTAAGAGAAAATTAACACATGATTAATTAAAAGAATTAGATATAAAAATATAGATACCTTAAGACCTCTGCAAATAGCGGCAAAATTTCTACATACGTTTTTACAGAAGTTTTCCATTAGATATCAGTTTACTTCATGAAAAGTAAAAACTTGCTTCTAAAATATATTTTGAAGGAGCCCTGAAACGGTTTACCGGTTTGACACAAAAGTTAGGCATTTGACCAATCTGATGACGGTTTGAAGACTCATCAAACAAAATTTGGTTAAATAATATGTCAAGTACAACAAGATTACACAATTACTCCAAGCACTCTTCAAACATTAGAATGTTTGACAGACCAGTCAAACTAATGCCGTTTGCTTCAATGCGGTTTTACTTGTTTAAAACGTTATTTGTTTAAAATAAACCATTTGACCGTCTCGAGGGCCTTTTTCGTCTAAATTTCTAAGGTGTATCCGAAATGTGAAAAAAAATCAAATGCGAATGTTACTTCTGCTCTGAGAGCTCTGGTTATTATATAAGACTAAAACTTAGTTACGATAATCTAATAACTGGAAAAAATTTAGTGTGTCATGTAATAATTATCAATCATGATTTTTTAAATTGTAGTTTTGGATTTCCCTTTCTTTTCTTTCCTTTGTCCGAAATTTTAAGACTACGTCAACGAAAACTACCCTTAGTAGCTTTGATGAGTAAGTAGTTATATATTAGTAATTTTTTTTTGTAGGATTATGGGGCTATAGATTTAAAAATAATTGTACTTCACACCTTTGGTAATAAAAGAATAAAGTAATCAAAGTGAAAAATAAAGTAATACTATAATTATAAAAAATAAATATATCCTATATTTTATTTTCGTAATTCTAAAGTAAGGAACTGTAAAAACTTGATGCACAAAAATAAGTTTTTAAAAATAAAATATGTAGACTGTATTCATAATCTGAAATTGTTGTTTTGGTTTAATAATTGATTGAAGATAGATTTATCTAACCTGCTGGTTCATCATTAGTCAACTTTATTAAAAAATGACTGAAACTGGCGGATCGACTTAAATACGAAATACCTTCAGTATTTTTTCAAATACTCAGATTTTAACAGATTGTTGGAAATTTCATTTAGAAAGTTGGTCTAGTTTTTAAGGTTTAATACTTAATATTTAGTTAATGCACAAAACCTTAGTATAGGTTTCATTATATTTTTTAAGCCAAGGTTGGTATAGAAATATTTACATATAAGTGTTCATTTTTAGATTTGGTATATCAAACAAGTTGATGGATACTCGGTAGTTGATTAAATCCACACAAATATTTCGAGAAAAATTAAATATTTTGTATCGTTTAATGATCGAAGAGAGGATTGGAATGATTTCGTATCAACTGCTTGATCTTTTTCGATTCGTCGACAAATAAAGCTTTAAAATAGAAATATTTATCATTTTTTTATGGCATTTAAAGGGGAAACTTACTAAATATGTATAGAAGTAGCACTATGAAGATGTGCTATATAGTTACGCATAAATAAAATTTTAGGGGAAGAAATATACATGGAAAACTATTTACAATCTTTATTATTATTATTCTCAATGTAAATATGTAACCTATGTATGTACATGATGATATGTTTTCACCCTTTGACTGACGGATAAATTATTTTTTTATGCTGGTGAGGAAAAAACTATTTTTTTATGCTGGAAAGATATACCAGTAAATTGCGAAATCAAGTAGACTTAGCTCAACAAAAATTTATTTTGAAATTAAACAATTTTTTTGAAAATTATTCAATATTATTACTGTAAATATTATGTGTGTAACTGCATTTGTGAAACTGCTAAATATGTTATATTTTCCATTTAATAATAAGATAATTTTTTCCTAAGGTATTCATTCATTACATGCGACCTTCATAATAAAATAATTTAAAGCTAGGACCTATAAATTATGATTCGTAGCCAAGTAGATAATTTTCGTTATAGTAACATTATCACCCTTTACGCTAGACTACCCCACTCACCCTATTAGAGATTTCGTTTAGATTCCTCCCAGGCGAGTTAGGTTGAAAGATTATATTCCCTATGGTAGTCAAAACTTAATAACCTGCAAGCTTTATAAATAACAAAATTTAATTATATTAATTATCAATAACTTCAAAACAGTTACATGTATATGAGTTATATGCCTTATGCAAAGATAACTAAGTATATATATATATATTGAGAGTATTTACCTGCTCGTCAATTTTCCAGCAGAAATTAAATCTGAAACGGCCGACAAAAAGTTCCGATATGGCTATATTGTATTTCATTATTAAATCACATGACATTTTATATGTACGTACCATATCTTTTAAATATATGCAAAAATTACGTTGCCTTTTGCCTTCATATCAAAATTTGAAGTTGTCACTAAAAAGCGAATGAAATTTCGATAAGAGTACAGCGACCGATCAGGAAGTGCTAATGAGTTTTAAACATTGAATTAGGTTGCTAAGTGCTACGAATGTACGGACCTAGTGCATGCGAGTGAGTATTGGATATGAATGTGTCTCATGATGCTAACATATTATTACACGAGATAACTTAATCGTTTTTAGATTTTTCACATTGCTGTTACTAATTTTTTGATGATTTGCGTTTATTTGTTTTATATTTTGAACTTACCACTTTATTTTCTCACTATTCATTTGAAATTACCGTGAAAATATAAATTGTCCTTGATTTCAGAAAAGAGTTATCTAATTATATTTTTTTGAGACTGAAACAAAATCCTAACGAAATTAAATATAAACATTTTTTTTTAATTAAGGTTATGATTAAATTATTTATGAAATTGTCTCTCAAGATCGTTTTAAGAAATCAATTTCAAAAACAAAATTTTTTGACCAAAATCGGTCCTAATTTCATTTATGACATGAATAACGTAGCATTTTTAATATCTAATAATTGTATGATTAAGCTAATGACTTATGTTAATCCCATAAAAAATCAATGGTCTTTGGTTAGATGATCATGAAGGTCAATTTACTTTACCAAAACAATAAATTACAAAATATGGAGAAAGTTAATTGGTTTATATTTTCAACTTTTAACGCGATATCTCCAATCTTCAACAACGTTTTCTTCAACTAGACGTTTTCAGTTCATGCCAAAAATCCAATTGGAACGGAAAAAAATTTTCAATTGAAAGGGAATTCTTTGCAATATATAATAATGATGTGATAATATAACCATGGAATCCTGTTCATCATAACTCACCATAAAAAGTGAGAAATTTCTCGAAAAGAACATGTATTTTTAATTTTATAAATGCATTACTCTTGATTGGATGCATTTTCTTAAATTTCGAAAATATTCTTGGCATGATTTAAAAAAAGAGATCTAACAGGACATTGCTAAAAGTATGCTCTTTACTTGCATGAAAAAAGGTTAGGAATTTCATCAAACGCGTCTATGCTCACATGTTTCCTTATATAATAAAATTAAATGAAGTCACACCCAAATCCCAGTACGTAAGAAAAAAAATCTCAGGGAATGGCCTTGTGTGTAATAAAATTTCCCGGCTCGGAGTTTACAAGATGAATGCTATGTAATTCTAAAAGTTTCATAAAGGAATGAAGATGTAGCTTTGTAAATTGACACTTGGAACTGCGTACGTAATGAAACGGAACCTAATGAATTCATGATACATATATAGTATCAAGAATCATACATATAGCAGCTTAAATTATTTTAAATAAAATTCTCATTTTCTACTGAATAACTCATATCGCTCTACTGAAAATTGTTTAAAGAAGCATTATAATTATTCTAAATCATTAACTTTCTTTAAAATATAGAAAGAAATTCAAGAAAAAGTTGTATTTTTCTTTAGTTTAAAGACTTTTTAATGTGCATCTCTATTTTTTTACAATATTTGAGTATACGCATTAGTTTCATAAATTACGCTCTAAACAGATATTAAACAATAATAACAATTAAAAAAGGAACGTTTCACTGAGCATTGTTGAATTATCGAAGATTCATTCAAAAAAAATCGGTATAATATGGTACAGATAGAATTAACTGTTTATTAGTGATAAATTTTCAAACTCTTTTTCCTATTAGTCATTTTTAATACCAAAATTTTTTTGGCATATAATTTTTTTTTAAATTTAGTAATAGATGGTATTATAAAGAAAAGTTTTGTTAATAAAAAATGTGAGAAATATAAAAATACTTCATCTTCGTTCAATAAGAATAAATTCGCGAGATAAATTACGACTGACTAGTAAATGTTTGGGTCATAAAATATTTTATACTTTATTGCAAATTATCTATAGAGACAGTTATTGATAACAGCTTCATAATTAGCATGAAGTTATAATAGTAGATCGAAACGAGACGAGATGTTTAATAACGAACATAATCATTTCCTTCTCTTATCTTATTGCCGGCGCATTCCGCCCAATCCCCGAGGAAAATATAAAGGACTCGTCCGTCATTAGCGAGACGCGCATGTGGATTAATTCCTTCCGCTTTGTGTTAATTACTTGGTTTATTAAACATTTGTAATCCTTTCACTTGGAAAAAGGATTTTTACTTACATACTTTACTACATTCGTTCACGTATTTTTATTGCTACAACCTTAGTTAATAAAGTGTGTAAAATTTGGAAAAAAGAATCTTTGATGTCTGGAAGTATTTTTGAAACTGTCCTTCGATTTGAATGCACGTTATATTTTTTTAACTAAGAACATGTAATGATTCGAAATAATGGCAATTTACTACTCAAAATTTACCCTTAAATTAAATATTCATGTCAATATCGAGTTAAAGCTCGCCTTGGTTAGTCAGTTCACGTCGCTTTGTTTTTTGTTTCCAATATTTTATTATTTGTTTTCGTATTTGCTTGGTGCATATTACGAATGAAAATGACTTTGATCATTGTGGTGGTTAAATATTTATGACTTTTTTAATTTCGAGTTTTTAAATGGAGTATTATTTCGACTTTCTTTTAATTCTTTACCACGACCAAGGTTTCATTGTAATACAATATTTTCAGGTGGGCTATTAGCAAAGATCTTTGCTAATATGTCTCAATACGAAGCATTAAAAATTCAATGTGTACCTCGTACAGTCATTAAATATTCTTTGAAGATTCGTCATTTTACTATGGCATTACGATTAGTAAATGTAGAAAGTTATAATTTCAGTAAAATATATTTTGTTTCCAAAACTAATTCTTTGTTTTAAAATAATCTTTATTCCTAAAAAGTAACGGTATTATAAAACAATATTGTTTTATTTTGAGACCGAAATTTATGCCATCGATATTTTCTCCTATAACATAAATACTAACGTGGTAACTAAAACGACTTTTCCAAATTTTCGGTGCTTGCAAATACACTCAAAATTTTTCTAAATTGTTCATGGGATACAATTCCTACATATCTATTCTCCTTTATTCTAAAAATTCATCAATGTTTTTTTATATCAAGGACACCATTTCTTCTGGAACTCTTGTGCTACCTTTAATTAAATAAACCCTCTCAATTATGAATTATACTCGTACTTGAGAGGGTTTATTTAATTTTCATAATGTTTATTTCCTCGTTCATAACGAAAGGGTTCTGCCTACTTTATTTTTCACAGACATTAATTTGACCCAAAATTACAAAAAATACAAAATTAAGATAATGGTTAACATTTTCTTGTTATCTTGTAGTGAGTCATTTAATATGGTTTCTTCATGATTTTCGGTATAGCAATTTCGGAGGGGGGCTGGAGGCTCCTTGTTTCGCATGCAATAAAAAATTTAGGATGACCCTTTATCCTATTTCTAATTCTTATGTGATTATTTTTAAAAAGTTAGCTGGTGCAAATATGTAAGTTAATAAGATGTATTACTAAGTGTGATTACAATTTTCCACTTGGCGTTGTTTCTAAGAAAACCGTCTGTCAAAATAAGAAAGAAATAAGTACATCGCTTATTCATCGTTTACAGGCTTAAAAACATGACTTAAATTTAAAAAATTATGACGTCTGGAATCATCGCTATATTTTTCCTATAACCTTTGCGTTGCTTTTAAAAACTTTTATTTTTGTCCTGATTTTAAGTTGAGTAGTTTTGAATATGATTTTATCGTATTTTTCAGTACACTTCTGAAAATATAATATATCAAATTTTGAAAAAATTGCCCTTGTAATTAGTTCTTTCACACGATACCACACTCTAAACATAAATTATATTTAAAGAGCAGGGATGAAGTATTTGTAAATACATTAAATTTTTGGTTTAAAAATTGATTATTATGTAACTTGTCATGAGTTTATGCCAAAAAAAACCTAACTGGTTATTGCACTAACCATTTTGGTGTAAAAATGGCGGATATGGAGAAGATTTAGAAATTTAATTACTGTGCAACATTTAGTTTACTCCGTCTGTGCTGTATTATACGGTTTTTTTCGAATAGATCTTTGATAATTCTATACGTTTCTATGGCGTGCTTTTTTAAATATTTTGATTGCTCTTTGACGTTTTCTTATCATGTAATTTATGAAATTAACGATAAATTAGGAAACAGAAATATCATAAGTAAAATAGAGAAGTACTTAAAATAGTTTACAATAAAGAAAAAGAAAATGTTTCAATATATGTCTTCAAAAAAATTAATGGTTTTAAATAAATATGATGTATACAATAAATAATAAAACAATTTTCAGAAGATTGATATCAGCTTTGCAATATAAAATGAGAATTGTGTCGAAAATTATTAACATGGTTATAATCATGACATTTAAACCTGTACATCGATCGTGGATCCATTACATTATATTTCATTACGTATGCGGACATCATACATGTGTCAATACCATTAACGTTTATCAAAAGTCAATTCATGAAGCTTAATTTCCGTTCTTTTGTTAAACTTCTATCATAAATATACGGCATTCGTTTTGTGCAATCTTCGTTTTGGAAACTTCAATACACTCAACAGCATCCCATGAGTTTTTTTTATTTATATATTCTTACATATTATGATTTGGGTAAGTGAGAATATATTTAATTTTATGATTATACATAAGGCAAGACGTGAGCAAAGACAGTCAGTTGTCGTTCTATTATCGAAACTTCATCCAATTTTTGCGATGATTATGGATTCCAATATTAAGATCAAAGGCGAAGAAAGTTTTGCATACATTAAAAAAATATGTGAATACACATCTAAAAGGACATTTTATCTTACGACGAAATAAAGCATAATCTTTTCAAAACTTTTCGTCGCCAGTTTAAGATCTAGTTTCTGGAAGGAAATTAACAAATCGACTAATACTCCCAATGTACATAATTAGTCACCTTCTTTTTTTTTAGTAGGCAGCTTACGTGATAGACAGCTTTGACTACGAAGGGGAATATAATCTTTTCGCCTGTTAGAAATCTGAACGAAATATCTAACAAGGTAGGTGGTGTAGTCTAACGTCAAGTGTAACAAGGCACAAGTCTTGGCAAAAGAAAGATAAAAAAAATCACTGAAAAACATTTATAATATCATAGTCTAGTAGTAGGTTAATTTAAATTTCCCACTTTTCTACGTTTTATAATTATTCATTAAGACTCATTTATGATTTTAAAATATAATTCTATAATAATTTTTGTCACTGAAAGGAATATAAGTTCAATTATTTTATGGCGTAATGAATATATATTTGAGGATATTTGGCCAATGCGAGTAAATAGCCAACTCTATTAGAAATTCTACCCTACATATGAAATTATCTTATAATCTAATTACTATAAATAAATATTCTTGAAATTATACAATAAAATGTATTTCTTTCGTATGTGACACTAACGTGTGAGCATTTAATAGCAAACAACTGACATTATCACTGAGCTAGGGAGGATATAATTAAATTAAGTCGCACATACCCAAGTAATAATAGGTTATACGACAAAAAGCCACAGCAGACGCTCGTGAGAGTAATGGAATATTCGGCTCGGAATTCACAAGCCGAATGCCGTAATATTATGATCGTTTCACAAAGAAACGAGGATATAGTCTCATAAATTGGCGTCTGGGGGCTTTATGCGTAATGAAATATAATGAATATGCGACCTGTTTGTGGGTTCATATGGTATAAATTAAAAGTTTAAAATATTTTCAATACAGTTTTGAATTTATATAACAATAATGATAGTCGTTTAAAATGTCACAAAAGAAAATTAAATTGGCATAGTGGTAAAATTACTATACTACTTTAAATACTTTCCTATAATTTATTATACAGAATCAGAAAATTGTTCCATGATAATCTCAATCAAAATTCTTTTAGATTTTGCATCTTGTAAGGGAACTTTTGATGATCTTGTAGATCATTCACCTATCTTTCTGTCTGTGTGTCCAACCGTTTTTTTCAGATACTGCTTGATGTTGAAACCTTAAATTTATCATAATAATTAAACATACTAACCAGTTTATGTGTTATTAACTAACACCTAAAAATTGTTGCATCGAAACGAATGAAATGAAATGCTCAACAAATTTTCACATTTTTATTACTTTGATTGCAAATACTAGATTTGTTATATGTTTCTAATTTAGACTGGTGAATTGTAAATAATGACATGATTTATTATCTGTAAAAGTGCAAAACAATTTGGGTTATTTCACTCGTCATGACTCAAAACAGATTACTTATTTGCCACCTGAATACGCCAAGATGCGTGATGTTGCATGGGCCAGAAAGAGGGAAGTTGCTAGGCTCCACAGAGACTGCTCCAACCAACACAGAGGAGAAGCGGTGCCACGAGTTCCTAACCATACGGTCTTTATAAAAATATACTTCCAGTATTTGGAAGGTAGCGTATTGAATACTGGCTTTTAGAAGCATTCCATAGTTTCCATTTCCATACTCACTGAAATTGAAAATGATCCAATATTATTTGCACCTAAAATTTAAAGGCTTATTGACGAACTATATTATGTTATTCGTCACGTATTGCGAAGGAAAGATATGAATCCATAAAATGTTCAGTGAGGAAGATTTTGAAAATAAGATGTGATTTTCTCGAGCGATAGCGAAGAGAGTTATGAAACTTTTTGAAAGCACAAAGCAAAGTGACGTATAAAAATTTATGCATTTTAGAATATTTAATAAGAATAAAATCCTACTTCAGGTGAAAATCCAGTTTCCAACATCAATTTTTAGTGAAATTTTGGAGTGGAGTTTGAAACTCTGTATTGGTCCCGTAGAATTATTCTCAAATTTAATTGGAGCGCAATATTTGCAGTTACTGGTAAGCAATTTAAAAGACTTACTAGAATATGGTCCATTAGATGCCCGCTATAAAATATAATATCAGCAAAGTCTGTCTTGCATCATGCACAAATCATACGATAACATATTATTTTTTAAAAGCATTGAACTATATCGATATAATTGCTGTCCGTCTCCGATTGTTTACTATCGTTGATTGAAATAAATAATTCCAAATTGATTCGTACTATCCTAAATGTATCTTATTACTAACCTCCATATGGTTAACATTTAAAAATATCAACACAGAAATTTTAGGGACAAATAATATATTCGAATTTTATAAATTTTTTATACCATGTAGAATTTCAATCGAAAGAAAAATTTACTAGAATTATAAAACTTCCTTTCAAATTTTATTTACGAAATTTCATAAGTAAAATTACTATATCCATGGTTCTAAGTATTAGAATTTTTGAGATATTTTACTCATTTTTACGACATTGAAAAATAAATTGTTAATGAAGTCAAAAAATAATGTTTATATTAGTAAAATTAGTTTTGTAATAATGTTTTATATTCCTCTCTAGTTGAAAATTGTAATAATTGAATATGATAATATTATAATTTTATTTTTTTTTTATAATTATTGCATGAGAATAATTTATTTTAGATATCAATTGAATTTGTTAAACTTGGACATTTGCGACTTGACGTTTTGTCAAATGATTAATAGATCCAATGTTTTTTTTTCTTCTGTATGGCTTTCTGATGTTTAAGTGCCAACAACATTGTATTGCATTTTATTGAAATATGGAAAAACTTTTGTAAAGCATAGAACATTCTAGAAGGAATTTCTGTTGCATTCCTTTTTTAACTAATAAAATTGTCCTTTGTTTTTACGCGCTCTTTTAGCAAAATTTTCCATTCAGTCTTTTCGAAACCTTCTACAAGTATACATCCTTAATTATGTTTCCTGTTGCTTTCGAATTCTCAAAATGGATAATAACTATATATCCTAGTCGCAAAGTTACCTTTAAATATTAAAGTGCGAGGATCTTTAATTGTTTATCCAAGCAGTAAAGTCCTGTGATCAGTTACTTTTAAACTACTGAAGTGCAAGGATTTTTAATTATATATCCTAGCAGTAAGTTCTGTGAGCAGTTACTTTAAACTCGTAAAAAGCTAGGGTAATT
Organism: Druceiella hillmani; assembly: GCA_039881145.1. Taxonomy (NCBI): domain Eukaryota; kingdom Metazoa; phylum Arthropoda; class Insecta; order Lepidoptera; family Hepialidae; genus Druceiella; species Druceiella hillmani. The sequence continues at coordinate 32,549,183 of JAYKKI010000001.1, forward strand.
ATCGTATACCGTAGTTGCAAAATATCAGTTTCTTTGAAGTCTTAGAGAGCCTGAACAATCTACACATCTTATTCGCATGGCCTTGGCAAAACTTTAATTTCAAATCGGACTGTGCTGTGGAACATTAAGTCGAGAAAGTTTTTAAAAAAAAGTCATTAATCCTGATTTAAAGTATGAGTATGAAAAATTAATGAATTGTGTATTTTAAAAATAAAGAAAGAAACTGGTCCTGATTTTTTTATTCAGAAGACATATTTAAAAGGCTTTCTCCAATTCAAATTACATCGTGAATTATCCTGCAGACCAACGACGATCGATCTTCGTATCGGGACTACATGACGATCAGTTTTGAGTCTAGATTCTACATCATCATCTTCAGGGGGCCATCTGGTGGAGCAGCGAAGGACTTCGACAACCATTTTGTTCCCTTATAGTCAATGAATGCCAATTTTTCATACAGATGGCAAATTTTCGTTGGTCGTAAAACAGTAAAGAATTGAGATTCTCTATTTCATTTAACTTAATTTAATTTTTAAAATATTAATTTGAATTTAAAAATTAATTATTATTTACAAAGATTAATTTGTTAAAATATTTTCACTAAAAATATCTTTACACTTCGTAATTCATTTAACTTCATAATATAATTCATTCATCTCATTTAACTTCATAATATAATTCATTCATCATAATATAATTCATCCATTCAATTAAGATATTCTGTCAGATTTTAAATTTTTTTAAATTTTTATTTTCTTATGGCATTCTGCTATTGATACGCGATTCGCCATAACATCATTTTATGGTCCGAGTCGTACGCATATCAGCCCAGATATTCACAATAATTACTGATTTTGAATTTAATTGATTATCCGGACCTCGAACATTATTGCATGGTTCTTTGATAACCGGATATATATATATATATATATATATATATATATATATATATATATATATATTTCGGGCCAGCATTAAATATTTATATTTAGCCTAATTTGCTTTTATATTTGGTTGTGTGCGAATATAGCACAATTAATATATGACATTATTACTTGGTAGAATATTTATTCAATTGAGGTCGATATACGTAAATTGATATAAGCATATACAATAGTTATTACGATATTGGAAATTCGTAGAATTATTTAACAAATTTTAGAGATCTTTTAAAAATTTTATTTCTCGAATTTAATTAACTACATTCCACTTGAATTTTCTCTTATTTTTATAACACGTTTTTTTCTCAAGATGGGTAAGCAATTTTTAACGTTGACCGCAAAAAAAAAGTTTGTTCGCGCGTATTACGCATTTGCATAGTAAGTCCCTGGAGATAAAGAGCTTTGATTCGAGGAGCATCGAAACGTTCATACAGCAATCGGAAATGTTGGACGAAATGCGTAATGAATTTGCAACCGTTATAGATAGCATAGTTGACTGCAAACTAACAACGAATCCGAATAGTGAAGCATGCTAGATGCTTATGATGATTTATATTTGCGGGTGAAGCGCACGTGAAATACGTTATTGCAAACTATTAAAACTGTACCCCCGAATAAATTAGCGAATGATAGTGTATGAAATGCATCATTAAATTACCGCCGATTGAATTACCTACTTTCGATGGAAAAATGGCAAAATGGGCCAAATTTTATAAGTCATTTAAATCGAATATTCACGAGAATAATAGATTAACCGATTCCCAGCGCGTACAATATTTAGTGGGTAAACTTACTGAAAGCGTTTTGAAGGTTATCGCTGGTTTCGTACCAACAGGAGAAACGTACCCGATAATTTGGGAAAATTTGGTTAAAAATATCAAGATAGGCGTGTATTGGGAACGCTTTATCTAAAAAACATACTGGATTCTAAAGGTTGTACAAATAACAAACAACTGAAACAACTGAAATTTGATCATTTGACATATTTTATTCTCTTGCATTGTGCTCTGAGAAAATTAGATTCGCAAATTAATTTTATTTAATCACTTTAGTGCAAGGCCAAATCAAGATTTTGGAACGGTCTAAACAATTGAACTCAGTTCAGTTAGTAAGTACGGTTACCGATAAGTCCTAGCGTTCAAATATTTTTTTTAATAATAGGCCGTTGCGTACTCCGTTGAGCAAATCTTTTATGGCCAGTAGTCAAAATAAGGATATTTCGAAATTTTCATTCATTTTGTTAAGAACTTAAAATCACCACAAGAGCGTTATGAATATGCAAAATCTAAAAATCTTTGTGTGAATTGTTTACGAGGTTTGCACTTGAATAGTCAGTGCAAATTTTCTCTGGGATGTGAATTATACAGAAGACGACATCATACATTTTTGCATTTTTGTAAAGAAAATAAAATAAATTCAAACGCACGTATACATACGTTGAATATGGATTCCGATAATGGAATATCATCGCGAGTCACTTGTTTGGCAAATTCAAATGATAATAACGTATCGCAACGACCCGATAATTCGACGGTATCGTTTTGTTACGAGATTAAACCGAATAATAATACTTTATTATCAACAGCACAAGTTTATACAAAAACGAATAATCGAAAAATGATAATAAGATGTTTGATCGATAATGGTTCACAAAACCATTTAATTACAACAAAGTGTTGTATAAAACTTAATTTTCCAATATCTTCTTTGAGTGACTCCTTCGTAACTGGAATAGGTTCATCGTCTCGTCCTATATCGGTCATGTTACTTTAGAAATTGAGTCTCGTGTGTATCCACATTCATGCACTTGTAGTCGATTCTATCACCGATAAACTGCCGACTCATTATATAGATAAAATGACATGGGTTATATAAATAATATACCTTTTGCGGATTTGACCTAGAATATTCCTGGGGATGTGGATGTGGTTTTAGGTGCACAGTTATTCCCACATATTTATTTATGGAATAAAATAGAATCAGGAACGGGTGCTGCTTCAGCTTTATCGACCATATTTGGATATATTTTAATGAGGGACTGCTATGACAAATCACGCCAAATAACTACTTCGTTTACTACGCGTAATTATCATAACGTAGTGAAAAAATGTAGCCAATTAAATAAAATACTTAACTTACGTTCTTTAAATCTTAAGAAGACGAAATATGAAAATTTGGTTAATACGTCTGTATCCCGATTTGAAAATGAAAGGTATTCTATTGTTTTGTCGTTTAACAAGAGATTTAATGGACCTAGAAATTATATTCCCAGAGTCACCCAATTGAGCGATAGTCGTAAAAATATCCGCGGTAACAATTCTGTTAATAACACTTCATTGCCCAAGTCTCAGATTAATAAAACAATCGGTATCGATAGGCACACTTATGTTTTACATAATAAAAAATCATACAAGTATAATAGAATTATTAATACAAATTATTCATTTGAGTCTCTGTCAAGGCAGTATCATAGACGAGATTCAAAAACTTTAAATAATAATTCTAATATAATTGGAATGGAAAGAAGGCATGCATTTATAAATAGTTTTAATGACCGCCATCGTAATAATTTCGATTATAAAATGTTCTATCAACGGTAAGTTAAAAATAGAATATATGTTTCAAAAACGATGTAGTATAACACTGTTGTATTCCACCGAATAGGATAACTGAATATCAAGCAGCTTGTCAAATCGTACATTAATATGAATTTTTCATAATCGAACGATTTAAAAAAAAAACTGGAGTTGCCAGTAACTTTTACAATGTACATATATTGGTTCCGTAGTTATTCTCAGAAAGGTTTTGTTCGATTAGTATTTTAAATAATAGACATTACTTTACCTAGATAATTCGAAATTATTTTTTTTCTCATTATGTAAATTATTTAATTTCTTTTTTGCGCGAATTGAAACTAAATGATATATCTTTAATGACATATATCTCTTTATGATAAACATTATCCCTTTACGACACGTATAAAGTTTACTTATATATTAGATATATTGAATATATTGTTTTGACTTGCACTTTGTAAGGAAGTCAAAGTGTCTGAGATATATATTTTTAAATTTTTTTTAACATGCTCTATAGGAAATTCAACTGTCGGACATATTTTTTGACTTGTATTCTTTTTAAAGGAAATCTTAAATATTATTTTCTTCTTGAATTTATAAGATAAGTCAACAATTTTTAAATCTGTTTAATTAATGTAATTTTTTATTTAATCTCTAAAGAATTCATGTAACTTTAGTCGTTTTATTTCACGACGCGGTCCGGTTTACTATTTATATTCTGATAATGGTACTAATTTCATAGGTGCTAAGATGCATTTAAATGAGCTTCATAAATTTTTTCATTGAATTTGAGTTTTAATCTGTATTTGAGTGTTCTTAATGGTAGACATATTGAATGGAAAGTGATTCCGCCCCGCGTTCCCCATTTCGGTGGATTATGAGAATCGAATAAGAGTTGAAAGACTTTTGTATCGGGTAATTGGAACTGTGGTAATGGTAGACCAAGAAGAGGTACCACCTTTAAGATGGTCAATAGGTGTCATCGTGACAATCCATCCATACAGATAAAGTAGTCAGTGTTGTTAAAGTGAAAACAAAGTTTGGAACATTTAAACGTCCAGTAGTGAAATTATATCATTCACTACCAACTGAATAATATTTGAGTATATTTATCTATTCTTTGGTATTTTGAAAATTCTACGAATTTCCAAAGGCGGGGAGGATGGTTGAAAATTATAATAATCAAAATGATAATATTTTATATTTTATTTTTTTTTTAATTATTGCATGAGAATAATTTATTTTAGATATCAATTAAGTTTGCTAATCTTAATTTCATCGCCACCTGTGTGAGGAATGATATTTGCGACTTGACGTTTTGTCAATTGATTAATAGTTCCAATGTTTTTTTTCATCTGTATGGCTTTCTAATGTTTAAGTGCCAACATTTTATTGCATTTTATTGAAATATGGAAAAACTTTTGTAAAGCATAGAACATTCTAGAAGGAATTTCTGTTGCATTCCTTTTTTAACTAATAAAATTGTCCTTTGTTTTTACGCGCTCTTTTAGCAAAATTTTCCATTCAGTCTTTTCGAAACCTTCTACAAGTATACATCCTTAATTATGTTTCCTGTTGCTTTCGAATTCTCAAAATGGATAATAACTATATATCCTAGTCGCAAAGTTACCTTTAAATATTAAAGTGCGAGGATCTTTAATTGTTTATCCAAGCAGTAAAGTCCTGTGATCAGTTACTTTTAAACTACTGAAGTGCAAGGATTTTTAATTATATATCCTAGCAGTAAGTTCTGTGAGCAGTTACTTTAAACTCGTAAAAAGCTAGGGTAATTATCGTATACCGTAGTTGCAAAATATCAGTTTCTTTGAAGTCTTAGAGAGCCTGAACAATCTACACATCTTATTCGCATGGCCTTGGCAAAACTTTAATTTCAAATCGGACTGTGCTGTGGAACATTAAGTCGAGAAAGTTTTTAAAAAAAAGTCATTAATCCTGATTTAAAGTATGAGTATGAAAAATTAATGAATTGTGTATTTTAAAAATAAAGAAAGAAACTGGTCCTGATTTTTTTATTCAGAAGACATATTTAAAAGGCTTTCTCCAATTCAAATTACATCGTGAATTATCCTGCAGACCAACGACGATCGATCTTCGTATCGGGACTACATGACGATCAGTTTTGAGTCTAGATTCTACATCATCATCTTCAGGGGGCCATCTGGTGGAGCAGCGAAGGACTTCGACAACCATTTTGTTCCCTTATAGTCAATGAATGCCAATTTTTCATACAGATGGCAAATTTTCGTTGGTCGTAAAACAGTAAAGAATTGAGATTCTCTATTTCATTTAACTTAATTTAATTTTTAAAATATTAATTTGAATTTAAAAATTAATTATTATTTACAAAGATTAATTTGTTAAAATATTTTCACTAAAAATATCTTTACACTTCGTAATTCATTTAACTTCATAATATAATTCATTCATCTCATTTAACTTCATAATATAATTCATTCATCATAATATAATTCATCCATTCAATTAAGATATTCTGTCAGATTTTAAATTTTTTTAAATTTTTATTTTCTTATGGCATTCTGCTATTGATACGCGATTCGCCATAACATCATTTTATGGTCCGAGTCGTACGCATATCAGCCCAGATATTCACAATAATTACTGATTTTGAATTTAATTGATTATCCGGACCTCGAACATTATTGCATGGTTCTTTGATAACCGGATATATATATATATATATATATATATATATATATATATATATATATATTTCGGGCCAGCATTAAATATTTATATTTAGCCTAATTTGCTTTTATATTTGGTTGTGTGCGAATATAGCACAATTAATATATGACATTATTACTTGGTAGAATATTTATTCAATTGAGGTCGATATACGTAAATTGATATAAGCATATACAATAGTTATTACGATATTGGAAATTCGTAGAATTATTTAACAAATTTTAGAGATCTTTTAAAAATTTTATTTCTCGAATTTAATTAACTACATTCCACTTGAATTTTCTCTTATTTTTATAACACGTTTTTTTCTCAAGATGGGTAAGCAATTTTTAACGTTGACCGCAAAAAAAAAGTTTGTTCGCGCGTATTACGCATTTGCATAGTAAGTCCCTGGAGATAAAGAGCTTTGATTCGAGGAGCATCGAAACGTTCATACAGCAATCGGAAATGTTGGACGAAATGCGTAATGAATTTGCAACCGTTATAGATAGCATAGTTGACTGCAAACTAACAACGAATCCGAATAGTGAAGCATGCTAGATGCTTATGATGATTTATATTTGCGGGTGAAGCGCACGTGAAATACGTTATTGCAAACTATTAAAACTGTACCCCCGAATAAATTAGCGAATGATAGTGTATGAAATGCATCATTAAATTACCGCCGATTGAATTACCTACTTTCGATGGAAAAATGGCAAAATGGGCCAAATTTTATAAGTCATTTAAATCGAATATTCACGAGAATAATAGATTAACCGATTCCCAGCGCGTACAATATTTAGTGGGTAAACTTACTGAAAGCGTTTTGAAGGTTATCGCTGGTTTCGTACCAACAGGAGAAACGTACCCGATAATTTGGGAAAATTTGGTTAAAAATATCAAGATAGGCGTGTATTGGGAACGCTTTATCTAAAAAACATACTGGATTCTAAAGGTTGTACAAATAACAAACAACTGAAACAACTGAAATTTGATCATTTGACATATTTTATTCTCTTGCATTGTGCTCTGAGAAAATTAGATTCGCAAATTAATTTTATTTAATCACTTTAGTGCAAGGCCAAATCAAGATTTTGGAACGGTCTAAACAATTGAACTCAGTTCAGTTAGTAAGTACGGTTACCGATAAGTCCTAGCGTTCAAATATTTTTTTTAATAATAGGCCGTTGCGTACTCCGTTGAGCAAATCTTTTATGGCCAGTAGTCAAAATAAGGATATTTCGAAATTTTCATTCATTTTGTTAAGAACTTAAAATCACCACAAGAGCGTTATGAATATGCAAAATCTAAAAATCTTTGTGTGAATTGTTTACGAGGTTTGCACTTGAATAGTCAGTGCAAATTTTCTCTGGGATGTGAATTATACAGAAGACGACATCATACATTTTTGCATTTTTGTAAAGAAAATAAAATAAATTCAAACGCACGTATACATACGTTGAATATGGATTCCGATAATGGAATATCATCGCGAGTCACTTGTTTGGCAAATTCAAATGATAATAACGTATCGCAACGACCCGATAATTCGACGGTATCGTTTTGTTACGAGATTAAACCGAATAATAATACTTTATTATCAACAGCACAAGTTTATACAAAAACGAATAATCGAAAAATGATAATAAGATGTTTGATCGATAATGGTTCACAAAACCATTTAATTACAACAAAGTGTTGTATAAAACTTAATTTTCCAATATCTTCTTTGAGTGACTCCTTCGTAACTGGAATAGGTTCATCGTCTCGTCCTATATCGGTCATGTTACTTTAGAAATTGAGTCTCGTGTGTATCCACATTCATGCACTTGTAGTCGATTCTATCACCGATAAACTGCCGACTCATTATATAGATAAAATGACATGGGTTATATAAATAATATACCTTTTGCGGATTTGACCTAGAATATTCCTGGGGATGTGGATGTGGTTTTAGGTGCACAGTTATTCCCACATATTTATTTATGGAATAAAATAGAATCAGGAACGGGTGCTGCTTCAGCTTTATCGACCATATTTGGATATATTTTAATGAGGGACTGCTATGACAAATCACGCCAAATAACTACTTCGTTTACTACGCGTAATTATCATAACGTAGTGAAAAAATGTAGCCAATTAAATAAAATACTTAACTTACGTTCTTTAAATCTTAAGAAGACGAAATATGAAAATTTGGTTAATACGTCTGTATCCCGATTTGAAAATGAAAGGTATTCTATTGTTTTGTCGTTTAACAAGAGATTTAATGGACCTAGAAATTATATTCCCAGAGTCACCCAATTGAGCGATAGTCGTAAAAATATCCGCGGTAACAATTCTGTTAATAACACTTCATTGCCCAAGTCTCAGATTAATAAAACAATCGGTATCGATAGGCACACTTATGTTTTACATAATAAAAAATCATACAAGTATAATAGAATTATTAATACAAATTATTCATTTGAGTCTCTGTCAAGGCAGTATCATAGACGAGATTCAAAAACTTTAAATAATAATTCTAATATAATTGGAATGGAAAGAAGGCATGCATTTATAAATAGTTTTAATGACCGCCATCGTAATAATTTCGATTATAAAATGTTCTATCAACGGTAAGTTAAAAATAGAATATATGTTTCAAAAACGATGTAGTATAACACTGTTGTATTCCACCGAATAGGATAACTGAATATCAAGCAGCTTGTCAAATCGTACATTAATATGAATTTTTCATAATCGAACGATTTAAAAAAAAAACTGGAGTTGCCAGTAACTTTTACAATGTACATATATTGGTTCCGTAGTTATTCTCAGAAAGGTTTTGTTCGATTAGTATTTTAAATAATAGACATTACTTTACCTAGATAATTCGAAATTATTTTTTTTCTCATTATGTAAATTATTTAATTTCTTTTTTGCGCGAATTGAAACTAAATGATATATCTTTAATGACATATATCTCTTTATGATAAACATTATCCCTTTACGACACGTATAAAGTTTACTTATATATTAGATATATTGAATATATTGTTTTGACTTGCACTTTGTAAGGAAGTCAAAGTGTCTGAGATATATATTTTTAAATTTTTTTTAACATGCTCTATAGGAAATTCAACTGTCGGACATATTTTTTGACTTGTATTCTTTTTAAAGGAAATCTTAAATATTATTTTCTTCTTGAATTTATAAGATAAGTCAACAATTTTTAAATCTGTTTAATTAATGTAATTTTTTATTTAATCTCTAAAGAATTCATGTAACTTTAGTCGTTTTATTTCACGACGCGGTCCGGTTTACTATTTATATTCTGATAATGGTACTAATTTCATAGGTGCTAAGATGCATTTAAATGAGCTTCATAAATTTTTTCATTGAATTTGAGTTTTAATCTGTATTTGAGTGTTCTTAATGGTAGACATATTGAATGGAAAGTGATTCCGCCCCGCGTTCCCCATTTCGGTGGATTATGAGAATCGAATAAGAGTTGAAAGACTTTTGTATCGGGTAATTGGAACTGTGGTAATGGTAGACCAAGAAGAGGTACCACCTTTAAGATGGTCAATAGGTGTCATCGTGACAATCCATCCATACAGATAAAGTAGTCAGTGTTGTTAAAGTGAAAACAAAGTTTGGAACATTTAAACGTCCAGTAGTGAAATTATATCATTCACTACCAACTGAATAATATTTGAGTATATTTATCTATTCTTTGGTATTTTGAAAATTCTACGAATTTCCAAAGGCGGGGAGGATGGTTGAAAATTATAATAATCAAAATGATAATATTTTATATTTTATTTTTTTTTTAATTATTGCATGAGAATAATTTATTTTAGATATCAATTAAGTTTGCTAATCTTAATTTCATCGCCACCTGTGTGAGGAATGATATTTGCGACTTGACGTTTTGTCAATTGATTAATAGTTCCAATGTTTTTTTTCATCTGTATGGCTTTCTAATGTTTAAGTGCCAACATTTTATTGCATTTTATTGAAATATGGAAAAACTTTTGTAAAGCATAGAACATTCTAGAAGGAATTTCTGTTGCATTCCTTTTTTAACTAATAAAATTGTCCTTTGTTTTTACGCGCTCTTTTAGCAAAATTTTCCATTCAGTCTTTTCGAAACCTTCTACAAGTATACATCCTTAATTATGTTTCCTGTTGCTTTCGAATTCTCAAAATGGATAATAACTATATATCCTAGTCGCAAAGTTACCTTTAAATATTAAAGTGCGAGGATCTTTAATTGTTTATCCAAGCAGTAAAGTCCTGTGATCAGTTACTTTTAAACTACTGAAGTGCAAGGATTTTTAATTATATATCCTAGCAGTAAGTTCTGTGAGCAGTTACTTTAAACTCGTAAAAAGCTAGGGTAATTATCGTATACCGTAGTTGCAAAATATCAGTTTCTTTGAAGTCTTAGAGAGCCTGAACAATCTACACATCTTATTCGCATGGCCTTGGCAAAACTTTAATTTCAAATCGGACTGTGCTGTGGAACATTAAGTCGAGAAAGTTTTTAAAAAAAAGTCATTAATCCTGATTTAAAGTATGAGTATGAAAAATTAATGAATTGTGTATTTTAAAAATAAAGAAAGAAACTGGTCCTGATTTTTTTATTCAGAAGACATATTTAAAAGGCTTTCTCCAATTCAAATTACATCGTGAATTATCCTGCAGACCAACGACGATCGATCTTCGTATCGGGACTACATGACGATCAGTTTTGAGTCTAGATTCTACATCATCATCTTCAGGGGGCCATCTGGTGGAGCAGCGAAGGACTTCGACAACCATTTTGTTCCCTTATAGTCAATGAATGCCAATTTTTCATACAGATGGCAAATTTTCGTTGGTCGTAAAACAGTAAAGAATTGAGATTCTCTATTTCATTTAACTTAATTTAATTTTTAAAATATTAATTTGAATTTAAAAATTAATTATTATTTACAAAGATTAATTTGTTAAAATATTTTCACTAAAAATATCTTTACACTTCGTAATTCATTTAACTTCATAATATAATTCATTCATCTCATTTAACTTCATAATATAATTCATTCATCATAATATAATTCATCCATTCAATTAAGATATTCTGTCAGATTTTAAATTTTTTTAAATTTTTATTTTCTTATGGCATTCTGCTATTGATACGCGATTCGCCATAACATCATTTTATGGTCCGAGTCGTACGCATATCAGCCCAGATATTCACAATAATTACTGATTTTGAATTTAATTGATTATCCGGACCTCGAACATTATTGCATGGTTCTTTGATAACCGGATATATATATATATATATATATATATATATATATATATATATATATATATTCGGGCCAGCATTAAATATTTATATTTAGCCTAATTTGCTTTTATATTTGGTTGTGTGCGAATATAGCACAATTAATATATGACATTATTACTTGGTAGAATATTTATTCAATTGAGGTCGATATACGTAAATTGATATAAGCATATACAATAGTTATTACGATATTGGAAATTCGTAGAATTATTTAACAAATTTTAGAGATCTTTTAAAAATTTTATTTCTCGAATTTAATTAACTACATTCCACTTGAATTTTCTCTTATTTTTATAACACGTTTTTTTCTCAAGATGGGTAAGCAATTTTTAACGTTGACCGCAAAAAAAAAGTTTGTTCGCGCGTATTACGCATTTGCATAGTAAGTCCCTGGAGATAAAGAGCTTTGATTCGAGGAGCATCGAAACGTTCATACAGCAATCGGAAATGTTGGACGAAATGCGTAATGAATTTGCAACCGTTATAGATAGCATAGTTGACTGCAAACTAACAACGAATCCGAATAGTGAAGCATGCTAGATGCTTATGATGATTTATATTTGCGGGTGAAGCGCACGTGAAATACGTTATTGCAAACTATTAAAACTGTACCCCCGAATAAATTAGCGAATGATAGTGTATGAAATGCATCATTAAATTACCGCCGATTGAATTACCTACTTTCGATGGAAAAATGGCAAAATGGGCCAAATTTTATAAGTCATTTAAATCGAATATTCACGAGAATAATAGATTAACCGATTCCCAGCGCGTACAATATTTAGTGGGTAAACTTACTGAAAGCGTTTTGAAGGTTATCGCTGGTTTCGTACCAACAGGAGAAACGTACCCGATAATTTGGGAAAATTTGGTTAAAAATATCAAGATAGGCGTGTATTGGGAACGCTTTATCTAAAAAACATACTGGATTCTAAAGGTTGTACAAATAACAAACAACTGAAACAACTGAAATTTGATCATTTGACATATTTTATTCTCTTGCATTGTGCTCTGAGAAAATTAGATTCGCAAATTAATTTTATTTAATCACTTTAGTGCAAGGCCAAATCAAGATTTTGGAACGGTCTAAACAATTGAACTCAGTTCAGTTAGTAAGTACGGTTACCGATAAGTCCTAGCGTTCAAATATTTTTTTTAATAATAGGCCGTTGCGTACTCCGTTGAGCAAATCTTTTATGGCCAGTAGTCAAAATAAGGATATTTCGAAATTTTCATTCATTTTGTTAAGAACTTAAAATCACCACAAGAGCGTTATGAATATGCAAAATCTAAAAATCTTTGTGTGAATTGTTTACGAGGTTTGCACTTGAATAGTCAGTGCAAATTTTCTCTGGGATGTGAATTATACAGAAGACGACATCATACATTTTTGCATTTTTGTAAAGAAAATAAAATAAATTCAAACGCACGTATACATACGTTGAATATGGATTCCGATAATGGAATATCATCGCGAGTCACTTGTTTGGCAAATTCAAATGATAATAACGTATCGCAACGACCCGATAATTCGACGGTATCGTTTTGTTACGAGATTAAACCGAATAATAATACTTTATTATCAACAGCACAAGTTTATACAAAAACGAATAATCGAAAAATGATAATAAGATGTTTGATCGATAATGGTTCACAAAACCATTTAATTACAACAAAGTGTTGTATAAAACTTAATTTTCCAATATCTTCTTTGAGTGACTCCTTCGTAACTGGAATAGGTTCATCGTCTCGTCCTATATCGGTCATGTTACTTTAGAAATTGAGTCTCGTGTGTATCCACATTCATGCACTTGTAGTCGATTCTATCACCGATAAACTGCCGACTCATTATATAGATAAAATGACATGGGTTATATAAATAATATACCTTTTGCGGATTTGACCTAGAATATTCCTGGGGATGTGGATGTGGTTTTAGGTGCACAGTTATTCCCACATATTTATTTATGGAATAAAATAGAATCAGGAACGGGTGCTGCTTCAGCTTTATCGACCATATTTGGATATATTTTAATGAGGGACTGCTATGACAAATCACGCCAAATAACTACTTCGTTTACTACGCGTAATTATCATAACGTAGTGAAAAAATGTAGCCAATTAAATAAAATACTTAACTTACGTTCTTTAAATCTTAAGAAGACGAAATATGAAAATTTGGTTAATACGTCTGTATCCCGATTTGAAAATGAAAGGTATTCTATTGTTTTGTCGTTTAACAAGAGATTTAATGGACCTAGAAATTATATTCCCAGAGTCACCCAATTGAGCGATAGTCGTAAAAATATCCGCGGTAACAATTCTGTTAATAACACTTCATTGCCCAAGTCTCAGATTAATAAAACAATCGGTATCGATAGGCACACTTATGTTTTACATAATAAAAAATCATACAAGTATAATAGAATTATTAATACAAATTATTCATTTGAGTCTCTGTCAAGGCAGTATCATAGACGAGATTCAAAAACTTTAAATAATAATTCTAATATAATTGGAATGGAAAGAAGGCATGCATTTATAAATAGTTTTAATGACCGCCATCGTAATAATTTCGATTATAAAATGTTCTATCAACGGTAAGTTAAAAATAGAATATATGTTTCAAAAACGATGTAGTATAACACTGTTGTATTCCACCGAATAGGATAACTGAATATCAAGCAGCTTGTCAAATCGTACATTAATATGAATTTTTCATAATCGAACGATTTAAAAAAAAAACTGGAGTTGCCAGTAACTTTTACAATGTACATATATTGGTTCCGTAGTTATTCTCAGAAAGGTTTTGTTCGATTAGTATTTTAAATAATAGACATTACTTTACCTAGATAATTCGAAATTATTTTTTTTCTCATTATGTAAATTATTTAATTTCTTTTTTGCGCGAATTGAAACTAAATGATATATCTTTAATGACATATATCTCTTTATGATAAACATTATCCCTTTACGACACGTATAAAGTTTACTTATATATTAGATATATTGAATATATTGTTTTGACTTGCACTTTGTAAGGAAGTCAAAGTGTCTGAGATATATATTTTTAAATTTTTTTTAACATGCTCTATAGGAAATTCAACTGTCGGACATATTTTTTGACTTGTATTCTTTTTAAAGGAAATCTTAAATATTATTTTCTTCTTGAATTTATAAGATAAGTCAACAATTTTTAAATCTGTTTAATTAATGTAATTTTTTATTTAATCTCTAAAGAATTCATGTAACTTTAGTCGTTTTATTTCACGACGCGGTCCGGTTTACTATTTATATTCTGATAATGGTACTAATTTCATAGGTGCTAAGATGCATTTAAATGAGCTTCATAAATTTTTTCATTGAATTTGAGTTTTAATCTGTATTTGAGTGTTCTTAATGGTAGACATATTGAATGGAAAGTGATTCCGCCCCGCGTTCCCCATTTCGGTGGATTATGAGAATCGAATAAGAGTTGAAAGACTTTTGTATCGGGTAATTGGAACTGTGGTAATGGTAGACCAAGAAGAGGTACCACCTTTAAGATGGTCAATAGGTGTCATCGTGACAATCCATCCATACAGATAAAGTAGTCAGTGTTGTTAAAGTGAAAACAAAGTTTGGAACATTTAAACGTCCAGTAGTGAAATTATATCATTCACTACCAACTGAATAATATTTGAGTATATTTATCTATTCTTTGGTATTTTGAAAATTCTACGAATTTCCAAAGGCGGGGAGGATGGTTGAAAATTATAATAATCAAAATGATAATATTTTATATTTTATTTTTTTTTTAATTATTGCATGAGAATAATTTATTTTAGATATCAATTAAGTTTGCTAATCTTAATTTCATCGCCACCTGTGTGAGGAATGATATTTGCGACTTGACGTTTTGTCAATTGATTAATAGTTCCAATGTTTTTTTTCATCTGTATGGCTTTCTAATGTTTAAGTGCCAACATTTTATTGCATTTTATTGAAATATGGAATAATTTTTGTAAGGCATAGAACATTCTCGAAGGAATTTCTGTTGTATTCCTTCTTTTAAATAATAATATTATCCTTTGTTTGTATGCGCTCTTTCAGCAAAATTTTCCAGTCAGTCTTTTCTAAACCTTCTGCAAGTATAACATCGTTAATTATTTTTTCTGTTGCTTTCGAGTTCTCAACAGGCATGGATAATAACTATATATCCTAGCCGCAAAGTTACTTTTAAATATTAAAGTGCGAGGACCTTTAATTGTATATTCAAGCAGTAAAGTCCTGTGATCAGTTACTTTTAAACTATTGAAGTGCGAGGATTTTTAATTATATATCCTAGCAGTAAGTTCTGTGAGAAGTTACTTTAAACTCGTAAAAGGCTAGGGTAATTATTGTATACCGTAGCTGAAAAATATCAGTTTCTTTGAACTCTTAGAGAGAGTGAACAATCTACACATCTTAGCCCTATGGCCTTGGCAAAACTTTAATTTTAAATCGGACTGTGCTATGGAACATTAATTCGAGAAAGTTCTATATCCTGATTTAAAGTATGAGTATAAGAAAATAATTTCTTGGTTTAATTAGGTATTATTAAATCAATATTCGTAGTTTGACTAATAATAAGTAACATTTTCAACACGGCTTATCTTGCAGGATAATTAAAAAAAAATAATAATATTAAAGTAATGATCGAAAATGTACAAAAATATGCTCAAAGACATGGCAAAATGACAAAACAGTTATCTTCCCAGTCGGTCCCAAATATGCATGTAGCGTATTTTTAGGAAAACGAACACATATTAAATGTCAATTTAAAGTTTACTTTTTAGTCCTGAAGTAAACTTTTGGTATGCCGTGAAAAACTTTAAAAAGGGGAAGAGGGAATAAGTAATAACTTGACAAAATTAATATCTTATTGTCGGATCTTCCTTGTTAATCGTCAGTTAAAATAGTTTTGTGTAGTTAATACCACCTTTTTTCTTTAAGTTTGTGGCCACACTTTTTCTATTTTTTTTGGATTGTTTTTTTTTCGTTTCAAGATAATGCCGAATTATCAACTTATTCTATCAAATATTTAGCTGGAGGCTGGTATTTAAGGATAACGATCTAAATATTTATTGCTTTCTTTTTAAGAAGAAACAGTTTAAGGGCTAAAAGTATTTTTACCGATTAAAATTTTAGTATAGGGGTTAAAAGTATATTTACCGATTTCAATCTTTGGATAAATTTTTCACACCGTCACAATGTAATACTACATTGGAGAAAAAAATTCGAAATATTTTTCATTACAAATTTCCTTCAAACAAAAGTGACTACACTTTAAAATTTTCAATTTTTAAATCATATTTTACTTATTTGAATTTAAGATATAATGATTCAAATAGAAAAAAATCAAGCAAGTCAATTAATTTTTAAAACTGCTTTCCGATAGAGTACCACGCCGGGGCGTACTTACAATGCGGAGATGTTATGAAGGCAAAGATTGGAAAATTTAGTTTATTTTCTTTTATTAAATATTTATTTTTATTTTATGCATATCATAAGATAAAAATCGCTTGAAGTATAAATCATGTTACGATAAAACTAATTACTAAACATAAAAAATATGTGCGAGGTAACTTAAAGAATAAATAACAGTTGACATAGTAAGAATTCATTATGTTCTCATTCGCTACCAATATAATCGTGTTACATTCAAATATTTCGGCATTCGACATTTTAATAATTATCACAGAGTGATGATTTATCCCGTAACTCAGAAACAAAATAGTCCAGAGTCGCACGGTTCACAGATTATATTCAATAGTACTCACGTAAAAAAATAGGCTATGAGATTTATATTGATAATAGCTTCGTAAGTTTTATGTTGATAACATTATCACAGATGTTTCGTGTATAATCATTATATAGCTGACTTTAAATAATATCAGGCATAAGTGATTAAAAAATTGAGTCAATGGCATTTGAATTTGGACTAGCAAATTCAAAGATCGAAATTTTATTCCTTGGGTTTTTTCCTATCACATTTTTTATAAGGAATACTAAAAAATTAACTTGTAGTGCAAATACCAAGATTATTCCATTAAAAGAAAAGTGATATACGCACACACACGCACGCACGTACGCACGCACGCATCACGTGCGCTCGCACGCACGCACATAATCACGATCATTCATCACAATCACGACCTGTTATTTAACACTTCATTAAACTTACGTTTTCCCACTGACTTTTAGTATTGCCATTTTTGGTTTTATTATTGGCAGCAAATATAAAATAGGAAAATTATTAATTTTTTTGGGATAGGTGCCAAATCTAATAAAAATATCCACATTTAATTAGGAAATAGAAAGTTAGATTGGTTGATTTGTTGTTTCGTTTTTTTTTGGGTTGGCACAAACATCACTTTTAATTATTGTGTTTATTTCTTATCATTTCATTCAAAACAAGATTAATTCTTGCGGTCGATTTATATTTTGTAAAGGGAAATTATATAAATAGATAAATCTCTGCTTGGTATCATAATTATCATATTACAAATATACTATAAAATTGGAGATTGGCAAGTGGAGACTTTGTACATAATAATGTGGATCGTAATGCTTATTACGTGATTTATTATTTTAACTGTACATTTGTTTACTATTCAACTATCCCATAAAACTTAATAATTTAAAAATAATTTTAACGCAATATTGAAAATTTATTTCCGAATTAAACATATTTGTGAAATTGCTTTAATAGCTGTCAAAATTATATTTAATAACTAATGCATTTTAAATAATGTTACCACTGCCTGCAAAGGTGAACATACATAAAACTATATCTGAAAAATATGTTATACTTAATAAGTAATGAGACCTACCTCTACCCGACTTTTCAAAGAAACGATTTCAGTTACCACACGAAAAAGAATGTATAACACAGTATTCAAGAATTATATACAATTTAGGCTGATCCATTTGTTTTTATTAATTATTTTTGTAGGTTTCTTTAATTTCCAAAAAGTGGCAGGGGAGTATTAGTCGTCAAAATAATGCTTAAAAATAATCATATGGAAATGTCAGTAGGAGTGAATTTAGAACATGGCTTATTTTTTTATTCCATATATCTAGTGTAGGGGTATTTTTTGAAAGAGTAATAGGATATACTACCTAAAATTATGAAAAAATATATTGACATTTGTTTTTCGTAAATTTTCCTGAGAAATAAACTGAAAAACATGTATGTCAATAATACTTACAGATATAACGTAAAAAATATACTTCCATTCTCCACCTCTACCTCCCCCTTATTCCCGAAACTATTTAACCTATAATTTTGAGAAAATAGGGTTTTAGAAACATACGCAAAGGATATATGAACTAAAGCGGTTGTGAATGATTGATAGTCGTAAATAACTTAACAGGAATACTATATATCTTCAAGTGTTTCTAAGAGTTCATTTGTGTATGGAACTTTTACGGTGCGAGTTTTACTTGTTTTTGACATGGCATTAGCTTGACATTTCAGTTTACTAAAGCGAATTAAATTATCGAATTTATTTTCATTTTAATATTCTCTTAACTGACAATTTAATTTCGATTCGTCCCAATTAAACTTCGATTTCAGTTTAAATTGCGAAGGTTTTCTTGCTTATTAAAAAATAATCACATTATGCCATTTGAACCCCAAATAAATTTGTATGCCAAATCCTATCTAGCTCACAGACGGTTGGCACGATTTCTGTCCTAAGCGTTCTATAGTTACGAAGCTTACGTATTTTATAGAGTGTGTGCTTTGGTGGATCAAGAACGATGGGAAAATTTAGATTTTAGGAAAACTTTTAATGAAGTAAAAAATTTTATACATAAAAATTCTTCTATTAAAAAATTTTTACATAGGAGTAGATAAATTATATAGCAATGAGTACTATAAAATATTTCCTGCTGCAAAATGTAATGCCGTTTGAATTAGTTTTTATGAATGAGTAATAACTCTATCTTACAACGTAGTCTGAGCTAAAAACCTTTAATTTTAAGCAAGTACACATAAATGTAATATAGATGTTTCTGAGTACAAATGTCGATCAGGAATCCAGAACCCTTTTAACTCTGTAGATACTTTTGAACTTCGGCCAAAACTCAGGCTATCCTGACAGGTATGATCAAAGGATTCATCTCGTCTCACGAACATTAGTTTGTTGTAGACTACAACGAACACCGATAAGTTATCAGTTATTTTTTTTTTCGTATCAAAAGATTTTATCACGATAATATGCTGGGAATATTCGTCCGATAATATGGCTGTAGCAGGAAGCGTAGCATATCAGAACATTTAGTAAACTCAAATAGAAAAACTGACTCAGTTATTTAGTCTTAATATAAGGTAATTCTCAATTTTCTTTAATTAAAATTTATTGATAGTAATCCAGGTATGTTTTCCAAAATTTTCATTCTGGATATGGTCGGATATAATTCTTTGCTAATGTAACTAGAAAAGCGTTACTCTTGATCTTTAATTTATTCAGAATGTTAATTTATGATATTCATAACCTATTGGTGTTTCTGAAACTGTCTTGGGCGAGCCAAAAATCTGCCGATATGTCGTTTACTGTATCCATCAATATTCGATAACACATATTAAAAGCGCTATAATATTTTGACTTCTTTTGCTATTCAATTCATAGTTCCAGAATTGCGGTAGTGGAGTATAAAAAAGGTTGTCAAACTCAAAATGTTTAGTTATATTCTATACCCTTTGTGTATATCTCAATCTCTGGTTTTGTATATTGCATAATACTCTTTTTTGTCGTAAATGTCTTACGCTAACAAACTCTTCACAGTTAATAAGCTGTTAATTTTACAAAAATTTAAAAAAATAGTACAGTAAATAAATAAACATGACAAATTTTCAAAAATAAATTCGTCATCATTTTGTTAAGGCATCTTTCCGTTAATATCAAGTTGAACTTCATAAATCTATGTTACAACATAATTCGAACCAGAGAAAAAACAAGCAGATTGGATGGCTCAATATGTTTTTGATGTATATGATCATTGGTCGAGAAAAATTTAATTGAAATGATTAATTATCACCATCATCCAAATGAAAAAAGACCACTTACTGTCAGTACCATCACTATTTTGTAAAATATATTTATTCACTTACTTTATTTCCTTCCACAACTTTATGGATTTTTTTTCTTTCAAATACCTTTGAAAATGCAACACAATTTTTAGTTGGTGTTATCTTTTTAAACTATTTTGCAGTTATTACCTTTGTGACAATATGATCGGTGGAAGCTAATTACACCTTCAACTAAATTAAGAAATTATTTCTGTTCTTAACTGATGTATGTGAATTTATTGAAAGTTTAAAAATTGGAAACTAGTTCTTTAAGATTTATATAGTATAAATAGAGGTTTCTTGAAATTGAATTAAAATTTCTTTATAATTACTTATTCTAAATATATAAATATTACTTTTTTTGTATATTATGGACAAATACTACATTCAATGCTTTTTATCTAAAATATTCAAAGTTTTCCGATAAACTATTTAAATTTTGTTCCGAAAATCTCCATGTTGATTCATAATTTAAGGGAATCAATTGTAGAAAAACTGAAACGTATTTTTTGTTTATGTAAATACACGCTTCCAAGAAGAAATCATTTTAATGAGAATATATCTCATGAAAAATGTAAAATAAGTAAAAATTTCGCCTTGACGTATTGATTTACAGGCCAATTGTTGACTTTCATCGAATTATGGAGGTATTCGTAATAATAAAAACAAAATAAATTCATGAAATAAACTCCATTACATCTATGCCTATAATTTATTTACATTTTGTTTCACCTCATTTACACCGAGCCTACAAACTATTAATACAATAATGCAACTGGCATTTTTGTGAACATGAGATTTGCTTAAGAATATTGACATATCAACATTATATTTTAGAATTTAGGATAATTTGTTAAACGATTTTAACATGTTAATTAAACAATGGGATTCCACGATATTAGCATGTTATGAATTGTAAATAACTGCTCAACATTACTCTTCCCGCTGTACAGTTGGTAAATTTTCCAATACCTAATACATCTCCGCTTATTTCGTAAAGAAGTGTAGACGGGTCAGTAAATGTTCGTTTAATGTATTGGCCTTCTCGTTTAATATCTTTTTATCAAATTTAATTTTATTTAAAATGATTATAACAGTATTGCCGAGGAAATTAAATATTTTAAAATTTTTCCGAAATATTTTTTTTCCGAATCATCGTTGTTAACAGATTAAGGTACTGTGAAACGATAACTAATAAATTTTTCAAATTAAATATAACATCTTCCTCTTAAATATATTATTTTACAATATTTTGCGTGTATATCATTTAAATTTTATTACAAACCACCAACAAATAACTTACCATTAAATCTAATTAAGGAAAAATAATTTACGTGCACATTATTTTGAGGAACTATCACTATAGACACAAAAGTAAAATAATCTTTCAGAAGTGTATATCACTATAAGTTACCATTCTCAATATTTTGCATTCCATAGCAAAAAAAGGAACGCTTATATTTTCGACCAGTGACCCTCTGTTCTTACCTTCCTCGGTAAAAGTGAGAACTGAAAACCGGACAATTTTATAAATTAAAAATTGTTTCTTATTATTACGACAGGTAACATTGAATATTTTTAGCTTATGAATATTGGAACTAGCAAGTTTGTAATTTATTTATGGTTTTTCAGAATAGTCCTATGCCACTCTATACATCGCTTCATTCAATTGAAATACTGAGAGAAGTAGTTCGCTCATTCTAATGATTAATTTGATTTTTTCAAATGCAATCTCTTCTTCAGCTTTTGGGTATCATATTTCTCGCAGCTTGGCTTATTTTTGAAAATTAATAGAAATATCTTTGTCTCGTTGAGTGTGCAGATGTGTTTTTATAGAGAAGAAGGCGAATTTTACTGACAAGGCGGACTTGAACTTTGCACTTGAATTCTTTCCAGAATAACAAACAAATTATTACCGGTATTCTATTTTGTGTTAATTGTTATTTCACTCTACAGTAACTGTTATTTTGTTGTATCCGGTAACTAGTATTATGTTGTATCCGGTAAGTGTTTATATTATTTTCTGGTAACTGTATTATCTAGCAAATGTCTGCGCTAATCGTTATTTCTATATCGTACCATAATAACTTGTACGCGGATGAACGACACGACCATCTTTTTTTAGCATTCGTATGTTCTTCATCTTTGTAAGTAACCCATCAGAAGGAAACACTCGTTGCGCGGACTATCCCATAGTTATTACTTACTAACAGATTTGTTACCTCTATTGAATACAGCATTTGAGTGACATCCGTCGAATTTCTCTAATATTTTGAATTAAAAATAAACGTGCCGATGTTTTTGGGCTGAGATCATATGGTATCCTTCAGAACATAGCTCCCTTACGCCTTAACGTTTTTATAGATTTTTCTATACTGGTATCAATACATAAACTCAAAAACACATTTCTGAAGATTTCCAAAACACGTTGTACAAAAAAATTTTTTTTTCGAAAATCTTTTGAATTTTAAACTTTATAGTTGCTGTAAAGATATAGTATATCATATTTCAACAAAAAAATGTTAATAATAATCTATGTAGCTATTCCGAAATGTTTTATAGACTTCTTCAAAAACTTTGTTTTTTATTAAAAATATTATTAAAACATTATTTTTAAGCTGCCATAAAGGCTATGTCTATTTAATTAAAAAACGATCCGATTTTGGAATAGAAAATTTGTCATAACATCTAATCTGATGTAGGTCTACAACGTCGAAATTTTGTACATTGCCTACTTTTTATTACTCTAGTATATTTACAAAGATATAAAATGTTAACTCGGAAATACACCCAAACAATTCTTCTACCCTTCGATTTCGTTATTATTATTGCACATTCTCCAAATTTTACAAGAAAGATATTATAAGCTATATGTACATATGGATACTACAGTCTACTTGATCGCGGAAGCTTTATTTCATTGGATGAATTGTTTTTATGTCAAATTCTAAACCCTAAGTCCAAAAACAAGGAGGTAAATAAAATTTTCCTCTTTGAAAAATTATAGTTCAATTCTTTTAAACAAATCATGTATGGAATATTTAACAGGTGTTGTTTCTACAACTTTTTAACTTCTCTGTTGCAAGTAACTCGAAATTGATACTTAGTTTTTTATCGTTATTAGAAAATAGCATTTGCGTAGAATATTCAATGACATGTTGTCTCTAAAACTACACCCCCTTGATAATATTAAATTATTTAATGATTTAATAATTTTCTTTTACCTAAAACGTCTCTAAAATATTAAATTTTACTGCGTTTTTTTTATTTTTCAAGTCCTCTTTTTCCTCTTTTCTTTTTGGAAAACGCATAAATCTCATAGGCACAATGCAAGAAGCAAACATTTAATATGGATAAAAATATAATTAGAAATATCTATGAGTACATTTAACCATTGCTTTTGAGTTTCCTATATAAGTCACAGACTTTTGATTTTAATTCGAATTAAAATGTACATAATTTACCCATAATACCAAAAGAAAATTTCGTGTAACCATTGTATTTTGTTTTTAGTTTATGAAACAAAATATCTTCAATTTTCCAGGAACAATTATTAATTTTTTTCTAACAAATATTCATAAGGTTTAGAAGAATCCAAATTGAAAGAAAGTCAAAATAGAAAAAAAACTTTAATTTCGTAAATGCAATTAATAAGAAGAGGGTAATGGATTCGCTTCCCATAAATAAGAATCCTGCTGGTGACGTGAACTGTCACTGAACGTGTGTGTGTTTTTAATGGAAGCATTTTATATTAAGTCAACAATTTGTTTACTTAAGCTCTCTTGTGTGGTGGTAGCCTATTTAATGGATGTTCATATCCGGCAAATAAAATTTAAATTGGGGACTAAAAATTAAAAAAAAAAACAAGAAAATAAAGATAATTACAATTTATTTTTTATTATAAAATATAAATTTTATTAAACTGAAATATTTAAGTCTAAAAACAGTTTCATGAAAATATAAAATGAGAAAGAAAAATATGTTAATTTACATTTTTCACCTTACAATTGATTAATATAATTTTTAATGACTGGATGTAAAAAAAAATTACATTCTAACAAAGTTATTGCATAATTATGTTCCGTGGCCAAGCGGATAATTGTCGATATCCGGCGGTAGACTTATTTCACGGTACGTTACCCCAGCGCCGCTGAAAATATTTCCCACTCCGCCCGCCCTATCAGAGATTTGAACTAACTAGATTGGTTATACGGAAAGTGACATGTAATTAACATTTTTACCTTAATATGTTCAAATAAAAACTCGTATTCCGTCAAAATTTATTGAATGATAATTATATATCATTCAATAAATTTTGACATTTTATATAAGAAACAAAACCTAATTTAAAAATATATAAAATGAAACTGATATTAAAATAACGAAGGTAAGAATAGAAGGTTACGTGTCGAAAATATAAGCGTTCCTTTTTTGCTATGGGACGCAAAATATTGAGAATGGGAATTGAAGTAGCCTCAATATATACAGAATATTTTAATGTGCGTAAAAGTTTAAACTACTTATCATCGTATTAAAAAGCTGTCAGATATTTCTCATTTATAAATAAATTGTTTTAATACAGGTTTTATAAAGTAATAAAAAAACTTTTTTCCTTTTTTCTGATATACAATAACGTATCCTAAATAGCCACAAACTATGTATCAATTAGGTGGCTAAATATATAATATTAATATTTATCAGTAAATAATATTAATATTTATCCTTTTTTTCCTACTTGAAATGTTACACCACGGTCTGATAAATGTATTAAATATATCACTATAGGTTCTATTATTTAGTAACATGAAATAAAATTAAATACATCTATGTCATAATAAAAGTATTTTCCTTTCTAGGAAAACTCTAATATATTTCTTAGTCATTTCGCTTTCCCCTTTTTCAGGAATTGATCATCTGCCTGAAACATAATGTCTAAATATAGGCATGCCGCTTTATCGCAGTATATATATATATATATATATATATATATATATGTATATGTGTGTGTGTATATATAAATATATATACACACACACACACACACATATATATATATATATATATATATATATATATATGTGTGTGTGTGTGTGTGTGTATGAATGTGGTCGTGTATATATTGCAATATTTCAATCGAGAAAATACGTGGATAATATATTCAATTTAAAACTATACCTGTAGTTAATAACATTAATTTTTTGTGTTACACTTAAGTGTACTGAACACGTATTGTAGTTTCATAACATTATGTGCCTCAATACTAAACGAACGGAATCCTTATAAGTTCACTTTTCTGTATATCTGTGTCACAACCTGACCATCAAGATCCTTTCCCTCTATAACAGGTAGATATATCAATTAGAATTTTACAATTTAATACCGTAAAACATTCAAGCTTCTAACTTTATGCAAAAAAGTGGCCTTTCAAATGTCACGTAACATATATTAAAACAATCGAGTAGAATCCCATCGACGAGAAAGATTCCCATCGACCGAGAATTTGGAAATTTAGCATTAATGAAGGCCTAATTGCACTAGTAGAGAAAAAAATTTCTAATTCTATATCAATTTTTTACCTGTATTCAATTGCATGTTATTCTTAGTACGTTAAGCTTCATTATATTAAAATATAGTGGTGCAGAGCCTTTGGGTGCGAGTTATACTTCCACCTGATGAACTTTTTTTTATATTATTGAAAATTTATAAACACGTCTTATAATATCCAATTTTATTTGTAAATGACTAAGGATACTTTCTTCACCTCTCTCGTTCATCTCTGACTTCGCACGTTCTTTTTAAATAACTATAACCAAATTACGACCATCAAATGCAAACAATTAGAACTGAAATAAAATTTGGAAAAGTTATTTGACTGACTTAGCATAATGCAGTAAACTGCCTTGAGTTTTATAAAATAGTCGACAATAGCGAAAATGTCAAACCAACTAAAACTCATCGCAAGGTGAGAGCGTAGTACGGTGATTGGTGTTTGTTCCTGCAGTGAGGGTACGAGGAATGTGGAAAACTTTAAAGCGGCGCAACTTGTGTGGAAAATGACAGATTCACTGTAGTAGCAGATAAAAATATTGTATTGATAGAAGAGTTTGTAAAGGAAAATATGGGAGAGAAGAAAATCGTTATAATTAGCCCACAATATGGTCCAAAATGTAGCGAAATTCAATCAACTTTTTGCAAAATAATGCAATGTTAATTGACTTGCGAATTGGAAGACAGTCATGTTGATCCTCATGAAGAACTTTTTCGTCATTTGTACGTCAACGATATGTGCGTTATTTAAATCGGCTTATAAATAATTTTGGTTCTGCAATCAGAGTTCGGGTGTATCGTCTGAAAGCATACGGCCCATCTGACGGTTCAGGCTATCCAAAGTATCAAATTAGACGTATCATACGTCCATCTCATACACCTGATCCAGGCTTTATTGACTTTCATGTATATAGACAACTCAAAGACGCGATTGCAGGCAAGAATTTCAAAAGTGTTGAACCGATGAAAACTGTGTGGTGCACGATTGGCTACAGTCACAACTATAAAAATTCTTTAAACGGGTCATGCAGGTACATTCAAAGCGGCGGAATACTTGCAGTCAACATCATGGAAATTAAATATATGGTTTTTCTTCACCGATAAAATATTAAATTTACTAACTTTTAAAGTTTTCAATTGAAACCATCGTATGTTAGGTAAAACTTATTTGTAAAAGTATTCATGGCCAAAAAGTCTACGTATATAATACAGGTTTTATAAAAAGTTTGAAATGAACATGAAAACTTTGTTTTAAATAATTACATTTTCATTAAATAACCCCTACATTTTAACATTTATGTTTAAATTTGCTTTCTTCCTTATCGTTACGCTTGCATTAACAATATACAACTTCATAACAAAAAACTTAATAGTATCTCAAAACTATATTCATTTCATACATATATCGCAGGAATTAATTAATTTTTTTATTATTGATATCTAAAAGGTCCAACATCAAAATTTCGTAAGCTTAAAATACAATTGATAGAAGCTTATCACGTGTGTAGGTAAACTTTAATAATGTAGTCATATCTTGGACTACTCAAAGTATATTAGAAACTCTATCTATAATGCCACCAAAATATATTACACAAATATAATATTCTGGCATAATCACTATGTAAATCTAAGATTTAAGATTTGCAAGTTTTCGCCTGACTTTTGTGATTTAAATGATCTCCGATGTCGTGTGGTTTTGTGAAAATTGAATTAACAGTGTCAAGTTAATTGCCATAAAATTATAAATTCACGCCTACTAAGTTTAGTCATGAATATTTAACAACGATTATTGCAATAAAATAAGAATAATTTAAAAAATTACGCATATTGAATATTGGAAATGTATAAAATTTTTATATACATTCCTCTAAGGAAATGTATATTAAGCAGGGGAATAAAATTTGGAATGCTACCTCTGTAAATGGAAGAAAAAAGAAGAAATCTCAAAGAGAAGATCTCTCAAGAAATCTCAAAGAGAGAATCTCAATCAGAAGAAATACCAATATATTTATTAAAAAATATAAATAAAAATTTTAGATATCTAATTTTGCTTAGATACTTTTAATAGAAGATCTTCAAATTTATAAAATTTTAAAGTAAACACATTTCTAAATGGTCTGACATGTTCAACGAAAAGAAGTTCAAGGAGTAATACAAACATGGAAGTCTGAGAAATTCCATCTAAACTGAATTCCGGAAAAGAAGGTAAAATAAAATATGTGTAGAATTAAATACTGTCATCCGACGAGAGCCCTACAGATTCTTCCAATGCGAAGTCTGATACAATTAAAACAATTAATTTTTGTCCAAATTGAAGCTTTTATTAAGTTTTAGTTATGGAATAATCTAATGACGTTCAAGCGATTTATTCCTAAGACGTCAGTTATAATACTAGTAAGTATCGATATGATCTATGAGCCATCAGTCAATCTCTAAATCCGACTGCACTTTAAATATTTCTGGAATCTTCGAATTTTTACATAACTAAATGTAATTTTGGCCCTCTTTAGTTTCGAAGGGTGATTGCCAATTCAAGATAAGTATATTTGTGAGCATAAATGATAATATCAATTTTAATGTGGTGGAAAGACTCAGACGTAACCAAAGAAATTTAGTTGACACACTAGTTAAAAAAATCTAACAGGCATCTATTAAGGGTCGTAGTTCCAGCGTAGTCAAACGTTAAGCATCAAATGTATTTAAATGTTCTTAAATAACACGCAAAGCGTTTAGAACAAAACATTTTTAACAAAAGAAATGATTATTTATGGATATTTATTGAATTAATGTATTTAATTCAACCTACGAGTATATACTGCCCAAATACGTATTCATTTATTTTAACTTATCTCTAACTTTACTTTGGCAATAATTTTAATATGCCAATATTATCAAAGTAAAACTTCAATAAAACTAATATTAAAACCTAATTCTGTAGTGAAAGTTCTATATATTAATTAGATTTTAGTACTTGCCCTGCGAATAAAACGTTATTTTTTAACAATTTAAAACTAAATACATTCTAACGAAAATTACAAACAGCATAATCTTTAAGTTTTCAGTCCTAAAATGAAATATCGGTAAATAATGACACAGGAAAGAAAGTAAATGAAGCATTAAATAAGGTTTCCTTAATTACTACTACACACTAGAATATTAATAAAAATACTTGACCCACCAACAAGTATGAAATATACTCATGAATTAAGTTCCATGACCAAGACAATAATTGTCAACAGACGATGTGGCAGTTTCAGCTACCAGTTTGTAACTAACTACCAATACCGTCTGCCCAGCGACATGAAACTAAATATTAAGTAAACCTACATTTATACATACAGTAAACACGAACAATTTTGCTATGATATCTCTGTTTCTGTTTTACTAATATACACACTTAATGTGGGCATGTTAAAAATATAATTTAAATTTTGGAATAAACTTGTGTTTTATTTCATTATTATTATTGAAAAAGCACTAAGAAATAATATTTTAGAAATATTTTCATTATTTCTGGTCTCGTTTATTCTTTAGTCAAGAAGTCAGTCGTTATGGAAAAAAGTATAGAAAGAGAGCGACTGTAATGCATTATTGCAAAACATTACTCGTTCCTGTATTTTCTATAATACGAACCTAGATATGTAGCTGACTATAGCCATTGATATAATATAGTAATAATGAAATACAAATATGGAATAAAAATTGTAATATGTATTGTTAGATCTAATTTACATATTTTCGTAGTGCAAAATTTTAATAAAATAATTTCGACATTATTGTAATGTATGTGTAAAAGAGAGGAAAGTATTCTGTCCTCTTTTAAGAGTGGGAGAAACAGCCCGCACAGTTCGGTGGCGGACGGCAGGAGAAACGGACGTATTAAGAGCCGATATTGGATTCAGGTCGGTAATGGATAAAAAGTACATTTCGGCGACAAGAACTATAAGTATTATTTATATTATAATACTTATAGTATAAGTACTCTTTATATTATATTGCTCAAATTCTTGTGGGATATGTCACACCACATACAATTGGAGTTATAATTATGTGCTGCCCTGAAAGGATACTACCATTTGACTTGAGTTATATGGCTTGTTTGATATTAATGTGTTCATCGATAAAATACTGAATATAAAATTCATCAATATTATTACTCGTAAAGATAAAATAACTTGTGTGTTTATAATTTGATCGGCTCATAACAACTTGACTGGCTTGTTTGGCCTGTTTACACATACTCGGGTAATAACATATCTATTATTGTGATAAAAAGTATATAACGACTTTAAAATTTATTTGAAATTTAATGTTGTTCGAAATAAGGTTAAAAGTAAAAAGAAGCGTAAAACATGGCATAGGTAAATAATATATTTCGTAACTAGTATTTTTTGTTATTTCAAAAATTTTGAACAGAAAAAAAATTATATATAAATATATATATATGTATATATATATATATATATATATATATATATATATATATATATATACATGCACTAAAATTTATTATACGATTCCTGGACAGGAATGTAGTTTTATTTACATAAATTCGAACGATAGTCTATGTATTAATAGATTTAAAAGTGAAATATCTGACATTTATGTAGTAGGTAATGAATGGCATGCTAGATTATTAGATTACTTAGATTAAAGCAACCCTACCTACAGCAGGTCCTATGAAAATATGATATATAAGTAATATGAAATGGTATTACGAAGTTTCTTCGACGTAAACGAATAACTTTACTAAATACCTTGGGAGTGTGGCTATTAAGCATTTGATTAAACATTGGCTTTAGTATGGGATATGTATACAAATAGAAAATTGTAACATGGTTACATTATAAATACGAAGGAAGAATGAGTAGTTAAGAACGGAAGATGGTTACAAAGGAATCGTTAACAGATAGCGAATATTGATAGGGTAATTTTCAGCAAGCTGTAGTTTCATGTAAAAGTGACTGTAGTATCAATGTAGATAAATATGGTGCCACGGAAAGGTGACTGTAGTATCACACGATGGCGACTGTGGTGTCACATGATTCAAATATAGTTTCGTTCCTTGTCTGTAGGTTAAATAATGGCATATTATCCATTGGAAAAATTTCTATGTACTGGAGACCCTGGAAAAAAGCATTGTGTAGATATCTTCAAGCTGCCGATATAATAACTGACAGCCAAAACTCGGATGTCTGTTGCACTGGGATGGATCTGAATTTCAGAATATACTTTATAATATTCCTGGAACTGACATGATGATGCACTGATATGATGAGTTGAAATATCTGATGTTTTCGAAATAGTTATAACAAAATTTAATAAATTCTTTGCACGAAAGCATTAAACGACAATAAATTTAAACGAAAGCATTAAACGAAAATAAATAAATTTATTTTGAAAGATATTTAAACGACTAAAACAGGAAGAAAATTTTTTTTTTAAAGCAAACAAATAGTATATCTAAGATAACAAGCGTTAAAGCGTAAAGATAAGAACGCAGAAGACCAGATTATTGACCAAATAACCGAAAAATATATGTCGGAAGAATTAAGAAAAAATATAAAAACCAGGACATAAAACCACCCTTGATGACGTGATTGTGCAACAAATACTTGAGCGTTAATAAATAGGAAATTAGAGGTTTCATATAAGAAGAAAAAAAAATATGAATGAGATAAGATGTACATCAAATGGGACGAAAACAAACAAAAGACAATATTTCAGGTGTGAAAGTAGGAATCAGGTTTTCATGAATATATACATTGTAGACGGAGATGAGGTGGTGGTGTGTGGAATAAGGAGACAAAGATGGATATATGAATTGGTTCTAGTGGTTCTGGGTGTAAGCGCAATTTGATAATGGATAAGACATGAGAAAAAATGAAGGAAAACAAAACAAACAAAGAACCCAATAAGGTATTCCTAACTCATTCTGGAGCACTTTCCACTTGGCAAATATAGAGATAAAAGTATTTTCTTATATCGTCGATGGAGGCGCTAGGAACCTATTGGAAAAAATAAACACGGCCATGGTACTAAATATTTTGCAAAGTGGACTCAAAATTAATAATATTGCAACAGACGCATTCCCAAAGTAAAAGAACAAGGTTGTTCTAATAACTACCAATGAGTCAGTAAAACTATTTGTGCAAATTCTACCGAAGGATCCCAATACCTCTATAAAAAATATTGGAAAATAAGGTAAAGGAACCGCCACAAAGGGATATTGAGAAAGTAGGAGGCAGTTCAGAATGGAAATCTGCTGTCGTCCCGATACTGAAAGAGAACGATGACATTTACCTTTGTCTAGATAAGTAAAGATAGTTTTTCCGTTCTATTATGCCTCCTCGATAATAGAACGGAAAAACTATCCATTTCCAATAATGGATTAGTTATTACCAAAGATCAAAAGGACCAAAAGGAAGTTTTCAGTAAATTAGACATTAGGTACACTTACCGCCAAAAGAAACTTCACCCGAATTCAGGGCATAATACTACGTTTATTCCTACCAAAGGCCTTTGTACCTAACAAACTATTGAGGTTTGGTATAAATTGTGCTCCGAATGCTGCAGATGACTCTCGAACGTACACTAATATAATGTAACCGAGTTGAACTACACTATACAGGTATCCACAGGTATATTACAAAGGTAATCTTACAAGTATATTACAGCCCTGGCCAAATTGTGTTTTCATGGGGAAATTCTACAAGGCGTAAAAAATTGTGGTTTTGAAAATATTAAGAAACCAAGTCTTTAACTGTAAAATGAGATGTGCACCTCGATCTAGTCGATATGGAAGCAAGATTGAGGACTAAAAGATGCACATTCGTATGGGCACCTAATCATATGAAGAGACGATTTGCGTCTCTAAACCCTTGACTTGCTATCGAAATAGATCTTCAGGGTCCTAAAGGATGGTAAACCATGGGGTAATTATTTGTAGTCATTGACTACTATTCAAGATACAAAAAAATAAAAACTTTTGGAAACATATCTAACAAAGAAATGACATGGGGGCTAATAGAGACTTTTAGTCTTTTGAGATATTCGGTATCAATCACGACAGATAATGGCAAACCTTTTGTCAGTGAGGAATATAAAACATGTCGAAAATGTCTCGAAAATGTCTCGAAAATGACATATAATTAAATGATTTAATGCCGTATTTGCTACTTAGATTACTAGAGTGGAAAACTTTCTATTTTTGAAGACTTCAGTAATATATTGAACTATAAGTATTATCAAATTCTTCAAAAATATCCCTCAAAATATTCAAATGTTACCTACAAGATCGTAACTGGTCAAGAAATTTACACAAAAATTGTCAATTTGATACCTATATTTCTGCTTACAAAATAATTTTATCAAGAATTCGTACCGTTTCCGCAGAGACGGGAACGGTACGAATACTTGAGATGAACAAAATACACACTCTGGAAATGTGGTGCTAGAGAAAAATGCTTGGGGTATCCTGGACTAAGTTCCACACAAATGTTCAAGAGCTCGGCATCAAGCAACGTCGTATAGAGAAGAGTAGAAAGCACTAGACCACGAGGGAGGCCCTCGATGCAGTAGATAAACCAGATCAAGTTTGCTGTAGGCGGTTTCCTGTATGAGTGCAACAGGGCTACTGCAAATAGGAAGAGATGGATAGGCATCGTGAGGCGAGTAACAGCGGCCACCCATAATAGTACTACATGCTGACCACGACCGCTCTATCAAGAGGGAAACGACGGAGAAGAATTTTAGTATACTGGTAGAAAAATATTCCACTTATCGTTTTAAAATAAATGACGTAAAACGTAAATTATTTTTTAAAACACACTTTTTGAAATAACTCCAAAAATTCTACAAACTTTAACAAAAATTCTTATTGGCAATAATTTATTTTTACTTTTTTAGGCTATTAAGATGAAACATTTAACTACACCGGAAACACTTGTTGTTAAAAGGTTCGAAGATATAATGACTCCAAAATATGCTTATTTCATTTTCTTTTGGGCTCAAAAATTTGCTCATATTTCTGAGTCTTGATCATGATTCGAATGGATAAATATAAGAAATCAATGCAGTATACATATCTTTGCCTTTTTAACATTCCTGTTAATATTGTTACTTGATAGTATCTATGACACAAACTCAACATGACCTTAAATTATATTCCAGGTACGAGTACATATCTTCGATACCACAGAAAATTTTGTAAAAATGGTGTATTTTTATAAACTATCAGTAAATGTCAATACCCTATTTCTTTTAAAGTGTTATCTATTGTGTATTTCGTTTACTCTACTATTTAAACAATTTTTTTCTCATATATATATATATATATATTATGTAAATATTTAATATTGGTGTTAGTTTATAAATTACCGCTATTGTTTTAATATCTACAAAGGTTAATGCCTTTTTAAATTTCTTTTTTTTTTGGTTGATTAAAAGAGTTCATTTACCCATTCCCAATAGAAATTTGTAATTAGAGGGTGATTTAAATTCTCCATGATCTTATAAAAAAATAGTATAACAAAATCGAAATATACCAACACCTACATACCAGATGTGAAAGATTTCTTAATCTTTATTTTTGTTTTTTATCATTTTCCGGCAACATTCCCTATTTATTTTTTTAGGATAGAAGCTAAAAGAAACTCATTCAGCAGTTTCATCGTTTGAATTTTGATAACAAGATCCATCAATATTTCCTATGTAGTTTTTAATATAGAATTTTTAATATTGTATTTTTTTAACATAGAACCTGAATTTTCTTTTGAAGGTATGATCTGTCATCAATCGCATTGTTTGGATTTCTTCCGAATTATAAATTAATAAAACGATATTAACTTTGACGAAACTTCGCTTACGCCAAAAATCACGAAATCATTTAAACAATGTTTTAAATACCAAAACCTCGTTAATAATTAAGTTGAACAAGCTTCAAATACAGGTATAAAGTTGTAAAATCTCTTTGATAAGCCGTGTGTATGGCGTATTCATATGTTTATGTAAAAGAATTGGAATATTAATGCAGAGTTAAGTAGAAAATTTCGTGCAGCCTTAAACTTATAGTTAAAATATTAGTGCTTGAAACGTTTTAGTCAATCAAAATTGCCTTTTAAACTGTATAATACAGATGAGTGAATCTGAAGTAGCTTTACTATAAAAATTTCTGGCGTTTGATATGGATAAAGCAATAAAGCAAAGGATATAAAGCGAGCCAAGGATTTTTGTTTGCATCTTGCGGTTGATAATTTAAAATTTATCTTAAAATGCTTGTTAGCTAAAGAAAATAAAATTTGTTTCACGTGAATTTGTTACTTGCCAGATAGAAAGATAATAATGACAGGGGTCGAGAATGCAAGTATGTAATTACGCTTAATACGTATATACAAATGTTACTCGAAACCAGAGGAGATCAGGGTCGTCGTTGAGGCAATATAATAGCCTAACTAATTGAGGTACTTTAAATTAAATACACAAGAATTATTCGTTGTAGATAGTTGAATCAATTTTGCCATCATCTTTTCAGGTTGGCCTATGACCGAAATCTTCTGACTGAAAAATCAACAAAATTAAGTCATTAAGGAAAATTCACTTTAAGAGACGTGGAGATTTAAAACCGAACTTATCTATTTCTATTAGTTAGCTGATTTAATACAAAGAGAACTCAATAGTACCCTGAGAACTAAAAACTTCTATCGATCT
Organism: Druceiella hillmani; assembly: GCA_039881145.1. Lineage (NCBI taxonomy): Eukaryota > Metazoa > Arthropoda > Insecta > Lepidoptera > Hepialidae > Druceiella > Druceiella hillmani. The sequence goes on from JAYKKI010000001.1 coordinate 32,585,087, forward strand.
AAACTACACACAAAGTGTAAAGAACACGAATACAAGCATCGCTGAAGATACAAAGTAAGCCTGGATTATCAGTAAGTTATTTAATTACAACTTGAATCCGGGAAAACGATTAGCGCAAATTAATTATCTTGGCCATACTTCAGTCAACTTAAATAATTATTCGGAACTTAACCAAATTCATTGGTATAAACCATCCATTCGAATTAAACCTTCGGAGATTCGGCTAAACTTTAAGCTAGGCTCGTCAACTATTATACATAATATTTAAAAGAAAGTACACTAAATTGTAAATATATATTTCTTGCTAAAGATAGGTTTAAGTAGAAACTTGTCTTCGTGATATGTGTAGCTTAAATTTTTCATTTTGTGAAAATAACCAAATATTAAACGGGATGCTTATTTGTAAAATCCAAACGCACTGTGTTATTTTTTCTCAATAAGGCTCTATGAGTAAAACTATTTTTGAAAAACTTTATTGGTTTGTAATGGTTGTTTATATTAATAGTTAGGTTATATATAATTAAATTATATCTATATTTAAAATATAATAATATATCTAATTATTGCTACAAGCATTTCTCTTTGAAAAGGGCGTAATCTAACGCAGTGATATAACTCAACAACCATTTTTAAAGTAGTAAATGAAACAATAAAATAATTAAGTACTCCATCGACATATGAGTCAGGAATAAGCTTAATAAATGAAAACAAAAGTTAGTTAGGACGCATTTTTAACAATAATGAAATTAATACAATATAATTATTATTTATACCAAATTATGTAAACGTAACATAACAATACCACGTAAATGTCACTAGGATGTAAATTTAACATACCCACAAAGTAAAGTAAAATGTAAATTATATTGCCAACAAACACAGAAATAATAATAACAGCATTGATATTTTTAACACTAAATGTCAATTAATAAAAGTATGGTAATTTTAAATAGTTATTAAAATGTAAAATTGTATTAATCGCTCTGACAACACCAACAGTAATAGAGGAATTAACAACAATCGATAAAATATTTATTTATCAGCTAATGCTTCGTTGACTGTATAAATCCTTTTTAAATAAGCATGTTCTTCACTGTTCTCAAAACGCATACTTTCGAAAACTTCAATGGTTGCAGGCAAATTATTAAAAAAATTGCGAATTATAGAAATATAAAACTTATTGAGATCCTGGACAGTCTGTGCCTGATATTTCTAAATGTGATGCCTCTACCCAGTATTATAATCTTATTCTCCAGACATTACAGAAATATTGTTAATAACTGTTTGGCATACGTCATGTTGGTAAATAAAAAAGTACTAAGCAAAGTTACGCAATTTAATATTTATTACATCTAAGATATTATATAAGTGGGCGTTACAACGCATGGAGACAAAGTTATGATCTCCATGCGTTGAAACGCCCACATATATAAGATCTTAGATCTAATAAATACCAAATTGCGCGTTCCTAAGGATTATCGAATTACACTAAAACTTTTCTAAATCATGTCCACTACGATTTGCGTGTTCATGTTTTCTTATTAATGGCCAGCAAATGTGGCATTCATGTTGCCGACAATTGTTTTTACCGACCATTATGTTTTATTGACAATTATATCAAATTTAAACGTTCGTGTAAAATATGCGATCGACGATTCGAGATTCCCACAGTGATAACAAATATTTAATCTCTTATTTTTTATACAATATCTTGAATTTTTATATACCATTTTACTCATTATACTCTTCCACAAGAAGTAGAGTAGGTTCAGAGTAATTTGATTTCACATCACTTGAATAAAAAAATTAAAACCATAAGTTTCCTCCGCCGTGTTACCTTTCAAAAATAATATATGTCAAAGCTGTAAATTTCGTATTAATATCTTTCTACCGCAAACTATTTGAATAAATCGAACAATCGCATAAATTTTTATTGAGACTTGATGCGAACCCGTACAACACATGTCTAAACCCGTCGACGGTTATACTACTGCACTACCGATGGTGGCTATTATGCACGGACTTTTGCATGGACTCATTAGTTAATGAGGTAAATTCATCAAAACCTTACAGTTTTCAGAAGCAGGTGAGATTTTTTGGATGTTATTAAATATTGTCTTTAATATATTATTCGATGTTGGAAACGTTCCCGGATAAAAAAAAATTGAAATTTTAAATTTTCCAAAAATTCAACCTTTTTTAAATGTAATTTTTGACAAAATATATTAGTTGGACTTAATATGAATTATTTGGAAGGATTGTGAATATTCGGAATGAGAATTTTTTTTATTTTTGGATTTGGTTTTTTTTTCAATATCTTTGGATTTGATTTAAATGTCCATAATTCTTTAAATATATTTGTATATTTATTAAACTTCCAATGTAAATACATATTTGGAATATTTTAAACATGCAGAATTAATCACGGAATTATTTTTAAAAATTTATATCAAAGTATTGAAATCTTGTGCAAAAACTATTTTTAAAGAATCTAGAAATAAAACAAAAACAATTTATCTACTAAAAAACTACGAAATTAAAAAAGTTATAAGTTGAAGGTTTGAAATATTCTCATTTGCAAACAAGACATGTAATTAATACTTCAAAAAAATTATTATTCTAATGAAAGAAAAAAAATAATATTACAATTTTTAAATTATCACCGTTGTCAACCATTTCTCCCCCCCCCCCTTTGAAAATTCGTAGAATTTTTCAAAACACGCAACAAAAAAATTAAAATATTCGTTAACCTTATTGGGTTGGTAGTGTATATAATTATACCACTGGTTTAAACGTTTCGATTAACGATGGAAGACTAGGGTATTTATGTTCAAAGAAGAATTTTTGGCATTTTTTTATATTTTGAACCACTGCTATCTTTTAAACTTGCTTCCAATCGCTCAAGTGGCCTCTTGCAAAATATGCTTTCCACAACATCTAAACATTTCATTAAAATTCACATACATGCATTCTAATATAAGAAAGAGGTAAAGTCTTAAAATTTGTTGGTTTTGTAGTGCTAATTTCCGGAAATACCATCCGATTAATAAAATTCATCCATTGGAAAGAAGCTTAGATTTATTAAGGAACCTAGGCTATATCTCATACTATTACGACAAAAGGGAGCTTATTGACAATTTAGTGAGTTGACAGAAAATCGTTGCTTGAGGTCAAGCGTTTGACAGAAAGTCGTCTGCTTGATCTTAAGTGGACGATGTTCTGCCAAACGCTATCTTTATGTTAAAATTACATAAAAAGTATATTTTAGGTTCATAAATTTCTGTGGAAGTTGCTATGCTTTGCTATGTAAATAAAAAATAATAATAATTTGAATTAACATTTTAATGAGATTCCCTCTAACTATAAGATAAAATAACAATCCTTTTTATTTAATTTTAATTCGGAGTTATAAGGAGGTTTGATTAATTCATTTATTTTTGTAAAAACAAAATAAATGAATTAATCAAACCTCCTATGTAGAATACATTTTTGAGAGCAATGTATACGAACAAATATTTCAATATTTTGCGTGAATTAACTTTTATAAACTTTTTAAAGGTAATGTAGATTTTATTATATAGAATTCAAAACTTAACGTCAGAATATGTGCAATAAATTTTATTTTAACATTGGATTAAACAATTTTTAGGGTAAACGTATACAAAGTAAAGTTTATAGACTTTTTGCTAAACAGTGTTGAAATCGCTATAAAGTAAGTAGCAACATGGAGATTATATATTAAAATAATAAACATTTTTGTTATTATTATGACGAGATTATCTCTTAAGATTTCCTATGTGAATTGAACCTACACTATATAATATATGTTTGTTTATGTAAATTTTATAAAATATAAAAAATCAGATAACAAGCATAAAGTTTTGTGAAAAAAAAATGATCTCAAATTTTAGGAATTAAAGCGAGTAGGACACTAATTTTTTTTAATAACCATTTAATTTTTTAAATAACCATTCTAATCAAGAATTAAGTTGTCCGCTTACCTTTATATATTGATACACAGTTAATGAAAAGAAAAAGTGTTTGCTAACCACTTGTTAAAAATATTATTTATCAAATAAATAAAGGAATTGACAATATAAGTAAAAACCTTTTGTTTTGACATCTATGCCAAAAAGAAAATCGTAACTTTTCCGAAATATATTTAAGGCTAGGGCGGCTAGAATACGTCAATTTGGAGAATCTATAGCCCTTAACACTCGCCTGAGTTTACCAAGGAAAATATAAGAACTTCACAAGTTTGTGTTAGAGGATCTAGCAATATGTTATTAATTAATATATTCTCCAATACCTGTAAAATAAATGATTTTATGATCACGTTGGGATCAATTAGGTAAAATATTTAAATATTGGAGTCTCATCGACCAGTACAAAATATTGAAAAATAATCTGATTAAAGTACAATAGGTTAACAAAATATTCAATACATACAACACACACACACACATAATAAAAAGTACATAAGCGCGCTCACATTCACATACTGGTAAGAAAGCATGTATACCAATTTTGATGTCATCTGAATTATATCATGGAAAGAACACTATAAAAACCATAACTTCTTTGAAATAAAGACGAAACTCGCAACATAAGTTTCTAAACATAAAACGTTGCCAAAAACAAGGATCCTGATGTTGCGCAACATAATTTTCTCTCGTTTTTTTATAAACAAGACAAAAGTTAAATCACAAATTTATCTTGACACGAAATTACTTTAACAAATGTAAAAAAAATGTAATATGAGTATGGTACAATAATGACCTTATTTCACGGCTTACCTCAAAGAACAGTGTTTTCCGTTCCAACTACGCTAATACTAATAATTTTAACAGTGATTACATCAATTTACTAGACTTGGCTTTACTCGTAAACATGCGAGAAACTAATTATATGAACTTAGATTTAAATCGCACCTAAGCCAGAAATTACTGTGATGCAAAAAAAATATATTGTTATTTAACGTAAGTTGTAACTAAGCTATAAATGACTCAAAGAATTTTTTCAAACTATGTAATCCTGACTATTTCTAACTAATTTAAAATTACAGGTTAGGTACGAGAAAATTATATCAATTTAATACCTCTGAGACAATTAATTTTTTTTTCAAAGCGACGGTAACTTAATATAGTAGCAACCAACAAAATCTCAACCAATTCTGATACCTAAACCTTCTTACAGAGTACTTTCACTTATTTTACCATTACGTTGGTTCCTTTTTGGGCTCAGATGTGATGATTCTTATTCCTTGAGTCCAAAATATTTTAGCACATTGATATTAACGTATAGAATCCCCAAAATGTTAGTATCTAATAATTCTAATAATTCCTTTAAACATGTATCAACCAACATGCATTTTTTAACACTTTTAACAACATTTATCGTGATAAAATAAACTGGCCGTGAAAGCCTTAAATACGCTCAACTTTATCGGGACACTGAGTACTGTAAACGACTCTGTTTTTCGCTGTAGTCGCGGTTTTATATTTGTTCTGTAGTCGTAGTTTTCTCTCGAATTGACATGTTTTTAGGGAATATCTATTACAGGAAACATGTCTTAGGGTCGACATTTAATACATATTAGCGTCATAATTTACAATTACTGTCATACAAAGAAAGCATAACTAGATCCCTCCATTCCCTTCATTCCGAGGACTTTTGAAGCTGCATATTTACGTAAGAAATTTCAATCACTTTATCCTCTTAACGGCATCAAAGTTACATATTAATATTAAGTCAATATATTGTAAATTGGGTACACAGAATACAAATCTTAACATATTGATTGTCTGAAACCAAGACCCTACTGTCAATAAACGGGACGAGGCTGCATTTACAGATACTTATGTAAAGACTAATTTTGAAATAATTCGACAATGGGAAATTCTGAAGTTACCCAAGTTTAGTGCAATTCTTTTTAACTGTACCTATACTTAAATATAAAGCCATGCTGCCCACTTACGCATTTATTGTGCAAATATTTCAACGAGGGTTGGACGTAATCTTAGTCAACTTACTTGATATGCATGAGCAATCACTAAACTACCATTATTAACTGTGGGTGTAACAGCTACTATGTGAAGTTAAAAACAATGGGTCAAAAAAACTAAATGGAATGGGGATGACTGCATAAATTGTATTCATACCTCTGCATGGAATTGGACTCATGATTAAGATCATGAGATACAAGTTAAAAAAGTGAACGTTCGCCTAATTATATATCATATAAAATTAAAACGTCTTAAAATTTGTTTTGGGAAGTGGCGGAATGTTCGAGACGTAAGTGTTGAAGAAGGTCTTCTTACCAGTCTTAATTCATGAAACAAGCTGAACAATACACTATAAACCAGGCTTGGTGTAGCTTGAGCGGTAATGAAATTTATATGATATCACTGACCAATGATTAATCCAGTTACAATTCGTAATAATTCTTAACACCTCCCTCTTTTCTAGGTGGATTGCAGCTATACGAACCTTAATTAATTATTTCATTCAAATTGTTTGTGGCTGCATCGATTTCTGTATCAATATATTTATCGGTGTGAACTTTGAAAAATTACAAATGTGTTAATATTCAAAACTTTAGACGCATCTGCTTTCAGACTATTTGCTACTGCCGAACCTACAATAAATAAAGTGTTCTTATTAGCCAAAAGTCACAACATCAAATCCAACAGGCGATGTAATATGCGAAACATAAAAAGGAGTTCAGTATAAACTATGATACGCTACAAAACTTGGAATCGCCAATTAAAACGACGAAAATAAGGAAAAGAACCAAAGACTCAAATGAAATATTTACAGTCACCAAAGGATGCCAGCTTAAAATACATGTGCATTACTGAGCTAGCACCATGTTACAACCCACATCAAATTTTTAACCATCTCTTTTTAACCCTTAAGTTTCATAATTTATTTTTCCAGAATAATTATTATATTATGTTTTAATAGATTCTAATCATGACAAACAATTAATACTCATTTTTGTTGTGATTAATTTTCTTTAATCATATTGAGTCTAAAATGAGCCTATTCATAACAGAGGAAAACAATATTACATATAAATAAAACGACAGTTATGGAATTACATAAAACAATTTTTGTTATTAGTAAGATTTAAAAAAGTATCGCAAGTCGTACATATTGTGTTAGTTCTCACATCTTCATTTTACTTGGTTAATTGATTGTATCATTTTCTTTCATCTGTATTCGCCATGTTGGGAATAGGGATATCGAATACGTGAAAAAAACTTTGAAATAAAATGGAATTAAAATATGTATTTAACAAACCTGTCTATAGAAAATCAATTTTAATACATAATGAAATAAGCTAATCGATAAATGACTAAAACTTTAAAGTGGTTCATATTTCATTGATCTTCAGAATTTGAAAGAAACTTCATATTACATATATTAACTACTTACTGTTCACACTGATTTTAGTATTTTAAAGCTTTATAACACTATTGATACCCATGCAGATTTTTATACTTTATGAAGACAAAGAAACAACAAAGGCCAAATTTCAGGCAATATTAAAGTGACTATTTGTATTTATTAAATCGTTTGGATGCAGTCCATTTCAAAATATTCTCAGCATTAAATTATATTGTTTTTATTATGCTTTTAGTATTGAATCATTTTCACTCCCTGTAATTATTTTGACTTGGTTTGATTAATATTGTTTTAAATTAATTTATCATAAATTAGTAATTAAATTGATTGGAGACCAAATTCGCAAATATATTTGATGTTTTTGTACCAACCTTAATAAAGTTATTACTTTTAAGTGCGAGTTATTATTATAATTACTGAGTGGCTTCTTTTGTTAAATTGGAAAATATAAAAAAAACATTTCCATAAAAGTTAAATTTAATACCATTTAATTTCAAATTACCTGAGCTACACTTGATTTTATTTTTCACGACATAAATAAAAATTGTAGCAAATGTCAATTACATTTATATTATTAACAATGCGTAATCAATTTCATCTTTGAAATAATATAAACAAAACACAGTGTTCCGTTATCAAAAGGTTTCACACCATTCATTTTATTGTATTTTTGACGTATATTATTTCAAGCTAAAACATAGATGCAGAAAGTGCATTGAAGAAACTTATCTTTATTTAAAAAAAAAACTATAACTTCTTAAAATGTAATCTCACCCACTTCAATAGCCTTTCACTTTGATTTAAAAATCAATTCAAAATTTGGGTACAATTTCTTTTTCTGGATTTCTTAACAAAGTTAAATATTATGAAATAATGTATTCTATTCAACAATTACAATAAATTGTTACTGTAATCTCTCTTATTCTATTTCTACTATCTTTACTGCACATAATGTGTAATCTATTCCTATTACAATAGATTGTTACTGTAATCTCTATTAATCTATTTCTACTATCTTTACTGTACATAATGTGTAATCTATTCCTATTACAATAGATTGTTACTGTAATCTCTCTTAATCTATTTCTACTATCTTTACTGCACATAATGTGTAATCTATTCCTATTACAATAGATTGTTACTGTAATCTCTATTAATCTATTTCTACTATCTTTACTGTACATAATGTGTAATCTATTCCTATTACAATAGATTGTTACTGTAATCTCTCTTAATCTATTTCTACTATCTTTACTGCACATAATGTGTAATCTATTCCTATTACAATAGATTGTTACTGTAATCTCTATTAATCTATTTCTACTATCTTTACTGTACATAATGTGTAATCTATTCCTATTACAATAGATTGTTACTGTAATCTCTCTTAATCTATTTCTACTATCTTTACTGCACATAATGTGTAATCTATTCCTATTACAATAGATTGTTACTGTAATCTCTATTAATCTATTTCTACTATCTTTACTGTACATAATGTGTAATCTATTCCTATTACAATAGATTGTTACTGTAATCTCTCTTAATCTATTTCTACTATCTTTACTGCACATAATGTGTAATCTATTCCTATTACAATAGATTGTTACTGTAATCTCTATTAATCTATTTCTACTATCTTTACTGTACATAATGTGTAATCTATTCCTATTACAATAGATTGTTACTGTAATCTCTCTTAATCTATTTCTACTATCTTTACTGCACATAATGTGTAATCTATTCCTATTACAATAGATTGTTACTGTAATCTCTATTAATCTATTTCTACTATCTTTACTGTACATAATGTGTAATCTATTCCTATTACAATAGATTTTTACTGTAATCTCTCTTAATCTATTTCTACTATCTTTACTGCACATAATGTGTAATCTATTCCTATTACAATAGATTGTTACTGTAATCTCTCTTAATCTATTTCTACTATCTTTACTGCACATAATGTGTAATCTATTCCTATTACAATAGATTGTTACTGTAATCTCTCTTAATCTATTTCTACTATCTTTACTGCACATAATGTGTAATCTATTCCTATTACAATAGATTGTTACTGTAATCTCTATTAATCTATTTCTACTATCTTTACTGCACATAATGTGTAATCTATTCCTATTACAATACATTGTTAGTGTAATCTCTCTTAATCTATTTCTACTATCTTTACTGTACATAATGTGTAATCTATTCCTATTGTCTTTACTGTACAGAATTCGATTTCGCAATAATTTTAAGACACAAGATTGTGGTATTTGTATACGATAAGGTGTAGAATTCAAATCGCACGTTTTCCAAAGTCACTATGGTTGCGTCTGTAATTCAAATTACTTATAAATATGTAAGACGACTTACTATTAATAAATCGTCTTTACATATTTAGTTCTTTTTCGACTAATTTAAGTGCGACTAATTTGAGCCAAAGTTTGCTTTGTTATGGTACTAAAAAAATTTACGTTTCATGATTATCTCAGCGAAATCCTCATCAAAGTTTGAATCCATATCTTACCAACAGATTTACAAAAACTTATAGCTGATAATTCGTACTCCGATTTACTAAAATAATATGATTTAAAAAGTGTCTAAATCAATCTCATTATGCAAAGTGTGTACGTATAAGGCACATTACCTAAATTCTACAGAGCACCAACACCCTGGGGCCGGGCGGATGCACATGTATTTCTGAAAAACAAAATATTTCGTTGCACACATCTGACCCTGAACTGAAGTAATCTAAAAGCGTGTGTTTTTTAAAATTTTAATTAAAGCATTTTAATTACATAATCTATATGAAGCTAATTTAATATAAATAATTGTCAACTAAAATTTTAATTAATTGAGTATAAAATTAAATGTGGTATGTCATATTGAAATTTCCGTCATGTTTTTAACTTGAAATGGTTTCTTGCAGCCTATATTTTAATTGTGGAAAGCAATATTTGTTTTGATGACAAAAAGCATTTGAAAATAGGTATTCTTATTTAATTGAGCAATAAACAAGGAACAAAGGTTTTAAGTTTTCCTTTTAGGAACATTTAAACTAAAAATATACCAGTAATTTTGCATAACAACAGTGTGTGTAGACAGGTGATAGCATATAGATACATAACTTATCATTATGTAAATGAGCTTTCTTTATGCAATAAACTTGCAATATTACAGGGCTAACAGAGTGAAAAGGGACACTGGATTAGAAAAATATTTTAAGTATTTATTAAAATTATTATGACAAACTAAGTTATGAATAAAGACGTAAAAACTTAAATTAATGAAAATAATTAAGTGAATCTAGAAAAACGATTTCTTTACAAATCTTTCACAGTCTTTTTGGGTCAAGCCCTTGTCGAGGTTTGTTATAAACTCACTGCCTTTATTATGTTATTGTCTGACTGGCTTGCTCGTTAGATGCTAGATAAATTGCAAGCCTTTACTTGAAACGTACATACATTCACTCGGTAAGTTTATATATATATATATATAGTTTGGTCTCATTGTTAATATATATATTTATTAAAAAAATAATTAAATTTAAAACTTAAGAATTTGCTTTTAATTCTTTTTTATTTCAAATATATATTAATTAATAATTTCTTACATAATTATTATCCTAAACACATGTTACTTACAAATAATTGTACTTTACAATACATTTTATAAGCCACATTTTTCCCGATATAACAACAACATAAATTTATGTCAATTCCTAATAATAGGTAGATACAATAAACAAAATAAGAAACAGAGTGAGAGATTACGTAAGAAATTTTTGTGATACCATCACTTCACATATTAACTGATATTCACTATTTCATTCCCATTTCCACGCTCTACTACGCCTTTTAAATTTCTTTCACGTTTTCAATTAATCATTTCTTCATTTTGTATATTTCCATGGCAATCACTGTTCCCTACAACTAGAATGATTTCTTTCTCACGTCTGATAATGGAGACTCGATAGCTTTTAATTTTTCATTTACATTATTAAGTCTTATCTTTATTCAATTATCCTAACCTTTAGTTTGTATGCAGACACTTTAATTGCGTAATTGTTATATGTGACACTTAAATTCACATATTTCTTTCTAAGCTTATTTGTATAATGTTAATTTTGATTTACAATTCCATATATTTCAATATTCGTAAACAACTTTTACTTTCATTTTAAAACTTCCTAATTCAAGCTTCACTGCGATTTGACGCTGGAGAAAAATGGATGTCATTTTGAAACCAATCGCTTCAATATAATATTAACAGACTAAAGATTTTTCTACTTTACTTCTACGCAATTTTCTTTGTAATTATTATATTTCAAATATGAATATACACAATATGGTAGTTGATTCATTCTAAATTGTGATATTTTTCGTATAATATTGTGAAATATAAGTTAATTACAACCAGTCTAGAAAAAATTCAAAAATTGATTGAAAAATAAGCCAGTTATTGGCTTTTAAATTTGAAGATACGGATAGGGTTGGGTATATCCCTGTCTCTTTTCCTCTTGTAGAATACAATGTGCAACATTAAAAATGACCTCACATCACAGTATTCCGGTCCTTGTCTAAAGATTAAATTTAAACTTTTATAACTCGGTCAATTTTTAAGACTATTAAAAAAAATTTCACTCTTCATCAGCTTGTACCTTGAAATTATGATTAAAGAAATAAAAAAAATTTAGTCAAATACCCAATTGTATGGCATGTACTAAACTATTCCTGTCAACTCCGTATTTATGAATAATAATGCTGCTCTAGGAAAATTTAATATGCTATACGACGAAAATAGTAAATACACTACTGTTACCCTATTTTATATTCTTGAATTGTAATCTATATTAAATATAATATTTAGCAAACCTCACAGAAATTGAAAGCAGTATTTTATCGTACTACATAACTGTATAATTTCAAAAATAATTTTCGAAATTCTATGCTCATTTTACTAAAGAAACTTTTTGTTAAAATATGTTAATATCATAAATTGCAACGAAAATCGAACTGTTTTAATTTCAACTGTCTACATATATGTTCAACAATTTCTTCAAATATTTATGAAATTCTTTATTGAGAATGTTAAGATCGATTTAAAGTTTCAAGAAATAATAATTTCAAACATATATTTGAATATTTCTGTTATCAAATGATTACATTTGTTATATACTATACCAGTAATTAACAAAAATAATTCTTCCAGATAATTAGTAACTTGACGAGAACTTAAAATCATAAAATGTTGGCATCGACTATTTAACATATCATATTTCGAAACCACAAAAGTATGACATACTGAATTATTTGAAGTATTTTCCATGAATTCCTACTACAATCACATCCTAAGATATTTTCATATATTTTGAATTTTACCTTTATCCAATATTTTGTATTTTATTTGCAAATTAATTATTCTAGATAAAATACAAACATCTGACATTACTTGGTATTTTAATATCCTTATTTTAATCGAAATTATGAATATTGACGTAAAATATAATGTGAAATATGACGGGAATAAGCAGTTTGCTGATCTCACACGGTCACAAACAAATAACTGCGTTATATTTAGCATGGCAAATAATGATTACTGGAAAATTTTGACAGAAAATAGAAAAGCGACGCAAGCAAATATAAGTAAACTAAAGCTGCAAGTATTTGAGAAGTAATGAATTCGGCAATAATATGTAGATATAGCAAGAATAAAAGAAATATGTCTCACAACAGTGTCGAATAATTACGAATAAATTATACGTTAGAGAAAAAAAATATAAAAAGGAATGCAGAAAAGCAAGAAGTTCTAAATTTAATCATTAAGGATAATATTAAAAATGTTAACTTAAACATGTTTCAAAATATTTTGTCAAGTTGTTTATAGTGTATGCGCAATGTTGTTGTTTTATGTTATTATTTTGTTTTATGTTTTTATGTTGTTTCATGTTTCATTTTATGTTATTTCTAAAAATTACTTTAACATAACCGCTTTCTAATTAACGAATATGACATTGGTTTTTTTATGAGTAAGGACAAATTTGAAACATTTTTATTATCCATGTTAACAATATATAAAAAAAATTTGTAATTTTGCTATCTCAAAATATATGCACAAGTAAATCAAATTTTTTTCTACCATATTGATATATTTATAAAAGGTATTCGAAACATTACAAAATTATTCATTCTTAGTTTACTGTCTGTTGTATAATATAATTGAGAGTAAAATAAAATTAAGTAACAATTTATTATAATATAGAATTTAGATAATATGCTTAGAATAAATGAAAGTTATTTTTAAATAAAATTCATGTGTCATATATTTATAGTGAAGTACAAAATACAAACAACCCTACAAGAAAAAAATGCCAACCGTGTCGGTCCGCCCTCATAGACGCCTCGAAATAGAAATTACTTTTTCGCCTTATCACAAAACAAAAGAGTGGAAATATCGATGGGAATGAATTTATGATGGAAGTGAATCGATCTCGTCATTCTGTGATTAATTGTGTTAGCCGAGATAGGGCTACATTATTATTTTTAAGCACGGGATAGTAGCGACTTTGTAGTTAAAAAGTTGCCATTTGCGACATTTTTATTGAGAATAAATACAAATTATGACGGTATGCATTTTTATGCTTTGTGATACCAAATGATTTATTTATATATGTTTTACAATAACAGCACTTTATCATGTCCCAAATTCAAAAAATACATTATGCAAGATACAATCGTGTAGCTGACGGAAATATTTCACATCCTAAATTTGGGAAAGTCCTTTTTCCACATTGGATAAAAAAAATCTCATGGATAAACAGTAACTCGTAAATAACAATGGTTTATATAGACGTGAGAGGATTATTTTTCCACTATTTACACAGTAATATATACTAGTACGGAAGTATTTAATATTTCTAACATAATTGTTCGGTTCTTCAGCCACTAGAAAAAAGACATTATCCTAAAAAAGAACTCTTTCGTTCGGTAAAAAGACTTACGAAAAGACTTAGGACACATAATTCCACGTTATAAGTATATCGTATATTTTGAACTAAAAGTATCAAAATGTTTATAATGCGATCACCAAATAGATCACCGACTTCAATTTTCATGGAATTTTCATCTGACGTAATTTAATTCAGAATATTATTTACAAATAAATCAGGCTTGAATAGTATATACTAATTAAAGTTGCAGACGATAATTGTTTCTCATTATAAATAGTTCTCTTCTGTGTTCGCGCTATTAGGCTCCGATAAATTTTTAAAATTTCGATATAAAATTTGATCAGTTGAAATCAACAAAATTTCTCTGAATAATTCCGTAACATTGTTTAGTTTGATGATTAAACATGTCATCTTACTAATATTTTGCTTAAAGATCATCAAGAATTTGGTGCGTATAAAACCTAAGCTCACGTTTTCCAAATCTGTTTCTGAGTGTCTTAAATTATGCAGTTTCGCTTTAAATAAATTTAATGTGAAATATAATAAATATAGTAAGATTTATTTTTGTATTAAAAATAAGACCACAATTCCAACAAGTTTCAATTTATAACGGTGCGGTCTACATTTAATTACTCTTTAATTTTTTATTCTTAATATTCTTCTTACGGTATCATGAGGTCAAAATTCTATCAGTTAAAAGTGTATGGTTTTTAATTAGATTTTTAAAATTTATTTGTGATACTTCAAGATAAATATAATTTGAAAATTAATGCTTCTTGTTCATATAATGAAATTATAAAAGAAATATTTCGTAAATGCATAGTGTCCTCGTGACCATTAAAAAATCTGTCAAGCGCGAATAAAATTCGAACTACGAGGGTTCCGTATAAATTTCAGCATTTATAAACTTTGAGCGGTTATAGTATTTCTATTGAGATATTAACGAGTAATAATTTTTCACAACATTAATATATTGCAACGTGTTATATAATATAATTTTACAGGCTTGAAACACGGTGAATTTTTTAAAAATTATATGATACAGGTTAATCACTAAAGTTTTCTGTTAAACTTCGGGTCCGCCTTTACCAACCCAGTTTTTTTTTCATAATGACTGGCTAAATAATTTCGGAAATAAGGGGGCGAAATTTTATATGTTTGCGTATTTTTAGAATGTTTTTTTAAATGTGAAAATAAATATTTTTACATTCCTCATAATAAAGCTTTTTGAATGATTTTCCACATGGTAAATCAGAAGAATAGAATTAAAATGGGAAAAAGTAACCATCACCTCCCATTTTCATAAAGTTTATAATTAAATTTATTCACCTTATTTTCGACAAACTTAAAAATATTGATTACATATTGACAATGTACTTTTAAATTATTTTCATTGTCACGACACATTGTTAAGTATTTATATACTATAATCCGTTTATCTAAACATCGATGTATTTTGAGAATATTGCCTGTAATAGTGATACTATTTTTTTAATACAACGTTACAAAAATCACTATGAAGAAATTTTCATTAAATTATTTTTGGGTCTCTATTAAATAGTCTTGGTTATCTGTTTACTGGGAACACTGCGACAATTGCTTTGAACATAACTCGCATAGAATTTTTACTAGATGCGCCATCTTAAATTTATTTCTATTAACAACATGTGATACAAATTTACCTAACAACCGGGAGCGCGGTGCAAAATCCTACCACAATTATTTATTCCGTGATAACAACTCTACATTTTACCTAATGTAGACAAACATAAATGAAAATTATATTATTTATTATTATTCTTTCAAGAAAATCTGGAAAGAAAATAAATTAGAAAAGGGAACAAAAGTTAACTGTACGTGTCAGTAATCATGTGCTTGTCAAACAGCAAAGATATCAATTTCCTTCCACGCTGATTCACACGGATATAAAAAGAAATTAAATTTTAGTTTATATGGATGGTAAATAAAGTGAATAAGTTTTGCTTAAAGTACATAGAAACTTTCAAAATAAAATTGTGTGTGAAAAAAACCATTTCCTCCAAAATAATTAGCCGTTTTGTTGTAATAAGACCGCTAACTTTTTTTTCCAATGTCAAAACGTCTACAAGTTTTTGAATATTTCATACCCTCTGAAATAAATATTAAAATGTGTACTGAATATTATTAAAGTGACAAAATTAATCAGCACACGCGTTTATTATTAATCATGTAAAAAAAATTAATTATATTAGTGACACATTTATGAACATAAAATGTTATCCAAAGTTCATACCTTATTATTTTCACTTCACGTCTAGTTTTGAGACGTAAATTATAAGATTGAATATCCAATATAGTGTTGCCAACCGTAGAAGAATGTTTAACGTGATATCGCGTAGTTGGCGATCGAAGCGTTAAAGTATCCCAAATACCGTGAAAAAAACTGCCAAAGATGGATGGTGACGCCTCCTCATTCTCTCATAGATACGGTTTAGAAGAAACCAATTTATATGGAATGAGACTGGGGTTCCTAACACTTCGTAGATATTTCATAACCAAAATAAACCTAAACTGTTTTGAAAAACGGGTACGTGTTGAGTGTAACAAAAACAAACACAAAAAAAAACAAATCTAATTCAAAGGACTCAAAAAATCTTTTACATTTCAAATAACCGTTTGATGCTTGATACTTTGGATCCATGTAATGCGTACCCTGTCAAATACATGAGCTAAGAAAGATGCAAATAAATCTGCAGTTCGATTCGCACCGTCCAATTAAAGAAAATTATGAAAATGCCTTCGAAGAGCAATTGTATCTACAATTAAAATTAAAAATAACCGATAATGAAATAAGAAGTCACTTGAAACGTGATTTTGCTAGTATAGAAATGACTTTGATAAAGAGAAAAATCTTCAAGCTCTGATTTAGCTACGTCTTTATTCTTCTGGTAACCATTAATAACAAGGTAGCATTTAATTTTCTGTACTATCGCTTTGGGAGTGTCGAAATATTTCATTATTTTTGTTCGTGTCTCTTGTGTATCGTTTTCTTGCGACTTACATAATTCAGTTACCTGGGGATATGTTTTATTTTGATATTTTACAAAGTTTACTGAATTACGATCGTCTATGGACTCAGTTATTACCTGCAATGAATTAGTTCTATTATGATTAACAAGACCTTTTAAGTAAATGTTTTCTGGGTTTTTAAACACATACGCAATTTTTTTTAGTCAAAATTATTCTTAGTGATTAGTAGTTGATTTTCGCTCTAATTTCCATTATCTTAGTGTCAGTTGTATTTAACATTTGGAAACCATTTTAAATTATCGATTGTTCTCATTCTAGCCATGGAAATATTATGGCTTATAATATTGAGACCTAATTATATGCTATTACTTATGCTATACGGCACGAGTATTGTCATACTCATTGATTTTGTCATAAGCCTAATTCAATTTTTAGTGTCATTCCATTTCTGTCTGTAATTTTTACAAAAAAATTGGTTGACATCAAAAATTTACATATTGTTTTGTAAATAATTACCATTTTTATAGTTACAATAATAATAAAGGCAAAATACCACAGAAAATATATAGTAAATGAGTAATAAGATATATTAATGGAAAATTGTCTTTGAGAAAAAAACTTACATTTTTAACTATCAGTCCGATCAGAGTTACATTATCCTAAATGTGGCTAATTACATGACTAATTACTCTCCATATTCTGCTAATTAAAATATTTACTTTCCGCATATTTTCAATAATTCAACAAAGCTGAATCATAGTATTCGACAATTGCCACCCTCTTACAACCCCTCCGCCCTCCTCACCGTATCGGTATTCCTCGATTGAAGTGGATCACGTTCTCATTCGTCACTCTCGTATCGTGCGTGCGAAAACTTCATTTTTTTTATTGCCCTAAATGATTTACTCGACTTTTCCTTAAATAGTGTCATCTGTTTTATCATTGACTCCGAATTTTACTTGCTCACATTTATCTATTTTGATAACTGAATACGATTTTTTCCTTGCACACTATCTCCTGTTTTTATCGGTAACTGGGTTTTTCTTCCCAATTTTATCAGAATAAGAGTTTCGTTTAAGGGATAGGTGCAAATGTGGTTAACTTAAATGATATTTTACATTTAACCGAACAATAAATTAGTTTGCTTGTGTTAGGTTACCGTCATTTACCTAAAGCTAGACAAATCTCACTGTGTCAAATACATTCGAGTTGTTTTAGTATTTTAAACTGTAAACTTTTAAACTGTATTATAAACCTATGGTTTATACCTAATAGAGGTATATACAGAAAATTGATTTGCCAATATATCTGCAAATAACGGTTTTTAAGAGTACGTGTTCAGTCGCGTGTTGTTAGTGCCAGAATTTATAATAGTCATATTTTAATAAATCGCATTAAAACGTAGTAGTTAGCATTACTGCTTATACCTAGATTACGCACGATTTGTACTTATGAACACATTATATCTATTATGTGGTATCTGGGATATGGGAAGCGCGATCCGTTTAATGCGTCCACGATGATACTTATTAATATATAATTTTAATGTATATAATACATTTTTTGCTATATTATAATGTGCTGTACTAATTAAATGCAATATAATAGCTTGTGTATTACTCAACTGAATTTCGGCTCAGTCTTTTAAAGGTGGCATATTACATTTATACAAATCTGTTATAATTTGAAAGTACATTATCAATCTAATAATTTGTGATTATTTGATGATTTGGTATATTAGTAGATTTCCATTAATAAATATTTAATATCTAGGAAATAAGATTTAACTGATATTATGTTTAGTTGCGTACTTAAAAAAAAAATATATTTGTACTTACCTCAAACAAACAACAAGACTTTCTTCTGTTCCAGTTGCTATTTTATATCTTGTATTCTGTTTAGTTATATTATATTCCAGCACAGAGCACACATTGAAATATTTAAAAAACCGCTTATCATCTTCTAGCTAACCAAGAAATAATGTTTGATAACCAACCCTTTGTCGTTTTACTTAATGCTGTGAACCCACAATTTTATTTTTCTTTGTCGCATTTAATTTTCTTCATTCTTTAATTATAAGCAACTGACAACAACAGTCTCAAATTCCACAGAAAATGTGTATCTTTCAATCATAATATTTATTAATTTTTCAATGTAAAATTATATTTATCTCAATGTTTCGACGTGACACGAGTAATAAAATGCATTTACAATATTTTTTTTATACTTAGCTACCGTTAACATAAGTGGCTTATACATCAATCGTAATGCCCATCGCAATAAACTTTGCCTATATATTAAGTGACAGGTGTTTCTTTAAAAATCGCAAAGGTACTGATGCTCGTGAATTGCATAATGTGATCATAATCATGCCATCGTTCAATAACGCACAAAACAATACTCCAGCTGTCATTACCAAGCGCAATTGACAAAAAAATTATAAAATCAAGGAATTTAAGGAGTGCTGCTCACGTCGCCTATAGAAGAGATTATAGTGGGCTCATTCTTTTGAGTATCGAGATGTCACTAAGTATAGGCACACATTCGCTTTGATTAGAAATAATTTTAATTAGCTGTGTCTACGATTCGGTTTTTTTAATTAGGGAAAAAATGTATGGGTGTCAGCTCCGACGCGCGACTGGAGTTTACTTCTTAAGTATAATTGTCTTGTAATGTATAAAATAGGTAACACTGTATATAAATATAAATATTAATACCATTAAATTTAAATGGAAAATTCCTTAATAAAAAAAATGCTGACAATATAATGATTTCCAAGTAAAACACGAATGAAAAGAGCAAATTTATACAACAAAATCAAAACCATTTAGGAAAGTCAGACTAAGAAGTTAAAACTAAAAAAGACTTTTTATTTATAGGTTAAAAGACGCAAAATATTGACACGTAATGACATTTAATGATTACAATTCAAAAATTCTATTACTGAAATTCAATCTGACTATCGACATGATTCCCTTTACCTATAGCTAGAATATTAAAATGTCCATTAAAATTCGTTTGCAATGGATGGTTCACTTTACCTATAGCCAAAATGTTAAAATTTACATTCAATTAACTTGGACTAGATCATATAATCCAGTGACTGCTTTAATTCAGGAAGGTATCAATACATATTTATTTTTAATATTTGTTAGTTTAACTAATACTTGCAAAACACATTATATACTGAGAAATAGTTAGGGCTGAATAAGATTCTGGTATATCTACAATATATCCTTTGTTCAAGCAATAAAAAATTGTTTAAGTAGATCTGTAATTGGTGCAATCTGTACTTTTGTCACGGAAAGTATTGATTTTATATGATTTTATATTCTAATGCAGTACTTAATAAAGTTATTTATAATATATACGTATAAGGGATATGTAATTCTATATGGATTTCCTTACATACTTTAATACATTTTGCGTATTTACGACACTTTTTTCATTATTACCAGTCAATAAATTAAATAATAATAATATAACATAAATATTAAGTAAGACGTATTTAATAATAAATATTATTTATTTTATTAAAAATTAATCTATTGTTCCTAAAATAATGAATAAAGTATAAGAATTTAGAGCCACGTAATTAGTCGTATTTAGAAGGATATAATTCTGAATGGACTAACGTCTGATATAAGTCGTACGTTATTTTTAAAGATGTAGGCGTGGAGTGGCATAATTGTACGTGACTTACACCTTTATTGTGTGAACTTGCCCACTTATTGTGTGAACCTTTCCACTTACACCCTTATGATAATTTAAGTTTTTTCAACAAAATCAGGTCTTAATAACAAAAATTAAACTATTTGTATATATATATATATATATATATATATATATATATATTTATTTAAATATAAATATATAAACATATTTATACTTCTGGGCATGGAAATTGCATCTAGAATGAATTAGCCAGAAATTTATCCCGCTAACAGTGACATTATATTAATGCTAGAAAAAAATTATCCAATACTAAGCAGATAGTTGTTAATATATCCTTAGTTGTTAATATTTTTTATCTAAATCGGTTAAACTCGCAAATATTTCTTATTAGAAATTGATGAAATGTTTAAATAAAATTTTAATGGAACAGTTCATAATTTAATGAAAATCTTTTCCGGGCAGAGAATAAGCTGCATATATAAAAAAAATGTCCATAATAGCATAATAGTTAATATACACTTCATTCGAAATCGAAAGAAACGAAACAAGTTTTAAATCATTATAATTAACACAACAAAGTAATTTAATCGTAAGATGAGTTTTCAAAACGTAAAACGCAGGTAAAGTCGATATTTGTTTATTTATACATTTGTTAATTATGTTTTAGTGCCAAATATGTATGATGAAACGATCTTCTTCGCTGGGCAGAGCATATATATATATATATATATATATATATATATATATATATATCTATATATATATATATATATATATATATATATTTATATCGCTGGGCAGAGCGTATTGTTGACCATATATTTCGTCCCTAGAATGCATCATCAGACTCTAATATGGTCGACGGTGTAGTTATTTCGCTAAGCAACAACTACGAGTACCAAATGTTTTGAATCATCTTAAATTTACTACCACTCGTTAATAATTTCCATTTCACCTGACTGACGGTGAAGTTATCTTGACTTTGACCTGGCTGACGGTGAAGTTATCTTGTAAAGTAACAACTACTAGTAGCAAATATCTTTAATCACGGTTGGTTTACTAACATCCATTAAGGAATTCCATTGTTTATGACCGAAAGTTATCATCAAACCCTGACCTGGTTAGTGATATAGTTACTTTGCAAAATAACTGCCATGCGTCAAGGAGTTCGTTCCTTCATTTCTGGACATTATCAGTTCATCATCATATTTATATGGGACATTTAAAGTACTCTCAAATAAAAGAAATATCCTAGGATCGGTCAACTCAGTAAAGAACTATTGTTAAACATACATAAAAAAGATTCCGACGAATTGAGAACCTCCTCCTTTTTTGAAGTTGGTTAAAACTTGTCAGTACTTATTACTTCAGATTGTACAGCTCAGAACTGACGACTTCTTAGAGCCATTTTTGATGATGATATGAATTTTTCCTCAAAGCACAATCTTGTTTGGGCTATTTTTGCTAATATTTTTCACATAAATGTAACTAAAATTATAATACAGACGTAGTATCTAAATAAATGAATATTTTCCTTCCTTAATACTTATAATTTCAATATTTTTATATCCCTAAAATAATGAACTATGTTTTAACATATAATGTACTCATTAAACAAAAATAGTTTACCGGTTTAAAAAAAATTGCTTCAGAAAGTATCAAAAACCTTTCTAATAAAAAATTATTTAAAAGGCTTAGGTTTCCAACACTCAATAGTCAACCAACACCAAAAGTGATAAGGTGCTATATAATTATATTTCATCTTTATTTCTTAATTTTATTTGGAAGTTGGTATACACTATTTTGACATTAGAGAATTAATAATTTTGATGTATTTATTATACATCAAATATTCATGTTTATTATTTATATTTATTTGCGTGTGAGTCTATTATATTTTCGCTTTATTGCGATTACGATTATTCAAGTTTGATATATTTATTCCATATAAGAGAAAATTTCCTGAAGACAATCTAAGCGGTGTTGAACTAGTTTAAATTTGTTCGGTCAAGGTATGATACAGTGCTATTCGTTTTGCTTTTTACCTGTCTAGAATTTACTTTACCATATTGTAAATAATCCTCCTCATATTTAAAACAGTTAATGAGTTTTATAATTTTCTTTGTATTTGTATCCATTAAGTAAATAGATACCAAAATAACTGCTCAAATTAAATATTTCATCTAAGGTATTGAAGCCCTATGGGTTAAATCTGATTAACTACGGTCCAATTACGAATCAGCATAATTAACTTGTGATGTAATTAAAAATCGTACTTCACGATTATTAATTTTCGATTTATTGAAGATAATCTTAGTGGATATGACAAAACTATTTAATTTTAGCTTCAAACCTCTGATATCTTAAGACAAAATATGTTGGTGGTAAATTTATGGCCTGATAATAATTATTACCATAGGGGTTTGTTCGCTGTGTGATTTTTTGTGTGAAAGATACATCAATTTTTTGCAGTACTTAAGTATATTAACTCGCATTTATTTCAATCATGAAGACTTTGAAATATATGGAAAGTTTACGGATAATAATTAGATTTTTGCTCATTTCAATTATCATGTAGCATATCAACTGAAAAGGTTCCAAAATTATTTTTATCTGATTGAAATAGGTCTATATTGTTGAAGTTTTTCAGAAAGCTATGCCGGTGATTTTAAATTTGATAATTTTTAATAATGTCATTATGTTTTCACGTTTGTCAATATATTAAAATTGTGAAAAATAAAAATTAATTTTGTATGTAGTTTAACTTAAATATTAGACTTAAATGAGTTTATGTATATAAGACTGTACCGGATTTTTATTGTGTGAATAATATTTGTACTTAATAGACTTTAACAGTGGGTATCATAAAAAATTATCATTCAGAATGTTATCATATTTAAAAACAATTTGGCTAATATAAAACTTCAACGTGACGTGCAATTTTTTCTCATTCATGCTCAACATTTTCTCGTTAATTCCGTTCATTACTTCTATTTATTAAATTTGTGAACACAATATTTATTATAAGTACTAGATATGATGTCTGATATACCTGGAAATAAAATTTTCATACTTGTATTTTATAACACAGATCTCTCTAATCGTCATATTATTGTCAGAGTTGTGCCGGTCTCAGTGATGATGCCATGGTTGGTCTTTGCCCATGTTCCTCTCTACGTCTTATTCTTAATTGTTTTAACAATACGTTTTACCTTCAATCGATTGGTAGCATTATTAGAGTACTATGTAATACTGGCCTTCGTCGCTGTCTTTATCAGATCCATCCATCAGTTTGAAAATCACTCTCGAGATCTTTTGCATTCAACCTATCTCTGAATCACAAGACACTCCGACGAGAGTTATTTTTTAGAGATGTGTGGGAAGAATTTAAGAATTCGCAATTGTACAAATGTTTTTCTTCAACTCCATTATAATGAAGATACTGATGCGAAAAGCGATTGAAGGTATTTTTGGCGTGTATCTCTGATACCACATTTCTAGCATACCAATGTTGCTATGGTTTTCTGATCTGAGACCCTAGGTTTCTAGGCTACTCAGTAAAGACAAATTTTAAAAATGGGTCATTTCATCGGCCTTGGTATTTTTGGTTATTAGTATATTCTTTCAAAGCTTGTTCAGCTTCCCGATAGAAGATCTTTATTTACTCCAACATTGAACACAGTAGAACCAAATTAAATATAACTAACTTTGTACCATTTCACAGTCAGCAATGTTAGATTGGATCAGATATGGACACGTATAAATGGTTTGTAAATAAAACTAACAATGTCTTATACAAAATAAACATCGTTGAAGAAATGAATATTAAAGAATACTTAACAAATGAGAGAGTGAATGCGGGTCGATAGTTAATTCACAGAATATCACTTCTCTAAGTAGTGCAAGTCTTTCACAACGCAAGCGGAGTGGAAATCTAAAGAGGCATTGTAGCACCATAACGTAAAATAGTTATATCATCCCTTTATAGTAATTATTCATTGTGTTTAAATTAGATTCAAATTTTCCTGATTCGATAAATATCTACAGTGGACTTTCTTTTTTAGAAAAGACCTTTCCACTTGTAAAGTTTGCAAATATTTCAATTATAGAAATAAAAATGAGAGATAGTTATATCGAGGCGTTTTTCCAATTTATTCTCTTTTTTGTTTTAACAGCAGATTTTTTATTCTAAGTGATGTAACATAAGAGATAGAATTCTGCCTTTGGTAACATTGGGGTAAGCACTGAAAGGAATATATGAGGGGTTTTAGCGCACTCTCTCATTAAATCAAAGGGATGAAAATAAAAAAACAATAATTATCATTGTGTCATAGGGGCACGATTTTAAAACAATTTTTATAACATACCAATGAATCGAAAATCCCTGTCATTGGCTTATTCTAGCTTGAGAAATTTTATTATCGGTGTAATTTCCACGTTGGCAAATAAATTAATTAATTTAAATGATACGGTATTTCAAACGGTTATAAATCTTTGTATCAATATTATCACACCAAATTGGGCTTCTTGTCACAAACAATCAAAACTTGGTAATTAAACACATTAATTCGCAATAAAAAAGCCTAATCTAATCTATATTTTATGATCTATATTTCTTATTTTTAAACGTTACTCTTCAGTACGTTAAATGAAGAGGTAATTTAACAAGCAGTCAAACTAACGAGTTCCAACAAGCTGCGAAGAAGAATAAAAGCCATAACATATGACTCCAACTATTATATTTAGGAAAGTATCGATGACTAACTCTCACCGAACAAAAGTTTCGGTCGTATTAATACATTCTTAAAGGCGAGCGCTAATAGCGGGAAATATTAAAGAAACTGTTCTTTTCCTCCTCCCATTTTTTTCTTCTTAATAATTTTCCCGGCTGCCTTCTTCTCAAAACAGTTTAGAGAGTATTTTAAATACGGAAGCGCATTACAATTATGTGGCGTTCTGACTGCTTTTTATAAACGTATATCCTAGTTGTTTACTGTTGAAAGTAAATGTTGAAATGTTTTAAATAAGCTTTAGTTTTATATTAAGTAATAACACTTCATAGAAACATTATGCAAAAATTAAACTGAAACAAGTTACGGAAGGTTTAGAATACGCCCCATTGACATTCTGTGCGTCATGTATCTTTATTTTTATTTCTATGGTAAAATTATATCTCTTACAAATGTGTAAAGTAAGTGTAGTAAACTTATTAGGAGCTTACAATAAATATTAAAAAAAAAACAAAAACTGTACACTTTTAAATATTTTTAACTATTTCACAAGGGGACATACGCAGTAATCAATATAAATGTCCTTAAAGTCATTAACTTCAAAGTATTATTTGGAAACCATTAATTAATTTTTGAATATTAGTACATGGTGTTGATAGTAGTCTGAAACATGGTTTGACAAAGTGATGACAATGATGCATTTTTAAAGTTGAAATAACACAGTCGCATATATGTAAATGAGCTCTGTGTCATATTATAGACTTTTTCGACTTTGAAGCGAGTACTAAGGCAATACTAGTGAGATATAGAAATCGATGAAATATAAAAGAATGCCACGTATTGAATACTGCATGTATTCGGTTTTTCCACATGCACTTTTATACACCATCAACACGACACCGAGAAAGGGAGAGTGACATAGGAAAGGCTTGACAGAGGGCTGTGATAGGGACGTAAGATCACCGAGAGAGATAGCGCATACTCCGCAAGTCCCGCGCCCCGCTCCGCAATGTCAACAAAACGTCCCAACGCTTGCGCGTCTCACAGTTCGCCGTCGACCGTCGTACGATACAGAGAAGGGCTCTTCAGATGCTGCGTTGCAATGCGCGGGCTCCAGGCTTTCCTCTTCGCCGTCGAAGGTCGATGGTTCCGCTGTTCGATTCAAAGAGTTACGATGCGCGGGCTACAGCCATTGTTTGCCGTTTACTGGCTATTATTTGGCATTATCTTAAGCATTTTCATTATTTGTAATTGTTTAAAGTCGTCTTACGCGCTTAGCAATGTGCCATCGGAGGTAGCAGTAAGTGCAGCTACAATATTTGTTAATAATGGGGAAAGTAGTTATTAATTATGGTTATAAATAGCTTCTTTTATTTATTTGCAGTAATATATTTCTACCTTTGAATAATAGGTAGGTAGAAAGCGGTAACGATTTAAATTTTGATCACTTGATATTAGCTACGGAATTAAAAACTGATGTATATCGCACAGACCATGGGAGGATGTTTATGTAATATATATATCCAAACTCATAGATCATAATTTGCCATGTATTTTTAGTAAAAAGAAAACAAAGAAGATTTTAATCTATTGCATTAAATTATAATACAATCATGAAAAATCATGAAATTATAATGCAATCAAGTGAAATTATGAAATTCAAAGTTTTGAAAGTTTCAAGCTAAGGAACAAAAATATAGATATTGAAATAAATATTCAATTATTTTGTAGTCCTAATAACTTCATTATTTAGTTCAAAATAATGTACTAATTTGTTATTTCCGTATTTGTGTATGGGTATTTATTAAATAAAAAAGGAATTCAATTTTCCTTGGCTTCCAAATTCCTTGGTATTTGCTACGATATATTTAAAAAAAAATAAAAAAGTTTATCTTATTCCTTAACCATTTAATGATATTTATATAACAATTAAGACCATATAGCTTCAAAGGTGAAAGATTCTGAAAAATGACCAAAAAATGGGTGAAAATCCAACCGTTTTTCAGACCTAGATTATGCAAATAACAAATTTCGTTAGTTCAGAGTGGAAATATAGATAGACTTTACTAATATTCTAATATTATTCAATTCCATTTTTATTAATATCGTAATAAGACAAAAGTTCTACTTAACTCATGGACACGACGTAACTCATTAGCGCGTTTAAATACAAGTCTCCTTTTAATTTAATTAAAAGCATTGTCTACAATTGTTGCTTAATAATCACTAGAGTAGAAATCAAAGTACTCACAATACAATCACATTTTTGAATTAAACACTCGATAAGATGTTTCTTGGACAGATTACAACACCTTGTGTTAGAAGAATATATTGGTAATAATACGTTCAAATGTAATCAAAAACAAAATCCATTCAACTTCAATAAACATGAGATGCCTTAATTTAATCTATATACTGATGATCACGAACTTCCATCCAAATCATCGCAACCAAATGTGTAGAAAATAATAAACTTCATTATATCATACAATTTCTGCTGGTACTCACTTCTGGTTATTGTTTATTAGTTTTCGATTTTAAACCTGACTTATCAACAAATTTAACATCGCAAAGGAATTTAACTAAATATGGGAATTTAGGAATGGAAGTTTGATGAAAATCTTAAAAATATAATTAACCGTATAGTTTATGCTGAGTTTGATAAAAATATTAATGTTAATACGAGTAGCTAATATATACGTGCATATATATATATATATATATATATATATATATATATATATATAATATATATATATATATATATATATATATTTAAATATATTTTAAATTTTTTTTTACATTTAAGCTTAAATATGCTACAATAGAAACAAAAAATATAAACGTACTTTACATGGTGAGCTGTTCTGTTTATTATGACATTCATGACTGATTGTAAATTTTCTACAACTTTTCCATCAACATTTTCGATGTTATTGATTGTTTTTAAATATTTCTCTTTAAAAATAATACGTTTAATAAGAAAAAAATATATAAAAATGCGGTAGGTTTATTTACGATGGATTTTTGAAAAGTTGAAAGCTAATTGAAAATCACCATCTTCGAATGTAAGATGGTGATTTTCATTTTTTCATTTGGCTGGTATATTTTTTCGTTTTATCGTAGACCGTGGAACATAAATAAACGAAAATAAATCGAAGATATTAATAAGTCATAAGTAGTTACATTATGAAACATAATAATACTATTTTATTTTCGTATATTTTCAAAAAATAATTTATTTTCAAAAACATGTAATTTTTTTCGGACATTTTTTTTAATTTATAATATGTTAGTAAAAAGTTTCATTTTCCTGTTTGGTCAAGCGTAAATAGAAATCAAACTAAAATCCATTAATACTTGTGGGGTCTTAAATTTACCTTTTGCGTAAAAAAATTAACCAATCAATATATCAAAATTGGTCTAGTTAAAAAAAATAAATAATCGAAAGATGATTTAAGGAAAGTTAAATTTAAAGGAAAGGGTAATCAATTATTTCTTTTCTATGACTGTCATTTGGAAATGAATCGTGTTCCTTTGTTGCTTTATAATGGTTAAGAATTATTTGTTATAGTAGTAGAGAGATTGAGCTTAAAATTCCAAAATTTTTATTGCGTCTCACAAAATTTTGAATGATAATTTTTTCTCGGAAACGAAAAAATTAATTTAATTATTTTCATATAAATGTGGAGTTTTCTGGTATAATGTATTTAATTAAACTATTTATAACGAAAAATTTGATCTAATGCTATATTCCACATATTTTAATTACTGCCATAACTGAAATTTAACTAATGAAATTAACTTATAAAATTATTTAATTTCTCATCGATAATGTGGATGTTAGCGTAATATAGTCGCTTTCCTTTAATTTTTATTAACTTAAAATAGAGAAAACATAAACCGAATTTAATTGTGTTAAATGTGGATACCGAAAATCTTTCGTTCCTTTATCTGAATACTAGATGTCCGTCTAGTTTTATAATCACCTTTTTATTTTTATTAAGATTTTATTACTTAAAAAGGCAGAAAAAATACTGAGGACACAAAAACTAAGTTCTAAATTGATTGGGGAATAAGTTAAAAAAAGATAGCTTAAGAAAACACAACAAATATCTTTATAATCATTGTTTTCTTGCAAACTCAAAAGTAAATTTGGATAATCCGTGTGTCGGAACAAACACCTGTGCTCTTATATTTTTTCTCATGTAACTTAACAACGGTGCTCATCTAACTTAACCATCATCGTCTCATGTAACCTACCCACTTGAATTCTCATGTGATGTAATCTAGCTCCCCCAAAAGGTATAACAATAATAAACTGTGGGGTCCATGTCAACAAAGTTGAGTGATATATCAAGTGTCCACAATTTAGAAATGTGCACTACACAAATAATTTTTTTTAGGAACTGGAAAAAAACCGAAAAAGTCAAGCTCACGCAATCCCTAAGGAAATTTATTAACAAATCTATTAAAATTTTTGTTTCCCACAACGATGATTAAAACAAGCTGGTTATTTAAATGCCCCACAGTAATATTAGTAAAGATCACGTTTTAACCCTTTTCGTTTCCTTTTCACAAAACCTTTCTTCGTGGATGTTTTGAATGTATGTATGTATATATATATATATATATATATATTTATATATGCATATGGAGTTTTAACTATCTTTAGTTGGTTTAATTAAAGTTAATGTGGATATTTCTTTTTAAATCGTCACCTATTTTGTATTGTTTATATTAAACTTACAAGTCCCTACTTACTTTTATCAAATTATCAACACTACTTTAAATTAAACTCCGAAATTTATCAAAAATGTATAATATTATTTATCCTAAATTTTTCACTGGCTGTTTACTATTTACTTTCTTTTTCACATAATTAATTTTTCCTTATGTAACTTTGATGAGTTTTTTACCATACAGTTTTATTTAAATTATTATATGTTTAAAGAAAGTGTTAAAAAATAAAGTATAAATATTTATGACTGATAAATCGATAATTTTTCATAACAGAAAAAGTTGAGTAACTAAGTTGAACTTTATGTTTTAAACCAAGTGCAATAATAATAAGAAAGAGATTATGTTACATGCTAGATATTGCACGTTCAATTGCATTGCGATTTATGTTAAAAAAAGATAACATTCGATAATAGCCCCAAGTCAGATAAAGATGTCGATTAGTCAAAGAGGAATATTGCTTGAATCGTTTCAAAGGAAGTTCTTATTATTATTCAATTTCTTAATACTCATTTAATATTTTGTAATCAAACGAAATTGCTAAAAGTTTTCCACGGAAGTACATTTTTTTTTTATTCACTCGAAACTTTTTTTGAACAAGCAGAATAAAATAACACATTATTACAACCTCAAAATTGAGAAATTATGCATATACAATAAATTTCTTGGTTTATGAAGATTTAATTTTTTTTTAATTCCGTCTATCAAAATGAAAAAAAAATCAAATGTTCGTAGGATCACTTTGCTGTCCGTCCGTCTGTCAGTCAAAACCCCTTTTTTCAGAAAACGGCTTAACTCATCAAGTTGAAATTGTAAATGTGTACTATGTTTCAGATAACAAAGGGAAATGGCTCTCCAAACCGTATTTTTTTTGTTATTTAAACGATAAGCAAAATTTATAGGGTAGATACTTTTGGCCAACTTACAATCTTAAAAGTCGTTGTTATGGGAAGTCTTATAGAACATGTAAAAAAAATCCAAAAACATTCTAATGATTGATGTGATTTCTAATTGCATGTGTATTATAATTTTTTCTTTAAATATGCGGCTGTAAAAATTAAGTAGGCAATATATTTACATTTTCTATATTCACAATCGATTTTCCCAGAAACCATGCGATGAAGAAACATGAAATTTATTAGCCTAAGTATTTTATATAAATTCAAGATTTGGGAAGAGGGTAAATAAAGATCTCAATTTTTTAAAATTCTGTATATCATATAGAGTATCATTTGAAATGGCTTGTTATAAAGAATACAAAAATATTTTACCCAGTTTAAAATAATGTTCAAAAATAGGGTATTCCCCACCTCCCTCATTTCAGAAACTCTTGTGACAAAAATTACCAGAAAAGGATTGGAAAATGTTTACAAGAACATTACAGGAAAACTATACAGATTATCCTGGATCTAATTTCGAAACATGGAACCTGTTTTCACACAAACGATATATTTATGTTGAGAAAAATTATTTTTTTTTACATTTTAACTTAAATACTACGTACTTTTGACTGTATATAATACAACTTGTCATTGTCATAGCAGTGCAAGTATATGGCTCAGTTTCAATATTCATTAAAAATATAGGGAGTACTGTAAATATACTTCAAAGTGGTATATAGGTGTTTCTAGAATTAAAGTCATTTTAGACATATATTTTTTTAAAATAACACCAAATGAATAAAAAATCGATATTTATTAATAATCCGTAATAGTAAAATGGTTTAACGTTTTATATTTCAACTCAAAAGGATTGGATTAAAAATATTATTTGACAGCAGTTTCAAGGAGTCAAAGATGTAGAATCATTGCTAAGAAGAATACTGTTATTATAAATTACATTAAGTACACTTATGCCTTAGGTATGTGTCTGTATAATTACATTTTTCTTTACTCAAAGTTCCACATAAAGTATTGACGAACAAATCGATTAAAAGGCGGACACAAGCTAAAAAAATATATGGATATTGGCGCCAACACAATATACTGACCAAAGACTAAAACTTAAATTTTTACTGGCTGTTGGATGCTACGTCAAACGGATCGGTCTAAAATATGCCGTGGCTTTTACAGAAAGAATTTTGATTTGTTTATTTTGTTTATTTTGTTTATTTTATTTTTATCACGCGAGCAAATTTAAGATAAATAATAACCTGGATAATAGTTATATAACCATAGTAGATTGACGACAATAAATTAAATAATGGCGACGTGATAACAATACATGAACAAAAATTAGCCGATGCGAATTCGGAAAATAATACATTAATTGAAGAAATAAGGTAGCTCTAATACTTTATGTGATAGGAAATTCTACTTTTAGAGAAGAAATTATTGTCGCCGGAAAAAAAGAATGATATGCTACATTACAAAGAATACGGTACTTACCAACAATTAAAAATAGATATTCTGAAGAGCAAATTGAAGCATAGCAAAAACGGCATTGGTGGAAAATAACAAGACTACTGCATCTGCTAAAAATATAAAGGAAAAAATTACTTACTTCGAATAAAATATTTTAAACCTCAAAAACATGTGTAATACTTTAGTGTGTTGAAGAAAGAAATGAAAAAAATTCCAAGCAGTTATTTTGCGGGCAACAAATAAAAATGAAACCCATGATAAGGCAACTACCTATTGAATATGTAAACACAAACCAGTGAATTATTAAGCAAAATATAGTAACAAACTAGGAAAAGGCATTGGTACGGTGCATTACAATCTTAGTACTGATATGGATGTTATTCCTTTGTTGCAAACCTTATGCTTTATTGGAAGAAAGTTTGTTCAAAAAAATCTGTGCAAAAAAGATACTATAGTAATCATTTCAAAAAATCTTCCCCACAGCCATATCTTAAAGCAAATACACAGCTTAGACCATATTAAAAATTTGTGGATTTCAAAAGGCCTAATTTTATTTATAAATTCAAAACTGTATATTAGGCATATTACATCATGTTCTAACTGACTGAACCAACAAATTCATAACAATAATTGTAGAAGATATGGAATGACAGCTGGTACAAATTAGAAAATGGTAAAATTTCTTGATTTAAATTTAATGGAAGTAAACATATCCACCAGACAAGGATTCTTAATAATAAAGACATAATCCAGTTAGATATAAATATATTATTTAATTTAAATACTTGAACGAATATTCTTCATGTAATCTTCGCTATATAACAAATTATACCGAGCTTGAGGGTAGTTAGATATTTTAAAAAGAAGATTATTTTTTATGAATTCCCAGAAAGGTAATAAAATAAGAGTCACAAAGTTAAAACTTAAGTTAAAATTTAACATTTATAATAAAAATCGTGTTATAACTATAGATCATAATAATATTCAGGGCTATACCGGTAAAGAACAACAAGTAAATCTGTGCTTAGAAGACAATTCTATTGATGTACTGTGCTTGAGAGAAACATGAAAAAAAGGCTATGAAATCAGGGTTTAAAATGATTCCATCCCTTGTAACATTGGTAGTAGTAAACATCGTATTGTATTTAATAAGTGAGGGATGTTCATTTAAAACTTGGCATAAAATCGAGGAACAGGTCAGATACTATAAATATATCTGCCGAAAAAGACTTTGAAGCAAGATGTGTTGAATTTTATAGCTTCAGCGTTTTAGTGTTTATAGATCGCCGCTAAGAAATATGATGGTATTTAAGAAACAACCTGAAGAAAGCCTTGTTAAGTTGACACAAAATAACAAGAATAAGGGAACCATTTTATGTCGGGATTTTACCGTTAATTTTCCAATTCAATCAAGTTTTAAGAATATATTTTCTAATATTTTAGATAGTTTTCTCTAAAATCTAATATTATAATAATACGCGAGGGTCATGAGTTGACCTCATAAACAAAAAAGAAAGTTTTAATGACCGGGCTACACCTGCGATTAAAATATCCCGAGATAAATTATGTTTTCTTTATGATTTATCGGAGATATACAATAACGGTAACTTTAATCAAACGTATCAAAATATAGTAAAATATTTAAGATAGTGTCATTGGAAGCTAAAAGAAATTATCTAAAGTGAAAAAATTATCAGTGCGCCTAATAAAATGAAAACGGCTTGAAAAATATTAGACAGAGTTGTTAAATCTTAGGATAAACCACGATGATGGAAAAACCACGTTTTAAATAAAAGAAGGAAATAGTACGGACAATAAAAGTGAGACTGTCAAACATTTCAACAATTATTTTTCAAATATAACAGAAACACTAACCAAACATCTACCTCTGAAGAAGCGTCGTAGAAGAATTTAAAATTTAACTAATTACCGGAAATTAAATAAATGATGTATTTAAAAATATGAAACCCAAATATAGGAATTGACCAAAATTTTAGTAATGCCTTTAATATCTGTTTTCAATGCTTGTATGCTCACAGGCTCTTTGAAATTCTTATAGGATTTTCTGACTCAAAACTGCATTAGCAATTGCAACTTATTTGGTTTCAAGAGAGCAAAGTCGACAAAAGTTTCAATAGCTTCAGTTACTGAAAGCATTTTATTAGCGCTTGATAAATCATTCAAAACTGTAGGACTATTTTTCGATTTTTCAAAAGCGTTAGCCTGTTATTTAAGCCATAGTATTTCAATACTATGGTATAAAAGGAAGGGAACTTGATCTTATCCAATAATATTTGTCAGAAAGATCCCAAGCGGTAGAATTTAAAGATTTTCAACGTGAATCACATCCAATCAAGTAAGGGACGGTGCTAGGTCCCTTACTTTTCCTAGTTTACATAAATGATCTCAGTGTTTGTTCCCATCAAAAATGACATTTTCGTGTTTACAGATGATACAACTTCAATTATAAAAGGCTTTAATTATGAAAACTTTTCTAATTAAATTAATGAAATCCTCAGAAAATTACATAGGTTAATCGATGACAATATTACTTAATATGAATAAGAGAAATAATATTCATTGTGCTTTGGGATCGAGTAAAAAATGTGGAAATGACTTGATGGAAGAGTTACTGAAAAAATGTATCTCTAAATAAAATTAATAAAGTACAATTCTAAGGTGTAATTCCATATAAAAATTTTATTTGGGACTTTCATATCTCAAAAATTAAGTGCCGCCACATTCACCGTAATAAAGATGTTGGGTGGACGCAGCAAAAGCGGTTTATTTTGCTTATTTTGACAACATAATGATTTATGGGTTTGCGTTTTTGGAGTACTGTGACAGATTCAAATATAATATGTGTTATTCAGTAACGCCTAATTAGATATTTAGCATGTCTAAGGTCCTGAGACTCGTGTGAACCTTACACGAAGTTTTAGGCGTTTCGAAGCATAAAAATCACGATTACGCCTAGTGCTCATATATATAAAAATATTATGTATGCCAAAAAAAATTAACAATGTTTATTTCAATTGCGATGAATATGAATGTGGCACTAGGTTTAAATATAACATTAGAAGCATTAATTATAGACTATCCAGGGTCTCAAACAGTTTTATATGCAATAGTACCACATATTATAGCAAATTTCCGGTAACTATTAATATTTTGGAAGGCGTTCATTTCCAGAGCAAAATAAAGAACATGCTTGTAGAAAAAAGCTTATGATATAGTGAACGAAGCATTAGCTGTTAATAAATGCCACATAAGTAACATCATTTTTAATTCCATTATTATCATTGATATTCTTACTGTTTTTTATATTTAATATTTTAATTATTATTATATTATTATTATGTATTTTTACATGTTGACATTTAGTATTTAAAATATTACTGTTATTATTACTATTTACAGAATTGGTAATTTTGATATTATTAATTTTGATGTTTTGTATTGTTATTTTTTAATAATCATGTAGAATTATTTGTTGCCTTTAATTTTTAAATATTATTAGCACTTTTTATTCTGCTTGACCAGAATTATAATTTAGAAACTTTTGTGGATTTACTAAATGATAATTGACACTTATATACTATTACTACTACTATATATATATATATATATATATATATAAATATATATATATATATATATATATACATACATATTCAGTAATATTGGAATTATTAGTAGTACCTAATATTTATTTTAATTCATTTGGCTTGCTCTTGACTCATACGTCGGTGGTATAATAATTTATTTATGATATTATTTTTTATTTGTTACCTTTTTTTGTTTGTATTATCTTTGAATATGCTTTAGTACTCGTGTAAGTGCATGTAACATTAGTAATACTGAATAGTTATTGAGTATTTTCCTTGATCTTCAGTACGCCGATTAATATAGTAAGGGATAAGTTTTTGGTCACGAAGGTTATTACGAAATAATTATAAACGAACGTTTAATATATTTGGAATTAAGAAGGATTTTTCAGAACATATCTATACCTATTTTAAATTTGACAAAATTAAAATCTAATCTATAAAATCTAATTTCTTTTTAATATTAAAATTTTACGCCACTGTATCTTCATCGCATCTACGCATCAACGTTATTTTCATTTGTTGAATGAATGAATATATTACTTTGGAAACACTGGCCGCCGTGGATTCATGGTGGAATGAGATTCGATAAGCTCATCGACTCACTGTTACTCTGTGACGTATCGGGCTCAGGTCCATAAAATTATATTTATCCTTCACACAAGAAATTGCTTTAAATTTTATGACTAAAGGAAATACAATACAGAGTTTAATAACCCGAAATAAAATTTCTCAAAAAGAATATAAAGTTACGATTTAACAGGAACGAGATATTTCTTGCAATAAAACATATTACAGAGTTACTAGTTATTGAACATTTACTCAAGATAATATTCTAATTTTCTCTTTTATATTAAAAATAAATTTGTGACTTTTCATTCTTTTAAAATGTTATAGGTAATTAATTTAAACAATTGACTAGTGACGGAATACAATGCCAGAAAACATGGCTCTAGTTAAAAGAAATAGTGACTTCTGTGAAATTGTATATATTGTGATATTTTATTTTTCATTGAAATTAACTTGCACCCAGTTACTCCGAATGCAAAACTAATTTCCATATACTTTAACAAAAACCAAATAATATCAAATTAACTTATATGTTTTTGCCTAACTTCCAATAATTTAAATATTTTTCAAAACATCTAGCTAAAAACTTAATATTTTATGATTTTTCATTCGCACATTATTTAGCGTTGAATTAAATTTTTTCTTTTAGGAATGAAAATTATTTCAAACTTTAAAATATTAATTCATAACTTATTCATAAATTTGTGCGCGAAAATGTATTCACAATTTTTTTATTTGAACCGATAATTTCATAAAAGCTATTTAGGTAGATAAATTAATCAAAGTAAAATCTCGTAAAATTAAGAAAATTAAATCAAATATCCAGGTTTTTGAGTAAAGTAAAAAAATCACAATAATTAACAATCCAGAAACTAAAAAACTAAAACGTTTAAAATATAAATAGAAAGATTATTGTATAGAAAGGATAAAAGGAAAAATATGAATATTAATTAGTAGTGATTATTAATAATGCTATTTAAAATATTTAGAAAAACTTTTTAGACAAAATAAAATACTTTCGCATTTCAAAACATGAATGTAAGTTGGTATTAATTATAAATATTGATATTTAAAATATCAAGGAATATTTTAATACAAAATTAAATATTTGACTTCACTTTAATGAAATATCAGACTTCATTTTCATAATTTGCTTTTTTATTTTATTTAGTTACATACTACTTACCAGATGTATTATTTACTTACAGTATTTTTATTATAAATAATAAATATAATAAATAAATAAATATAATAATATAAATATTGATATTTAAAATATCAAGGAATATTTTAATACAAAATTAAATATTTGACTTCACTTTAATGAAATATCAGCTTCATTTTCATAATTTCCTTTTTTATTTTATTTAGTTACATCCTACTTACCAGATGTATTATTTACTAACAGTATTTTTTTATAATTGCCATGTAAATAAAGAAAGAAGTAATACAAGCTATGATACCTTGAACATAGAAAAAAATTTTAACATATTATGTGTTTTCTCATATTTTTCCTAAAATATATTTCTAAAAATTTATTGTGATGTTACTATTATAAATAATTAGGCATAAACAATATTGATAATTAGGCATAAAAAAGGATATAATCGTAAATATATCCAAAAAGTTAAGTAAGGATCATCATATGATTTGTTTGATTACTGAAATAAGAACGAACGCGTTAACTACTTCATTGGCAATCTCATGCACTCGTGCGTCGCTTGATATTGGCTTTCATTTAAAAAATTTCCTTGCAAAGAGTTGAATAAATTCTTTGTATTTAATTTAATTATAATACAATCTTACTTGTCCTAGGTAGTAAATTATATATACGGAACAAAATTTTGCAATTATTATTTCTTAAATTATTCGAGCAATATTATAAATAATAATGCCGATTTATAATAATATGCCCATATATAAAATAATATATGTATAATAATGCCAATGTTATAATTATACATTGGCTTTATTATACAGACTTCAAACTCTTTTGTAACTTTTATTTAAATTCGCCTTTACACTTTAGTGAAGCGTTAATAATTACTCCATATTCGTCTTGCGCTTTCTGGGCCAAATTTCCTAACAATCCATTACTTCAGTACAATTTGTCTTTGATGTATATCCCTTAATGTACTAAGGTTCAGCTATGAGTAACTTTATAACATTTTATTCCTCCGTAGATCCGACGATGACTAGGGAATTTTTGAATTTGCAAATTGAACCGAAACAATTTAAGGTAATAATAATTAGAAGAAATATTATGTAGTAAAAATATTTTTAGTGCTCTTATTTAAATTAATTTTTTTCACAAATTAAAAAATATAAATACATATAAGTAGACATATGTATAGTCTATAAATACATATGTGTATGTGTTTATATACATACATACATAGCGTCATTTCAAAATATAAGTTATAATCAATACAAAGCGAATGAAGTAACAATATTAGAAATATATCATATTTTTTCTATTAAAAAAATTATACATACGGATGGTTTAAAATTTATTAT
This sequence comes from Druceiella hillmani, assembly GCA_039881145.1. Classification (NCBI taxonomy): domain Eukaryota; kingdom Metazoa; phylum Arthropoda; class Insecta; order Lepidoptera; family Hepialidae; genus Druceiella; species Druceiella hillmani. The sequence continues at coordinate 32,624,661 of JAYKKI010000001.1, forward strand.
ATTTTAATAAATTTTCTAACGAATTACATAATTAGTCAATAGATTCACTCTTGTAATATATGTCAGAGACAAATTTCCAACATTCATTGACATAAACAGACCTTATTTTTGAAATCCGTTTCTGGTAGAAAATATCAATCACCGAAATTTTATTTAAATTTTCGATCAATTTTATCTTCAATTAACAGAGATAGAACAAGAGAAGTTATTTCCGGTACTGTCCTTAAAGTTATTTGGTAGTGTAGTTTCGAATTCGTATCATGTTTGGATCCGCTACTACTAAACGATTCTGTTGTCATTTATTATAAATCTAGGCCTTATCTGAAGCTGCTAATGTTTTGTTAAAGTAAATCTCTTCTTTGAAAAACTTTTTCCTATAATCAGTTACACATCCCGCGTGTGAATAACGAGGATTTTTACTTATGCATTCTTAGCTCTCATCAAACCGAATTAATCTATAATTGTATGTATCGAGAGAAGACCTTTTTGACCAAAATTCTTGTCAAAGTCTGTACAAATTTTTATTTATACTTGTGTTTATAGAAGAATCTACACGTTTTACATATTAATAAAAGCGATTCTACATTCAAAGTAAGGAAAGAAGGTCATATACACACACACACACACACTTTCTCTTTCTCTCTCTATCTCTCTCTGTCGTACAATATTATATCATGAGCTTTTCTAAATTATTTGGTACGATATTGCACAAACATATTTTGATGAAAATAAAACCCATTTTATAAATTCAAGCTAGCAGGAAAACCTATATGTACTAAAATAAATTTGTTGATTCGAAGGGAAACCGTATAATCCGCTTATAAATATAATTGGCTTTAAATGGTATTCCGTTTTCCCTAACAACTTTTGATATTGAAAACTATTTATGCAGTAGGCAAGTTTTAGTTCATAGTTTTATATTATCAAATTTGTAATTTGGAACTATTGTTTAGGTGATTATTTCTTTGCTCAGCCCTGGAAAACTACTAGCCGAAACTTTAAAGTTGTTCATAGAAGTTAGTTACAGTAACAACCATGAGGGGTTTTGGCGAGATGTTGATTAAAATGAACTGATTGACATATTTTACAAAATCCGTAACGTAATAAAAAATTCATTGAAACCAAAACTTTAATTTTATATTAAGTATATTATTAATGCTTATTCATCTTAGGTTCAAATCCCAATAACGTCTAAGTATTCAATGATAATTCCTAGCTTAGCAATGTTTTAGCTTTATACACTGTGGGAAAACGCGAGAGTCAATATTCTGCCCTAGTTTGGTATTCCCAAAAATTTCAAGCAAATCATGAAATTTCATTTAAATTTTTTGAGTTCTAAATTCTATTGAAGTTCTGTGGAATTGGCACTAAATAAGAAAGGGATTCATCCATTTAGTCCTTATATGTAACTTATATGTTCATTAATAATATAAGGCCGAGAAAAACTAAAATAAAAAAAATGAACTTATTTCCCTAATCTATAAATAGTGATGGTTATATACTTGTAAAAAAAGGTGTCGAAAATAAGTTTTAACAGTTTAAAAGAGACTTGCGAGTATTACAGGGTTATATTAGCAAATTGGTGTCAAAGTTTGTATAATTTTTTTTAGTATTCTGAATGATTATAATTTACAACTAAATTTTACCTCATAAAATCTGTAGTTAATATTTTAATAGTACTACATAAATCAATAGCATAAAACGAACAATTCCATAGCTTTATCATCTCTGTTGATTATTTTTCTGAATAAGAAGGGATAAAATTAATTGTTATTGAAAATAATAAGACAAGACGGTTATATTTTAATGGGAAATAACCGTTTTATCACCATAAAACATGAAAAATAAAAAACTTTTTAAACTTTATTGTCACAAGTGTTTGTTAATCATATTGTATCCAAAATAATAAACTCTATATTACGTAACGTTTTAGATCATGGTTCTCGGTCAAGTGACGTGGTGAGCACATAATACAACACTCCTTACCACACAAAGCAGTCAGTACGAAATTGATACGATTAAAAGCATAAACTAATGGAAAAACTGTACTTTTACTCTCTTATTTTTTTACTCTTGAAAAAAATCACAGCTCATTAAAAAGTTTCAAACTTTTCAATAAATGAGTTTAATATCATTTAATTACTTTATTTAGTAAAAATCGCTATAACTTTGTACCTATTCTATTTAGAAGATTTCCAAAATCTTCAAAAAATGTGGCTTTAGTCTGTTTTGATCTGTTTTGTTGTACCGCTTAATAACTTTTTGTTTACGTTATCCTAGCAAAATACCGTCACTTATATTATAAAGAGTTCCCAAATTGCTAAATCATTGTTTATGCTTGAATCTTCAAATAAGTAATTCGAATGGTCAATATATAAAACAATATAATTGGTACAATTTTTTCCCACTATATTTACTACGAAAACTTCTACACCCTCGAGTTTAGAAGAGATATATAATTACTCATTGTAATTTTGGATAATTGCATAAAAACACAATCAAACTTAAAGTATTTAGACGCATAAAGGCTTAAATTTTTATAAGTGCTCACCGCGTCACTTGACCAAGAACCACAGTCTAACACATTACGTAATATAGAGTTTATTATATGTTACGGAAAGAGTTCTAGTTTCATATTATTTAAGATCACAATAAACTTACCATGGAAACAAAGGTTTTAAAGTCCCCTTTAAAAAAAATATCCCAATTAGCATGGTGAACTCTCTTTAAAAAATATTTTGAGGGTAATTTTTTTTTAAAAATTGTGTATATTGTATTTGTTTTTTTTGTATAATTAAATATAACAAGATAATCAATATTTAAATTTATAATCAGGCGGTTACATTTTTCTGATATTTAATGTTTATTGTATCTATGACTTCCTGAATGAAATACTTACTTAGTAATGAAAAAATATATATTGCAACTAAATATAACCATAAAATTTCTATATTATATAAATAAATTTTGCGGTTAAAAATAATATTGTGACCGACTACATAGTGCGAGACATGACAAAGATTAATTGTTATCTAATAAAGTGCAACCTTGAAAAAAACCTTTAATATTTTGTGTCTACCGAGTGAAAAATAACATTTTTCTTAGCAGAAATTTTGAAGAGAATATAAATCATCGACGGGAGCAAAGGGTAATAGTGTATATAAGTAATGATGCTTTTGACAACCAGCAAGGTCATAAGTAGTTTAAAAGCCAGGCGAGGAATTCTGTATTGTGCGGGTTTCATTTATGATGGATGGGTTTCCCAAACCGGTTTCAAACGACTTTAATAAAGCGTTAAAAGCGAATGTAAAATATTAAAATTGTATATATTTGAAACCAGTGCCATATATATTCCTAGGATGAGGACAACGTTTCACATATTAAAAATCTGTGCTCACCAGTGTCTTACATGAATGTGGTTTAGAAAGTGATATTTTTAAATGAGAAACTAATTTGTGTGTAACATGAACTTATACTATCGTAACAAAAAATTATAATATTTCTGTTTACCAGAAAATGTGCTTCTGACTAAAAAAATATGTCAATATCTATACTTCCCTTTCAATATCTTCCTTGTTATAGAGGGTCTACTTCGTATACTATTGTCTAACGAAACATAATGGAAATACGGTGGATAATTTAGAAGACCTTCGTAACATTAATTTTTTACGTCTATGTCTCGCAGTGTGACCTCTTGCATTACGTGGCGAGAATGAAACAATTTTAAAATTTTTTGATCCTGTATATTTACGAAGTAATACATCTTGCACATGTTTGAGTTACTTCATATCATTTAACTATTTTGCCTATGTTGAAAAATTCGTAGGAAACATCATCGAACGCAGTTTACTAGATATCTTTTGAGAATGAAATTGTATTTTGAGGTGTGTTATACTGAATTGTTTGAAAATAACTGGAGGTTTTATAGCTTATTTTGCAAAAAAAACTCTACTTCTCATCACAACTCAATATATCATCAAAAAATTATGTCTCCATGGCGCTAAAAAATAAAAGGATAAATTTTTAATCTCTACAGGCTTTTGTGAAACATTTGTGCCACGGAAGTTTTATGAGAAATACGTTTATATGAAACATATTCACATCGGGAAGCTAAGAAAACTCATAACAAGTATTGCATTATTACCCTAATCTTATGCCGAATTTCTAGGTTAGATTTAGGTCTTTCATAAAAATAAAGAGTAAAATTGTCGTTAATAATGAGTTCACACAATTACCAAAATAAAGTCAATGTATCAATAATTTTTGACCTAAAAATATTCTTAAAAACAATGCCGAGCTTGGAAAGGCTCATACAAACGACAGTTTCTATCTAATTCAAACTAAAAATTCGGTTAAGAGTAATCATAGCGCCACCATCTTAGTCTCATCTTTAAAGAAAAAGAATGAAAGTGTATTTTATACTTGTGACAGATATTTAGGGTGACGGACGTCGGACATCACGAAATTCTCTTGCACAAAGCGATCCCACGATATTCGCCCGATAGATTTGACGCAACAAATAATTTAAATCTTTAAATATATGTACCATACTTCTCAAACCACTATCATTAAATTACTTTTATTGAATATGCAATAAATGTGAGCTGTACATAAATAGAACAATACGCAATATAAAGTTAAATACTCTCCGTAGATCAAAAAAATATAAATTTTATTTTGAATAGAGTGACTTCTATTATGACTTAAATGAATACAACTAAGTAATTTGTGTTGGCTCGCAAGCCTTTTGTATTTACTCTTATCGATTAAATTGTCTTATACAGTTCCGATGCATGGTGTCGCTATCATGGTGATCCCGAAGTTGACCACCTCTTTACCAGCGTTGTTCATGGGCCTGGTTCTTTGACTCCGCCTGCCCGGTCTGAAGTTCACCTTGAGTTTTTTAAGGATGAGCTGATAGATGATTATTATTATTGTCAATGATATCTTTATTCCAAATATCCAACCTAACATTCCTTGTTTAGTAGGATACTCGTTTTGAATTTTCATTAGTGCTAGTTGACTCTCCATTGAATTACCTTGAGTATTTATTATTATGGCATAATTATTTTATACGGGTTTTTTTTCATACTAGAACATTTCTATGTTAGTATTAATTTTACTGTATGTATAATCTTGCGTATGTATATGCGTGATCCTTTGATCGAGTATGGCCGCAAATATCTTGTATTTTCGTTACTTTGTCCTCATATTTGTACCATAAGTTCAACCTCTTTTAGGTGATGTGGGCAGACGATGGTTAGTTTTTCAGACATGTTCTTCCTTTTTATAATACTTTCTCGTATGTAGGTTATGACCTCTCTGAAGTGCAAATATTTTGGGTACATTTTTTTAATTCACATTATTGTTCTTAGGCTGTGTTTGGAATGATGCAAAAATTATTTTTGAGATTATTTTTTGAGAGGATTGGGATCGGTAATCACATTAGAGGATATTTCTACATTGGGAGATATTTGGGATTCAAGGGCTAACAAGTTTCTAGACAAGTTAATAGTTTCTGGTATTTTAATAATGCTTCTTTCTAAATATAATTTTGATATAATAAAGGTGTTTAGTATAGTATGTTGTGCAAATATGTATGTTTCATTTATGCTGAAGCATACTTCATTTATTAAATTCATATATTCCATCTTGCCTTTTATAGATCACATTAAAAATGGTGTTAATTTGTTTTGATACATTATAAATTTCTCAATGCACTTCATTTAATATGTCAGAGATTATATAGAATTAATTTCCTATGTCTGTCAAGTCATTATTATTCGGGTTAATTATTAGAACCCGTGTACTTAGTCCATTAACTAATCCTCTTTTGACGCGAGTTTTGGATATAAATCCGTTAAGACAATCGAGTAATTTTTTATCTAAGTATTGTATGTGAGGTACTGTTTCATTTAGATTATTTGTTATCGTTTGGAGATTATGATATTCAAGGCAAAAAGGGTTAGTTTCTTAAAGTGAATTATGTTTTACTTTGCTTTTGTTATCCATACTTCGTCGGTGTCTATTATTGCTAAGTCCCCATTGAGGCGTTTGATTCTGGCGGAGGACCTGGAACACATATTTCGTTTATCTTTCTATATTTTCCTTTAAAATAATATAATATTTTGTTACGAGGTAAGATTTCTTTTTATTTTAAAGGGTACATTATTAACCATTTTCTTTTCATTTCTCCTGTCGTTTTTTATGTAAAATTCACGTAGCAAGTGTAATTCGTTAGGTGTTTTTTGTGTAGCTGAATAATTGTTGTGTATATGGTCTATATTGTTTTAAAGCGTATAATATTCTAAATAGCTTTCTTTCTATGACATTATATTTTGTTCTCTTTCGTTTAATGTCCGTGATGCGAACGCTTTGGGTCTGTGTTTCTACGATAACACAACGCCTAATGCCTTATCACCGTCTTCTGACGTTTTCATGAATACTTTATCAAAGTCCGGGTAAGCTAAAACTGGTGGGTTGGTTATCATTCGTTTTAGTTTTTTTCGAACGCTTCATCGAATTCGTGTGTCGCGTTACATCTCAATTCTTTTTTTTTCAATTCTATAATAGGATTTGCTATCTTTGAGAGGTTCAGGATGAATTATATAGAACGGCACCAATTCTTTTGAATTATTGTGGTGATTTTCTTTTCTTGTTTTTTTTTATAGATATGCGTTACCTAGCAGTTTTGTTCAGATTTATTTTAGAAAATGTGGTTAATATATATTTTTTTATTTTCTTGAATTCTGTTACTTTCGAGTATTTTATTAGCAAATAATTACATTTCCACTGCCACCGCAATGTTCTTTAAAAAATTGTTTATTTAACGGTATTACTAGTTGAGAAGTTTTTAATATGTTTTGGGGTGGATCTAAGCAATTCTGTTGGTCGGGTAGCATGTTCCATCAAAGTAGATAATCGTATTCGTTAGAGAATTCAAATATATAGGATTCTAAATAATTAGAGTTTGAACCACATACTCGATCGAACGGCGGTAATATTATTATACCCCGATGCTGAATGTTGAGGTGTACTCGCTGTATGGTAAATGGTTCGTCTATATAACGGGCTATGTCGTGTTCTATATATTTTTTGCGGACCTGCTATTTATGACCGATCTAGAACTTCCGGTGTCAATTAAATCCAATTCCTGGTTGGATAATTTAATGTAAGGTAACTGTAATATATTCATCTGGTTTATTTTTATTTTTCGTAGTCCTACTTTAGGATCGTTTTGAAAATCTTGAGTTTCTTCTTTAGCAATTTCAGTATTTTATTTCATTTCCCCAAAGTAATCGTTATCATTGTCTTGCTTGTGATAATGTTCATACATTTGGGCACAAAATTCGTGAAAATGTTGTTCTTTCGGTGTATTATTTTCTACGTTAAATACAATTTAAGGCGCGGTACTCATGGTTACGTCCGTTTAAATATGTATAATTAAATTTATTAATCATTTATTTAAACAAATATAATATAAAAAACCACGTATGTTTTTGTGCAACTAGTCCAAATTTCCTATTTTTAATTGCTCGACCAAGTACACAACGGGTTCCGTGGCGCCACACAATATTAATTTTATTTCGTATGCAATAAGATATATTTTGAAATTTGTAAGTATACTTTGACCGTTAGAGCTATTACTACTGTCGGTACAGCAAATATCCCGTATTTCAAAAACAACAAAACACAGCTTAGTCGAACGAATTATTATTCAAAGTTTATTATATGTTCTGTTACCGCAATTTTTTTTCAGGATTTTAAAAACGTTAATTGAAAAGTTAAATGGGTGTGGGACACTTCTCAAGACTTAAGAAGAACATATACCACCAATGACTGACTTAAATAAAACAGTTATTTGGGAACCTCCACATCATTTTTTTAAGATCTATCTAAGGATACCTCACACATCTGTGTGCAGTGAATTTTGTAATTTTTTATCTCTTACTTACGTATCTGTACCACTGTTAATATATATTTTTTATAATTTCACTATTTTATTGTATAGCGGTTCATAGCAGACACCTACCTTTTAAATTGCCAATAGTCTCCGAGTCAAGTGGATTTGTTATATGGTCAGACTGAAGGAGGGATAGACATAAAGATAGAGGGACAGGACAAAATTATAAGGATTTGGTTTTTTTTTAATTTGGCTATAAAATGAAAAAATACTGGAATAGTACCTACTAACAATAGACTTCCTTAACGTCTTTGTATTATTAATATAAGACGGTATTAAGTCACCCATTGATTCATTCACTGCAATAAATTTTTATTTATTAACTCTTTTTCATGTTGTAAGGAAAACAAAACGTGCGCAAGACAAAAGTTCTAGCTTATTATATCAGCTTATTTACATCCTTAAAAAATAAAAAAACAGCACAAATTTAGTAAAATTTTTTTTCGAACAAATTTAGTAAAATTTTATTATATTTTAAATGATTTTTCTTTCCAAATATTCTTCTTTATTCTGAGTCACAAAAAGTTTGCTAATGTAAGCTTAAGTTTACTTTGTGCGCAATGCGTATTGAAATGGACATGACTTTATTTGTAGTATGTATATCGAATGTTAAAAACTAGAATGTTACATAGTGAATCAATTTTCTGAATACTGAAATATAAACAATTATAAATATATAAGCGTATATTTTAAATATAGTTGTTAGCCTCAGGTACAGTTGCCTAGTCTTCTCATAATCAACAAAAACGTAAAAAACATATGAAGGCTTTTTAATGGACTTTTACACTTATTATTCTTGCTGACATTTTAAAATGAAGAAAACATTCTAAACGTTCATTATTTTATCATTTCAACTTATTTTGCATAGTATACATTCAAAACATACTATTCATCCGCTAGCGCAAGTAGCATGAAAAGTGACATGAAGTTTAATATCTTTTTTTAAGCTTTTTTAAGCTTGTGCAATAACTATGAATATCCAATAAATATTATTTGTAACACATGAAAGTAATTAAATACAAATGAATATAATTGTTTTTAGCAATTATGGCTCGTATAAATATAAATAAGATTATTGATATTGAAATAATATAAATAAATACCTTTTTCAAAGAGTACATAATTATTTCAGAAAAGCAACCAGAACAACCAATATTTGAAAAGGTGTGCAACGAAATTTACGATACAATTACTCAACATATTAACTGATGCTTTTACATTTCCTTTTACTCTTGTTCTTGTGCTTTACTACAGATTCTAAAATTTTTTTAATGTTTTCAATGAATCTTTCTTACTTTTATAAATCTCCATCAAATCTACATTTGTATGCTCCCACGATTAGTTCTTTCTCGCGTTCGATATCAAAGATTCGATACTGTTTTTTACCTCATTTTTTTTAAATACTTTATTTTTACTCAATGTTTCTAACCATGAGTTTAAAATTAGACACTTAATTTGCATAATGTAACTTTTGACTTTAGATTTATAAGACGTCCTTGTCATTAATTCTAATGTCGTTCGCGTAATCTAACCTTCGACTTATAGCCTTATATTTCAATAATAGCTGTGCCTACGACTTTATTATTAGGTGGACCGTCAGAAAATATTATTTACTTAGTTCTTAAATTAATACGTTTAAGAGTCATCTATTATAATATTCATAAATATAAATTTTTCAGTAAGAACTTTTGTATTAAAATTGTAAACTGTCATACCTTGTTTTTAGTTAATGTGTTATGATAAAAGATACACAACCTAACAAATTGATGACAATATATAAACCCAGACTAAACAAAATCTACTAGTGCAAAAGACTACATCGAAATTCTTTTCGCCGTTCTTGTGTGATGCGCAAAAATGTAAACTGACTTACTGACAAACGGCAGAATATTCCAAAAACAAGATTTTTGTGTTATTAATTTTACTGTATTTCCATAAATATTTTTTTTCTTAAATAACATTATTGTACAGACACGTCAATTCCACAATTTTATTATATATCAAGAAAATAAAGCAAGTAATAATCAAATGTTTGTAGTCTACCTAAAGGAATTAAAAAATATTTATACTTAAGTTTTAAATAAATTGAAGAAAGCTTATAAAGAATAATCAAATAAAAGAATAAAATTATGTGCCGAAGACGACTGAAAACGATGTCTGTCCTGAGGCGTGCACCTAATTCGTTAATCTACTTATTCCCCCCCCCCTCATATCACTCCACACTGTGTCCACAAATATATATATATATATATATATATATATATATATATATGTATATGTATATATATACATATATATATATATATATATATATATATGTATATGTATATATATATATATATATATATATATATATATATATATTGTTTTGTATTGTACATTGCAGTTCGGATTTGTTCTATACCCTTTCAATCTTAATTCGTAAATTTAGAACTTACACAAAGTTTTAAATTAATTCCATTAAGTCGGCTTAAATAAATTTGCAATAACATATCAATCATCACACGGTATAAATTAATTTGCAACAACATATGAACCATCAACACGATTGTAAATGAATGTAAATAACTGTTTAATGCCAATGAGACCGAAAATTCTTTTGGAAAATAAATTGATGATAAATAGTCAGAATCTGATTTACCACCAGATTCTGACTATTTATAAAAAAGTATTAATTAAAATCATTAAATAGGTTAAATAAATTACTAAGCGAGAAGAAATAAAAATTGTCTGCATTAACCATATCTAGATTTTAGAAAGAAAATTTGTTTAATACAAATAATCATATTTTCCAAAAGATAACATAAATTATATCACATCGGCGCAAACCGAGGCGTAATAGTTCATGATTTTCAAACTACCCTATCTAAATTTATTCGGGAAAGGCACAATTTTTATGAAACTGGCCTAAAATTTTGTGATGCCATAAAATTACGCCGCTGTATTTTCCTAAGGATATCATCATATTCCACCCTACCGAACCACTTATCAGTTAGCAGCAGAGACTCTTTGGCCACGCTCTGCGCATAGTCATCCGTTTCACAGAGAATCGCGCGCTAACGGAAGCGGTTTTAATATCATCACATTAGTAAAGTGCAGTACCTCATTGGAAGGGCAATAACTGTAAAAATGTTTTGAGACTTCATAAAAAATAATACGAATTTTTCGTAAGAAGAGTCACAAGGTGTAATAATTTTTTCTCCGTAATAAGATTCTTATACGCAGTATATATGTAATAACTTAAGATATATTTAAATATTCAATAAAATTACTTTAGGTCTCACAGAGGTTATATCCTTAAAATAAACTTACCTTTGTTATTTAAATGAAATTTATCCAATAATAATTTGTACATGACTCGTCAGTCAATATACTGCGTATGATATTACTTATAATAGATTCATTTATCTATACTATTAATAAAATAGTAACAGAGTGAATTATGTGGAAAATTATTTCAAGAAGAGCGATTGTTTGACTGAGAATAATAATAGAACCCAGAAAACTAGTTTTTATAATTTACCTGTATTTTAGTTTGTACCTCAATCACGTATAATCTACTGGATGAATTGGATTTGGTTATAGTTTATACCCAAGACCAACATATGAGGGAAAGAAACCTAATAACTATTCTTATTCCGAATTTCACGCAATTGAAACCATGGAGAACCCTTTGTTAATTAATAACAGTCTAAAGCTAGAAAGTTTACAATCCAGATCAGTTCATACTTAAAAAATGTACTATTAATTATGTACTATAATAAATTATAATATTTGTTAAGTATGAAAGTAAATCAAATTACTTATTTTTGATAATTTGATTTTACCGGAATTCATTACTGACTATGACATAAATTTAGGTTCAAACTTCAGGGGCAATGGAAAAAAGGCCATTAAAATACTATAACGGATCGGAAAAATGGTATCGATAAACTAAACAAAGGAAAATGGAAATATCGCATGTATATCGATCTACATGGGAACGGGTTGAGCGGCTCGAACCAATATCTTTTTGTGACCAAAATTGTAAACAAATTGAAGGCCACAGAATTCAATGGGGTGAATTGAAATTTTGCATTCATATACTTTGATTACATTTGTCACTTACGACAGAGGTATCAAATGAAATGCGGCAAAGCAGGGTGTTTATTTTTTTTTAATCAAGTAAACGAGATGAGAGAGTGGCAGAAATATTTTCTCTCTACTTTTATTTTAACATTTTAATGTAAAGTCTAAATGCTTGTACTATAGCATATTAACATAAAGATGATAAATTGCTACATGGAATATCCATCTGTAACAGTGCAAATATTTGTTTTCTCCTGCTAAATGATATCATTACGGTTTTTATCGACACGGTTTTTATCGTCACAATAAAACAAAGATCTGCAAGCAATCTCTATCTACTAAAGAAGCCTTAAAATGTTCAAAAGAAGAGAAAATGGGATAACTTTAAAAAATAGTCCCTTGTAAAAATTTTGTAACAATAGAAATATCTCAAATATAATTTGAGAAAAATAAAACTTATTTATTGATTGTTTTCTGCATTGTCCCATAATATGAATAAAAATAGTTCTTTATATATAAAGAACATTTTCGACATGGAAAATACTTAAAAAACGGTTACGATACGGGAATAACTTAAAATCTGGATGTTCGCTCATCGCAATTAACATATAACAATAAATTAGTTTATCTGTGACAATCGTGGACACTGCTTAATTGATGCGATATATTTGACATACAAAATTAGCCTAAAATCAAACAATTAATTTTGACGGTGTAATGGTATTTATACTTAATCTCGTTAACAGTTCTGTTACTCATTATCATAAGTGGGTGTTAAGTTGTAGAATTTGTAGTAATTATTCTTTTAAAGCGCTTTCTAAGGGCTGCTGTTTAGCAGATGTATTCGTAGCCTTTTTGTTATTTTTGTTACCAAAGAAGTTAGTTTTTTTAAAGACCGAGGGTGTGTTTATACATATAATTTAAAAACGTATGATTACTTTTAGCTACCTTTTTGTATTTCATGTTTAAAATGAAGATACTGAAAGGAACGATTTTATTTTTTCATTTCTTCATTGTAACTTATGTCTTGTTAAAGCAAATTCTATTGCTTTGGATTCAGTTTATTATTTCCATTGTTCAGTTTTGCTGACAAAGTTTGTACTTGTTTCATCTATTTTCTGATTTATTTTTTAAAATTTTTCAATTATTTACGAATTGTTTAAATATAAAATTTATTCGTGTTTTTTGAGTATTTCAAAGAGTCTTTTTCTAATACACTGGATGAAAAACTGCTACTGATCAAGAATCACCTGACAATAATGACGAATTTTTTAATTTATTATACATGGGATTTTAAGCACAAACCCACATATTTTTTCACAATTGAAAAAGAGTTACATAAGTGCTGACAAGTGAAGACATATTCTTTACGTGTAATAAATAGTGTTTGTCTGATACACTAAAGAAAACTCCGTAATCTTCTAAACAGTTCAGTAATAGTTTCAAGAAATGTAAAATAATGAACGTACAGAGGGAAGTATCCGAGGACACTATGATGTACGCTGCTCAAATTTATGTACTTCTATGGAACAAAAGCAAGCCATTGGCTATTACAAAATAAATTATAGTTTCTCACGGACACGAAAAATATTAAAAATAATAACTAGTATAAAGTCGCACTACAAGGATTTCATAGGTATTTGGGCAGTTAAAAATGTTTAAGTGCATGTAATATTTCCTTTAAATTATTCACTATGAAAATTTTTTTTCAGAATGTCAGATTGAGTAGTTTTACAAACAAGGGGGTAAACATATTTTTTTGGTTATTTTTCAGTGTATATTCTAAATCATATTCAAATTCTAAACAACAAAAAAATATTTTGAATCAATATTTTTTGGTTTTATTTGGGTTGAAGTATGTGGGTTAATGTGTTTTATTATGTCAAATTTTAAGTTTCTAGGTCAAGCGGTTTCTATGTAAAAGATCTGTGACTTACGGATGAACAAATATGTAAATGAACCTATATGGGTTTCATCTTTTAAAGTAAAAATAAAAACAGTTGGATATTTGACAGCAAAGAATCTTTAACTATGTTTCAAGACCGGCTTGTCATGACTAAAATACAATTTGATTGGAAACGCAAGTCCTAACGTTTATGTTTGTTCTTTAATGTCAAAAGCAAAAAATATTCTTACCTAAATATTCCCTCTTCTGATAATAATATTTTATACTACCACATAACAAGTAAATACATTAAATATCACTTATAACTGTGCTAAAATTAGTCTACAATCTCTAATTTTATACGATTTCATCAGGTTTTTTGTGAGCATCACAAGGAACTTTACACAAATATTCCTGAAAAAAACTGGGTAAATTTTCTTCTCATATCAAGGTGGAGTCGTAATGGTTCAAAACTGCATAAGTTTCATCAAGAATTTCAAAACGGCTTCGATATTGATGCAAAAATATATCGATGTGAATAACATAAGCAAAAGAAAATACCTACTAAAGCTCGGCGCCACCACGTTTCCAGTTCAATTACCCAATGAGGACAAGTTTATTGCATGCAACAAGTGACCTAAGAAGAGAAAATAATTAACTACCAGGAGTCAAATAAAGAGACTAAACCAAACCAACATAAAACTGTCTTATGGCCAAACATTTAAGATTTAATATTATTTTCTATTAAAAATAGCCAAAGAAATACCAAAAAACACGGTATTTATACGGTACTATACCCTGTTAATTCCGTCATACCCATTTAAAGAGTTGAATGTCAACAAAGCAAAAAAGAAGAAAAATTTGTAACTCATTAAAGTGGTCAGTGTAAATAATATGTTAGGGCATGATTTTTTGTCTTGATACTATGTTTATTATACAAACTAAAGGTTAAAAAAATTACAGCGTAGGTTAAAAAGACATACAAAATAGAAGAGAATCAAAAAATATATAACAAGGATTTAATGATATCAGTGGTGCCTATAACCAAACCTGGTTAAGAAAATACAAATAATGGTACAATAATTCATCGTGACCCACTCCAATCAAGAAACAATAGCCCTTAACACAAATATGGACCCGAATTTGATAAAACCATTGAAATGAATATTTGTAATAATTTTCAATGGCCATAATATCGAGAGGAAAAATTTAGTGTTGTTTGGGAAGAAATACTAAAAAATTAGGTACTTTTATACACATTATGTTCTGTAACATTGACCATACGTACAGTATTGGTAGATGGGCCCTGCGTCTCTAATAAAAAATTGCTTGTCGTCAATCTAACGACTTTCTGAGGAAGCTACGGAAACGAGGACTAAACATTACCGCTGGGGCAGTAATAAGACTCTACCGAAAATTGTTATCGACCTTACTTGAAATTAGCGGTTAAAACAAGTTTTCTAGTAACCATTCCTTAACTGCAGGAGAAGATAAAATTGTATAGGGGAATAATACTAGCGAGGTGTGTAATTAATCTACAACAATGTTAGCTTAGATTCCTAAGAAATATGAATATTTTAATTAAGCTAGACCTATATGCGGTTGGAAGGATCACCCAGTACAAAGGATCAGTGATCTATAAATATCTAAATAAAGCTTGATCTATAATTATAATCCTCAAAGGATCGCCGAATATCTGGAACGAAAAACTATTATTAATTTACATTAGAATGTATATTATTATATATTAATTATTCTCTACAACCATATCTAAGTGAAGCTTATTCACTCACCTGAAGTGTCCAATACCATCATGAGTAACTCTTTATATTTGGCCCAGTCGGTCAAAGGAGTGTGCCTTCAGTAATTTTTCATTTATTTGATGAAATCTAAAATTGTGTAGTCTACTCTTACTTATCTAATGTATAATATGAAAAAACGAAGTGTATATAAAGTTAATACGACTTGCTTTTTAATGTATTCAATATTGGAATAATATTATAACAGCTAAGATCGAAATTGATAGATCAGGTCTTCACTGTGTTCAATATATGGATAATTAGTATCATATTATAACGACAAGGCTCTAAATTGATATGCCTTGCCAAAGGCGAAGTCAAATTTATAAATTAATAATATAACATATGTAATTTATTGAAAAATTTCACTCGAAAAAATGATGATTCGATATTTGTTTGTAAAAGTCTTACAAAAGGAATAAATGTATTAAGTAGCAAAATCAAGTAACTTAAAAAAAATAGAACAATAGCAATTCTATCGAAAAATCGACCAGCATTATTTCACATTCATCTTTAAAAAACTGAACATGTATGACGGCTTGTGGCGTCATTTCTGAATCTCTTGGAAAATGCGGGTCTTGCAAGCTAATGAATGTCAAAAATATACATAAATGGTGAATTATATTGAATAATGTTAACAAGGATATTAGAAGACTGATTATTAGCGGAAGAAATAATCGTTACTAAAAAAATAATAAAAATAATTTTAATTATTATGGTATCTGAGCAAGTACCTTCTTCAGAAAATTATAAATGTTAATTACATTATAAGTGAAAAATTAATAGATATAGATTTTATTTAAAAAATTTTAGTTTACAGTCTTTTTATTATATTTTGGTTGATTTGTGAAGTTCAAATACATCTATATAATTGATATTTGACGTAAATAATTTATAATATAACCAACAGAGTTAATATAAATAATTTTACTGAAATATTCAGATTAAATAGTTTTATAAGCGATGTAATTCTTACCTACTTATCTCACTAGACGCAAATTTGTAAAAAAGTTCGTTTTTGAATTACGCGACACATTTTACGGTACCTTTCTGGTCCACGCATTACAACTCTACGAAACATTATTTTTGATTTATGAAAATAATAGTATCGGGCAGTTAAACAAGAATCAGCCATCTCGATCAGAAGTTTCATATTGTTTTACTTGCCTAAATTCTTAGAGTTTCGTTTTGTCTCTTCGTCCGTCCCTGTATATATCCCAACCCAATTATCTTTTATTTTTGTAACTATAGAAATTAAATTTGATTCAGTGACAAGAACAAATATTTGGTTCCCTCCTCCTAAACAATGAGAAGGAAAACTGTAGAATTACCCTACAGCCATCGAGGTGCTGTCGGATAAGTATTTTAGAATTGAATAAAACATCCCCGAAAAGAACGTAATTTTGAATTCTCTAGAAATATTTGCGCTAAAAATAGTTAGCAATGAATTAAAACATTCCCCTCTGCCCTAACTTTTAAGATACATTTCAAAAATCTCAAAAATACAGAATTTTTACTACGTAAATTCCACATAAATTATATCGAATATTGTAGTACAAATACTTTCAGAAAAAAATTATAAAACGTCTTCAGGGAACGATTAAATTTTTATCAGAGATTAAACTCAAGGTCTAGGTTCTTATGGTTTGTTACCTGAAAGTTAAATAAAGCTTAAGTTTCAGCAATCACTTGTATGTAATTAATAAATAAATGTGCAATAAAGGTTATAAATATTAAATAAATCGGATAAATTCTATACATAGATAGTATTTATACTTTTTGTTGAATGAACAATTTATTTATCACATGCCCGGCATTACTTATAAAGTAATGTAAGAAGTACTTAATATAAAGTTGAACAGAAATTTTAGTGAATTTAATGTAATTTGTTATAAAATAGTTCTTAAATCCCTTCCTAAGCGTGCCAGGTACAGAAACCTATCACACATATGAACATATGAACCTATTTTTATATTATTACAATTTTCCGCTGAAATTTGTTTTATTTTTTCTCAGAGAACATTTGTTTATGGAACTTCAAACTGTACTATTACATCAGTACATGGTAATTACAACAATTTTTGCACAAAAGTTTATCTCGCCTCTACTATAAATTAAAAAAAGTAAACGAATAGTCAAGGAGATACTCTACACATTGGGTATCTGGCATCATCCGTCATCACTTGAAATTTTCCTCGTTACTGAAAACTTCAACGAGTCTACTAGCAGCGCGTTTGCTCTACGCTTTATGGCCCTTACACCACTATGGTATGCGTTCAGATATACATGAATAAAAACGGGTACCTTACGACGATAGAAAAAACCCTTTGTGTAAACTCACAGAGTATCTTTGGATTACAAGGTCACTGGACTTTTCTGCGGAACGCTTTGATGGAAAATAATATTATTTAATTGACAAAAAATTTGAATTAGCTCTATGTTGCGAAAAAACCTATTGAATATTTTTGAAATTAGTTACTTCATATAGTTTTAAAAAAAGTGTCAAATATATGTCAAGACACGCGTATTTTTAATTGTTAATGCATTTTTAAATTGTTAATTCCAAGTTAAATGAAATGAATAAAATGCCAGCATCTAGAATTTGTACAAATTAGAGGAAGTGAGGAGAATGATCCATGCTACAGATCAATATGAAGCTGCATTTGCAAATGGAGCTAATGAAGAAAAAAATTAAAAAGAAACTGTAATTTCAAATAGAGTCCTACCTACTCCATGACATGTTTCTTTCACAAAAAAAATATTTACCATCCCACTTTACATGCAGACAAAAAAATATTTTCACCTTGATTTAGTATGTTCTATTTCGCTACGAACCTACCAAAAGTATTATTCTATATTAAGCATGAAAAGTTAAAATTAATTATGATTATGTAAAATATAAATCGTTGTAGACGATTTGCTACTATGATAGTATATTTTAAATAAACCTTATGTCGGTATAGAAAGATGAACTTTTTTTTTTTTCTTTTTGAAGCAATTTTATAAGAATAAAATTGCTTCTTGATTGCTTTATTTTGTACTAAATTTGAGAGATAAATTTTTTCGCCCTTTGTTTTTCCTGTCCCGCTACCTAAATGACATTTTGGAGGCACATAATTCAAATATAAATACCTTATTTTTTGTATTAACCCTAAAATTATTGTTTCGAAATAAAAGTGTTTTGGTCATACGAAAATTGTAGTATATAGCTTCCGGGTAAAACTTTTTTGCTTTACAGGAAAGTTAAGGCAAGATGAAAATCGCTCAAAATCAATAAATCTTTAATACCATCAATCATCATCTTAGAATTTTTAACTTATGATTTGATGTACTAAAAATCCTCATTTCCATGGTACCAGAGCACTTACTAATTTGAGGCTGGTGACGTTACAGTCTCGCAGAGAGTCACAAAGCTAACGAAGGCAGTCTTGCATTTTCCTCGCTAGCAAAGTAAGAACGTGCTTAATTAAAGAAAGGAGGTCGATGTTTAATTGAACAGACAATAATGATAATTATAAATGATTTTGCGGCAAAAGCAGTATGGCCATTTTCTTATTATTAGCTTTTGAAAAAATGTTTTACTCGTGCGTTTCTAAGAATAAAATGTAATTATTTAAAATTTATGTCTCTCAATAAATTTGGTAGATATTTGCACTCAATTAAAATTTAGTACTTTTATCATTAATCGCTCATTTAAAATATGTTTTAAATTTATTTGACATAGTTAACTTCCAAATATGAAAACCTGAAATTCTTCTCTCAAAATTATTTCTACATATTTGTATTATCTTAACATGGCAAGAAGGTATTGTATAACATATAAACCTAAAAGAATGAAAATAATTAACGCGACACATGGTAGTTGGCTTTGGAAAAAATTATTACTATGAAATATTGTTCTCACGATTCAACGTTTTAAATTTGAGTATTGAAGAAAACGTGTCAGAAATATAAGTAGTTTGTTAGGTATCAATCTATAATGAAAAAATCACCGCACAACAGAGAAACAATTACCATGGTGGCAAATTTTATCAGCGTCGTATTATTATATAATACCATAGTTACAGTTCAGTGGAGACATTTTTAGTTAATGAACCTTCAAACTACTTAGTATAGATGTCCATTATCTCCAAAATTACTTTTACCTAGCGTCCTTAATATTTGAGTTTGTTTCCTACCTTAACTTTCTGTTGAGGTAAAGTAATATTTAGTTCGTAAATAAAACCAAGTTTTGTTTTTGTAAAAATTTTAAATTGCAGTCCACATAATAAAAGTACTGTTATATTTTATATAGTGGGAAATGGAAAAGTCGACTAGGAAAGGGAAAAGTCGACTGGAAACATTTATGCCAGCAAATATATCACTAAGGGCCAGCAAATATATCATCAAGGTCATCCATGTAATAACATGGAGAAATATTCCATCAGAAAACAAGGCCTCGAATCCAATAACAATCCAGCCCATGCAAATTAAAAATTAAATAATTGAGAAATTACGTCTAAGACGAACCTCGTAGCTATCGTGATATTACTCAGTCATAACATTACTTAACAGAACCAAAAGGTACTTAAGACTAACACTTAAGAAAAAAAAGAATTCATAACCACAGGAATATTCTTGAGTCAATGTCATCACTTGTCCGTGAGTAACATTCACAGTGGAAGGCTACCAAATACTTAAAAAACCCAGGGAATTATTTCCTCCTATATGACGCCAGTCATCCTGGGACAAACCTACGAAGACAACTCTGACGTTTTTTCCACACGACTGGCTCTAGTATTTAAACCGAACGATGGTAATGAGGAGGAAACCGACGTGGAAGTCATGCTTGACTAAGATATCCAGCTATGCTTACCAGTCAAGCCAACATCGTCCATAGGAGTAACGAGAAAAATAAAATGACTCAACAATAAAAAGGTCCGGATTTTGACATAATCATTCCGGTTAACAAAATGTATCATTTTTCTGGCCCATCTATATAAGGTCATCTTTAGAGTCTCTCATTTATCGAATATGTGGAAGGTCCTGTAGATGACCACGATCCATAAAGACGGTTTTGAGTGCTCTTAGTGCCTATCCATAAATCTTACACCAGTTCTTTCGAAGCTCTAGGAAAGGGTTTTCTTTAAAGATTTGGCGGGGTTACGAATAAGCATGAAATTATTCACATGAATTATACAGCACTAGTTTGGCTTCCGTTAGGCATACTCGACCGTCGAATATGTACATCGTATATATTATTATATTATTTCAGACAATATTGCGAGATTAAAAAATACTGCTTTGCTGCTTTTTGGACGATGAGCAAGCTTTTTATTGCATCTGGAACGAAGAAATGCTGTGCAAATTTAAGTAAAAATTACCACTCTCTCTATTTCACATCTTTGAGTCTTATGTCTCTGATAGATTGTTTCAAATTAAGCCTGAGGATGCTACGTTTACCTTTTTCTACATTGAATCGGTAATTGGGCCGGTTTTATACAAGCTCAATACATTATATCTTCCAATTTTAGATGAATTAACAGTTGCTACCTGTGCCGATGATATTGCTCTTCTGGCAGTGGAATCGATCATACGACAGTAAGTAAAAAGCTTCAATAGCTACTAAACTATAACTCAGAATGGCTTCAAAAATGGTGGACCACGAGCCAGTGCATACAAGTTCAATACATTATCTTCAACCTAAAAAAATAGGAATATTCTCCAAACCATTAATAATAAAATATCTTGTCTCAATCTGACTGTATCAAATACCTCGGTTTCCACTTTGAGAAAAATATAACTCGGAAAAATCATATAAATCTTAAAAAAAAACAAGTAAACCACAAAACTAAGTGTAAGATTTTGACCGACAATTTGTTTTGGTGAAAAGTATAAGTTTTCGACTGACACCTTTGCTACAGTATAAGCGTTTGCGTGTTTACAAACGTATTTCAATATACAGGTATATTACTACAGTATAGACATGTATTCATTTAAATGTGAGTCTTTAGCAATCCGTGTGCGTCATAATACTCATAAGCTCTATTCAATATTTTCAACTCGTGTTAGTGTTATCAATAAAGAATTAATTCTGAAAGGGATTAAGTAGAAGTTGAAAATGGTGATGATGAAATTAAATAAGTACCAGCCTTAAAGTGATAATTAATAGACGATTTATTTTAAACTTAAATTTTGTTGTCATCTTTTATTTATATCTACAAAAGTTTATACGTATATTAACTGATGCTAATATTAAATCATGCAATACTCTTCACCTATTATGCAAGTTTTATTTAGCTAAAAGATATTGAATATATTTGGCGTTAATTTTGTAGAAACTCATTATTCACAATTAAATGAAACTACGTGATGTATTATTATTTCTACTTTCTTTAAGTTATTTACCACGACCTAGATTTCGTTGTATTACAACATCTTTAGGTGGACTATAAGCAAAGATCATCAAAGAACATCTATGCTAAGAGCTCACCTGAAGATGTTGTAATACAACGAAACCTAGGTCGTGGTAAAGAACTTACAGAAAGTAGAAATAATACTACATGACGCAGTTTCATTTAATTGTAGCTATAAAATATGCTACTCGGATCGCTTCAATGCCATCATTATTTTTTTATACTTTAAAATGTATAATGTTTTATTATCCTGAAATATTTTTATTCCTGTGGATAATATACATATATTAACCTTTTTTCAATAGCGAATTAACTAAGGCAAGGACGACTGAGACACAGTTATTGATATCAAAAAAGGAAAGCAATGCACAAAGATGTAAAGGCTATTATGATTTCTTTTTTTATTTCCTGTATTTTTTTTTATTTAATAACTGTAAAACGTTGTTAACATATTTCGTTGTACCAGTTATTTAATACAAAATATATAGGGAAAGGAACTTCGTTGCAACCAGGTGTTCCACGAGATCTCTCGTCCTTTATGTTATTTAACTTATTGTTATATTCGAATGAAAATTTTTATAACGAGGTTAGATGAAGCGTTTAAAAATTTAGAGAACGTTTTATCCGGTACCCGACACCATTATATCTGGCATACGGTACCGTTTTATTCGGTGTACGTCTTGCAGTATAATTTTATTCAACATATTTCATCCGGCACATGACATCCTTTCTTCCATCATGCGACATCGACATGCTACCTCAATGAACAGCAAGAAAGTGTGAGCCAATGAATACATGAACGGGCTAGCAAACTTGTATATATATGAGAGAAAGCAAGTGAATGAAGAAGGAAGTGGAGCGGGAACGCTCTAAAGAAGTCTATATAAGCGCTCTAAAGAAGTATAAAATATTTTATGTATAGTATGTTCTCTCCAACGTTACATAACCTAGCAACTAATCTTGAATTAACGCATACCGCAGATTAAAAATTTGTTTTATCTCTATCATATTTCGCATATTACGAAATGTTCGGACATCCGAATTACAGATCCGAACTTCGTCACATCAGGATATTTCCCAGTAAAAACTGTAAAAATTACACAAAATTTCGAAGAAATATCATAAGAAGTAACAAATATAAAGGTTACCCTTACATATTTATATGGAACAAATACGTACTTTAAAACGTTATAAGGTAGATGCTTTTGGAACTTTTCTTTTTTCCAGCAAAGCTTCTGGTTTGCGGTTTTTTCCTTGAAAGCATTGTTTGAGTCATCACGCTTTAATTACCAAAAATAATCTGCAATCGTACTTGAACTCACTTTCCCTCGGTATTCATATTTTATTTCTTTTGCATTCTTGAAACGTTTCAACTTGCTTTACACTGATCCCAATTTATCAAGAAAATAGCGTCGCTGAAAATAAAATAAGTTTAGTATGAAGTTCAAAAGTCAACCTAATCTTTAAAAATTGTTAATCAAGTAATTAAATATTTCTTTATAATTTTAGCTTTTGTTGTTTAGTAAGGACCTTATAATTATTTTTGAAATGATACACATGCTGCCAACTTCATGGGATTCAGTTTTCTATCGAAGTTTTCTCTCATTAATTTTCTTATATCGGAACCACCCAAAATACATTCCTTCACTTTAGCTACAGTTAAAAATAGGGACACTCTTTTCACATGCTTAAATATATCGTCTTGTTGATTTAAAGTTCACGCAAATTAATTCATAATACTAAGTTTTACGGGTAAAGTGGGACGTAATTTTTTTCAGGTGACACAAATTGTATCTTCCTGAATCGAAATTAGATCAAGCCGGTCGTTCTTTTATCGTATATTGTTTTAATATGTCATGCTATCCCTTTCAAATAAATATAAACGTTTTTTGTAATAAATAAAGTTGTTGACTTTATTTATTCCACTGTGCGCTTTTCTAAACTAGCTTCGCCATAATTATTCAGTAATTTTAATGATATATTTATTTATTTTTCTTTGTGAGAAAATAAACTCAGTTTCAGAAAATAATTATCAGTTTCAACAGCCATGCATTTTCTTCAAACTTGCTTCATGCAGAAAAGTATCAAAAATATAAAAATAAAAATTATCAAGAACCCTAACGTGATATAATATTTCCATACTTTTTCCCCTAACTCTCCTACGAAAATCTGTACAGATTTCCTCTGGCACTAGAGCAAGGAAATTTGTTGTAGACCTATGTAATCAGTAAATCATTCTATTCGAACGTGACAATCCTTTTGAGTAGATATATTTTTTCTCTTTTTTTTTGACCATCCGATGAACCATGACCAAATATATACGACATTCACAGAAAACCATACCACTCATGTCTTAAAACTAGCCATTGTATTGCATTAAATTAGATGGCATCCTTGTACATCAAAACGAACAATATAACATTGTTAGTTAGTCAGATTCAGTTCTATCGATATTTAGTTTTTCTTTCTATCAATATTTAGTCATTTACAAAATGTATTTTTGTTATAACGCAATTACTTAATTTATATTCACAACTAAATAAAACTACGTGATGTAATTTTATATCTACTTTATTTAACCACGACCTAGGTTTCGTTGCATGACAACACCTTCAAGTGGAAAAATTGCCCACTTGAACACTATACCGTAGTTACATTTAATTATAAATAAAAGTTAACAGATAATTAATTTCTATGAAATAAACACCACATATATATATATATATATATATATATATATATATATATATATATATATATGAAATATGTAGTGTGTTTCAAAGCCAATCGGTCAGGTTTTTTTTTCAAAAATGTTAGTATAAATTAGACTCGCCATATACCTTTGTTAGATGTTTCAAAATAAAATATCTTACAATGAAATGTATTCACATATCTTTGAAGGTTGAAAATGTTACATTTATATTGAACAGTATATTCCATAATCTAGACAGTTACGTCAACATTTAATCCAACAATATAAATTATGGTTGCAGGATATTCAACGATGGATATATTCTAAGACTATCATCATTCTAAGACATGACATTCATGACATTCAGACACAGAAATTATGAGACATGACATTAAGATGAATACACTAATCGAGGATTATCTTTTAGGTAATACGAAGCTCTTGCAAAGCGAGACTCGTGTTAACTAAAAGGTAATTCTCGATTAGCGTATTCTAGGGCGGAGCAAGGTCACCGAACTGTGAAATAACGCCATTACCCTATCTTATAATTATTTTATTAGCAACGAGTTGTTTTTGCGACAATTAATATTAAAGCCAGGCAGTTACGATACAGCAAATTACTTCTAAATATCAAATTAGGGACCAGTATCATTCAAGAATAAAAATTGGTTAAGTTACAAAACAACTACAATCGATTAAAAAATTTATTGATGAATAATCTTAATTAACTTATTAAATCCACACGAATAAAGTTTTAGGTGAATTCCACATTCAAACAAAAATTTTACAAAAGATTAAATCATTAAGGATGCTCATTTACTAACTTTCTATTAAACTTCAGTTTGAAAGTATCCTCATATGCTCCTATGAGCATTGTGTGAAAGGATGTATCGCTATTTAAAGACGTCCTTAATTTAAATAACAAACTCAAGTTAAAGTTAATAGTTCTGGGACAAACCCATTTTTAAGTATTTTAGCCAATCATTCATCAATTAGTTCAAATTATGCTTAGATAAACATTTTCACATTAGATTTTAAATCGATACTAACAACAGAGATGTAAATTCGTACAAAAACCCAAAACTTACGAATCTCCAATATGTTTAATGTCATTACAAAAACCAAAATACTGATAATATATTCAAAATTTACTAAAAATATTATATACTAGCCGAGCCACATGGTTTCACTCGCGTGAAATTCAGGAAAATACAAAAAATGTTATGAATCAAATTCCTTTCATTACATTTTGCTTGATTGATGCACAAAATAACATATATTCATTCATCATAATATACAATAATTCAAAAAAGTTTTCCGCTAAGACAACTTTCTTTAAAATATCTTCCAAGTATCGAATTTACTCTGTTACGATTTAACAATATATATAGGTGTGTAAATACAACACACGTAAAATTATATTGTAGAATATCATAAAACGGCACAATAAGTTTGACTTTAAGCTGACCAGTAATTTGCAATTCTTAACTCTAATGAAAGCTTAACATTTTTCATAAGTAAATATAGAAGTTTTCAGCAATAATTACATATTTGCTGGATATGATGTTTATGTTCTGTTATATACCCGATTATCTGAAGCGTTTAATATGGAATATCGTAATGTGTATTTTACTTAACCTCATACACTCTTTCTAGACGCAATCAACTTACGTATATAATTCAGCTATCGTATCCTCCATTAAATAAAATAAATACTATTTATATCTGAATTGTCAGTAGAACACGTTTTCATTATGTCCCACTGCAGTAACTATAGAATCAGAAGCGACAGTGATTGATTTTCTCCACCCTTTTTTTTGATTATTTTCTTCCGCCTTCAATACCGGATATCACCTCTATTTGAAGAGGGTAAATCACGGCAGCGTAAAAAAAATTTCATCAGATTTATCTCCAATACTCCCTACAAATATCTTTAGGAATATTTTACAAAATTTCGCGTATTTTTTTTTTGCCATCTGCAAAATCACTTCTTTAATTTTGCAAATATGAAGACGTAGTAAAATTATCTTATTATCTATATCTAAGTAAAATTATAGAATTAGCCCGTCGGTACATTGAACGTTTTTCGCGTGAAGTGCGTGGAGTCATTCGCGTGAAAATTTTACTGAAAATGATACTTCGAAATTATATAGTTTTAGTCATTTATATTGTTATTTAGGGAACGTAGTTGCTCTGAAGTTGCAATTAGCATAGGCATCTATATGCGCCTATGCATGAAATCGTTTATCTCTTTGTTACTTGAGGATCTAAATTTAAAATATAAAAATAATGCATATACTTAAAAACGTTCTTCGCATATTTTTACTGCAAATAAATAGCTAATTTTTATTTAATTTCAGAAATGTTGTTTGTATTTTTGAATATTCGGTAGGTTTAAAGTCTTAAGAGTCCAAATAACATTTGTTATATTTAGCTATGGACCAAAAAAATACTCAATGCGTAAGACGAATCATATAGACCACACTTCAAAGCCATGGGCAAAGTTTGCGTAATATATAGATTTTATTTTAAAGAAGAAAATAAAATTAAAATAACATTTCTACACTTCATTTTTAAAGAAGAAAATAAAATTAAAATAACATTTTTATTTACTACTTTCAAACATGTGCAAATATTTATTTGATTGCTGAAGAAGGTTAGAAAACTATTGAAAATGTCATACCCATCTTTCAACTACATAATCTAGTCTTGAAAAAAAGTCAAGGTAATGAAGAAAAACATGTAGAATGTGGTATTGATACAATAATTGTACGGTCGAAATTACTTCAAGGCTCAGTTCAAAATAACTTATTAGTTTATTTGTTTCTCATTTTTGTAGTTCCATATCTAAAATATGGAACAGAAATTAAATCTTTATGTAGCCTAACGCTAATATAAAATAAAATTGCCATGATGTGAAGAAAAATAAAATGAAATATCATGTCTCCAAAAAACATTAACTATTTGATTTCTCAAATATTTATTAATAGTATATCCACCATAATGTTTCCATGACTGATTCCATTAAACATATAAAAAATTTAATGAAATTTCATTCGAATTTCTAAACTAGAATATTCAAATAACACTTCTCGTTAGTTAAGAATGAAAAGACAAACAGATTATTATAATCTTCTAAGCTTACTAAATACCAATGCTAATAATATTGTTAAACTTAAAAAAATGGAAAAAAAAAGGAACACTTACGTAATGTCAATATAAACTGAAACAATAAATTACGTCAATCCTAGCACGGCATGATATATTTCCACATATATTGAACGACACTTACAAAGACGGTTCATAAAGAAACGGTTTGACAATCAAAACACTCTCCGGGCATTTTCCTCAGGAAATAATCCACCTAGATCAAAGGTTGTACTTAGTGACGCGTATTTCAGCGAAAATTCTACCGAAAGATTCCTTTGTTGTCTTCTAGTAATGAACCCTTTGTACACATACCAACAGACTTATCGACACGACGTGATCTGCGGGGGCGGATACCAAATTGCTACAATTAACTTCGAGACTGAATATAAATTTAAATTTCTTGCTTCGTGGAAATGCTTGAAATTTCGTTCAATATAGTGTTTGCTTTATAATCTAGTTGAGTGCGGTAATACGCTAATTGATATTTCATTCAATAGTAAGTATCTGACTTCATTCAACAGTATGTATTTGTTTTAATTTGAAAATTGTTGTATTTCGTTACGAATTCATGAATTATGTACCGTTACTTACATATAGTGCATTGTTAATTAATTAAACTTTTTAGTGCAGAATAGAATAAGTCATATCCGGAACTAATTATTACTTAGCACATTAAATCTGACAAAAAAAATTATTTATCATATTAAGAGTAATAGGTAGTAAGAGTATTTTTATTAATATTAACACATTCATTATATCTATCGCCGCTCTATTATTCTCTAATTGAGACATAAATCAAGCAAGGATCTTCTATCGATTATATATATTATTAATCAAACTCTTTAATGTTTGAGGGTTCAGATTACATCTTAAACTACTTTTCAGCTATTTGCTTAATGAGTCGATAAGAGTAAATATTTTTTTGGAAACAACAATAATAATTAATACTAAATTAAATTACAGCGGCATTGGTATTCAAATATAATACTTATAAACCTAAGAAATGTCCGTAATATATATATATATATATATATATATATATATATATATATATACATATATGTATATTCTTCCAAATATAAATTGTGATAATTTAAAAAAACAGAAATAAATTTACAATAGGTTTATCCAGGAAGCATTTTCATAAAGTTGGAAGTTAATTCATAATCAACTTAGAATGTGAGAGTTACCCTAATTTTTTTCAAACCAGGAAATATAATTAATAATATATATATATATATATATATATATATATATATATATGTTATTTGCCTTACATACACAAAAACCAAGAAATTACACATCCTTTAAGAATCTCCAAAACCTTTTGAACATATTACATATCAAATTAGGCATTTATTGATTAGGAGGTATCCTAATGTGATCCTGATTTCAGATTCTGATATATCATTTTTTATAGAATAGATTTTTATAATTTAAATAAAAAGTATTAATTACTGCCTTATTTTTAGTTACTACATTATTCCCTAATGATTATAATTGTGTTTATCGCTTCATTTTTTTTCGCCCAAGGTATTTTAAATGAGAATTTTTTATGTCAGTCTGGTCAAGTAGGATTAGAAATCAATCCAAAATGTTTGATACTTAAAGAGACTATAATTTAATAAGAATTAGGAAATAGAGTGGTTAGAATGGTTAAGACTTTTAATTATAGGAGTGAAAAGTGAAAAAGTGAAGCTCAAGATTTTGAAGTTTTTAATTTAGTTTTTAATATATTTTTTAAATATTCCAAGTAAAATAAAAAAGCAAAATAAATATTTGCAAAAATTAATTTTTAAACATATGCAATTTTTACACGTAAATTTAGTTGTCATATTTTATTTAATTGAAGAACTTTAAACAAAATTCGAACCAATCTCTATATGCATTTTTGTTATAATTGAAATTTGTAAAAGAGGATATAAAAGTTGTCTTTTTATTCATCAAGACGTCTAATTTAGCGTAAAATAACTATCATTTATTTTAATTAATTTTTATTTTTGTTTCAAAAGTGTATTACGTTAAAGGGTGACATCGAAAAGGTTTCATTTACATTTCTGTAAATTAAATTTCTTTTCTTTCAACTTTCGGGTTTTTTAATTTTGCAAAAATTGTAATATTCAAAAAATATAAATATCATCAAACAAAAATTAAACAAAAAAACCATATTAACGTTTGAAGCGTATAAACTAAGTCACCCTTTTGACTTAGGTATTTGATCTAAAGAAAATAAATTTTACGTTTAAATGTCCACGTAACACAATTTACCACACAAAAGAGAAACGACAATAATAAACTACGTGGTCCTATCAGGACGGTTGAATAATACATTAAGTATCAGTGTCAATCTGAAGGGATGGTCAGTCGCTCCGCTCAACCGACAGCTAAATTTTCAGTATTTAGATATATATTTCATTATCCTTGTTATATTTAATGACTGTATTTAAATTCGTCTGCTTGAGGCAAAAAATAGATAAAGAACAATAAAAAAAACTTTTAAATTTAGCTTTTGTTAACAGCTTCGTAAGCCTTAATTTTTTGTATCCTTTATATCAATCCTAGACAATTTATGATTTTAATGTTTTGCTTTGAAAAGGCAGAACATCAAAAGTCACTATGTAACTTTATATATTTTTGTAGACATATAATAGCGTTCTTCAAATCGTTATGCTTATAATGGGCTGTTTTATTTGTTATTATAATGCGTTTAGTTTCTACCTAATAATGTGACCAAAAGTAATTTTATACATTATCGAAAAGGAATTTAAAAGTTTTTGCTGGGAAATGTCTCTATGTGGAACTGGAAAAAAGTTCAAAATCGATACATGAATATCTACATGAATATCTACATGAATATATACATGAATATATAGCAACATATGAATATCTACGCTCTTATAAAATAAAAATCAATGATTCTAATTATTCAAAAAAAAATTCTAACCTCTCTGATAATTCTCGTCTCGGATGATCCGCCAAATTAAATTTAGAAAAATTAAAAATCCTTATTGAGAGATCCCAAGTTACCTGAAAGAAATACTTTCAGGTTCTCATCCTGAAATGGAAAAACATTTTCTTAGTTAACAAAAACATTTTTTTAATACGGTTTGACTGCCTCATCATCTATCATCCCTGCAACTTCAAAAGTTGCCACTGTAAAAATTATTGGCTACAATATTTTAGTACCACCTCACCCGACTCTCCGGACCCTACATTGCACACTTCGAACTTCTCTTTCTCTGACTATTCGCGCGATAAAATATTTAAAGATGTAGATTACGATAAATAATTTGAACTTACTCAATTTTTTCTTGAAAATATCAGTGATCTTATGAGAAAGATATATCAATTTTCTGAATTCCAATACAATATTTATCGATATCGAGGTCATCGGTTTATCGCTGATTATCCAAATTTTTAGTTCAATATTTAGCGGCGTATTATTTTACAGAATACGAATACGAATACGAATATAAATATAAATATAAATATAAATATAAATATAAATATAAATGTAAATGTAAATGTAAATGTAAATGTAAATGTAAATGTAAATGTAAATCTAAATCTAAATCTAAATCTAAATCTAAATCTAAATCTAAATCTAAATCTAAATCTAAATCTAAATCTAAATCTAAATCTAAATCTAAATCTAAATCTAAATCTAAATCTAAATCTAAATCTAAATCTAAATCTAAATCTAAATCTAAATCTAAATCTAAATCTAAATCTAAATCTAAATCTAAATCTAAATCTAAATCTAAATCTAAATCTAAATCTAAATCTAAATCTAAATCTAAATCTAAATCTAAATCTAAATCTAAATCTAAATCTAAATCTAAATCTAAATCTAAATCTAAATCTAAATCTAAATCTAAATCTAAATCTAAATCTAAATCTAAATCTAAATCTAAATCTAAATCTAAATCTAAATCTAAATCTAAATCTAAATCTAAATCTAAATCTAAATCTAAATCTAAATCTAAATCTAAATCTAAATCTAAATCTAAATCTAAATCTAAATCTAAATCTAAATCTAAATCTAAATCTAAATCTAAATCTAAATCTAAATCTAAATCTAAATCTAAATCTAAATCTAAATCTAAATCTAAATCTAAATCTAAATCTAAATCTAAATCTAAATCTAAATCTAAATCTAAATCTAAATCTAAATCTAAATCTAAATCTAAATCTAAATCTAAATCTAAATCTAAATCTAAATCTAAATCTAAATCTAAATCTAAATCTAAATCTAAATCTAAATCTAAATCTAAATCTAAATCTAAATCTAAATCTAAATCTAAATCTAAATCTAAATCTAAATCTAAATCTAAATCTAAATCTAAATCTAAATCTAAATCTAAATCTAAATCTAAATCTAAATCTAAATCTAAATCTAAATCTAAATCTAAATCTAAATCTAAATCTAAATCTAAATCTAAATCTAAATCTAAATCTAAATCTAAATCTAAATCTAAATCTAAATCTAAATCTAAATCTAAATCTAAATCTAAATCTAAATCTAAATCTAAATCTAAATCTAAATCTAAATCTAAATCTAAATCTAAATCTAAATCTAAATCTAAATCTAAATCTAAATCTAAATCTAAATCTAAATCTAAATCTAAATCTAAATCTAAATCTAAATCTAAATCTAAATCTAAATCTAAATCTAAATCTAAATCTAAATCTAAATCTAAATCTAAATCTAAATCTAAATCTAAATCTAAATCTAAATCTAAATCTAAATCTAAATCTAAATCTAAATCTAAATCTAAATCTAAATCTAAATCTAAATCTAAATCTAAATCTAAATCTAAATCTAAATCTAAATCTAAATCTAAATCTAAATCTAAATCTAAATCTAAATCTAAATCTAAATCTAAATCTAAATCTAAATCTAAATCTAAATCTAAATCTAAATCTAAATCTAAATCTAAATCTAAATCTAAATCTAAATCTAAATCTAAATCTAAATCTAAATCTAAATCTAAATCTAAATCTAAATCTAAATCTAAATCTAAATCTAAATCTAAATCTAAATCTAAATCTAAATCTAAATCTAAATCTAAATCTAAATCTAAATCTAAATCTAAATCTAAATCTAAATCTAAATCTAAATCTAAATCTAAATCTAAATCTAAATCTAAATCTAAATCTAAATCTAAATCTAAATCTAAATCTAAATCTAAATCTAAATCTAAATCTAAATCTAAATCTAAATCTAAATCTAAATCTAAATCTAAATCTAAATCTAAATCTAAATCTAAATCTAAATCTAAATCTAAATCTAAATCTAAATCTAAATCTAAATCTAAATCTAAATCTAAATCTAAATCTAAATCTAAATCTAAATCTAAATCTAAATCTAAATCTAAATCTAAATCTAAATCTAAATCTAAATCTAAATCTAAATCTAAATCTAAATGTAAATCTAAATCTAAATCTAAATCTAAATGTAAATGTAAATGTAAATGTAAATGTAAATGTAAATGTAAATGTAAATGTAAATGTAAATGTAAATGTAAATGTAAATGTAAATGTAAATGTAAATGTAAATGTAAATGTAAATGTAAATGTAAATGTAAATGTAAATGTAAATGTAAATGTAAATGTAAATGTAAATGTAAATGTAAATGTAAATGTAAATGTAAATGTAAATGTAAATGTAAATGTAAATGTAAATGTAAATGTAAATGTAAATGTAAATGTAAATGTAAATGTAAATGTAAATGTAAATGTAAATGTAAATGTAAATGTAAATGTAAATGTAAATGTAAATGTAAATGTAAATGTAAATGTAAATGTAAATGTAAATGTAAATGTAAATGTAAATGTAAATGTAAATGTAAATGTAAATGTAAATGTAAATGTAAATGTAAATGTAAATGTAAATGTAAATGTAAATGTAAATGTAAATGTAAATGTAAATGTAAATGTAAATGTAAATGTAAATGTAAATGTAAATGTAAATGTAAATGTAAATGTAAATGTAAATGTAAATGTAAATGTAAATCTAAATGTAAATGTAAATGTAAATGTAAATGTAAATGTAAATGTAAATGTAAATGTAAATGTAAATGTAAATGTAAATGTAAATGTAAATGTAAATATAAATATAAATATAAATATAAATATAAATATAAATATAAATATAAATATAAATATAAACATAAATATAAATATAAATATCAATTTCGTTAAGTGTAAATGGACAATTTTATAATAAAAAATGCTGACAATATAATTATTTTCAAGTAAAATACAAATAAATAAGATCGTATTTATAAAACATAATTTAAAACATTTAGTAACGTGAGATTAAGAAGTTAAAATTAAAAGAGACTTTTTAATTTTGCAGAATAGAAGATACCAAATTTTCACATATAACGACATTTCATTATCACATCTTGATACAAGGGGACAATAGTGAATTATATGTGTCGTACTTCGTCATTGCGATTGTGCCATAAGAAAATGTCAATATGTGTATCACACTTCCTCATTGCAATTACGCCATAAGGAAATGATATGCTGATATCTCACACTAAAGATACACAAAAATGTTGAGCGGAGAGGCCATCAACGGTAATCATCAACTTCGTACGGCTTAAATTTCTAATTTTACTCCTCATAAAACTTTATACTGAGCGCTATATATGAAAATCGATTCCTAAGGAGTAAACCTCAATAATTTCGTCCCTCTAACATCAATAAATATATAATTAATTTTCAAATGTATAGATAACATTACAAATACTCGTATTCACAGAATTCGATGTGACTATATCATTATATGTGACTATATGAAAGTAGCACCTATTAGAAATCAAGAATTCCTCAGCACTACTTTAATTTAGGATATTATAAATATTTATTAATTTTTCGAATTTGGTAATTTAATAAATTATTCTAAAATCATATATTGTTTTTTGAAAATTTATTTATTAATATTCTAAATTGGTATTCAAAAATTCTGTTATTGTAATTAAATTTTACTGGCGACATGATTCAATTTACCTATGGCTAGAATATTAAAATTTGCATTAAATTAGTTCGCATTGGATGGTTCACTTTAATTATAGCCAGAAAACGTGAATTCAATTAGGATTAGATTATACAAGCCAGGGACCGCTTTAATTCAGGAAGTTATGTATTTATTCTTCCTATTTGGTAATTTAACGAATTCTTGCAAAAATATATTTCATTTTGACAAATTGAATTCTAAATTTGGATACGAGTACAAATGATAAAGATACCATATTAAGTAAAAATTCTGTTACTGAAATATAATGTGATTATGGTTTAATTTACCCACAACTAAAACAAAAGCATGCATTAAATTATTTTGGACAAGATGATATAAACCATTCATTCAAAAAGTTTCAATATGAAAATATTATTTTATGGTTTAATATACCATTTCATAGAATATTAGTTTTACCGATCTCTTATCAAATTGTAATGTGTATTAACAGACCCATATTAACAAAGCTTGACAGCATAAATGCGACTTTAAAAATTAGTAAAAAATTACCATCATTTTTGTGTAAGATCAAAAATATAAACATTAATATTTCTCTAACTTTTAAATGTGTTAACGGATGTGCTACACTGCCTTTTTGCATACAACAAAATAATGACTATTTAATTTGTTATTAAAAATTTAACTGTCTATTTTGAAATTTGAAAAATGTATATAAAGTAAAATATGAACAGTAAAACTTATAAAAAAAAAGTAATGAAAATAAGAATAGTACGAAAGAATTCAGATATACAGATAGGTTTTACAAAAATGCAAAATAGAATAAAAATGTATAAGTAAAAAATAAAAAAAAATTTCATTCATTTTTCAATTCCATCTCCGTAAGTTCAGCACGAGCCTTCGCTTCTCGAGCTTGATTTAATAAAATTTCCTGGCATGTTTCTCGTCTTTGCTCTACTTCATGCCTCGTGCCATTTCTTTTCAACTCGTCCGTCTGAAGCAACTGACGTTGGCTAAAAGTGAACCGGATATCCGAATGCAGGTTGCTAGTGCGTCTCCTAGGCATTGGTACATTCCTGTCCACGTTCAATATGGTTTTCTATACCTCAACTCTAGGTTAATCAGCAGTAACATCTTCTATTGTCTCGAACGATGTTGGCAACGTTTCCATGGCTTCAGCAAAAATTTCACTTCTACTCGTCGATTATTACTCCGAAGGATCTGTAGATAAATAACTTTATTTAATTAAATGTCAATTCAAGAATATCGCAAATGTACAAACTTGAAATTTCAGTACATTTTTGCATATCTATAGAAAGAAAATAAAATAAACGTTCAATTAAAAGCTTCTTAAAGAAATTTTACAATTTGTAATTTTAATAATCGTTGACTACTTTCGTTTGTAATACTGTGTCTTCATCATTAAATATACAATTTAATAAAGTTAATTTCAAATAAATCAATATAGAAACTTTCAGTGCCCCTTTACAGTATTAATCAGTTGCTAAAAACAATATAAATAAAATATTAATTATACACTTGAAATTGAAATTTGCGTTGCTTACCTAGATTGTATTGCTAGGCAGAATAATTGGACCATCAAGTAAACTGTTAATAGCGACAGGGATAATATTGAAAGTCCGAATATTAACCCTGTCACTATTAACAGTTGACTTTCTGTTGCCTAAAGAAACAAATTATGTACACATTTCTTAGCATAATTAGAAAAAAATTACATTCGTGCAAATGAATTAATTCTGTATTCTATTTTTATTACATACGTGTATATTTGATTGTATTCATCCTTTCATTAATATTATCACTAGCATTATATTTCTCGGCAATAGCAACCCAAGCGTTTTTTTTCATTTTCACGCTTACTCCGACGATGCGTTTATTTTCAATAACATCTTAGTAAGGGACCAGTATCTATGTAGTTTCTTTTTCTTGTTTTCATTTTATTACTTTATTGTTAAACGCAACACTTTCAGCCATATAGAAATGACATTTATAACTTTAGTACGTGATCTGCGCTTACAACTGTCATTAAATAATTCGATATGTCAAGACGTGCTTGAAATTAGATAACGATTGATGATTGATGATTAAAACTCGATTAGTTAACACTAGTTTAGTAAGCGTCTATTGAACCGTTGGAGATAATTAATAACGTAATCGCAGTTTCATCTGGTTTTACACTTTTTTTAACGCTCTCAATTTCGTACGCTTTGAACTTATGACTTTACTCCTCATAAAACTTCATACCGAGCGCTATATATAAAAATCGATTCTTAAGGAGGGTACTCCAAAAATGTTTTTAAAAAATAATAGCAATTTTATTGATATACAAAGTTATACCTTTCCACACACGAGTTAATTATCGTAATAGACTTGCATACCAAATGTTTGGCAAGAAAGAGAAAATTATTAATAAATAACCTCTAGGAAAATAAAAATTCCACAATATTTACCATAATTCTCCAAGACAGGTTTTTTCAAGACGATCACTTTGGAATGAGTCTTATTTTTTTTCTATATAGTTATTACTACAAGGACTAAAAACTAATTCAATATAAATAGCACCCAAATTATGTCTCTATCACCGTTGACATTCATTTGAATTAAATTTTTTGATACTTTAAAAGCACTCTAAGGTACGCTGTAAGGTACAAACCATACTCTAGGTGACCTATTTTTGGTTCAGGTATTCACGTAATTGATTTTACTCAATTCAAATCCAAACCTGTTTTTTTTTGAGATACGGGAATAACTAAAATAATAATTGTGAAATAAACTGTCAATATTTTATATCACAAAGCAAATATATTTCGTGT
Organism: Druceiella hillmani; assembly: GCA_039881145.1. Lineage (NCBI taxonomy): Eukaryota > Metazoa > Arthropoda > Insecta > Lepidoptera > Hepialidae > Druceiella > Druceiella hillmani. The sequence goes on from JAYKKI010000001.1 coordinate 32,662,432, forward strand.
GAAGAATTTTATTCTTTTCAGATAAAGTGTCTAGTTGGATAAGAAGGCAAACCGGCTCCCAAAGATATTTTATAGAGAACTTTTTATATAATATTAACAATTCACGAGAAATGTTAATTTTTCGATATTTATTCGCCCTTGAGTTACATAAAAAAAAAAAATTATATATATTTATATATATATATATGTATATATATATATATATATATATACATATATATATACATATATATATATATATATATATATATATTAAAATATAAACATTTTCGTATCGTTATCATATGTAAAATTTAAAGAAGGTATTTTTGTAGGCCCCAGTATAAAAAAAGTTGATGAAGGACACAGAATTTGATAGAAAACTCAGTAGAACCGAGTTAGAAGCATGGACTTCTATTAAGAAAGTGATTAAGAACTTTCTAGGGTACAACAAGAGTCCTGATTACAAAGAAATTTTGGCTAAAATGGTAGAAAATCTTGGTAAATTAGGATGTTCAATGAGCATGAAGCATCACTTCTTGAATTCTCACATTGACTACTTTCCGGAACATCTATTATTGAAAAACAAGGTAAAAGATTTTATCAAGATTTGAAATAAATAGAACCTAGATATCGAGGAAAGTGGAATAGAAGCATGCTGGCCGACTAGTGTTGGTTGTTAAAGCGAAACAATCCGAACAACGGTTTCAAGAAAAAATCTCAGAATAGAAGCTTTGAGCAGAAAAGGGTGAGATACCACTCAGATTTTTGTTATGTAGATATGTTATATTTAGATTTTTGTTATGTAGATATGTTATATGTATTTTAACTACATTGAACTGATAGAAATAAGCATTTTTTTATTTACATCTTTTAGTACATGAAGGTGTTTTTTTTTATTTTTATATATATAGTCCCTTTTCTGAAAAATCTGAACGTGTTACATATTCACTGAACAATCTGAACGTGTTACTTAAACTGATTACATATTCGTAATTAGCTTCTCAAAGTACTACAAAACCAGTCATCAAATCTTAGGGAGGAAAAATGGGATGAATTATGTTTTAAGTACATTAGTTGGATTAATTAAAGCTTAACGTTAGTTGGATTAATTAATTAAAGATTGAATACTCGTTTAACTTGAGAGGAATTAGTATGAAATTTCTATCCAGAAAGTAAATTATTAGTTTTCCTTATTTCAAATCTTCTTTTCAGAAACCCTGCAACCAATTTTATCAGAAACCCTGCATCTTGAAATTTGAAGTGGTAATGCGTTTTATTAATCCAAATATTTTGTTCTAGATGTTTTTCAAATGTTTGTTTAGATCTTTATTTACCTATTGAAACCTTTATTTACCCAATCAAACAATGAGTGAATAAAGACCTTCATTTCTATATGTTACGTGTCATGTGCAATAAATATCTTTTGATAGGGATTATTATGATAAACACAAAAATATTTTTTCATAACTTTACACTGACAAAAAATAACTTTATTTAATATCTTGTCATTTTTAAATACATGCTATTTATATCGCAGAATTAAAATAATTTCTTGCAATAAATATTTTAAGCCGAGAATAGAAACTGTTGCAAAACTAATTAATGTTGTGCATTATCGTTATATCAATCCTTAATATAAAACAGAGTTTGCTGGATTTTTTTCTTCTAATTAATAGGTAGATTCACTTGAAAAAACAAAATTTTTCAGATTAATTCCTTAAAGCTTATTATGCAAATTTTTCTTAATCCTCATAGAATGAAATTATATAATCGACTTCCTTGCTGTTTTTATACTTAGCAATACCAGTATAACAACAACACGTCCGTGCGAAGCCGGGGCTCAATTTTTTTAACTTGCTGTGCAAAGTAGTAGTTTAGAAAAAAAATTATTTACTCACGCGAAACACAGGGATTAGATTGAGCATTACGACTGAATTAAAATATATTAACATAATAATGTTATAGCTGTATTATGACATCATTAATAAATTACGATTGCCAGTGTATTACATTAAACTTTGTGCAGTTGCCAAGCGCTTGTTCATCTTTATTCCTTTGTGTATCGTTAATAACTGCAAGTCGTTTGTCTCATGCGCTCCGGGCCAAGAAACTTCCAGATATTTCATTACTCTCTGGTATCTCCATTGTAGTTTTTATTGCTTAATATTCTGGTATTTGTCTATGTATGACTTTATTAAGTCATGTTCTCGTTTACGTTCACGCGGATTTTTTTTTTAAATTTTACCGCGTGTTATATATTTCTGTTCTGACGTACATGATGTATTATTTTGAAGTGGTGATAATTTTTTGGGCGTGAAATTGGATTTCAAAGATATTATATAGGCAAATAAGTATAAGTAATGGGCTTATGGTCTAAGGTTAACTTGTCATTATCAACCAAACCAAGAGCAATGGCGACAAAAATAGGTTCACTTTTCATGGTGAGTATTGCTTCGCAATTTACCTCTCAAAGTTACAGTAATATAATTTATTCTATAATAATCTTAAGCCTAATAAAAACTTAAGGTTATTCATAGTATATTTTTATTATTTAACTTCTGTAGGCTCATTTAATATTATGCGATCGCAAAAGATTTCAGAATTTCTTTGAAACTTAAACACATTTAATTTTTTTTTATTTCGATTTTTTTGGAAACAAACACAATACAGCTAAACGTTATTGTCATAAACTAGACGTTAGGATTATATATAATTGAATGAAACTTTTTATTTATGGAGATGCATTTTTTTCCATATAACCCTAATTTTCCGCAAATAGTTCAGGAAATGTAAGATGTAAATATTTCGTCGCAATCTTGTATTAGCTGTGATAATTTATCTTAGAATAATAAAATAAAAAGTAATTGAGTATTTAATTGAGAATACGGAATTTTTAATGAGAATTTTCTTCCCACATCAACCTATATAGGAATGATTTAATTTTTCGTATCATCAATCTGTCTGGTATAATCATAAGATAAATTATATGAAGAAAGTTTTATACGTTTAGTTAGAATTTAGGAGCGTCTTTAAAAACTGAAAACATAGGATTATTTTATAAAAAAACATAATTAAAATCAAATATTTAAGAAATATATTTCGTATTTTAACAAGCTCATAACTGAGTTTTACAAATTATTAAGTGACAAATATATTATTTCTGTCAGCTACCATTATCGTTAGAAAATAATTTTACAAATAAATTTAATACTTTTCCTGCTTCTAAACACACGTATTATATCTTGTCAGTGAAATATTTACTGTGTTACCCGTTTTCTTTACATTAACACTAATATTTTAGTAATTGATTTTATGACCAGCATTTTCGTCGTAAAAGTAAACAATGTCGACTATCGATATTGCTCTATTTATTACGTGGTTAAGATAGAATTTTTCAGTTTCTCTTTTAGAGAAAAAAGGAGTATAATTGAGAATGGCAGATCGAAGCAAGTATTGAAACTAGACGTTCGTAATAAATCGTGTACGGCAAAAAAAAGTGTACGGCATTTTCACAGTAATTTTTACTGTTAGTATTGATGACTATTCAGAAGTTGCAATTCAAGCGAAATATTTTATTATCCGGAACTAAATATGACAATCTAAGTAATTTAACAAATTATGTTATAAAATCTACTAATTCTGAAAAACGTTTATTGTGCACAGTAAAACTATAAAATTTTAGCTCTTTGCGTACAGAATTTTGTATCGAGTATGAAATTGACTTACTTCTTGAAACTTATTAGTTTCAAGAAGTAAGTCAATTTCATAAAAATGAAATAAATTAAATTAGTGAAATAAATTAGCCGAATAAGTGGAATTAAACCAAAATAGGTTGTAGTAAAACTGGTTTGAGTGTGAATATAACAACAGGATGACTACGGTGGACGCTTTAAAATTATAACAAGTACGCGAATTTACATACATAAACAAATAGTAGTAAATCCGTCCCTTTGCAGCTTGGTCTTCCCAAAAAGCCCCATACGCCAATGCAATTTCTGACTACTCGTAATATCTAATTTAACGGGACATTTAAATATATATATATATATATATATATATATATATATATATATATATATATACATATATATATACATATATATATACATATATATATATATATATATATATATATATATATATATAAATGGCTGGTTACGCAGGCATTACACTGTTACATATACAACTTTAAATTATAGATACCATGAAATAAAATAGTTCAATTAGAAAATTTTTTTTCATGGCTTAAGTCGTTAATCCAAGTATAATAACACCAATAGTGTAGCGGGAATGGCGAATAATTAATATATTCAGTATTTGGAGCGGCTGGAACGCAATTAAACACTAGCCCATCGCGAGCCTTACTTCGTTGGTTAGTACATAATATATAAGAAATTGAAACTTTATTTTTGTTGAATAAACATTTTTGATTTTTCCTCTTTTAGTACATTTTAATCTCAATAAAGTAAAGTAGAGGAAATGACCATTTTATCAATTTTTTCGAATTTAAAATTAAAATTATATTATATGGGATGAATCCTTTAAACTTGCACCCTTTCAAAACAAATGGATTGAGTTGCAAAGGAATAAAATTAAGTGCAATAAAAATTAAGTCTATATGGAAAATAAATTAAAGTCTGACCTATTTTTTTAAATCAAAATCAAAGTAATGTGTATTCCAAAAATTTAAACTAAACAATGTTATTACTTATACTAGACTCATATTAGTTCATAGTTATATTTTGAATTAACGCAGATTTCAATATATAGATACTTCACTGTGATTTATTACAGAAATAAAAAACAAGCGCTGTCTCTACTCAAATCTCATGAACTAGTACATTGCTTTATATTGGCTTACGAAAAACTACTTAAAAACTAGTTTTTCTTTCAATCAAATGAAAAGAACATGTCTTCACTTTCTTATTCAATTCTAAGCATTCACTTGACCCTATGAATAAAATTATAATCATATTTACTTATATGTATATTTCTGTTTGATAACTTAATCTTTCAATATCGATACTTAAACGTATTCTCTTTAAAAAAATTATTTTCACTTCGATTTCCTTACTTTCGTCATTATTTACAAAATACAATTATATACCGTCAAACGTCTTTCAAAATCTATTCACTTTAATACATTCCGTAATACTCACTTATTTTATCGTTTTTACTTGCTTTTCTAATATTTCTTCTTCTGCCTGCTATGAATAGATAAACAATTTATTTTTATTTTTGATTATTTATAGGTATATCAAATATTTTCCTTTTCTGAAATTCTTCCTAGTAGATCTCTTTCAGTCTATAAGAAAAGTGATCATGCAACCCAATTTTATATCATAAAATATGTCAGCAGTACATAAATATAATATTGAATTGAATTTCAAGGAGACATTTAATTATTTAATACGCAAGAAAAGAATTTATTCTTTTCCCATTTTCATTGAAAAAATTTACATGCAGGTAATTCTTGAGAGGAGCGACTTTACACAATTCATAATAACGCAACCGTCGCATATCTCTGGAAGTATAGTGGAATATAAGCAGATATATTAGTTTGGCATGGAGTTCAATACCTTTTTGGGTTCCGTACCTCAAAAGGAAAAAGAAACCGTTGTAGAATCACTGCATTGTCCGTCTGTCGATCGATCAAGACCCTTTCTCTCAAAAACGCGTGGAGGTATCAAGTTGAAATTAATGTCAAATACTTAGATCTGGAGTCCTTTAGGTCTGTAAAAAAATCAAGTTCTATGTAAATATAATCAAGAAGAACCTTAAAAATACGGCCATTTATGCCGTTTATTTCGACTATTCACAAATAAATCAAAACCTATAAGGGTACTTCCCGTTGACCTAGAATCATGAAATTTAACCACAAGTAAGATCTTACAGCACCAGATATAGAACGTAACAGAAAAAAACATTTTTAATTTGTAGTGATATCATATAAAAAAAATATTTTTTTTTTAAATATGCGCCTGTGAAAGATTTATATTGTATTTCAATCCGTATATTTTTATTGTATTTCATCCCGTTCTGGAGAAACACTATTTTGAGTTTATCTTAAATATCGTGAAAGGAACACATCGTGAATCGGGCGACACTATCATAGTCATTCGAGGTGACAGGACGATCTGCAAACAAAAGCCTTATTGGGATTTGAATATTCATTGATATGAGCATGATGTCAAATAAAAAAATATTGATTATATTAGGAATTTAACGTTTTTATTAATTTCTTTATAAGTGGAGATTCTATTTATTACAATCAAATATTGAAATGTAACCAAAATTTTGGAAATTTTAAAAATAAAAAATATTAGTGTAGTAAAAACAAAATTATTTCTTCGTAATAAACCTCAAAATAAAAAATGTCACATTTTTGGAAGAAATTTTCATCATATAGATTAAATTTAAGAGGATTAAGTGCATGATAAACATGGTGCATATTTAAAAAAGTATATGATCTAGGATAATTGCTACAGTTTTCTCAGAGCTTTTATGTAGGCGTCTAAAAATTAAATTGACTATTTTCGGAATTTTGATTTGAGTAGTTTTTAAAATAAGGCGGAAGAATATATTTTTTAGCATTTTTCAGCATATCTTTGACAATAAGCTGCTTTTTTCAAACTGCTACTTTGTTATGAAACTTTAAACAGATATATTTTCTAAGTTCAGTTAAAGTCAATAAACACTCCATTTTAAGGACCATATTCTAACTCAAAATTCCTCTTCCTTTTATTTAGATTCGCCTTTATACTTTGGTGAAGGGTTAGCATTTACCCCAAGTTCATTTTGCGCTTTCCGGGCCAATAAATATCCAAACATTGCATGACTCCCTTATATCTTGTGTCTAAAGTATACCGTTTGATGTCTTGTGATTTGGCTACGATTGACTTTACAACCTTTTATTCTTTCGTCGATTCGACAATGACAAAAGAATTTGTGTTTTTTTAATTGGATTGATGGATGTGAAATCATTACACATTCCAAATTAAGGATAATTAGTGCATGCATGATATCAGGTTTAAAATATTAAAAGTGTATATATTTTATTTGGTATAGATATAATCAGTTTAAAGTAATTTAATTGATATTGTTAATTCTCTTGATTACGTGTGTTTCTTCCAATAATTAAAAAACGACTAATCCTCATAACTGAGCAAAGATTATTTCATTGAGTAATAATTAAAAAATATATATTTAGTTGATTTGAGTCAAGTTATTCTTCTTAAAATCTAGCTTCATTTCAAAATAAAAATTCAATATTAATTAAATTAAATATACAACACATTTTTTGAGCTCCATAGCCAACGAATAGCGTCTCTCTTTGTTCGACACTTACTCCAAGATACCGTGTATATATATATATCCGTATTCATATAATAAAAGGCCATATTTTTATGAAAATCTGATGAATCTGACGGATTAAAACGTGATTTGTGTGATCATATATCGATGGCAATACTTCGAAGATAGATCAAATATCAAGCAGACATAATCTACTCAAGATAAACTAAAAATATTGATGCTGCGAGCGACGTCGATTCTCCACTTCTAGTATCTTTAAATTAAACTTTAAATTTTGATTGGCTTTCTCGATATTGAAAGTAATTTATCCAGTAAGGAAACTTTAATTCTGGATTTTATATTTCTAAGTGAGCCAGAATAGGAATCTGCAATAGGATCTCTTTTATCCTCCTGGAAATTGATGCTATTTCTTTGGTTTATACTGTAAAATATACACTGTTAACTTATATTCAAAAATTTATTTTAGATATCAATAACGTTAACAAGTGTGAGCGATTTCAAGAAGTTGAGTCGTATGAGTTGAATGAGTCGTTGACTGCTTTTTTAATGAAGTGTAATCAAAAAGTTTCTGTGATGCTTTACTATAAAATATCCGGATCCCGATAAACTTTACAAGGACGACTCCTAAACTCACTTATGTTTTTGCTATATACACTGAAATGCCACTTAAACGAGAAACGTCTGACTCAAAGTCTTGCCGGCATTGCCGAAAATTTCAAATATAATATGAAATTATATTTAATTGTATTATAATAGAATAAAGCTCTGCTGAATGTTCTCATTTCCATAAAATAAGGAATTCGTACTGAATATTGGTGGGATTCATATTCTTGATAAGTCAGTTACCCCTGGCACTGACTTATTTAAAATAATACATCGTTATATTAGCACTTGGTGTTGGAATCGGAGTCATTTTCGTTCTATTATTTCAGATTATTACCTCATTTCACATCTTTCACATTTAAATTGTAACGTATCTATCCACTTACCTGCATTTTTCTGGTATTGCAATTTTACAATTCATGTTCTACGATCTTGGTATTTGAATAATTTATTAATTTAAATTTATAATTTATAATACATGATGTAAATTTACATAATTTTTCGTAGATAGAAATAGGTGATACTAACCAATATTTCTAGCTTTTTAAATTAATATTTTTGTTAAAAAAACAACCAAATAAATTGAGACTTATAACCTTCATTTTGCTAAATGGTAAAAGATGAATTTTAAGTAAAAAAAATATCGACCAAAAGTTTTTCCACGAAACCAATTTTACTGCTTGTTAAACTCTACTCACGCGAATATTTATTTATAACAGGAGCCTTAAGGTGACAGTTTATATTGCATGATGTAACAGATTACGATTTTCAGCTAAGTGACGGTAAGGACATGATACAACACTCCATACCACATAATTCAGTCAGTATAGACTATGTACTATAAAATGGTATCCTAATTGGGAAATTGTGCCTGTGTCACTAATTTCATTTGAACAGTTGTGTTCGTTATTCTCTAGGTACCTTTGCTTGTTTTCAAAAAATCTTGTTTATATCTTAATTAATTAAAATTCATTAAACATCATTTAACTTCATGTTTCACTATAAATCGCTACATTTTTTATTACTATCTCCACAAGTAGATCTTCCAAAATCTGCCAATTTTGAGGATATGACTTTTGCTTGTGGGTTGACCTTAACCTAATGTTTAAGGGGAAAGTATAACCTAAGATGCTCTTTAAGATTTAAGACACCCGCAGCATACACTAGCTCGTAACGAGTTACGTAATTATATTGTGATATACAAAAAACTTTTGAACAATTTCAACAGTCATGGATAAAATTTAAACTTTTAAAGTCAGCCTTGTTTTGTTATACCGTTTCCTAAAAATCAGGACCAACATTCAACATAGAACTAACCGCTCGTGATTATATCTTTACCGTGTCATATTCTTTTTCTCGTATTCTCATATTTTTGTGCTATATTAGCCACTTAACAGTATATAACATTTTATTTCATTATGAAATACAGTCAATTACGTTATGAAATATTTCTAAAAACTGAAAATATTTTCATGCTTTCACGTCTAGAAAAATTTTTTGAAGTGTCAGTGTAGAATATGTTGCGATTGTAAAAATGTGCTTTTTGTTATCTCCATTGTATTTAATACGGAAAACTTCTACTCCTTCCAATTGGGAAGATGTACAATTTTAAATAATTGCACAAAAACATAACCCGCTTTAAATATTAAACCCACAGCAAAGCTCTATGTACGTGTAAAAACATTAATTTATCATCAATGTACGGAAATATAAGTCACAAAAATAATCCTGTCAAAATTGATATCGTTATAATTACCTCAGTTGGTAATATGACTGAAAGAAAAAATGTATTTATCCTAATTGTCAGATCAGCCCTTGAAAATATGAATCGTTGTAAATTTCGGATAGAACATATGAATCGATGTAAATTTCCGATGGAACATGAAAATATGCTCTTGAAAATATGAATCGATGTAAATTTCGGAAGGAACGTGAATTGGTTAGTCTATTGAATGTACCGTGGGAAATATATTACCGTAAAGCGATTACTTATTAGTGCGAAGTATTATTAGTATTCTATTAAAGTTTGTTTATTGTAAATTTTTACATTAATACTTTTTATTGGCCTATGCTTTTTGTTACAACAATATTTCCACTTTGTTCTATTAATGAAATATATTGCTTACTACATATTTCAGAAGCGCATATTTAAAAAAAATTATTCATTTGACATAACTGCAAATTACCGATATTTGATTTAAATTTTTTCCTTCTGCTTCATTCTTTCTACTTGTGCTACGTAACATTACTTCTTGCCAAATTTCTTAATACTTAGGTCAACGGAAGTAAATCGTATAGGTGGTTTATTTTATACTTGATACCTCTACCCGTTCTTGAAAAAAGGGATCTGGATTGACAGTCAGACTCAAAACGAAGTGATCCTACAAGGGTTTCATTTATTCATTTGAGGTATGGAACCTTAAAAATTAATCAGTTGCCACTCAATAAGATGCGCGCTATGTAACTAAATTTACGATTAAAAATATAATTGTGAAAAAATAGCGCGAGATCTAGTCTATGTAGTGTAGAATCAGCTGTTTTGACATAATATCTTACAGTAAAATTGAAAGGTGTATAAATTATCGACGGGAGCAAAGGTAATAGTGTGAATAAATAATAATGTATTTAATAAGTAATAGGGCTTTAAGTTGCCTAAAAAGCCAGAAGAGGATTTATGTATTGTGCGAGTTTCGATAATGGCGGATGAGTTTCTCAAGTCGAATACATTAATAAAGCGTGATAAAAATAACTATGAAATTAAAATAAGTTATTTGTTTAGAACTAGTGTAAGTTTTGTATTAGAAGGAAATCTACCCAAATTATGACGTTAGCAAAGGAAATCTGAATTTATAATTATGGACGCAAAACCTTCTACTTCCTCAACTTTAAAAAAGACAAGACAGTACTTATTTTGAATTTTATATAATTACACAAAAACACAACAAAACTTAAAATATACACGGAAGTTTAATGTAAATGTATAAATATATCATGTTAGCCTTACTCAGTGTAACTATAAGGTGTGTAAAAAATCCTGTTAGATTGTCATTGATACAATTACCGCTGAACGGAAGAATAATTTTTTTCCCGCGTCACATGACTGTCTGATGAAAATAAGGGTCGACATGAATTAATGGTGAAACGCGAATTGATCCGGTCGGTCTATGATTGATAGTGTTCTCGGAGATACATCGCAGCAAAACTATTATTTACTAGTGCGAAGTATTACTACTTATATTGTTAAAGTTTGCTGATTGTAAGTTTCTGCGACAATAATTTCTTTATAGACTTGTATTACACGTTACAGCAATGGTTCAAACTTCCCTCTATTTAAAACCACAATAAGTATCTTACACTGAAACAGCCAAATTAAAACGTTCGTTAAAAATCGATTAAGCGTCGTAATTTTTGTATGCGTTAACTCTTTCAATGTTAGATTTTAAACAATAAAATAAAGACTATATAGAGAATGTAGGTGTAAATGTAGGTATAAATTTCATTTCTCTGGTAATATTTCAAATATTTATTTTAATATATTTTATAAATTATAAATATTGCTGAATCTTAACTCAAACTATTATATTTTTCTGATAGTTAACGTATATTATTATTTATGGTTTTCAATATACTGGCATTATTTTATTAAAAAAATAATGAAATATAATTTTGTAAGATGGGATATTTGTAATCAAACCTACGATTATAAATAGGATTGTGACCGATTAGACAGCCAGGGACAAGATAGCGTTTTTCTAATTAATTGCAACCTTAAACACAACTTCTAATATTAAGTGAAAAAATGAATTTTTCGTTCTAGAGAAATTGAGAAGAATAAATATCTTCAAGAAAAGTAAAGAGTAATAGAGTGTATAAGTAATGACGCTTTTGACAAGTAGCGAATTTATAAATCATTTAAAAAACCAGACGAGAAAATCTGTATGGCGCAGGTTACACTAATGTTGCATAAAGCTTTGGAAGCTTCAAAAAATTTAAGAAGACATACGAGAAATAAATAAAGAATAATAATGTAATAGTATTTGGTTGAAATCTTTGTAACATATTTTTTCGATTTAGATTAATAAGTTTTATATTTAAAGGATACGCGCTCAAAAATGTAACGTAAACAAATGAACCTTGGATATATGTTCCGTGTATATAATTATTACGAAATAAAGTTATGATTAGGACACAATGCTACTTAGCCTGGGATCCAAAGTGTGTATGGCTTTCGTTTCAGAAAAGTAAGAAACGGGATAGACCCAAGATCACCTTTCTTTACCTAAGAATTAATTATGTTTAATCTGTTAACTAAAGCCTCATTTTTAAAACTCGCTACTCTTTTCGCACTCCAAAGTTTTATTAGGAATTTTTCAATAGTTTATTTAATTACTACTTAACAAAATATTTCATTAATGTAGATAAAGGCAAAATTTTATATACACGTTTCTTCAGCGTTTGTTTTAATTTTCCAATTATGGTATACATGTTTCCGCAGTTTATATATTTCTTTTTAAAATGTGTAGAATCAATTGAGTAAGAACTAGGTGACTCTAAGGGAAAGAAGAATTGAGATTAAATAACTAATAAAATAAAAAGATGAAGAATTAAGGTAGCTGATTTCTAAGGTACAACATGTACCTTAGAAATCAGCTACCTTAATTCTAATTATTTGTTTAGTTTATTTTTTAACTGATGTACTATAAACATTTTTTTGATTTATACGCGGTCTTAATATAAATATTATGTAAATATATCCTTTAAAAAAGAAACACAGATGGTCGTGATATATAACAAAACCCACATTAATACAAAACCTAAGTCGAATCTCAAGCTTTGTCTCACGGTTAGTATATAAATAAATAGAGAAACTTTATTTCGTATATTAAAAAGAAAACAAATTAAATATACCAATTGATTTTGACGTGAAAATATTTTTAAAATGAATGACGTGTTTGGGAATAGAATCACGCCCAAATGTGCGGAAATTTCTCAAGAAGTAATTTTAAACTTTAATACCTCGCTTAAATTTCAACTTTCATAAGTATTATTACCGTATTATCTAGATCACCATATTAGGTCTTTTTATTTGAAGCAGAAAGATCAACATTTGCCAATACTAGACTTATCCCAGACTAACATGCGTGGTAACTGGATATCTCAAACGAATCACGCGCAAAGTGAACAAACGATTTTCGATTTGATTTGACATTTCCAAAAGATATTTGAATAATTTAAAAGCCATACATATTCTATTTCTCATACCCTTGCACAAAGATTAAACATAGTTAGACGTCGCAGAAATAAAAAAGGCAATTTTATTTTGAATTATTTAAATAAAAAGATTGGAATCGTCAGAATCCATTGAAAACTATATACAAAATATGAAAATTAAATAAATTTCATTTGCTCTCATATTGAAGAGGTTTTGACATAATTTCCACAAATTTATAGTATAAAAATTAAATACAATAAAAAATTATAAAATTACAGCAACCGATAATTTTAATAATTCCATTCGAAGGCTCAGTTATTCATTTTATATTTCTCCATCATCATGATCGAACTGGACTATTCGAACTGCTACTACACCTGATTATGGTGTGACGCACACACCCGAGCACCTCATTCCAATATTTCTATAACCCTATAGGCATGTTCACCTGATAGTGTCAACATGCATATAGGGTTATAGAAATTATCAAAACATTAATCTTCACGAAGTTAACAATAATTCATAACACAGAAATACCGTAATATTAATAATAAATGACCTTCGACAGCGATAACATTTTTTATTGAATTTTGTTGCAATTTTCATAAATTAAATTAAATATAAAATGAATTTTTTAATATTTATTCGACCATAATTTCCAAAATGTTTTCATCACTCTTTAAAAGTTTTAGTAACATTTTCTAATATTCCTAATACCGTGTGTTAAAGAGCAAAATTGCGGGCTTCATTTTCTTAAAATTTGGGTTTAAAAATAAATTATCCTCATCTTTTTGCTCTTTCATAAGGATAAGAAGTTCAGTATTTGACATTTTATACCAAGGACCCTCTTCAAGTTCAAGGGACATACTATGAGCGTAACAGTTTCGCTGACTGTGATGTGTCGCTGCAGCCAAGCGAATCTATCTCGACTCTGTCATTTGTGTCTGTCGGCTGTCGCTGTGGCTGTGCTCAGAAGTTTGACATAAGAGTGTAATGTTATTAAAAATTAATTATTATAAATTTTTCAGAAAGTAAAAATGTAGCACTGCCAATGTTCTGCTAATGTAAGATAACTTTTATGCCTCAAGTCAGTTACTTCGAGATGACCTATTTTAGTGCATCCATAACAGAAACTTCCCAACTAATAAATAAATATGAAAAACGGTAAATTGTTGTTTTCATAATTTGAATTACAATAAAATATCCATTATATTTCGTTCGGGAATTTTACATTATTAAAGCTTTTGAGCTAGCACACAATACACAGAATTTTAATTTCATGATCTTCTTTAGTACCTTTAGATTTCATAGAAAAAAGAAGTAGATTTTTTTGTAAATAGCAAAGATTGCATAAAGCAAATAATATTCATGAAAATGTACATATGTGACAGAGAAAACCATATGAAAACACAAATATCTTAGGTAACTACTTAATTTGGAATGTTTCTCCTACGTTAAATGTATCTCCATAAATCTGAAATTTGGCGTAACCTAGTTTGACTATTATGCTACTTTCATTACATAAAACTGAAGTGGAATAGATAATTTTATAATATTGCAACTTTGTTGCCGTTTTTAAAATAAAACTGACCAAATATTAAGTTTTTAGTTCACTTATTTGAGTAGAATATTATTCTTTTACATTTAATATTACTCGTTTAATTAATGTGTTGATATTTCTATAGTAATAACAGAAGAGCAAAATCTTTGATATTTCATCAACTTCAGATTTCAAAATGACTGATTGAGCTATTAATTTTAAATAAAATCAAAGAAGCCCAAAAATAGTTTAAAGAATCCTACTGTGCGGAAACCGTTCAGCATAATGTTAATATCCGTAAGGTTGACAATTTCTTTGAAGATCAACACGCAATGTCAAATTTTAATTGAAATTTAATTTAGTAAGTGACATAATCGATGACGATAAGGCTAAGATGAAAATGTGAAAATATGGAAACAATTTTAAAAATTATAACAGGCCTATAAAATAAATACATTTAAAATATTTCATCGTATATATTAGTTTATATATCTTAATATGTCAAACTTGGGTATAACGTTGAATTTCATTACGCCTTAAACATATCGTAACCAAACTATGAATTGATAACAAGAATCTCTGTCACGTTAAAATCAGCGCCATAGTAATAGGAAGTAATGGCTACAGAAGTGTGCTTTTGGAAAATCTCTAGTGGAATGAGCAGTCACTAAAATGTAAAAGGTCAAATTTCTGAAATATTTAATTGAACAATTGCAAAATATATTGACGTAATATAGTTTTTACCGTGAAAACTATTGTAATAATTAATAAAGAAAACTCAACTCAACTCACATATATTTCATTGCTCATAAAAAGATTCGTTTGATATATTTAGTGAAAATAGGAGAAAAGAAAGGGTTGTATAAAATATGAAAAGACCATAAAAGGCATTAATTAGTGCCTTTCAAGCACGAGTATTGAATAGCATAGGTTAGAAGTATTCACATAAATTTATTTAGAGATAGGGTTAGGATAACGTCATTCGTTAGTGGAACATTGTGGAATCACCCCTTAGTTTCACTTAAAAGATATTGCACGATTCATAAAAGAACTTATATATTTAGTAAAAAATTATATACCTTAGTCGGAAAAATTGTTTTCTTCATTAAATTAAAAAAATAATGCCTGTAATACCTGTTGGTCTCTTAATGTAACTTACGTTTTAAAAAACCTTAGATTGAATTGAAAATGAAAACTTATATCTGGCATTCCAAATATATGGTCGAGTTATGAGAATTAAAAAATAATAAAAATTACCTTTTCTTTACAGATTTACTCAACTTTAATAATTGTAAATTTTCAAAAATTGTAAAGTGATTATAATATTTTCAATATATAAATATCTCTCCATTTCTTGGGCATAGTGTGCAATATTCATTAAAACAGATTTACGGTAAAATTTATTTGACAATTTTATATAAGATATGTCTTAGACATATCATACATGTTTCGCAAAAAACATCGACAAAATTTCTTTGTCAAATAGTTTGAAATGGAAAGTTGAATTTTGGTATAATGACGAAATATATTAATCTACATATTATATATCTTAATTATTAACACATAAGAATATTGATATTGAAATTTTTAACTTCAGAATTTGTTGAAAAGTTTCGTAAAATTGTATGCAAATTTCCGATACTACTTAGGTACTAATATATATATATGTATATATATATATATATATATATATATATATATATATATATATATATATATATATATATATATACAACAGTATGCTAATCAAAATGGAATATCAACACATCAGAAGTAGGGAATAATGGCTGACTAGCTTAGAAAACGATCTTCGACTTTCAACGATTAAAAACCCAATGTTAAAGCATTGAGTTTACTTGAGTTACATAAGTTCCACATTGTATTCACCATATAATCCTTTACAAAGTTGAAGTGTAAAAAAATAAGACTTTATTCTGACAAATATTGGTATCCTAATCACAGATATAATGAAGCGTAAAGATTACAAAAAAAAACAAATATTGCAAATGAAAAAATAAGAATACATAAATTTAACTGCTTATTAAATTCTACTCGTTTTAGTGGTCAACGATACTAAAAAAATACGTAATTTTTTGGTTTTTAGTTTACTAGATACTCGGCTTCGGATAATTTTATAATTTGAACAGTTGACCACAACCTAATTTAACCCTTATTAATGTAATTCGCTTTTGCATTTTTTTGTTTCTTTTTCAGTTCTTTCTTTTTATGGAGGACATGTTGTATCAAAAGATCTACATTGCAATATTTTAAAGATATAAAAGTATAATTTCTGTCATTCAATCCTATCTAAACAAAATATGTTTCTGTGATTCTTGAGTTAATGAGAAATATGCAAGTAGAATCATATGGCATTAACCTAGAAAAAATCGACAATCTACTGTCGATAAAATCAAAAATTTATTGCCTGTATTTAAATAAACTCTGTCCTTCTATTAAACATTTAAACAATATTTTAATCGTTTACGACTTACGAAGTTAGATATATAGACTAAAAAAAAATTACGCTTTAAATAATATCTCCTCTTTCTACTTTTTAACGAATTTTAATCTTTGATGAAACGATCTTTATTGATGATTTGGATATGAGTGATGTAAATAAAATGTATAAAAGGCATCAATGGGAATTAGAATTGTCCAATACGTATAATTAAGTTAATCTTTTCGTGACAATTGGGATAATTTGTGTAATGATCAAAAAATTACCAAACCTGATAGGTTAAAGCAAAAATTTGAAAAATATTCTGTATCAGGCACGAATATCAACTAAATAGGCAAAACATAGTAATACTATCCATCGTATATTAACACACACACACACATATTAAAAGACAATTGTTTATTAATATTTTGGTATCTGCTTAATTATATAATCGAATGGGTAGTATTATAAAATTACCTTATTTTTATTTATACAAAGAAGAAATTCATACTAGAATTTTTAAACGTAAAACGTGTTAAAAAAACCGATAAAAAATTTCATGTCATACAAATTTGTTTACTCTCGCTTATTATAATTAAGACAAAATCATTTTCTAAAATTTTTCGGTATACAACTTTCATTAGTGTAATACAAATTAACCCTTAAATCGATGGAAAAAAAATTATATTTACATAGCACAATGTGCTTGTTTCGGAACTTGTCTTTACATAACAACGTTTTTCTTTCCAATTAGGCTACTTTTAATAATTAATTTGTGACAATAATTACATTAATATAGTTTATTTGTCTTACTTCGAAAACGTGCAATAATATAATCATGTTAATATAGATTTGCATCACTTAATCTTATCTGCTTTAAAAACGATTTAAAGGCTTTTCATTTTGCAAAAGAAAATTTTCGTTGTTTTTATTTTTATATTTATATTTTCATGTTAACACAAAACATTCGATTCGAAAAATACAGTCGAATAAAAAGGAATTTACCTTATCTCGTTGAATATCTGGGAGAAACGTCTTGTTACCAACCAATGAAATTAAATTGAATCGAAAACTGCGTCAGTAAAAAAAAAATTTCAGGTAATTGGAAAACAGCCAATACAAAAATTCTCTTATACTGAAACAATTATTTTAACCAAAGGATGCATTCCAATATTGGAGAAATTTAGGTATATTATTTTAATTTAAAGTCAACTTGCATATTTATTTTACAGATATTTCGTTGAGAGCTGCACATAATCCTGATCAATTCGCCTGATATTCATAAATACGTAACTACTTACTGTCACTGCTATATCGCGTTGAAAATAATTGAATAGAAAAATTAATGCAAACTGGTGGACGACTATCAACGTTTTAACTCTATTCTTGTGGACGAGATTCTCATAATTGACATCGTGAAAAGCAGGCTTGGGAAGATAAATGTTTGAATACTTATGTAACACTTATTCTTATCTGCGATTGTATGCATTCTTTAGTGTAATTTATTCATCAGTGTAAATGAAAAAAAAACTTCTCTCTAAAATTTTACAGCAGACGACTCTCACGTCAATGAAGTTGAAAGTAGAATATTTTAATTATTAATATCTGCCAATTGAAAGTTTAAAGAATTTAAGCACTAATTCAACTATTCTCATTAGCCAGTAGACAAAATGACAAATCCAACATGTGAAGCAGTACTTTACAGTACTAACTTTACTTTACATTCAAAGGAGTTTAGTAAAGACTAGGGAGGAATATATTATTGGAAATCTTCAATTAGAAAGATGTTCATAATTTTTAATGAATCATGTAGGTTTAAGTTGCTCGTTATACGGTTTCGTATATTATATCTCAATATAAATATAACAAAAATACAATATTTTTAATATCACTACAAGGAATATTCAAGACTTCAATTTTGTTAACAAGATAGTATAGAAACATACAAAGACCAAATATTAATATTTAGAAAGGATTCCCAGGACGTCAATTTAAAAGGTTAATTTTTTTATGTCTTTTTTTTAAATTTTGAGACCATCTTTTAACGAAGCGTTCATAACAAAAATATTTGAAATAGATGATATTTACGATAACTATAACCCGCGAATAATTTAATTTCCATATCTATATCACAATTTTTAAACCTCATAATACTTCTGAAGCCCATGAAGACCTTCATAATATATTATAAAAATTTAATCCTTGTCTACAAAATTACATTTTCTGAAGGATAATAGAGTTGCTCGTAATCTAAACAGAATGTAAATTCAATCAAAATTCAACACATTTTTAAGAACATATAACAATATTCTTACTGTGCTTTTAGCTCTAAGTCATTTTCGCCTCCCATTAATAACTTTAACTTGGTTCCATATATATCAGTTGAAATTAACTTTTTGTGAAACTTGTATCAGTCTGCTAATTAAATAAAGACTAAATTTGCGGATTGATTTGAAGTTTTGTGCCAACCGAAAAATCAAAACAATTGTATTACTTTTAAACGCGTAGTACTATTATAGTTACTGGTGGCTTCTCTGTTAAAGTTGTGAAATTTATATAAATATTTTCATTGAAGTTTAATTTAATTTTAAATTCCCTAGGGCTATGCTTGAGTTTAGTTTTCATTACGTTAATTTATTAAAAACAGTTAGCAGATAATAGTTAATTTTAGGTTACTAATAATAATTTATTTCATTTATTTTGTTTTCAATCAACTCCTAATTTTTTTTGGCGTCTATTATGCTAATAATAGTTGAAGCAAATTTTAAATTGGCAATTATAAACGTAGAAAATGGATTAAAAAGAATGTGTAAATTCCTTTTCTACCAGTAGACCTATCTGAATAGAAACTCAAAATTTTCATTGGCTTCTCACTTTTACTGAAACTGAATATATAATAATCAACTCGGAGGTTAAATACAGTTTTATGTTAAAAAATTGCATACTTTTGGTAAACATGTTCTAGCAATATTTATTCACCAGTATTTAATCTATTACTAACACCGACGAATAAGTACTGCGAAAACAGATCATATATCCGAAAATATCATTAGCGGTATTAATGGTTTAATATAAATGTAGTTAAAATATCAACTATGATATATAAATACACACACACATATACATATATATATATATATATATATATATATATATATATATATATGAAATTCTGTCATTTTTAAAACTAAATGTTAAGAAAGATCCACTTTATTCTGTGGATTTCCAAGTCAGAAAGTAATATTTAGTCAAACCACATCCCTATTTCTGCCCCCCTTTTTGTTCCAAAAACTGTAACTTCATTTTGAATTTTCTTCACTAAAGTTACCTGGAGACTTCCATTTATTTAAATTAAACTTTTCACTGTATTTTGATTACGTGTAAAAACAAAACTAATTGAATGTAACCATTTACCGCGATTTATGTATTTAACATTATAATATTTGAAATCACTTTTATTTTCTCATTTTCTTCTCTTGTTGATCTTCGAAGTATAGAATATATACATGTCATGATTTATTTAAGTTAGAAATTCTAAACAATTATTTGAGAAAAACAATAGCTGTTTGATGACAAGATGAATATGGAAATATATTATAATGTTCCTTAACGTACTAAACATGAAACAAATGAACACTCATGTTATTCTTTCAGAAAAAAATTGAGAGAAAAATAGGCGCAGAAAACAAGGAAAAATTGTATTTCCCGGCAACCATGTGATTGAAAATAGCGAGAATCTCAATTTTGTTAGTTACTATTTATTGACATTTACCACCTTACGTAATACATTTCCTACACTGTAGGTTTATAATAGCCAAGAAAGGTATCGTATTGGAAAATATTTTAAATGTTTATTAAAATGTTACATTAATTAAAATTTAAATCAACTGGTACAGTTAATTGACTTTAGACAACTCTTCAGGTTAAGCAAAGCCATTGCCGAGCCTTGGTGAGGCTCAATTTTTGTTGTATTATCGCTTATCGACTTGCTCGTTAGATGCTAGGTCCGTAATTATTACTTTCTAAAGTTGTATATCAATAAAATAATAAACCGTCAAACTTAAAATTTAATTCTTAATTGCTTTTACACCCAAATGTATGTAATTTTATATGTTTTTTCTGTAATGTTCAAAAAGAATATACATAATCCTGAACAAACCTTTACGTAACATCTACAAATAACAAAAACATTCTTAAGCATATCATAAACCTCACGATATCATCAACCGCAAGAACATATTATAACCCCATATTTTTCACGATATTGGAAATATTTATCAATCCCTAATAATAGATCAGTATTGCAGAGATTTGCACAAAGGTGAAAAAAACGAGGAATAGAAGGAGAAAATATGCTACGGTCTTTACAATGCCATCACTTAACGTTTTAATTCATTTTCACTTTATTTTCACATTCTCTTTATCAGGCTTTTAGTCAGCTTCTAAATTTCTTAATTGAAAACATGAAGTTTTCAATTAACTTTTCTTGCTTTTATCTATTCAATTGCATCCTCTTTTCTCTGCACCTACAATGTCTTCTTTTTCACATTCAATATTGGAGATTTGGAACTTTTTCTTTCTCGTTAACATTAAATGTCTTACTTTTATTCAATTATTTTATGTATTTATTACATATTTATTTATTAACTTTAATGTATGTAACTGATACATATGGTAAACTTATTGCTACGAGAGCAATCTATTACATTCAACCAGAATACCAAGTCAGCCCTGCTCGACGAGCGGTCGGGTATCGAATCCTGGTCCCCGCGGTGCGCCGCACAGTCAAAGATTGTACGCTTTGTGATCAATCCAATACACCATGGTGTATTTTATTATTTAATTTGAACTCAACACAGTTTATTTGCGAAGTATAACCTTTGATTTTATGCTTTTAATGTCACAGATTTTAATCTTAATTTATTTGTGCAATATACTTTGACTTTTAAATATTTCAATATTTGAATATAATTGTTACCTTTATTTTAAGCTAGAACTAGCTAGCCAAAGAGAGCTGCTAGCTGACAAAAAATTTACGTCATTTTAAAACCGATTGTTCCAGTATCGTGTAAAGAGTTTCGTTTTCGCTTCGTTACTGATCCTTTTCGAAATATTAATATTTATATTACATATACCGAAGGGTATTTCTTATCAACTCTTAACTTTAAGATAATAAGGACCTTTAGCGAAGTTTAAGAGACGATAGTACCAAAAAAAATTAATGCACAATTATTATACTGCTGCATATTGATGAGGTATGGAAAGCTTAACTAATTTTAATTTTTTGAAAAAAAATTTACTGAATTCTAACGTTGATCTTATTTCTTATCGTATTATTTGTCTGTGTGGACTCAATAATATTTTTTAAAATCGACTTTTATTTTAAATGCTTTTTTAATTCATGTTAGTATTTCAAAATATGTTAGTATTTAGACATGTTAAAATAAATCGAAAAACTAACTCTTTAATTTAAACTGTGTATTCAAAAATTAACTTAAATTTTTACAGTCAATTGCATCCAAGTTTTACTAAATGATAAATTCCAAAATATATTTGAAAGATTTTTATATCTCCGTTTGTATTTTATCTGTGAATACTTCATTAAAAATATCATTCCCGATATTTTTTCGGTGTGGTTGTGTGGTTCAAAACGATACTTCAAAACGAAAAAATTTCTCATATAAGATACCTCACGTGTCTCTCTGTCACAGCCATTTTAACGCATATTAAGTCGCATAAATTTCAATAGCTAATACTGGTTTGGAAATATTCATATAAAAATTTTAGGAGATAAATCAGAAACTCAACGTTTTTCCAAACTCGATATGAAGGCCCCAATTTTTTTTTTAAATATTAGGTAGTATATCTTCAGGTATGTGCTGAAGAAGTAATTTACACATGCTTTTTAATATCGTTATTGAAAATTTGTTTTTCGTTAGTGTGAACAGAATATAATATTGAATATTTAAACTATGAACGTAATAAAATGTGTTTAATTTATCGAATAAATAACTTTCTCATCCAACTATGTGTACAAGAACTATTGAATAGAAATAATGATTGTCACAAACCGATCATAAAAACGAATCAAATGGTTAGTCCATTAATTGATAGTATCAACCAAGACATGTTTACAACATTATTTAAAAGTAAGAGATATCGTTACTCAGTGGTCTTTCGGCCTTAATTCCGTTAATTGAAAGAGCCAGGATATTTAAAAAAAAGGAGCGCTGGAAGTGAAAGATATTTTATTTGAAAATTAAAATATCGCTATGCTAAGGAACACTTACTATTAGAATCGATCAAATGTCTCCTGCTTGCAATATGAAGTTGTAATCTCATCGGGACCCTAATATAATATATATATATATATATATATATATATATAATATATATAGATATATATATAT
This sequence comes from Druceiella hillmani, assembly GCA_039881145.1. Taxonomy (NCBI): domain Eukaryota; kingdom Metazoa; phylum Arthropoda; class Insecta; order Lepidoptera; family Hepialidae; genus Druceiella; species Druceiella hillmani. The sequence goes on from JAYKKI010000001.1 coordinate 32,685,933, forward strand.
ATATATATATATATATATATCTATATATATATATATATATATATATATATATATATATATATAAATATATATAAAATCAGTCATACTATATTTTTACGCATATGTAAGAAAAAACGATTACGTTATAAAGGGATAGTTGAATAGAAAATCCAGCTCGATTTATGTAATTAATATTTGATTCATTTAATTATCAACGAATTGCTTTTAGTACAAGCAGTCATGAATTATCCTGATCGATTATTTAATATATCGTATTTCGAAGATACTAATATACAAGATAAAAAAGAAATATTTGTACAATTTTTTACCAATTTCTGTTGCAAAAACACATTAAAATACATTCATGTACTTCTTTACGCTATAATTATCATTAAAAATTTTGTACTTTATTTTTCAAAGCAATTATTCCAGATCTCATACGTCCATTCTATTAGATTATGTAATATTTTGTTATGCCTGTTTTAATTAAAATTATGAAAATTGGCTTTAACTAGAACGCGATATTTGATATGAATCAGTTGATTAATGATCTTATATAGCCACAAACAAATAATTGCTTTATATATAGCGTGGTAAACAAAATATAACAGATTGTTTTTGTTATCTGTCGTAAAACTTCGACGGAAAATATAGCAGTGATGAAAACAAAGGAAAACGATATGTATATATCGGCATACTTTGTATGATGATACTTTGTAGATAAATAAAAAATAAAAAATGATTTCTCATGAAAACTGTCAAATAATGACAAGCGTAAAGGAATCAAGAGAATAAATTTTTAATTTGAAGTGATATATCATTTTCAAAGTATTTTAATAAAACTAAAATATAATTTTCAAAACGTTTTATTTCATGTCTAAGAGTTCTTTATATTGTTTGGAAATATTGCTCTATTGAAATATTTTTTAATTTTATGTACAATTTTGAATTATTCTTAGAAATAACTTTGGTATAACCACTCTAACTAACTCATGCAATATAGGTCCTTTACTCGCTTAGGTACTCAATAAGAGTAGTGCGATAAATTTTAACTCGATTATATTATTTATTTTTATTAACAAAAATTAAGACGTCGTAATTAATAAATAATAGAGAAGAAATTAAATTTCAACTTTTGTTTCCCGCATTAAAATATTTATTTACTACATTTAAAAGATTTTTAGAGTTATTATATTTATAGAATTTTTAATTTTTCCTTTACTATATAGCGCTGCTAACGGCTAATATCACGTTTTAATAGCGGATAGAATATGATAGTACACTACTAAATAATTTGGTCGAGATTCTTAAAATAAGTGATATAAATTATGATTACATCAAATTCAGCAACCATGTTTTAAAGTGAAGTAAATTGAGTCTCTGCAAAACCTAAGAACTTTAAATTGCAAGCTCAAAATGTTGACTCCTAAGTCTACCAGCCTACATATTTGAAGATATAAATTACTTTTCCGCCTTATTACAAGATAATAGAGTGAAAATGTCAGTAGGAATGAATTTATGATGAAACGAGAATCGATTTGTCACTAGATGATTGATCGTGCTTGCCGAACTACGGTTACATTATTATTTATGAGCAACCGTATTTCCGTACTTATAAATAACAATGTAACCGTGTGACTTAGTAGTTTAAAAGTTGCTGAGTGGATATATCACTATTATTAAGTAATAAATATGAAATATCGCGTTTTACATTTTTGTCTTTTGTGGTATAAAAATACTAATAATTCCTTGGTATTTTATGATACGATAACCATATTATGGCGGAATTGCACAACGCACGCGACCTGGATTTTGTGCAAATACAGAAAACATTAAATTTAATTTTGAAACAATCTTATAGACGACGACACATGTGTTTTACACACTAAACTCGAGAAATTTTTTTTTCATGGATTAGATAAAAAAAAATCTGTAAAAAAAATGTTTAAATAGATTCTTCCTAATATTTACATAGTAATGTAAAGTAATATGCATGTAATGACAATTGTCGAAAAACTCTTTCTTTACTCTGTAAGGAAACTTTGAATATATTTTTAACTTTGCTTGTGAATTGTACATTTGGAACTTGTAACTTTTTAATAGTTTTTCATCTATTAGATCACCAGGCATCAGAAAAAAATCATACGATATTACTATAATTACAATTATTCAAATTGCAGATGATATGGATTTCTCATAAGTGTCACTTCTGCCTTCGTACTATTAAGTTTTGTAAAATTTTGGCGTATCGTTTAATCAGGTCATCATAATTTCTTTAGAATAATTAGAATATTGATTCAATCATTACCATTGTGGTTGAAATAAAATAAAAAATGTAGAAAAATATATAAAGTATCAATTAAAAACTTTCATAACACGAGGCTGTCTTTTTTTTTCTTCGCTGTTTACTACATACAATCTATCTGTCCCGGGTTGGCTCGGGTAAAAAATCCATGACTCTTTATTTTATTGTTTCTTTTACATAATAATTTAACGATTTTCCCAAAACACTGAAATTGGTATTGTTTTATTTATATCCCAGAGCCTAAATAAACATTTTTGTATCTCCAACTTCATTTATTTCGAAATTATCACAAAATTTTTCACTCTAATTTTCGAACAGAAAAATACCTCCTTAATACATGTTTAAAGGTCAATAGAAATATAAATAGCAAATTAAAATTGGTAAGTTTTGTAGTATTAGAGATATCGTGATGAGTTTTTTAGTGGGTAGTATTGGCTTTTATATATAGGAATATGTCAAGTAACTCTTTTTTTAAACTTCCACAACCGAAGTCATCGACATGGTTTCCCATATTTCTCATTTTGTAATTCGAATATATTCTGTAGCGGCATTAATAGTTGAAGTTAATCTAGAATAATATATAAAGTTAATCAACCAATTTACCAAAATGGATATTAACAAATGAGATTAAAGACTTCAATTTATTTTCTTGAATTGAAAGTTACATTTCTGAGGAAACTTTTTATATATATTAGTTATATTAAAATTCAATGTGGTTTATATTTCATAAGTTCGATTAAGTGAAAAGAGCGCTATAATATTAAAAAAAATATTATATCTACATTTGAAAATAGTCATAAACAAATTAGATGAACGATTACCTATTAACTTCAAAATATTGAATGCAATTTATTCAATATTACAACAATAAACAATTACATGTATGAAAGTTTCGTAGTTCATCTATCGACGATTCGTTAATTTACACGACATTGTGATTTGTGAATATCGTCTTTATTACGTTATGTTAAAAATATTTAAAAAAATATTAATGGAAATAAATTATTATTTTGGTTATCACCATTAATTATTCTTTGTTAGTTAGGTACTCGTAATACTGCGACAATCGCATTACATTCTATTCCTTAGAGTGCCTAGTCATTTAGACTAGATGCTTACTTTAAGTTTATTTTTGTTTACAACATAAGATTTAAATACCCCTATTTACATAACAATGTGCTGTGCATGTTTCGTAATATTTACAGGGTTAAAAGTAGGGCGGAAATACAAATTCGTGTAAAGGAATTCATAAAATTAGTGACGAGAAGGAGGCCAAAGCAGTAATTTGTGCTAGTTGTACTATCGTAACTTTTTAGTTTAGTTCCATTTTTTTTAAAAACTAGAAAAATAACTCTAATTTTTAGTTAGTAATGATTACTATAAAAACACTAGAAAGAAATACTATTTATTGTCTAGAGAATCTCCTAAACAAACCCATCGCGCTTTTTCCGAATTCGAAATGCTTATGCAGGGGTGAGATGGAAAATATGTAGGCGATTTGCTAAAATTGTCACCATATTTTATAAATAATTTTATTATGATCTGTCAATAACATGTTAAAAATTGTATAAAAATATTTAAGACTTTATGACTGCACACATTACATTTCATTAAGTGTTACCAAAGAAATGGAATACAATTTGTCGAAGGACATTTTAACGACTTTCTTCTATATAAACTACAATTTCCATTTTTGCATAAAAATGGTAAGTAGCCGTGTTAAGCATATAACTTCATCAGGGAAATATTAATTCATCCATGCCAACTATTTGAAACGATGAACATATTGTTAAAGAAATGTTATTAGCGGAATTAAATATTTTAGAAGACATACAAAGTCTTTTGCGTAATTTTGTATAGTTTAAATTTCCTAAAAAGAGACTGAATTTAATTTCAATGAATTTTTGGAGAAACGCGTTTTAGACTCACTCTCATTTCACTGAAGGGAATCACTAAATATGACAATAACGAATAAAGAAAGTTTAATTAAATTTCGCTGGAATAAAAAAAAGTTGTCGTCCAATACAAATATATAGATATTCCTTATCCACCTATTCATCTCTTAAACTTCACCACCTGTCAAATTAAAAAGCTAGGCAAAACCTTTTAAATTTATAAATACATCGTACATTGGATAAGTGTATGTATATATATATATATATATATATATATATATATATATATGTGTGTGTGTGTGTAGTATATGCACACGGTACTGTGTATACTGATACCAATTTACAAAACAATTATAAATGCTTATTAAATACATATGTGATTTGTAGTATATAAATATAAGTTCTCTCGTACAAACTTATCGGTATAAATTTAATGAAGGAACTACTGATTAAAAATTAAATTGTATAATTTTTGTTTATTTTGTATTGTTCTATTTATTATTCTAACCAGTTATTATTCTTATGTCACACAGCAGTTACCCATGTTTCTCTAAGTACTTTATCTTTTGGGACCCTTTAGCTAAAAGTATTGATAGCATGGTATAATGGGAGATATTTTATATATTTTCAATTATTATTTTGTCATTGTAAATTTTTGAAACATTGTTCTTGACAAAAATTTCGATTATTAAATTTTCCATTATCCAACATTTTATTCACTTTTACATGATATTAAAATTTTTGGCCACAATGTTATAACATTATTGAAATAAAAAGTTTTTAACTACCTAATCAATACCATTAAATAAAACTATTTAGTACATTGAATAAACTACAATACCAAAGTAATTTAGAGAAAATTAAAGTAATAAACAATAAAAGAAAATTAAAGTAATAAACAATTAATATGGTCATTTAAATATAGGATTTTATACCACATCTATTTTTAGTTTAAAATTATCAGTGTGGGAAATATAAATAAAATTAAAATATAATTAAAATTTTATCAGTTTGAAGCAGCGGTAAATTAATTATCTATATTATGCCAGTTAAATAAAAGTACCTATGATAATTGACATTGTTTTTAAGTTTGGATATCTTTTTGCTATAGTTTGGAATGGCATACAACCATTTGCCAACAGAAATTAATATATTTCATAAAGAGGAAGCGTTTTGTCTCAGCTCGACTAACGTTAAAATGTGACTGGATCTGACTTATGTCGTTTACCAAAAAATACATCAAAACCTCCAAGACAATTGCTTGTTTCCTGACAAAAACTCTACATTTTACGTGACGTAAACAAATATAAAAGAAATAAAAAATTCATGGTTCCCCTTTAGGAAAACTTAGAAGGAAAATACATCAGCGAATGAGACAAAATATATGTCTGTAGGCTTGTGTTTGAAAAGAAACGAGGGTATAAATTTCCTTTCACGTCGATAAAATACGGATAAAAATAGAAAAATATTTTTTTCTTATTGGGTTTAACTAAAGATAAATGAGTTTCCTTTGGAGTATAAAGATTGATTCAGAATAAATAGAACAAAAACAAAAAAAATCAACAAAGTGAATTATGTGAATAATTTGGAGAAAAAATGAACTAAGAATATACAATCAAGCCAATTCTTTTTTCTGTCTATGATACTATATATGGTTATACGGACGTTAGTTATTTCTTTAGATAGGCCGTCGTTTTCTTCGTTTATTTCGAAAACGAAATCTTTGTAAAAAAGTAACCGGTGTTCGATGTATCGGATTCACATAATATGTTATATGTCAACTTAAATTCTGTCAACTCAATTTTATTTTTACTACTTTCTTTTTAAATGTATATTTCTCACCCAATTCCAAAACACTCAGAGGTTCAAATCACTCAATTTTAATTTATGCTCTGAAATAAATTGAAGTGTAAATATCTTAGTGTTAAAATCACATTAGTAAGTAAATAATCTCCAGGCGATGATTTAGCCATGTCGTCGTACTTGTATCAAATATCAATTATTCGTTAGCCATCAGTTTTGGGAATATTGAAATACTTTATTACTTTTTCATATTCCCTGTGCGGCTTTTATAAATAAATTTCGAAAGACTTTGATTTATTTCAACGTTTTTTGAACTACAACCGTCTACAAACTCCGTTATTATCTGCAATGAATAAATTGTAATTTATAATATGATTACAAAGATTTTGTTACTAATTATTACTAAGAAATTTAAATATATACGCAAAATTTTTATTCAAAATAATTATTATGGTACAGTTGTGGATTTATGCTCTAATAATTTGATTTAACAAGTGATAATTCTCTCAAATTATCCACGATTCCCGTTCTAGATGGGGTAATATAAAATATTGTCTTTAATGGTGACGCTTGATGTTATACTATTATTTTGTGCCACAGGAATTGTCCTAGTGACTCATTCCTTCCTAAACCAAATAAATTTTAATTTAATTTTGTTTTTGCTTAAACAAAACTTACTCTAAACATAATTTTGTTCTAAAATGCTGTGTATTTTCAATGAAAATTAGTCAGATATCTTTTTAGAAAATGATTTATTCAGTGCTTACCAACATTTTGTCGGTAAGCACTGAATAAATCATTTTGTCGGAAATAAATCAGAAATTAACAAGTTTTAATTTTTAAAGGCCATTATTTTTTCAACAAAACCAGGTTTCAATCTTTAAAGAATTTTAAGAAAGGCATTATAGTCAGAACACAATATTTTTATTCTTTAACTAAATAATACTTTTTAAAATCTATTCACTCTATTCATTACATATAATATTTTCATATTTATGTACTATTTTCGCGAATTGTTAATATAGAAACAATATTTAAAATTAATTAGCGAGAAATGAAGCTTGCTAACTTTCAAAAGATGTTGATGTCAAATAGTGCTTATCCAAACAGGAAGTAAATCGCCTTTCTCCTCACAGCAACTGGAACTCAAAATATTTGATAGTAGAACCAAAATAGATAAATGTAAATTATTGTAAAAAAATAAAAATATCGCTATTATACCCTTTCAAAATATACATTACTAGCCAGTCCCAGATAAATATCTTAGATGATTGTAGTGGAAGCAACGTAAAAATTTATTCAGTACGTCGGAAAATGTAAGGTACCTGAAAACAAAATTAATCTCAGTGGTTATTTATTTATTTATTTTTTAATTCCGTATCTCCTTTGTGTCCAAGCGTAGTTGATATATTTCTTCCTATTCATTTTTCCCACGTCATTGATCTTTTACAATTAAATGAAGTACTGATTGTGAATGTTAAATAAAAAAAAAACAAAAATAAAAATTAACTTTTTTATTTTAAAAACAAAATTACATCTTTGGTACAAGGCAAATAACAAAATATGTGTTTCATATTAAAAACAATATATCAGGATGACAAGAAAAGTTATGTTCAAATTATGCTGGAAACATTTTTAAACAAATATTTAAAGTGACATTTGAGTAAACTGGATTCAAATTATTTTAGAATTTAGCAGCATACAATGGTTGGATTTATTAACAAATTATATAATACCTTTGATATACAACTGCAAGATGGAAGTCAAAGGAACATACAGCCAGGTCCGGCCCTACCATAAGGCGCCACGGTGTTGAAAATTAAAAGCAAAAAAGGTGTTTGAATTTTTTCTTCAAGTTCTAATATACGATTTGATGGTTGGAACAACCAAAAGAGACGACGCTATAATTTGAAAAGAAAAGCACTCGCAAACTTTTGTTTCATTGACGGTTGTATCCAACTAAATGCTTTTGACTTTAGGCTATTCGCTTTTCAATATTTTGCTTACGAGCATTTGGCGAGTATTGGATGATCTCATCTGTGGAGTTGAGGGTGGAGACTCCCCGCCTCGATGCCATAGCATGGCAGCAGTGTTGCCGCCGTTTTGGTTGGAGAGTCAACTTCAGAAAATCGGTACTGCTAAACATGTGGGCGTGCTTCCACGCTTTTTGCACAGGATTTAGTTGGCGGCTGATGTATTTTTGTAAATATACTTTATTTAATTCGCTTATTAAGGCGTTCTTTCAAAATTTTCCTTGAAGTTGTAAGCTCCATTAAACACGCACTGCCTTCTTATTTTAAATGAACAAATTTAAGAACAAAAACGCGGACCACAATATTCGGAAACAACGCGCCACGTTTTTTTGCAAGAAAATGGCATTAGAAAAAATTCGTGCAAACAATACTTTTCCAAGTAATTATTACGCACGCGCCGATGTGGCGCTGATAAAATTTATTGTTCAATTGCTTTCGTGCCACAAGTATCCTCTCTCCATGGTCACTACAAGGGATAGATAATACTAATAAATTATCGAACACCAAAGTACGAAATGTGTTACATAATCTATTTAAGCTATTATGTAAAATGCAATTTAATTTATGTTTAATTTTTCTCTACTAAAAAATAACCTTAAATACTTACTCAATAAGAAATAGGGGATATTTGTCTTTTGAATCTCTGATGATTTAATGAATATATTCAAAAAAAGATGATTGGGTAAGCAGTGTTCCTGTGCCTATACGGGGTACACGTTAATGATTTTTTGATATTCTTATTTAATATACTTGCAACAGAGATATGTCGTATAATATGTATTATTTGGTAATTTAATTTTTAATAATTGAATGAAACTAAGTGATTTCACCTTTATTTAAATTCTTTACCACAACCTAGACTTCGTTGTATGACAACAGCCATGCAATTAGCAACGATCGATTCAAACAATAGCGGAAAAAAACTATAGCGGACAGTGGGGTTTGTGCGGGTTTTCCCATTGTTTGCATTAGTGAATTTATGGTAGGGGAGCGGTATAGTTTTAAAAAATAACACATTGCTAGCTGGTGAAACAACAAAATAGACACATCTTACTTTGCAAAATATGTTATTGAAAGTAACCATCACCCTCATACCGACAATACTCCATATATGTTACGAATAAATACAAAAGGCAATAAACTCAAGATGCTAGAAACGTTAGAAATAAACAAACATAGAAGAGACATCAACGTTAAATATATTAAATGAACAACTCAATCCATTATCGTCACCCATATTTAATGTCTTCTAGACATAACATAATTAAGAAATATTGATATTACAGTGTACTTCAAATTGTTTCAGTCTGGCAATACAACTAAGGAGACACATCACAAAGGAAAAAAAATGGGAGATATGTATAATTAGTTGCATAACCTGTTCCACTTATCAGATGTCCTTGCTTTTGTTCAATTTAAATTCTGTTGTAAATATCTAAGTGTTAATCTTTACAAATTGGCCACTTGAAGATGTCATACAACGAAACCTAGGCCGTGTTAAAGAGTTTAAATAATGTAGAAATAATACTACATCACGTAGTTTAACTTATTTTTATAGATATATTAGATAATTTCTACAAAATTAACGCCAAATGTATTCAATAATGTATTGCATTATAAAATCCATGTAGTAACTCTACTCACTTTGCTTTGAGTCCAAGTTGTTAACGTGATTTGATTTCCAAAATAGTTTTGTTCTTATTTGATTATAAGCTGTCAAAATAAAATTTACTATTATCTCACTAACCTATAGATAAAAAGAGTACTTTCTTTCATCTAAGAGATATTATGGCATACTTTCTGATCATCAGTTGTAAGTAAGCAAACACTACATTACACATCTGTTTTACTTGTTTTAGGAACATCAATTAAAATATCATAAGCGTTCAAAAAGTTATATGGGGCAAAAAACTTAAAACGTAAAGGACAAAGTAAGGCTGATATGTAAAATCCTGTTTAATTCAACTAACCAACGACTGAATACTTATTTCAGAGAATGTTTCAGAGAATATAGTGGATTTTGGGGAAATACCCGGTCCAGAAACATTTTATGATACCCCAACATCTGCTGCAGAAGTAGCTGTCATATCAACTGCAACCATACAAATATATGTAGATATCGCTTAGTTGAGTTTTAATGTTCGTCCAAAACAATGAACTTTATTACAAGGTTCATCCTACAGTAAACTAGCAAATTAAGATTAACCATGAAATTAAAAACAGTTCCATTTTCAATTGGTCATATTAAATGGCAAAATTTATGATCAGAAATGGTTGATATGTTCAAACACTAATTTTTTGTAAAAAATTTATTGTTTTGTCTGCTATACTTAACGGGTCAAAGCCCTGTTAACTTGGTAACGCCGGTTTTGGCGATTGGTCACATGTATCCCCAGTTCCCAAAATGCAGACGAGCACTTGCCTAAAAAATCGAAATTTTGTAAAAATTAGGAATGTATTACTTATGGAATTGACAAAAATCTTAAAAAGCAATTAGAATAAAATAAATCTTTATGGGCCACTGTGCTGGGAAAAAGTAACAATTTTCCTTTTTTGGTGGCACACGACTTATCCTTTTGTGTCAGTAGTGACAAATTAAATATACTAAAGAAGAGCAACTTTTCTCAGTACAGTATTGGGAAAATATGATCCAGTCATGACAGATCATTTGCAACCGAAAATATATAAAAAAGTGAATCATTATTTTCGGGAAATACAAAAAAAATAATTTATTAATTTTTTAGGGAACAAAGTCAGAGAGCAGATCACATCAAAAATTTAAAAAGACAAATATTTTTCTACTATTATACACTGCACACCCGATATAAGTCATATGAAAGAAATAAGTATTACTTTTAGGTTTTGGATAATAATGAATTTTGTGTGCGTCAATTCTCTTTGACTTATAAACATGTGAGACACTCCAGCGCAGAAAGGCTAACAGATGTATTTTCGACTAAACTGTCGACGAAAATGACGTGAATAACTGTAAAGGAAAATGAAACTAATATGAGTAGGTAACAAAAAAGAGTTCAGAGTCATGTATCTAAAAAAAATTATGGGCGTTTTTTATCCTTGTAGTTGCTATATATTGAAATTTTCCACGACTGATGCAGATATAACTTCAATCAAATCACTTTCCTTATTTCGTATCCTCCAATGCTTGTTTTTCTTTCTTCATACTCAAAGAAATGGCAGGAAGTTATTTCGAAACATGTAATTTGGGGAAGTTTGAGTTTTTTCTGTCGTTAGTCATTTGGCACAAGTTTTACTCTACGTAATTTTTTTCAGCAAATCTATGAAATCGGAGCGTTTATATCTGTCAGATGCCACAAAAGTGATGCGAAAATTTTGTAAAATCGCCATAAACTCTATAGAGATATGCTTCATACAACATTCTACAATTATTGAGATTTGGTTATTTGTCTAAGTTATGAAGAAGACCAATAAACATTTTAAGAAATCATGCCTAAATTGGAAGAAAATTTTAATAAATGATCATAATAGTGATATTTTAGGATTAGAACTTTCAAAAGAAGTCAAGAGTTTGAAAACGTTTCTATACAATAATAATGATTATCCAAAAGCATTTCTTTAAATCATAGGATTAAATTGCAAGGTCCTTAATATTTTTACAGCTTTTCGTATGTTTATAACTATACCAGTTATAATGACTTTAGTAAGCATAAGTTAATTGAAACATAGTTTAAGTCGTCTTTAGCAGAAAACAAGCTTCCTGACCTAACCCTGCTCTCCTTTGAAAATGACATAGCTTAGACAATGTTGAAATTTGTTTAGGAGATTTTTGTAAGGGTTGTTACTATTATAATTTACCATTACCAAAGTTAATCATATCTATTTGTGGAAATAAATATTACATGCAATCAAACTCTTTATTAAAGTAATAAAGGAATGTACTTTTAAAACTAAATAATTATTTGTCATTCTACACCAACCCTTAATACAGGTAATGTAAGCTATGCAGGCTCAACAATCATAAATGATTTCATTCGATAAATTAAGCGAGGACCTAAGATATTGTCGAGATCTCTCATTCTCAAACGCACCTCTGGTTTACACTTAATATATTAGGGGCAATGAAGGTGATGCCATATTTGTATCTCACTCCACCCTAAAAGTACCGACACTGTGAATAAATAGAATTAAAAAAAACAGCCACAAAATTTTACTTTCTATAATTATCAGGATTAGAAAAATGGCAAATATAAAGATAAAAAAATCAAAACCTATATTAGTAAAAATATATATTTTTCTTTTTTGGTAGTTTTCATAACGTTACAAAAATATAGGACCTGACATGATTCTCCAGCAATTGTACAGGTTAAATGAGATTATATAGCTCCAATCTGAGTTCTTAGCGTCAGTCTCGATAATGAGATAGATTGTTGTTGTCAAAAGTATATATTACATAAATATAGTGTCAACGTAAAGGCATACTTTCAGTCGTTTTCACGAAACGTAATCGTGATTAATCATTCTTTATTCTCTAATTTACAAACATAAACATAATTCCTACAGGATTCATTCCTCTCAGTCAATCAAAGCACCAGGCAGTAAAATATATTACGTGATGTGGAGGACTGCAACATATTGTAAATAAAATTGCACGACGAAAAACCCTTGAAACTATAACGAGTAAACTAGCAAGCTGTGAAAAAAATAACAAGTAATTAATAAAATGAATATATTAAAAAGGAAACGACATATACACTTATCCACATACATACACTAATACATTAAATGTAGCCAAGAATAAAGGATTGGACTAATACAAGAGGAAAAATCGAAGGGCAGTCGCAAAAGAATTTTTTTGTTCAGATAACCCTTGAACTCGTGAACTGAAGCGTTCAGAATATAATCAGAATCCAACTCATTCCACAGCTCTACAGCAATCACTATTCTAGTATATTGCGTGCTAAAGAATTATTTATTATATTAATATAAAAAAGAAACGTTTTATGTTGTGTAATAAAATAGAAAATTAAACAGAAATTGCTCATTGACAAAAATTTGTGCAGTTATCAAAAGAAAAAAATCCTGATAAACTTTTCTCAGATGACCATGTCTTCGAGAATCAATTCTTAACCGAAGTATCAAGAATATTATATCCAATTTAATTACATTATGTATTAAGCCCTTGAATTCATTTGTGTTTTGGTGCTTTCAAATTTAAATCTTTTAATAAATAAATGGCTAAAATATTTGTTATCGATTTTTTATCGAGTTTATAGATTTTTCCGCATCCACATAATAGACTGTAAAGTATAATCATATTTTTGTTTGATCTGAAATTTGATTATCGGCTCATTTTGAATGCACACGGAATAAAATTTAAGCTGACTTTTATTGTCACATATTTTGGTTATTAAATACCATTGCTCTTCAGTTCATTTGTACAGTTTAAGATAAATATTTGTAAATGTTGAATCCTACTAACCATATGCAAATTTTACAACAGAAGGGTTTTTACAATTATTTGTATTTAATTATGTAATTTCAGGTATTTTAATTTTTTTGTGATATTTGAATAACATTTGTAGTCGTTCTAAATATTCGATATTATCTAAATCCGACTTTTATCTTAATTACAAAATGTCTGCGTTTTCTTTTGCTTTCTAATGATTGTACATATAAAAAATACAGAAGCCGCATTCCTTATAACATTTTTTTTAAATTGTTTGTCCGTTTTTACTCCAAAAATTTTATTCTTTTATAATAATATAATTTGCGTTGTATTATAATTATCATCATCTGATTTGCATTCGTACAGTAATTCGAAAAGTTCACCTCTGTATAAAACCTGTTGAATTATAAATATTTTTTAATAATTTCTTTTTGTAAAAAAGGGGAATAAAATAACAAGGAAATTGAAAAATAAGAATAGACGAACTGAAAAGAGCAAACTTTAAGTTAATTCAATACATGTATATGTAAAAGCTATAATCATAATCACGTTGTACATATACATCGAGATAAACGTAGGTAAAAGTAAAACGTAAGTGGGGCATTGAGGAGGCAATTTACGAATTGAGAGCTCGGCGCTTTGAGCGTCTCGTGTTGTAGTTTTCCTCTAAAAATTCCTCTCATTGTCAAAGTTTTCAGTACGTGCACAAATAACTATTTATGCTATATACCGAAGCGTGGCAACTGTGGGGAATAATCTAATGTGTAATTACGTGATGTAATCAAAGTTTCACATTAACACAATATTATATGATTATTAAAATATATCGTTAAACTTAGGATTACACGGAAAAATACATACGGCTAGCAACTATCTAGCTGATAGCTATACACGATCTTTCAAAACTCAACGCTTAGTTAAAAAATAACAGAATTATATCTATCATTTTATATCACCTAAAAATGTAGTCCGTCGTGAGAATAAAAACGAAAATCAATTTAGCAAGGAAACTCAATAAAACCGTCTATAATTTTTCTTATTAAGTTCAAAATTATTTACAAATACGACATCAGGAAAGGTCTTTTTAACAGAAGGAAATGGTGAACATAAATTTCATCATTTTCAATATATAATTAACCCACTGTCGGTTTTAACGCACAAGAAAGTTACAAGAAGCAGAAATATTTTGCGTTTAAAAGATTTTTTCCAAAATGGCCATCTGATTCAAACCGAGTGAATAATGACTACAATGCAATGATCAACCTATTTCACGTTGTGGTGTCACAATGCTGCCCTAGATGACCACTCCGCCCGCCTTATGAGAAACATGCATTAATTAGATAAGTGATTCCTGGTAAGTTTAGTATAGTACCGCATTTTCTGTCTCGCTTGTCAACAATGCAAATTTTACCACAGAAAGGTTTTTACAATTATTTGTATATAATTATGTAATTTCAGGTATTTTAAAATATTTGTTATATTTGAATAACATTTGTAGTCGGTCTAAATATTCGATATTATCTAAATCCGACTTTTATCTTGATTAAAAAATGTCTGCGTTTTCTTTTGCTTTCTAATGGTTATCCATATAAAAAATACAGAAGTCTACAATTTTTCTTATTAAGTTTAAAATTATTTACAAATCCGACATCAGGAAGGTCCTTTTAACAGAAGGAAATGGTGAACACAAATTCCATCATTTTCAATATAAAATTAACCCACTGTCGGTTTTAACGCACAAGGAAGTTACAAGAAGCAGAAATATTTTCCGTTTAAAAGATTATTTCCATAATGGTCATCTGCTTCAAACCGAGTGAATAATGACTACAATGCAACGATCAACCTATTTCACGTTGTGGTGTCACAATGCTGCCCTAGATGACCACTCCGCCCGCCTTATGAGAAACATGCATTAATTAGATAAGTGATTCCTGGTAAGTTTAGTATCGTACCGCATTTTCTGTCTCGCTTGTCAACAATTCATTAATATTCACATAATGAAAAATATTAATTATAATTTTGTAATAGAAAAATAATTTTGTTTAAAGCGTTTTAATTTTATTTACAGACCACATATATGAGTTATGAAACACAAATATGAATACTGAAATCTTGGATATATCATACACATGGGTTTTGTTTGCAAATTTTGAATTCTGAACGCGGTTTTATAATATTCTAGGAAAGAAGTAGAAGGCATGATCGATTTATCAAAACGAAGCATTTGAAAGAAAATTTTAATAAAATTAATGTAATAAATTAAATAAAAACAATATATACTTCTATAAACAATGAGCCTAAATACGTCTTCTATGTGCAAGAATGTAGAAAAAACAGAATAATATAAGAAAAAAATGAACAAGGTTCGTGCTGAAAACAACCAAAATAGGGTTCAACCGTCGAAATACCTCTTGAAATTATTTAGGCCAAGTAAAAGAACGAACTTTTAACATATTATTCTTATAAAAAGAGTTCCCTAGATGCTTAGGTACATAAACATTTAAGTATGAATAATATTTCTATTAAAGTATTTAGAAATTTTAATATTATTTTGTATCCTGTAAATATATTAATAAATATATTTTTAGCAATCTTGAAAATATCATAAATTCCTCAACAGCAATTAGATTTAGAATCATGATTATTGTTGTTAAATAAAGTTAAGGCAAACATCCCAAATTTTAATTACATTTTTAAATTTTCAACAATATATCTAAAACTTAATAAATTATATAAAAAATACTATTGATATCCTAATAAATCAATATCTACGAGATATAACGAATGAAGTAAAAAGATACCCGATATCATTTAAGCCATATTTTCCTACGAATATTTTATACCATTAAAAATTAAAAATGTGTGGATAAACAAATTTTTCACCGTGCCAAATTGACATTTCCTCCACAAAAATAATCCTAATTTTGGTCCCAAAACCTATCCACTTTTAATGTCACTGTAAGTAATAAAATTGAAAGATGAATTAATAAATGTGAGCCAGTCTAAGCTGAAATAATTGACCAGCACTTTTATTTGAATGGTTGTTTTTCCTATAATTTATAAGATAATTGAAAAGTAAGCATACCCAAATATTAACTTCATTTTATGGCTAATTTACAGTTATATTACTGGTAAGTAAGTTATTTTAAATTACCAGAATAATTAATAACAATTTTTTGAGAATTTTTTTTCCAGAATTTCTAAATAACAAATGTTGTTACTTAAAAATGAAAGACAGATTTTATCATAATCTTTCAATGTTGTTCCATGACATTACTAATAATATAGTAACAATCCAAAAATCCAAAGTAACTTATATGTATTTTCATTAACTGAGAAACGCCATATAAAGTTAATGTACGATCTATTTTCACGTACAATGAACGACACCTACGTATATAAGGAAACAAGTGTTTGGTAATCAAAACACTCCGACGTCATTTTCCTCAGAAAACAATTCACCTAAATAAAAGGCAGTGGTGAGTAACGAACATTTCAGCAACATTTTCACCGGAAGGTTCATATGTTGTCTTCTATTAATGAACTCATTGTACACATGCCGATGGGCTTGTCGATGCGATGTGGTCTGCGGCGGCAAATACCGAACGGTTACAAATTAACTTCAGACCTAAACATAAATTGCTTGCTTGCTTCGTGCAAATGGTTCAAATTGTATTCTACGCTGTATTTGTTTTACAGTCTGACTGTGGCAATGCGCTAATGGATACTTCAATCAAAAAAAAGTAGAATGTCTCGCTTAGTTGAAATCTGTAAATTATTGTACTTTTTTGTTTCAAAACAATCTCCTGTCAGTTACGTATAGTATCTATAATTAATATTTTTATCGGTCTCTTAAACCATTATTTATACTTTATGTTACTCGGTATTTATTTAATGTATTTGAATTTTGATATCGTTACCGGAAATCACACATTTATGCTGATCAATTTTAGGAATGTCACTACATGGCGTTACATAAATAATTGCATACTACCCTGTGCCGAGTACTTTTCACAAATATTATACAATATTTGTGAAAAATACTCTACTAAATATTATACATAAAGTACCTATAATATTCAAGCAAATATTATAGGTACTTTTCGTAGCGATGAATATGTGTTTTATAAATATGAAAAACTTCTCTACCTCTCCTCTACGTCTATGCGCGCTCGCGTTAATTTATGTGTGTGTGTGTCTTCTCCTCAATGAGTGGAAAAAAATTACAGACAGTACAAAAAATATTTTTAATCCAAATTAATAACTTTGTACATTATGAATTGTGAAATAGCCCCTTAGAGATATTTGTGTGTACTGCACTGTTTGAGAGTAGGGTAGTCTAAATACTCTTAGATGTAATATTAGCAATGTAAAATTAAAATTATTGACCATATTAAAAGAGATAATTAATGTTTTATTTTCAATTGAAACACGGTAAATTTTCCAATTCTAATATTATTCTTTATATTTTACGTAAACGCTGAGTAATAAATTCCCGATAGGCCATTTAAAATCGAACGAAAGTTAATATAATTTTAACGAACGAAAAATAATATAATTTTAAGATCGTGAATTCCGCATATGGAATATAGTTTAAAAAAAGTGTTTGATTTGATGTAAAGAATGAATACAAAAGCCGGAAATTATGTTTTTAAAATTTGTCTATGTCTCTCTGTCTGCATGTTAATTTGTTCGTCAATCACGCGAAATCCACTGGAAGGATTTTGATGAAATTCCATATGGTAATAGTTTATACTCAAGAACAACATATAAGAGAAAAAAATTGTAATAACTTTTCTTATTCCAAATTCCTTGCGAACGAAGTAATAGGTACAGCTAATGATGAGATAAATGTGAAGTTGCAATGAATCATCAGCGGTTAATAGCTCGTGTAAATGACGATATGTTGGAAACTTTGTGTAAAAATATACATGTTTTAAGTACTACAGTTGGATTAATTAAAGGCCTACAATATAAACTTTATAAAGATTGAATACTTTTCAAACTTGAAGGGGATTTGTATTAAATTCTTTCGGGAATTAGTATTTTTTTAGAGTACACCTAATAAAAATAAGACATGGAAGAGCTATGTGACTAAAGTAAACATAAATGCCTACACTGGATATTGTGCTTTCTTTTAATACGTGCTATATATCTTACAGAATCATATTAAATTTTTACAATAAGTATTGTACGTCGAAAAAAGAAACAACTGGAAACTAATTTACGTGCAGTAAATATTGCATAAAACCATAAATATTATAAAACCATATTCCCACCGCATCTGTCTTTACAAACTTGATTTTCTTAGTAACTATTAAATAAATTTTATTCCGCTTTTCATTAAAGGATAAACTATGGATATTTTGCAAAATTTACGCTACCTACGACAAATTTCGATTGAATGGAGAGAAAGAAACAGTAATGGGAAAGCCACATTGATGAGCGCCTTTTAAAATATTTAGAGATAGGTACATGGATTCAAAATTTAATGGCAAATATTGTTTTTCTCAAAATGTGGGCCGGTATATATATTTATATACATATATATATATATATATATATATATATACATATATACATATATATATACACATATATACATATATATATACACATATATACATATATATATATATATATATATATATATATATATATATATATATATATATATCAAACGTTCTACTGGTTAAAATAATATAATTCTTGCGCTCAATTTTCCAGAGCTTATCTTCCAAAATTGTTTTAATCTTCATACAGCAAAACTTTTATAGTGATTTTTCTCAAGTTATGTGGACAATAACCCCCTTTTAAAAACGAGGGCAAAAAGAGTTTAGTAATATCTAGTCTACCCATACTAATAACGGCGATAAGGGTTAAGCGTTGTAACTAAATTATAACGTAATAACAAATAAAGCTTTTAATGTATTATCACATTCTTGGAAAATTACGGTTGTCAGTACATTGCATAACACTTAGCTATCAAACGCCAGTTCAACTTCATCTTCAATCCTTTGTGTGTCGTTAATAATTACAAGTTACTTGTCACATGCTTTCCGGGCCAAGAAATTTCCGGGTACTTCATTACTCTCTGGTATATCTACTTTTACTCGCTTTTTATCGCTTAATGTTCTGCTATTTGGCTACGTGTGACTTTATTAAATCCTGTTCCTTGGTCTCTTGACGTTGATGAGGATATTTTTTAAATATTATTGCGTGTTGTAAAATGTAATAAGATTCTGCAACACACATACTTTCATCCTGATAAACATGTTGTAATTTTTTTAAAGCGCTTAAATAAAAAAAATACCGTTTATTTAAAATTGGTAGATTTCTAGTTATTTTTTTTTATTTTAATACTTCTACGTTAATTTTTGAATATACTTGGTGTTAATTTTGTAGAAATTCATTATTGACAATTAAATGAAACTACGTGAAGTAGTATTATTTCTACTTTCTTTAATTTTTCTACCACGACCTAGATTTCGTTGTATTACAACATCTTCAGGTGGTTACATCTTTGCTGTAACCACCTGAAGATGTTGTAATACAACGAAAGTTTAACTTTTAAGTGAACGGAGAAATACTATATTTACTTTGTAACTTTGATAATAACAGAAAATGAATTAGTGTAAAATAATTCGCGTCGCCTAATTCTGAACCATTAGTTTAAACAGTTGCTATGGTTTTTTGTCCCTTGGTCTGATAAAATTCTTACGTCCTGACTTAAATATAACTAATGTATTTTTTACTATATTAAGTATTTAGAGTTTACCGTAGTTTTAATAATGTAAATTCTCAATTAAATGAAACTACGTGATGTAGTATTATTTCTACTTTCTTTAATTTCTTTACCACGACCTAGGTTTCGTTGTATTACAACATCTTTAGGTAGGATATTAGCAAAGATTCTGACCACCTGAAGATGTTGTAATACAACGAAACCTAGGTCGTGGTAAAGAAATTAAAGAAAGTAGAAATAATTCTACATCACGTAGTTTCATTTAATTGTGAATAATGAATTTGTACAAAATTAACGCCAAATATATTCAATCAATGTAAATTCTATTAAAGCATTAGATTAGGATCAACGCCAGACGTGTACGTCTGAATAAATTATGTCCTCCTTTCTTTCCGACCGTGGACAGATAATTCATATTTTCCAATCTAGTCTTTAATAAGTAATTTAATATTTACAAGAATGTTAAATAATTTACTTTATATGTTTGATATTTGAGTTATCATATAAGTTAAACGCTGAAGTTTAATATCACAAGTTCAATCAAGAGCAGTGGTAATAAAACCACGTTGAGTGCTGGACTTTTGTTCCTAATTTGCATCAAAAATTCTTGGTACAAAAATATATCTTTGATTACAACTCCAAGTTTGGTAAAATCATGGATTAGTTAGAAAAAACGTTATTGTATCATTATTATTTCCTAAATGCTTGTTAAATATTGTTTAATTCCAGAGACTTGCCGAAAATTTTAAATAATTTGAGCAAATTTGATCCTTTTTTTCTAAAATCTGTTTAAAACAAACAAAAAACTATAAATTATTATTACTTAAAAATTAAGGAATAGATATTTGACCACAATTGTTGATTCACTGTAGTAATATTATCTAAAATAATTGTAATAAAAATTAAAGTAGTTCATTTGAAATAGTAATGCTGGATTTTTCAATGAGAACTTTTTCTGTCGTCAATAACAAGAGAATGGTTTAATTTGTTGGAACGTAGATTTCTTCGAGAACTTCTCCATAACTTTATTACACAAGTTTTATATTATATATTATAATTACAATTTTAGTAATATCTTTAAAAACTTTTCTACAATTTTTTACTAAAATTAAGTTAAAATCGAAAATTAAAAATATTATTTTTAAGTAGCAATCTTAACAATTTACGAATTATTTAATGTTAATTTAATGAATTATCAAATAATGTTCATTATTGTTTGAGATTTAAAAAAATCGGCCAAATTCTAATATAACTCACACTAGAAGTTGCCGCACCCGTTTAAACATTTATAAAAATTTAAGGGTACTTAGAATATATGTTTGAACATAATAACTTTTCACAACGTAAATATATTTTTACTCTATCTATCACATGCGCAAAAGCAGTGCACACATTTTAAAAAATTATAATAAATCTTATAATTATTAACCGCTACAATTTTTTTTGTAATTTTCTATCCAGATTTAAACAACTCTATTTTTTCTTGCTTTTTAATTTAATAGTTTCTGAAAGAGGATGGACATATCCTCTTTTAGCATATATTTTGGAAAAATAATTATTTTTTTGGAATTCTTTTTAAAAACCCTTTTAGAATATGTCCCACATGATATAAATTATCAAAAAAATCTTTAATCCTTATATGAATATTTTTAAAAAGTTAGCAAGTGTAAAATAAGGTTAATAAGGTGTATTGTCGTGAAAAACTACAAGTTTCTTTGTTGTACGACTTGAAAAAAATCTGCTCTTAATTTAAAAAAACGTAAATATGTTACTTATATCTTTCACAGGCATAAAATATGGCGAAGATTTTAAAAAAATTGACACCTAGATTCGTTATTATATTTGTTTTAGTTTTTTTTAAACCTTTGTATGGGGTTTTAAAAACTCATATATTTTTATAATTTAATATTGAGTATTTTCGAAAATTAAGAGGAGGATCTATGTTTTTCGTAAAATTGTCAATATATCAATGAAGAATTACGTATGCAAATATATTTCCAAGTATTAAAATTATTTGCTACTAGGTGGCCTTAAACACGTTAAATATCCAATTTACACTAATTTCTGTTACTTAACTGGGAGTATTCAAGATTTTAAAGGGCAAATGAATAAAGCAAAATGTCCTTGTCATAGTAATTTTATGATGTTTTAAATTCTAAACAAGGAATTAGCTAACATACCTACTTATTATACTCACGTACCGCATGTTAATTGCAGGATGCTCGATGTACATATTTTAATGTCGGAATTTACATTCGATCACTGAGGACATTAATTTCGTCAAAAATGTCAGTCGCCATGAATTTTTGATGAAACATGAATCGATATGAAACATGAATCGATAGGGTCACTATTGCTCGGTAACTTATCCGGCTTAGCTCGCTCGAAGTACGAGTATGTGAGTTTTCCTTGCTAAAAATGATATAATTTTATAGGTTAAGTTATTAAACGAATACAACAAAATGAGATACTGCTATATTGGGTTAAATAATCAGAAATTTTAATACGGTCTAACAAGAAACCAAAAATATCAAATTACTTTATTCCCTTTAGCTTAAAAGTAATTATCAAACAATTCACTTAAATATACATGTTTGGTATGAATTTAAATCTGAGGTACAAAAACTTACGCTATATGACTTTTCATTCTCTTATTATTTAGGCTTATAATGAGATATAATGTTGTGGTTTTTCGTTCATGACTTGAAAATTTTTTGACTTGATAATTCATTATTCATGTACTGCGTGTAATTTATGTCTTAACACGATAATTTTATGTAAATGAACCAAATCCATATAGCGAAACCAACAGCATTTAATTCTTATGTCTAAAATTTCACTTTCCAGGACAAGTAGAAAACAAAATTTAATTTACAGCTCAGAAATTCCAAAGCATATCAGTTATTTCTAACTGATATGTCGATAGAAGTTTATTCTTGTTTTATCAAAAAACTTATAAAATTATTATCGAAAAGCTTTATTATCGGAAGCTTTAACAACAATTTTACCTTACCTTAGGGCGAACAGAGTTATTTCAATTTCCTAAGAATAGCACGTTCTAAATTTATGTTAACTCTAAACCGATTACATCAATTTTAAAATCCTAAATAAACGGAATATAGTACATCATTAATACTTGCTTAATTCTGTGGATGCGGTGCGGATAGCGTTATATCAACAAAAAAATGCCCTAGTCGATTAAAAAAACAATAAAACTATATTTTCCTGTATTTTACGAAATAAGCATTACTGAAAATTTATATAATATGATAGAATAAATAAATATAAATTAAAATTTAGTCGTGTAATTTATTATCGCTGTTCGTTGCGGTAATCCGATAATTTGGTGCTGGACCTCATGCCTACTCGCTTGACATTGGCTTTCTTTTAAGGAACTTTTTTTCAGAGACAGCAAGTTTTTGGTTTGAACGATTCAATATACTTAATTCTTTTAAATAACCTTGTGGTAAATGTTTACACTCTAAGTTCCTTCATATACATCTGCCTTAGTTGTAACTTTTACCATCGATATTTCATTGTATAATCTTCTCCTTCCTAGTCTTAATTTTGTCGTGTTCATAAAAACAACAACATTACGCTTTGCCAATTATACACATTCCAAAATTGATTCATTCTTTGATGTATTTCATAGCACCCATCTATATTGTTCTATGTATTTTTTTACATATATCATTATCATTTCCATATGTGATGTTTTACTTTAGAACTCAAAATACATATAATTATTGATCCAGAATTAATTTCCTAAGAATAAAAATGGTGATTGGCACAACAAACTAATTATAAAAAACAAATCTAAATGTTGACCCATTAATGACGGTATAAGGCTAGACATGTTTACAAATTTATTAAAAAGCAAGGGATATATTTACTCAGTGGCTTTTACTCCTTAATTTTGTCAATTGAAAGAGCAAGGAAATTTATATCCTACATTACTTAAAACTTATTTAATAAGCAGTATTGAAATTAAAAAAGTGAAAGACATTTTATTTTAATATTTTCTATTAAAGTCGATATTTCATGTCGCAATATATAAGGAACATTATTATTATTATTATTAAAAAACATTATTAACATCGGAAAAATTTTTTCAATTGAAAATACAAGCAACATTCAATCGTTGTCTTAGAAAATCTTAATCATATTTAATTTATATAATTGATAACGACTTTACAAAATTATAGTCACTGTATTCTTTGTAAAAACTGTATTATTTGTAAAAACAATCACGAATTATTCGTGAATACTCGGATCGATTATTTAATATATCGTATTTCGATAATAATAACATACATAAGAATAAAACGTCTACAGTATTTAGTATCAATTTCTATTACAATCACGTATTAAGATACATGTAGGATACTTCTTTGTGCTTTACTTTTCATTCGATGTTTTGTACTTTATTTTTCAGAGCAATTATTCTAGATCTCATATATCTACCCCGTTAGGTTAGGTAATACTCTATTTCAGCCTGTTTTAATTAAACTTATGAATATTTGCTTAAAGTATAATTCTAAATTTTACATGGATCAGCTGATTACTGATCTGACACTTCTTTATATTTAGCATGGCAAACAAAAAATAAAATATCATATGTTTTGATTGTCGTAATATTTTGACGGAAAATAGAAAAGTGACAAAGAGTAGGACAGCGAAATGTACGGGTATATATTTGGTGAAATGTACCGGTATATAACTGCAAATATGACGGTAATTGGTAGTTATAATAAGAACAAAAATTACGTGTCATGAAAAGAGTGAATCATTAGTTAGCTGTGAAAAACAGGCGAATAATCAAAAATCAAGTTATATAGTAAATTTTAATTTAAATATTCTACTATAATACCAAATATATAATTTTGCGCGTTTTACGTTTTATCTTTGAGAGTTTTTTATGTTGTTTGCAAATATTTGCTATATAGATAGGATACTCTTTAAGTTTATGTAAAATGTTGAATTATTTCTAGAAATAACTTTGATTCCCTAATTTATTAATTCTTAAAGTTTTTTTGGTTGAAAAGTGTGACAAGTTTTGATTCGATCACATTATTAATTCTTATTATATAGTGACAAAAATTGAGATGTCGCAGTAAATATGTACGAGGAAAATGAATGAAGTTTAATTTCTTTCTTTCCCATATTAATATATATATATATATATATATATATATATATATGCATATATATATAAAGGTTATAGAATTTATTTCAAATATTGCATTATAAATGCCGATAAAATATAATTATACACTGCGATATAATTTGGACGAGATGTTTAGAATAAATGATAAATTTTTAATTAAATTAAATTCACGGGCCAAATTTTTAAAGCCAAGTAAGAATTCCTGAAAACACAAACAACCTTCCATTGTGAGGTTAAAATACCAACACCTCAATCCATCCGCCTGCATATACTTCTTTAAGAAGTAAATTACTTTTCCGCCTTATTACGAGACAAAGGGTTGAAATGTGAGTTGGAATAAATTTATGATGGAAAATGAATCAATCTTGTCACTCGATGATTGATTATGCTAGCCGAGATACGGTTACATTATTATTTATAAGCACGAAATACTAGCGACTTAGCGGTCTAAAGGCTAGTTGGGTGTTATTAAGAAATAAATCTTTGACCTTGGTTGTATGAAGACATTAATAATTTCTTGATTTTCTATGATACTATATTTTATGACCCAATTGTAGAAAAGACATAGAATTTCATATTGAAGTAATTTTATAACTAACAACGTTTATCTTTTACATGCTAATATATATATATATATATATATATATATATATATATATATATATATATATATATATATATTTATATATATATATATATACATATATATATATATATATATATATATATATATATATATATCGTATTCTAAACCAATACAGACGTAATAATGTTAATACTAATGTTATTACTTCTAAGATATGGTTTAGATTTTTATGCCAATAAAGAAAAATGCATTAATCTAGGTCAAAAAACCTATTTCTTAATTCAATAAAGAGATTTTAAATTTATATTAATTTTTTTGTGAATTGTACTTTTAGAATTCGCAGATTTTTAAGTGTTTTTTTTCTATTAAATAACCAGTCATCCATACACGTCTTTAAGACGGTCCAGTGACCAGAACTAAACAACATCACATTATTATGTAATCTTTTAATACAGTAATTAAAATTGCAAATGATATGCGTTTTTCAACACAAATAGGGAGATAATGATGAGAGGTATGTTCAGTCAATATAGTTGAAATTAGTTAAAAAAGTCTACAATAATTTGTAAGGTATGTTTTAAATACTCTTATAATATTAAGTACTTTTTCCTTCGCTCCTTATTACATACTAAATGTCTATCGCGGATTTACTCGAGCAAAAAACTATAACAGTATTTTGTCTTATTTGCTTTATTATAAGATCATCGAAAAATTTTTGTAAAATACTGAAATCAGTATTGCTTTATTTATATCTGAGAGTCTAAACACAAATTTTCACGGTTTAAGCTTAATTATTTCGAAATTATCACAAAATTTTTCACTATAATTTTCATACTTTAAGTGCTGGGTTTGGAAAAATACCTGCTTGATAGATTTCTAGAAATAACTGATTGTACTTAGAAACAAATAGTTCAAATTTGTAAGTTAAGTAGTTTTGGATATTTCTTAGTGATTTATTTAGCAAGTAATATTTGATTATCACATACATTCACATGTCAGCCAACCCTTTTTTAAATTTCCCCCATCAATATCATCTACATTGTTTTCAATATTTCTCATATTGGTGTTTGAATAGGATATAGTCAAATCCGCATTAATATTTAAAATTAATCTGGATTAATAAATTAATAAAATCGATCATTTTACCAAAAATCACTTTTAACTTAAAGAAATGAAACAAAACATTTATTATAACTTACTTTACTGAATGGTAATTTACTTTTTTTACTATCAAAATTTTGGGGAAAAAACGCTTGATTCATTTCTTAATTTAAGATGTCAACAGTTCAGTAAAATCAGCTTTGGTTTTAGACGTCACAGGATTAAAATATAAGCACATAATTTAGAGCTGCCATTTAAATCCATACATATAACTTTTAAACAAGTTAGATTCATTCGAAACAGTTTACCTTAAATCCGTCATGAAATAAGTATAATAAGGTTTATTTCCAGATATTCCAATTGAGATTTATACTGGTGCAGTCTTCCTCTTTTACGTGATGTTTTTAATATTATTTAGAGTTTTGTGCCATAAGTTTAGATACCAACAATTGAAAAGCATTAATTTTCATCTATGTTTTAGATATATTTACAAAGCCTCGTAAAGAAAAATAATTTGAAAATTATTATTTTACCCCCTATGATGCCAAATTAAATATATATATATATATATATATATATATATATATATATATATATATATATATATATATATATATATATATATGTATAATATCGGATACTTTTCATACGGCCTCTTTATTTACTTCCTGGACATTTATATACTTCATAATTCGATTAAGCAAAAAAAAGGCTACAACAGTAAAAAAATATTGTACGGCGATTTGAAAATGGCTATAAATAAATTAGTTAAGTCAATATCTGTAGAATTAAAAGTATTGATTAAAATTTGTTTAATGTTAAAACCATAAATATTTAGATCCATAATAGTATTGTAATTCGTTTTCCGACCATTCCTTAATTTACACCAAAATGTAATGAAAATGGTTAATCCGTAATACTGCGATAATCGCATTAAAAAAGATTACTAGATTGCGTAGTCTATAGACTAGTTATGCTATCCTAAATTTATTTTTATTAATATCATAATATTTAAACACCCCTAAGAAATTGCGGTGAAGTTTCATTAAAATTTTTACGGGGCAAGAGTAGGCACTGGAGAGGGTACCAAACACATTTCATAGGGAAACCTAAGTCTTCATAAAAACATTTCAAGGTTAGCACTGCAATACAAACTCAAGTAAAATCAGTAAATAAATTCATGAAATTGTATCCATTTGACTAAGAGAGATGCCGAAGCGGTATGTTGTTTTGCTAGTCGTATTATCGTTTCTTTGTTTTAATTCCATTTTTTAATACTTCATAAAAATACACCAAATGGTTATTTACTAATTATTAGTCTCTAAATATTATGAAGCAATGTTTTTTTTATCTAGAGGATCTCCTGAGGAAAACGATCACGATTTTTTCGATTCCGAAATGCTTATGTACGGGTGAGACGGTTTAAGCGATTTGCTAAAATTTTTACGATTTTTCGTAACTAAGTTTTATTTTGTTCAGTCAAAAACTTGTTGAAAAATTCTCAAAAAAGTTTGTATCTTTACGGCTTCACACATTCCGTTTTATTTAGTGATAGTAATGAAATAGAATATAATTTGTTGAAGGACTATTCTTAACGACATTTTAACATAAAAACTTCCATTTCTATTTTAGCATAAAAAGGGGATGTAAGCCTATAATTTCATCGGAGAAATATCCATTCATCTATGATAACTATTAAAACGATGAAAATATCGTAAAATAAATAATGTAATTAGCGGGTGTAAATATTTCAGAAGAAAAATAAAGCATTTATGTAATTTTGAACAGTAAACTGTCCACTTTTAGGGCAATAAACTGTCCGCTTTCTTTATTAAGAGACTGAATAGGTATTTCAGAGTTATTATATTAAGCGAAATCACAAAATATTGCAATAACGAGTTTAATTAAATTTCGCTATTATAAAAAAAATCTTGTTATTGCACCCGCTTATTCGTTTGTTAAACTTTCCCACCTGTTAAACCAACTTTATTAATTAAAATGTAAATGGAATTAGTTTTTAAAAACCTTAATTTGCGCCATTTCGACTTTATAAAGATTTTTCATCAAATATTCTTTACTTTTGGTAACTTTTGAAGATATTTTTTTAGAATGAGTATAATTTTCCGATGCTTTCAAATTTACATTTTCCAAAGTTTGAAATATTACATTAGACAGAGTCATTCTACAAAACTTACCTTCCACTACTTTTGAAATTATGGAAAAATTTAGATAAAATATAAAATGTTTTAAAGATACTTTTGTAGAGTTCTAATATTTGTATAGGAGCCTTTTCCATAACATGCAGGGTAGGCTGTCGAACAGTGAACTAGCTAAGTACAGTGAAGCAGATTATAATTTTCAAATAATGCGATGTTGCCGTTTTTGGCGAACATGTCAGTTCATGTGATATGTGAATTCCTCCCACTGTATTTAGTTTGCCAAACGCAGGTGCCTCGTGCGTAGTTGACTGAGGAGCATTTAAAAACCTAGATTTTTTTGCGTATACAATCTTTATATTTTTAGTATTGTAGGTTGTTATAAAATAAATATGTTAGTGTTTTATCGCATACCCATGTTTTTAAAATAAGAAATAATAATGCAATATAAATCTATTTCTAAACTCAATATAATTTAGTAAAATTTCTATCATAAATTATTTCAAAGTAGAATCGGGTACATACTGAACCGTCAATTCATTATATGTATATTTCAAATGTTATTTCTTATTCCTTTCAAATGTTATTTTCTTAGAATAACACGATAAAGACACGCGTAAACAAACGTGAAAGATAGGTAAACATAATAAATGGCATTCGAAACTGCATAGCAAGCACTCGAAAAGGGTTTCATCGATAAGCCAAGCAGCAAAACATTATAAAATGACGGCACGGTACAAAAAAAAAGAAAGGAGAATAGTAAAAATATATCACTCATCCCTATATATAACATAAACGGAGTATTTTCCAACAGAAAAATATTTTGGTAAATTACTATAGAGAATACGCGTTAATGTTTTAAGCTTTATCTGTAAAATACCGCAGACGAGTTGCTTTTTAAGTATCTAAAAAACGACTTGGAAATGTCATTTACATGGGAAGAGATGGTCTTGTGGGAATAAAATGGTTAAAATAAAGGCACGCACATATTATACTAGAAAAACTTGAACCTAATAGCCTTGCAAAAGTAACGGCCTTCAAAGCAGAAACCATCAAAGTATTTTATGAAAACCTACAGATTATTATTGAAAGACAGCCACAATTTGCTGATGAAACGCGCGTATTTAATTTCAGATGAAACCGGCGATACGGCTGTTTAAAAACCGCAAAAAGTTGTATCTCCACAGTGCGTCAGTGTGTTCAAAGTACCGAGCTGTGATAAGTGGACACTGATAACGACTTGCTTCATGGTTAATGCAACGAGACATATTTGTCTCCTACTTATATTTTTCCACGCAGAAATTTCGAAAGCATAATGAATTGTTTTTTTAACAAGTATACTCTCAAGTCATTACCACTACAAATAAATCTTCGGTTTTCTCTAAATATGGAAAATTCCCGTTTGATCGACATGTCTTCACAGATATTTACTATTTGCCCAACGAAATCACAAATAATGACCCAAATGCAGAAAACAAAGTTAAAGCAGAATCTAACGCTGTAATTTCAAATCCAAGATCATGTTCGGTTAGTAATACCGAAAACTTTTCAACTCCTGGACCTCGTTTATAATCACGAAATAAAATATTACATCAATTATTTCATTCAATCTTTTTACTTCTCGAGCTGATAGGTAAAGAGGAAATAAGGAGTAATCTGGGAGAGCAGAAAGAACACATTCCCCAGCCAATTTCATATCGTCGAAAAAGTTTCATCCACCAATTAAGGCATGATCAACATCTGAAAAATAGTAAGAAAGCTAAGAAGGAGTACCATTGCAACTTACTCTCCAAAAAAGAATTTAATTGCAGCAAATAGAGCTATTACTAAAAGAAAGAAAGAACCCACTTCAAATCCAGGTAATGAAAAAAGAAAAATTTTAAAAGATTCGCAAAGTAATATACCATTCAAAAGTTGTATGAGGAAATCTAAAATGGTTAAAGGAAAATGAGTTAAAAAGTGATGAATTTACAGAAAAAATAACACTTTAATGTGAAACAGATGTGTAGAGAGATTTCTCAGATGATGAAGAGTGGGTGATAGATGAGAATTTTCTCCATTATGTCGGCAAACAAAACTTAATGATTACGTACTAATCGGCTTGTATCCAAGACAAAAATCACCTGTTATGTCGCTATAATTGTGGGTAATGAGCAAGAAAATAAATATTCAATGTCTTTCTTAAAACTAAAAAAAGGGGAGCACCGTGTTTCATATTTCCTCTGGAACCAGACTTAGTAGTAGTGAGCGTGTCTGACATTAAGTTCGTTCTTCTTCCTCCAAGAAAAACAGGCACTAAAAGGCATATAAAATATTTGTTTAACTTATTTTTCATATTTAAATGTAAAATAAGAGTTTTTTTTATTTATTTCCAAGGAGACTGATTTGTTCTTATACGTGAAAGAAGATTTTCAAGCATTTTTCGGTTACTTTTTTTAATCACGAAGTTTTATTTTCGTTTGACCTATCTACGTCGGGGAATGCCATTATTGTTATTTAAATGAAAGGGGGTTAATTTATTCTCATAAGAGTAGTCTTACTATTTATTTGTTTTTAATAAAAAGTTAATTTTTGTTATAGTAAGACTATTCTTATGATAATAAAATAACCCCATTCATATAAATAACAATAATGGCATTTCCCGACGCAGATAGATCGCCACGAAAATAAAACGATTAGGTAAATCACTAAATCCAAAATGTTTCATAACCTTTCTATTATTTTTTACAATTCCTTGTTCTTCTATAAATAAACTCCCTTGTCCTCTATAAAATAGATACTAATACAGTGTATAATATAAATAGTACACAGTGAATCATATCTCAGTTTTTATGTAATTTGCGTTAAAAAAATATAGGAACTGACTTGAGCCTTCAGGAACAATGTCTAGTTTTTTAAATTATAGTTTAAATGAGGCTTTTTTATATTAATTATAGTTTAAATGAGGGTTTTTAAATTATAGTTTAATGGTATGAATATTTCCTTAAAAGACAATTGTGATTAAGTTATTACTAGCTGACCCGTGCGAAGTCTTCGCACTATATCGCCATCTAGAGTGTTCCAAGTATACAATTTGGCTAAGATATTTGATGTGTCACCCACAGATTGCGCTTGTTATAAAAATTGAAAAATGCCAATTGTCATAAAAATTAATTTTTTTATTAACAAAAAGATTTTTTTCGAATTTTTTTATATTTTTCGCCCAAAGTAGAAAACATAAGCTTTAAGTGGGTATTTTTTTTATTTTTTTTGGTGCAGTAGTTAAAGAGATCGAGCCGCTCGACCAAAAAACACCTTTTATAAATAATATATTTAGATTGTTTCAAATTTATTTTGTTGTTGTAAAGTGTAATAGAAATATAATATCGACATAAATTAATATTTTTAGTCGTTTTTATAACACGTAATCTTGATTACTTAATCTTTTACCAACTCTAATAGAAAAGTAAAGACATATCTCTACAGGAGCAATCCCTTCCAGTCAATCAAAACATCATGCAATTACATATATTATGTGATGTGGAAGACTGCGACAGATCGTGAACACAATTGCATGGCAAAAAAATACGGCTGAATCCATAACGAATAAATTAGCAAATTGTGAAAAAATAATGAAAAACAATTAATATATAAAACAAATACATGAAGACAAATCGACATAGACAATGTATGTATATATATATATATATATATATATACATACATATATATGTATAACAGAATACTCGGTTTTATCGAATAAGGAAGTTACAAGATATTTTTGTATATTAGATATAATTTTGCCATGCGATTTAAACCCAGTGAATAATCACTAAAATGCAACGATCCACCTATTTCACGTTGTGGTGGCACAATGCTGCTTTAGATGACCACTCCACCTGCCTTGTGAGGAATATGCATAAATTAGATAAGTGATTTAGACTGAGTTTACCATGTACCGCATTCTGTATTTCACCTGTTAAGAATTAATTATTGTTCATATATTGATAAAGGTTAATCGTAATCTTTTAATAGCGTTTCAAATTAATTTTATTTAAGTAATTTTATTTACAAAGCACATACATAAGTTATGAAACGTAAGTATGAATATTCAAATATTAGATATATCACGCATATTGGTTTTGTTTTGCAAATTTCACAAGTGTGAATAATTAATTATACCGGTTTCATAGAGTTTTAGGAAAGAATTGGAAAGCATAATCAATTTATTAGAACGAAGTATTTAAAAGAAAATTTAAATAAAAATGATGAAATAATTTAAATAAAAACAATATATACATCTATAAACAGGTTCGTATTTTATCTGTAAGAAAGTAAAAAGAACAAGGCAATATAAGAAAAAACCTTCAAGGTTCGTGCTTCTAACGACTAAAATAGAGTTCCACTGTTCAAAATACCTCTTGAAATTATTTATGCCAAGTAGAAGAATGAATGTTTAGCACATTATTCTTACAATAAGAATTCCTTACACGCTTAGGTTTATGTATACTTAAGTATGAATAAAATATATTGGACTATTTACATATTTTAATATTATTTTTCATCCTGTAAATATATTATAAAATACATTTTTAGCAATCGTGAAAATATCGTAAATTCTACAATAGCTATTAGATTTAGAATCATAGTTATCGCCGTTCAATTAACTTAAGGTAAATGTCAAATAATGCCATTTTAAATTATTATTTTGACTAAGGAAAATTTAAACATTTTCAACAATATATTTAACCTAGAAAATAAAAAAAAATACTCCTGAAATTATTATAAAAAAATAAACATAAGAAATAAAATATAAAGATAATATAAAGATAATATCATTTAAGAAATATTATACACAACTCACAAATTAAATTTGTGCGATCACCGTGCCAAATTGAAATTTTACTTCACACAAATGATTCTAATTCGGGTCCCAAAACCTATCCCCTTTAATTATATGATGGTAAATAATAAGTGCAAAATATGAATTTATCAATGCAGATAAAAAATTTTATTCCCATTTCACAAGTAAGTCAAGTCCAAGCTGAAACAATTGACCAACAATTTTATTTAAATAGGTTTTAATAGTTTTTTCCATTATTTATGAGTTAATTGAAAAGTAAATATATTCAAATATTAACTTCATTTCACGGCTAATTAAGATTCATGTTACTGGTAGCAAGTTACTTTAAATTAACAGAACAATAAATAACAGTTATATTCAATAAAACTAGTTATATTTGTAATATGTTAAATTTTTAATTATTAAATCAAGAGCGTGCCTATTATAAACCGTGATAAGAATGTTGTGTACTCCTGTCAACCGAAACCCACTTGGTTTTATAATTCGTTCCCTTTTTAAGGTTTCTATCCTCAACCAGCAATCCCTGTAATTGCGTTATACCTGTTCCCATGTAAATCAACACCTGATTACTCTTTAATTTTTTCACATGTTGAAATGTAACTAGGTGTACAGATGTAAGTTAATGATGCAAAACTAAATATAAAAAAAACTATAAAATTTATTATGGAACAAATAATCAAAATCGTATTCGTACTCTCTTGGCTAGTTTTTTGTCTGATGCAAAAGGCAGAAAATTCCATTAGCGGCATAATTCTAACATCAACATATTTAAATAATACACACTTAAAAATTACTACAAAATTTTCATTCAGTACTTACACATTAAACTATTATCGTTGCCAAATATTCAAAAGTTATAATTGATGTAGACGATAAAAGTCGCCATTCTAAATTAGATCCATAACATTTTGGAATTCGCTACCCTAATTTAATTGTCATCTACTTGTCTTACCCTTAAATGCTACTCCGCACTACGTTAAATCAAGAAGTAAGTGAGATTATGCAAGCAGTTAATATAAACGAGTTACAACACACTACGAAGACAGTGAAAAGCCATAACATGTAACACCAATATTTATATTTAAAAACATATCAATGGCTGAATTTTACCGCACACACAATTCGGTCATATTACTGTATCTTTAAGGGCGAGCCCTAAAAGGAAAGTAATAAAGAAATAGTTCTCATCGTACATTCGGTCCTTCTTCCTCATTAGTTTCCTGGCTACCTTCGTATTATTTAAACAGCTTAAGCGGCACTGATATACGTATGCGCTTTATATTTGTATCGCGTTCAGATTGCACCTTCATACGCAAATTAACTTTAAAAAAGAAGAAAGTTTCTTGTTGAACACTAATTTTTGGCTATTTTTAAACCTTTTCTGACTAAAAGTTATTTGTCGTAATAATTAATACTAGTATAGTAATTCAGTAAAATGCAAGGAAATACTATATCATAGTTACCAATAAGCGGAAGGGCTACCTGCATCGGCAGATTACTCTCTAAAGGGAAAATGTAAATTTTAAATAAAAACATTTTTATGTACTAAGAGTCTCATTTATTTTTCGACCTTTTTTTATTTTTCATATAAATAAATAGTTGGTTTTTCTTTAATTGGCTTAATTTCTCTCTATTTTTGAATAATTGGCAGGTAGAATGTATTAAGGATCCATATGATACAGTTGATATTTAACTATGTAATTTAAAAATAATGCAAATGCAATTATTATTGGAAAATTAATGATTAGTAAATCCTAAACTTCATAAATTACATTTTCGCGTATCTTTAGATACTAAATAAATGTGAAAATAAAAGAACAAGTGTTATTTATTTACTTGTATCGCAATACGATTAACGTTTGATTACTGCTGAAGAATGCTGAAAGACCAATCAAAAAATCACATCTAAGTTTGACTCTATAGAGTCTGAAGTTTTAAAAAAATATTAAGCCAATGTAGGGACGTATAGATAATGCAGTAAAACCAAACTAAGAATACTAATAATACTAAAAATTCAAAGTAACTCATATGTATATTTAATCATTCAGAAACATCAGATTAGTTAATGTACTTCTATATGTTGTCATGTATTAATGAACTCATTGTACACGTGCCGATGGGCTTATCGATGCGGTGTGGTCTGCGGCGGCAAATACCGATTAACTTCGGACCTGAACATAATTTGCTTGCTTGCCTCATGGAAATGGTTCAAATAGTATTCAAAGCTGTATCTGTGTTACAATCTGACTGACTGTGGTAATGCGCTAATGGATACTTAAATCAACAACATATAGAATGTGTCGCTTAGTTGGAATCTGTAAATAATTGTACTTATGTAATTATTTCAATTTTTATTTCTTACATAAATTATTGTAGTTTTTATTTCAAACCCTTAAACAATCTCCTGTCAGTTACGTACAGTATTTAGAATTGATACTTTTATCAGTCACTCAAACCATTACTTATACTTTATATTACACATTTAGGTATTATCTATTAGATTCGATTTTTTGTTCTCGTTATCGTAAATCACGTATTTACGTTGAGATATTTTAAGAACGTCACTGCATGGAATAAATAATCACATACTGCCCTGTGCCGAGTACTTTCTGAAACAAATATTGTAGGTGTTTTTCGTAGCGATGAATATATATTTTATGTATATGAAAAAATTTCTCCATCCCGCCTTCTCTTCATCTCTGCGCGTTCACGTGAATTTATGTGTGTGTGTGTGTCTTCTCCCCAAAGAATGGAAAAAATTTATAGATAGTAAAAAATTAGTTTTAATCCAAATTAATAACTTTGTATACCATATATTACGTAATAGCCCTTTACAGATATTTGTGTATATTGAATTTTTTGAGAGTTGGGTAGTCGAAATACCCTCCAATGTAATATTTGCAGCATAACGTCAAAATGGCCGACTACGTAAAAAGAGGTAATTCATTTTTTTTCAATTAAAACACAGTGAATTATCGAATACAACAGTATTCACTATTTTTCACACAAAATCTGACTAATAAATTCCCAATAGGCAATTAAAAATCGAACAAAACATGATATTTGGGATCTCATGGACTTATTTAATTATCTATACATATAATAAAATTGTAAGAGCGTGAATGCCGTGCAATGAAAATATTTTAAAAGATGTGATTGATTTATTGATTTGATTGATTTAAAGTAAGGAATGAAAATAGAAGCCATAGCATTTGTTTTTAAATTTTTTGTATGTCTCTCTGTCTGTATGTTAATTTGTTCATCAATCATGTGAAGTCCACTGAAAATATTTTGATAAAATTTGTGAGAAACATTTTCTAATAATTTTCTTATTCTGAATTTCTTGCGAACAAACTAACAGGCGCAGCCAATAATTAGATACAAGTGAAATTAAAATAAATCGTTATCAGTTTATAGTTTGTGTAAATAACGATATGTTAGACACTTTGTGTAAAGAGTGTTAAGACAAAAATTAAATATAGTGTAGACCCAAGAAATATGATATAACATATTAAATAAATTTATTCAACTCATACGCAACAATCTGTATCAAATATAATAAATCGTAATTAGTGTTTCAAATACACTAGTAGGATTAATCAAAGGACAATAAACTTTATAAATATTTAATAACTATTTTAATTTGGAGGGAATTTATTTTAAATTTCTTTATCGAAACGACATTTTTGGAGTACACCTAATAAAAAATAAAACACGGGAGCGACTAAAGTAAAAAAAACGATTGTGCTTTAGACCACACGACTGAAGTAAAACTTTAAATTCACAAAATATGAACTTTAAAATAAATTTACAATTTTATTCACTTTAGACGTAGAATATTTAATGTATTGAACAAAATAATAATTTATAAAATTGTTCAAGAACGAAATGAAATTACAAAATAATCAAAAAATCACCGTTCGCGTAACGCTAGCAAACTCGCAAACTAACTACTGACTGAGATATATATATATATATATATATATATATATATATATATATATATATATATTTCATGCACTGGCATGAGGAAGATAGAAAGAAAATGTGCGCGCGCACTGCTCTTTCTTGCTCCTACAGTGTAATACAGACAATAGACTTGCACTGTGTCTTAGATATACGAAACAAAACTGGCTATGAGAGAAAGGGAGAAAGAAAATGTGTGCGCGCACCTCTCTCTCTCTTGTCCCTACAGTAAAATAAGAAATTTAACTCTCTCTCTTTCTGTTTTTACTAATCTCTCTCTCAACTTCCGTTCGGCTCGCCCGATCACACTTTTAGTAACGCTCTCGTTACGCATTCACCAGCTTACTCCCCAAGTCGAGCGTGCGTAAAGAAGTTTTACTTCAAAAATGCCTGAACTGAATATTGTGCTGCTTTTGAAGACGTGCTATTATCTTGCAGAATCGTATGAAATTTTTGCAATAAATGTTTTAAGTCGAGAATAGAAACAATTGGAGGATAATTTACATGTAGTACATATTTCATACAATCATAAATATTATAAAACTTTATTCCCGTCGCATCAGTCGTTACGAATTTTTTTCTCAGTAATTGCTAAACAACTTCTATTCCTGTTTTCATTAAAAGATAAACTGATTTACGGAGAACGCTGAAGTGTATAGGATATGGATATTTGCCTAAAATTACGCTATCTGCGATAAATTTCGATTGAATGGAAAAAAAAATTAACGGGAAAGCTACAGTAGCGTGCGTTGTTTCAAAATATTTAGCAAATTAATGTGTGGCAACATTCTTTTTCTAGTAATTTTTATAAAATTTTTGACCCTATTACATTTACTTAAATTTTCAAGACTTATTGACAGTGTTTATTTTTTTAAGTGATTGATTTAATAACCATATGGAGACATAAGATAGATTTACTTTATACCTTTGATAATAATAGAACATGAAATTTTGTAAAATAATTTGCGTCGCTTAATTTTGAACAACTAGCTGAAACAGTCGCTATGGTTTTTGGCTCTTAGACTGATAAAATTTTAAAGCCCTGGCTTAAATATTAATAATGTATTTGTTACTGTTTTAAACAGTTACCCTTTATTAATAAACGTAGATAAACAAAATTGTTACGTGGTTTAGCTTGACGACAATAAATAAATAATTTTGTTATTTATAAACACAGAAATTGTTTGTTTTAGCGTAAACCTTATTTTTGTAAAGTATCGTTGATTAAACCATCGTATCCCATAGTTTAATGTATGATTCTAACCTCAAAAACTCGTTTGAAGTTTGACATTTCACGGTTGTTTTAAGGGCCGATGTTATCTTTTTTAATTATTTAATTTTTTTTAAAATTACGGATTTGAATAATGATATCGATTTTACAGAAGATATGGATGTGGAAGAGGTGGGCAGAGTGGTTCATATGCGAAAGGAAAAATTACACAAATGCGGAAAAAATCCCGTGAAGTCCTGATTTATACACCGTGAGTCAGTCTACAATTTCAATAATGTACAAGAGAGAATTCAACTACCCGCCTTACAATTCAGATTGGACTACCGGCGATTACTTGCTTTTTATTAGTTTCAAAAATAATTAGGAAGAAAAATGTATTGAACTTGTAGATTATATTGGAAAGTACATTTTGAGATCATTTTCTTGACTTTTAGTACCTTAGGTTCTGAAATTTTCAGCCCCTCCTTGTATTTTTCTTTAAAACAAAATGTTCTTTGGTAAAAATAAGTCATTCATGTGCCTTTCTGTATTTTATTTCTATGTGGATTTCAACACATTTGCCATGCAATGCTTTAATATAAAATATATATGTTATCGTTATTGAAGACCTGATATAATTATTTCTTTGTATATTTTAATGGCTGCTGTTAAATATATAATCTACTTACACTGTTATATAATTCGTTTAAATGTAAGTGTGTTGAAAAAGTATATTTTTAATTATAACCACTTATGAACACATTGGTACGTCAGATTAAGTTTTGGATTATCTCCATTGTATTTATATATATATAAGATAAATTATGGATATGATTTATTCTTTTAAAAAAAAAGCCGAAATTTGGCAAAAATATTTTGCAAATTAAAATTATATATTTTAAGCTTTCTCTTCAAATCCTATTCCATAATAGTCAAATATATTAAACCTAAATAGTATATCTAAACCATTTGATTTTCTTGGTATTTAGTAATTTCCTTTTTAATTCACAAAACTTGCAACTTACCAAACCGATATTAAAGTAAGATCAAGTAGTGCAAATTTATACACTATGTATATGAAGAAAACTTTGTCACTTCAAACACTTGTCACATTAAGCACGTGTAATCCGACAATATGTGATTTTTTTCAACTGTTATAAAATACAATTTTTGTATGAAATCAAAATTACATTTAAATGAACACCCTATAACCTTTACAGTAAATATCAGTTTGGCAACGTGTTCGTCTATGGCAAACTTTGCAAACTGTCAAGTGTCAATTTACAATGTCATTTATCCGTTTCAAAAAACTATTATTTCCAACAAGCGTACATAGTATTTAAAATAAAAATAATTTTGTTTTAGAATGTACACATACCTAAATTTTATGTTCCGTTTCCGTGTTAAGTGCTTCCTCGTAATCACCGCACTTTCGCAACCGACGACAATAATTTTGACTTAAATTATCTACATTGTACGTCTAGTATTCGAATTTTGCTTCCGTACAAAATGAGTAAGAACATTCTGTTCCATGTTTATCGGTATTGTTGGAGAAGTATCACTTCATATCACTGTAATGACGGGTTATCCTCCTGCATGGAATTGATCACAACAAAACTTAGTTGTAGGAAAAATTTCTATGTACATTTTAGGGCTATTATAATGATATTAGGCATACTAATACATGTTTCACCAGTTCAAAAAAACACACATCGTAATTCCACTCACTCGATATTATAAATAATAAAAATTATTTAATAAAAACCCAGCAACGCACGTTACACGAGTTAACTGACATGTCAAAACTTGACTTTCAATAATATTTAAAGTTCTCATTGGTCGAAAAAATGTGGGAGGGTTGCCATATTAAATAATAAATAATCCATAAGAATTTAATTTGGAAGCGAAATTTAAATTAATATATTATTATTAATAAGAAAATAATAAAAATTGATCTAGATGGCAAATGAAAAAATATCGTGTTAATAGTTATCCCGGCAGGTTTATTTAAAAAATCGATGAGCGTATTTTTTTAAATCTTAAATTTTTGAGCAAATTATGGATTGTAACATCAACACAAAAATCCAGATTTTCAAACGGCAATAACTTTGATTTACGATATGTAAACAAAGTTGACCTCAAAATTTAATGTTGTTATCCTTTTCTTGCTTCTAATCTTTTTTTGGTAAAATTATGCAAATTACAGGAATAGTTAGAAAATTCAAATTAACCATCGGTTGCTAAGGAAAGTAATTATGCAATATTGCCACATTTCTTACATTTATCGCCATGTAGGATATAGGTTGATGCATTTGCATGTTGATGACTTATGACAATTTTTAAATATAAAAAAAGAGTTATGATTTAAAAAAAGATAGGTGTTGCAATCAACCCTTGCTATTACAGATTAAAGTTCCAAAGTTTCCTACATAGTGTGTTTATTGAGGAAAGTTGTAAAAATGTATATAGCAATTATAAAGAAATACATGAATGGGATTAAAAAATTTCATAATATATATAAGGAAAAAATTAAAACTTAAATTTTTCTAATATCCATTTTTGTTTACAAGTCGATCTAACTTTTTTTCATTTAATGTTCTTTGACATCCATAGCATGTTTCACCTTGAATATTTGATGCTCCTTCATTTATTATGCGTAGTCCAAATGCCTATATTTTTTGGCTAAATTAAATATCACCATTTTGTGTTTTCATTTGGTTTTCTGTAAAACAATAAACACTCTCAAGATTTAAGACTTTCAGCAATAAAGTTTTGGGGAAATGGATACAAGTTTGGGTTACGGATCAAAGAATGATTATATTTTAAATTACACAAATAAGTCACTTTCTTTGCATGTAAAGAATGAAGTTAGCAAACAGATTAAGTTAGGCAGTATATTGCTTTAAAATTATAAGCAATTTTTTCCACTAAATGTAATTTAAAGTTTTTCAATTTTCCTTGAGAGATTAGAACTAAATTTCACAGTTTTTCTTTTGTCTTTCAACAAATTCGTTTTCTTTTGTCTTGTCGCTGTCTAAAATAAGGTTAATGGTTAATTCCACATTTCATTGTATCTAAAAAAATAATATAAGAATAACATATGTAATTATAATGCCATTTCTATTTAAATTTTATAAAAATCTAATTCATTATTTTTATGACGAATAATCCAATCTATATCAGATTTGAATTTGTTATCTTCTCCTAATATTATATAAATATTAACAATGCTACAAATAAGTGTGTAACTTATACTTGCAATTTTTCAGCAGTTAAAAATAACATTTGTGGCGTTTGTTGAGTTTCTAACTCAGATGAGGTCGATGTCCCTTGTATTAATTCCATACTCCCCTATGCTTACAAAATAACAGATGTAATGATTATATATATATATATATATATATATATATATATAATACTATTACTATTCAATTCACCACTGCATTTATTTATTTATGGATTACAATGTAAAAGTATATTAATTAATGAGGCAAACAAGAGAATCGAATTAGTTTTTTCGTCCTCTTCTAATGTAACAACGCTACAAATAATTGTGTATGTCATACCTGTAGTATTTTTAAGTTCAGACAGAGTCGATATGTACTTGTTCATTTTATTCATTTTCTGTAGAA
Source organism: Druceiella hillmani (assembly GCA_039881145.1). NCBI lineage: Eukaryota > Metazoa > Arthropoda > Insecta > Lepidoptera > Hepialidae > Druceiella > Druceiella hillmani. The sequence continues at coordinate 32,728,779 of JAYKKI010000001.1, forward strand.
AAACCGGATAACAATTATCTACAATAATAACAAGACTTTAATTTATTTATAGTTTTCGACAAATTTTTAACACTCCATTTTTATTATTTTCAATTGCGTTTGGACTGGTTTTAATACATTTTTCCTTATATTTAAATTATTTAATCTGAAAATAAAATAAAAATTATGAAAAATAAATTTCAGCTGAACGATACAAACTAGCGTTCGATGTCGTTTTCGAATGTGGTAAAACAAGTTCACAAAAGAAACCGTGTAATGATACAATCTTAAAAATAAAAATGTATTATTTCCAATAATAAGCGATAATTCACGTTTTTGTATCCATTTTATTAATATTGGTCTCCAAATTATTATTCAAAATCACCTCGATATGATATTTAAAAACCTCTCTTAAAAGTTGCTGTAAACTGTTTCTTAATACCTTTATTAATATACAAATTATTCAATTTGATCAGGAACAATTTAATTCGTCTTGTCTTTTCTTCTTCATCCCAGTTAACAGATTCCGTTCTTTTCTGGCTTATATTAAACATTTTAATAATATATATGGTTCAACTTAAATATTACCAGTGACGTATGCCAATTTGACAATAGCGTTAAGCTCTGCTCTGAATTTAGAAAAACGTAAATATTTTGCTTAATATATATTCTACAGGCATATGGAAAAGATTAAAAAAATGATTACACCTGAATTCGTTATCATGGTTGTTATAATTTTCTTGAAAGCTTTGAGAGGATTTTTAGAAACCCATATCCTTTTAAATTTTTTTATTGAGTATTTTCGAAGATTAAAAGAAGGATCTACTTTTTTTTATATTTGTCAATATATCAGTGAAGATGTAATATCTAAAATTATAAAAAAAACAATTTTCAAACCCTTGTTACAGGCTCCCTTCAAATGACAACGCACGCAACATGTGGAATTAAAAATTTGGGTGTGGCTGTGTCACGGACACGGCCGTGTGTTGTACGTGAATACATCTATGTAACGAGTTATATTTTTTAAATAATATATTTATATTTATGTATTTAGGATAAAAGCAAGGAAACAAATAATTATTGTGTTACAATAGCGTATAGGCCGACGTTATATATTTTTGATAATATTTTTTTTATTCTAACACCTTATTATTTTCACTGTCACTACTTTAAACTAATTTTTTATATACAACTGATAGATTTTGATGACAGCTGATGATTACGATGGGAAGCGCCGCCATTTTGTGGAACAACCACAAAATGGCGGCGCTTCCCCTCCACCTCGCGCTATGCGTCACTATTCCCGCTTAACGTAATGAATTTTTTGATCCTTTTGCTATCCAGTGCAACGCCAAACTTTATCCCCTAATTTTGTTATCATTAAATTTTTGGATTGCCCCCGTATGGTAGCAAATTTAAAGACGTATTCACGTAAAAAAAGGCGAGTATTTAATTCGCGCCTTCTGAAATTTCCAACTGAATATTTTTTGCTTCGTCCTATTAAGATAAGTCGGGTTAAGGTATTCTATTCCTAAGCCTGCTTCAAGTTTCCGTTTTTCCTTTATAGGTACGGAACTCTGAAAAATAATTCCCACTTTTGATGGTCAGATTTTTTTAATTACATATGCAAATATTTTTCCAAATATTAAAATAGTTTGTTTCTGGGTGGCCTTAAACGCGTTAAATATCCAGTTTACACTAATTTCCATTACTTAATCGGAGTATTCAAGACTTTAGAGGGCTTATGAATAAAGCAAAATGTTCTTGACATTATAATAATTTTATGGTCTATTAAATTCCAAACACAACATTAGGCTAACATACTTACTAGACTCACGCACCGCACGTTAACCGTAGAATACCATAATAACGCTTGATGTACGTATTTATGTGGTGGAATTTATATTCGATCACCGAGGACATTCATTTTGTCAAAAATGTCAGTCGCCATGAATTTTTGATGAAACTCGAATCGATAGGGTCGTCAAATTACTATTGCTTGGTGACTTATCCGGCTTATCTCGTTCGAAGTACAAGTATTTGGGTTCTCCGTGGAAATAACGATAAAATTTTATATTTTAAGTTATTAGACGAATATGCATATATGAAATACTTTTATATTGGGATCAATAATCAGAAATCAAATTTCCTACGAAAAGAATACGAAGCTGGGAGATAACATATATTTATTTGATATTAACCCATATTACACACGATATTATTGCATTTCGTCATTTTACATTCGTGTCGTTGGGAAATGTTTTACAAAGAAATAGTACAATCGAGACAATTTAATAATGTTTTTATTTATACCAAAACTTTTCTAAACCTTTATTGAGTTTATAGCCCAGAATAATAAATAATTTTTATTTAACTTCCTCGAAGACACGTAAGAGAAAAAAGTGATGAATAAATTCTACTTTTTTACAGTTTAAGAGAAATAAATAAAGAAGATAAAGACTAAGAGAAAATTTAAACTAATCAAAGGAATAAATTGCTAAGTACAATTTAGTAAAATTTTGTTGATTTTTCTCATCGTAAGTATAGTTTTTTTGTCACTATGATATATTTCATATGATCCGATATTAAAAATGTTTAACTATCAGTTTTTCTTCCCAGCTTCTATGTTTTCTTAGTATTAAAACTTGGTAGTAAAAGTATCATAACGTTTTATTTTCTGTGCACATTAGAAGCAATTAATATAACCGAAAATATAACTAGTGATATAATGCAATATAAGCATGACCTCCCTTACTATAAATAGTGACTTCCCGGGAACTTTTTTATTACCTTCGCAGTTTCAGAAGAGAAAATTTTAATATGGTCTTACAAGAAACCAGAAGTATCAAATTACATTATTTCATTTCACTTAAAATCATTTTCAAACAAATCAAGTTGAAATCAAAATTAAGTTGAATACCTATATATACATACACCTATATATGTGTATGTATATATATATATGTATATATATATATATATGTATAATTTTTTGACAGCGACTCGGGGTTGAAAACTTTTTAGCACAGTTTTTAACCCCGAGTCTCTGTCAAACATTTTTATTAAAAAAAATTATATGTTATCCTAAATTTAGTTTAAGTATGTACCGTTATTATCTACTATTTGTCACCATCTAGATGGCAGTCACAATAAGCCTTTTTTGTAAAATTTCGGTGACATCGATTAAAAAAACTGCGAGAACTGGGAGATTTCTTTAACATCAAATTTTTTTTCTCGTAAATGGTTACTTAGAGCCCTGAATAAATTGTAATCAGAGAGTGCAATGTTCAGCGAGTATGGTGGCTGAGGGAGAAGAATCTAGCCGGGCTCCTCTAATTTATCACGAGTATGTTTTGTAACATGTGGTCTACTATTAATTTATAGAAAAAAATTGATCCTGTTGACTAATCGATTTGTCAGCTAATCTATCCAATTGTTCACAGTAAATATCTGCATTAATTTTAGATTGCTCGGAAAGCAATTCCCAACGAATAATGCCCTTGACATTCTACCAGCAGCTGAGTATCACACCTTGGGCAATTATTTCAGGTTTGGATACTGAAACTCTTATTTTTCCGGCACCCAGCCATTGACGTTTGCATATATGGCTAACGTATGTAACCCACATTTTCAATTACGAACTGATTTAGCCAGACAAAGTTACGTTTCAATGTCAATATCTGTTAACAAATATCGACGCAACGTATTTTCAAACTTCTCCCAATTAGTGAAAATGTGTGCAATTCGTGCAAATATGCATCTCCCAATTGACGAGTCATCAGTAGAGGATCCTCCTTAATTAGGCGTTGTAAACGTTGAACGTCCAATTCGGCAGGATGTCCGGTACGGGGTTCGTAATCAAGATTGTAGTCCTCATTACTAACTTTCTGAACCAAATCTTTGCCATCGCGTAAGACACCGTGGACTCGCCCATTTTACGACATATATTATTTTTACAGTCTTTATATCGTGACCCAGACGAAATCGTAAAATAAAAGAAATCCTTTTTGTTATCGGTTAAAATCGTTTATCTTTTACGTAATTCACTCAAAGCTTAGTAGCTGACTGTTGTCAACTGACTGAACTTCGGCCTATTTAAACCCTAAAGTAAAAACTTTTACAAGTTTTGAGAATTTTTCAGTGTGTAGAAACTACTGATATGTCAATAGAAGTTTATTCTTGCTTTATTAAAAAACGTACAAAGTTATTATCGGAAATTTATATTATCCAAAGGTTTAACAACCTTTTTTTACAATATAACCGTTAGGGCGAATGGAGTTATCTCAATTGCAAATTTGTATTGGAACATTTTTTTAAATTTTCTTTGCGTAAGAACAGTATATTCTAAATTTATGGTAATTATGAACCGATTACATTTATTTAAAAACCCTAAATAAACGTATTATAGCACTATGGAGTTTAATTCTGCGGAAGCGGTGAAATTAGTTTCATATGTTGAGGTACATTCTTACACTCAGCGTCATCCCTTGTTCACTGTACAAAACCTGATAACTATAATTGATGTCACGCTATGTTCAAAGTACAATATTTCACATACATTAGAACGTTGAAATGAATCTAACGTTATATAACTAAAGAAATACCGTGAACGATTAAAGAAATAAATAAAATTATGTTTACCAATATTTCACGAAATAAGCATTGCTGAAAATTCATGAGATATGATTTTGTAACAAGTAAATATAAATTAAAATATAGTCTTATAATATATTATCGCTGTTAGTGGCAGTCATCCGATCGATGTTAGTGGTGGGGATCTGCATCCACGCTTGACATTGGCTTTAACATTACACTTTGCCAATTATGCACCTTTCAAAATCGATTCATTCTTTAATAAAATCCATAGCACCCATCTATCTCGTCCTTTGTAATTTTTACATATACCATTATTCATTTCTTTCAGTCACTGAAAGTATGCAAATATGTTCTTTTAATTTTGGTCTCTAAATACCCATAAATAATAATCAAGAATTTATTTCCTTATTTTCTTCCTAGGCATTTTACTAGAAAAGTAACGTTAAAACCTAATGTTTTAATTGAAATAGGTATATATATATATATAATTTCAGAAAATCAGTGGAGAGGTCAGTTCAGAATGGTTTCACTTATTTATGACTTGAATATTGTTAAACCCTTTATTTGTATTTCAAGATGCATTGATACGAGTTAAAAACATTTTGATCTGACTTGAAAACATTTTTAAAATAAATGTCATTTGTAGGGAAAGAATCAGGCCCAAATAAATGGAAACTTATCTACAAGTAATTTTGAACTTCCAAACTAAAAAAAATCTAAAAAAAAACAATATTTGCTAATACTAGACTTATGCCAGACTTCGATATTCGTAATGACTCCCATATCTCTGGATATCTCAAACTGCTCACTCGTAAAGTGTACTCACGATTTTCGACAAAGAGGGATGATATTTGCAGCAAGTATAATTTGAAAACGATATGTATTTTACTTCTTATATCCTGCGCCGTATTCAATAAATATAAGTTGTGAATAATTAAAATATTCAAGAAAAAAAATAAGCGTGATTACATCGGACCTAATGATTTTCTCTGAATTTTAATTCGACCATGGTTGAAATTACATTTAGTGGCTGAGCAAATTAAAATGTAAAATATTTATTGGACTTATAGCTTTAAATGTTAACATCTATTTGACCAATTATTGATTATATCTTATATTTTGAGATTATGAGGAAAATAAATAATTGAATTACAATTTTTCTCGCGACTTTACTAAAGTTGTATAAAGAAAATTCTTGTTAATCGTTAATTTATATCAAAAATAATGACTAACCCGTATGCAAAACCGTACATATTTTACATTTCCTTTATTAAAGGAACAGTACAATAATACTAGACACACAAAATTGGTGGACTACTCCAAAATATTTATATTATTAACATGACATCTCTTAAATCACCATAAAAAGGTTCATTAATTGACTACATTTCCTGTGGTGAAAAATGTGGAATTAATGTAAGACGAACGCTGATGATTATATCGGTTTAACTGAGTTCTGCAAGTAAATGAACAACATATCAATTTCAACAGAAATTAGTATGGATAGTGAGATCCTCGCCTTTATTGAAAATTATGCACGTTTTAGGATACTTTTTTTCCGATATTCTATTTTATACATCCGTAACCCTAGGTTTACCCAGTAGTCAATGAGTGTTAATGGATTTTAATTCACACATATACGCAACATATATATATATATATATATATATATATATATAAATAATCAAATGACGTTGCCCATAACAAATTAACAACAGAAGGAAATTGAAGTTAAAACTTTTCCACTGAATTTTATGCTCCTATCATCAAGATTGATACTTTAAACTTTTCTTTTTGAGATTTTTGTTTAAAAACAATATTCTAAACATTCATAATGTTACCATCTAATCTTTTCTCGCCGAGCCATTATCAATAATAGACTTTCTGAACATGTTATCCACCTGTTAGCGCAATTAACGTGAAGGTTGACGTGTATAGTATCAATACCAAGTAAATTTCGGTTGGGCCTTATAATAAAAATAAGATCGCTCCTAGTGACCGGTTTCGATAACATTTTTTAAGCTTATTTAATAGTATGTAACATATGTTTCATAATTTAATTTTAATTCTTATATAGATTGCATTAAGAATTAAAAAATAATTGAATATTAAGTGTTTAGATACCTTTTCAAACGTGATTACATTCGTTTTATACGTAACGAAAATAAATTTCATAGATACCCCTAATTCTATAAAAAAATTGTGCTTTTTTGGAAATTATTCATACATATGTATATTGAAGTAAATATAATAATGAATCTAGTTTTTTTTAAGAAAACATGTATTCATAATAAAAGATGTGTTAATTTTTTTTGTTAATTTAATTAATTAGAAAATAAAATCAGCGCAATATCTAATGACAAGCATTCCTCTGATTTGTTGCGGTCTCCATAATTGCTATCCCCTGTGGTATTAGTATTATCCCCTAAAATGTTTTGGCACAAATATACGACAATTAGCTTTGGTTTCAACAGTTGATTAATTAATTGTATTAGTCAGAACACTTTCACATTGTATTATTATTCATACGTTTAATATATCGCAGTATCGTGATTTACTTATATGAGATTCTATAACGTCACGGACTTTTGATGAAAATAATTTTTCCTTTTTTTTGTTTTTCTCACCTCAAGTTTACCTAAAGTTTATTTTGTTTTAAACAAAATCAACTATTTGATAGTTTTCGTTGGGTATCTATCTATAAGTCTAAAGATAGACTTCCGTGCACACAGACAGCGACAGGCGACAGAGACGTTAAAATTGACATGTGTCACTCAGCGAAAGCGATGCTACTAGCTAATCCTGTTTTGTATCCAAGCTTGTACGCAGAATACGTGCCGCCTAGCAAATCGTGTTCGTACCTGTCGCGCGAGTTAAGAAACTCGACAGTGAAACGAGAGATTTTTAGAAATAGTATATAATTATTTGAGTATTACAAGTACAATTACAATTTAGGCAGCTAACCACTATGCTTAATGATGCATGTCTGCATCTGCAACGCGATTATGTCCATCAAAAACTGTATTTCTTTAAAAAATAATTTTAATAACAGATTTATATTACTTGATTATAACTTCTTATTTTATGTAGATTATTTAAAAGTAACGAGTCTAAATTAATTTGTAATTACTTTTCTTATGGAAATCTATAATATTAGAAACATCAGAAAAATTAAATATGAAGTTTTCGATTTATTTCATTATTATTCAATATTTTCTCACTTTTCTATGGGGTGTACTAATAATATATATATTTATTCATATCACTATATTTTCCTTCTTCCCACTTAAAATATATTGTTTTATGTAACTTCATATTCTTCCCTCTATTAGTCTTGAAAGTATCTGTCCCTTAATGACCGAGTAATACACGATTTAGTAGCTACTAAGTTCTTTAAATTTTAGTATATTTTTACCTTTGGAAGAAAAAAGTCAGCCTCATCTTTATTGTATCGCACGGATTAATAATAATTTTTGGTTTATTCATTATAATTCGGTTAATTTTCCAAACAAATTACCAATTTATTTCCAGTATTTTACTTCTTCGTTAGGAAGAGCAAAACATAATAGAATAGATAAAGGAAACACAATTTACATGAGAATAAGTAGAAATGTTTTCATCTCAGGTTCCTCAAGAATTTACAATATTTGAGCCGGAATTAAGACCCTTTTCTTTGTTTAAAATTGCAGCGTTGTAGCTTCAGCGTATCTTAAAAGAGCACCATTACTCTTTGATCACCAGTGAAGAAATTTGACTCTGGGACGAGAGATATTTTAGAAATAGACGTTTATTCAATCAATTGATTACTACGATCTGTATTATAAGTTAGACGGCTAATGACTATAATCGATTATAACTGAATGCGTCTTATGTGTGTCTGTGAGTGCCACGCGTTTTTGTCCGCAAAACTTTCTATAGAAAATCTCCTTTTATAATTTTTAACGATCTCGAAGCTCGATAGGACATTCTTTTATCGCAACTTATTACTTAAAGTTTACTAAGGGGTAGGTGACTTGCAATAGATCTATCACGCAGTCAGGTATCTGACGTGGCTTTGGTGGTATCACCATGGAATTTCGGCGGTTTACAGAAGTTCTATCCTTATGGTTACTAACGATTATTTTATCAGGCGTAGGCATCCATGTGATCACTGCGTGTTCTTTGGCAGTGGTTAACTTGATTTGTGCGAGACAGGCGATACTACAACTATAGCAGAAACAGTGTCGTTGTCTCGAGGATAAAGGCCGAGTTTACTACTGAAAAAGTCAAAAAAATTAATAAATTTTATCTGTATTATGTAATTAAAATAGAAGCATACAGAAATCTTTTATTGAATAAAATTTATGGAAAGATGCAGAACTAGAAGCAACAGCTTGATATACGAAAGTGAAGATTCAATTAAGGAACCACAAAATGAGAGGAGTGTAAATGGCACAGAAAGGATAGAGGAAGTAAATTTCAGCGAAAGGGCTTCAAACAATGACTCTGAGATAAGATTTTAAGTTAAGATTTGAAGATTTAATTTCTTTCTCACTTGAATAAGTGTGCACATCATTTCCACAAATTAATAGAATAAAAGTGAAGAAAATTATATTTTCAAGAATTATGACATTATAGCAGCTGAAAATTCTGATAATTCCATTTGAAGCCCAAGTTATTTATTCCTTATGTATCCATCATCATAACTGAACTGGCCTATTCCAATTGCGACTATTTCTGATTATGGTGTGACGGACACACTTATGGTGTGACGGAGCAGCCCAATAATACTACGACCCTTTGTACATGCTCACTTGGTAGTATGGTGTCGACTCTAGGACCCAAGAATTTGAGTTTATAGTCTGATCAAGAACATCGAGAATTTAATCTTCATTAAATTAACAATTTTATACTTAACAATGAAATACCGTAATGTTAAGAATAGTTGGTCCTCGACAGTTATTACATCCCTGGTTGAATTTTGTGGCAATTTTTTGTAAATAGAATTCATTGCAAAATAAAGTTGTTTTCTGTTTAATCTGTTTTTCTGGATAATCTCCGAAATTTTTCCATCACAATTTAAGTATTTTATTAACGAATTTTAATATTCCTTGTGCCGTGTGATAAACATTGAAATTGCGTCCTTTCCTTTCTTAAAATATCGGTATGAAAATAAATCATTCTCTTCCAAAAGTATTTGTTGAATTTTATTATTCGACATTTTCTACCTAAGACCCTCTTCTTTAAATTCAAGGAACATACTACAAACACGACAGTTTCACAGAATATGAATATCATGTGTCGCTACCCCCGAGCGAACTTTTCTCGGCTCTTTGTCTACTGTCTTTGTAACTTTTAGTTATCGTTGTTCTAGGAAGTCTAACTTAAGGGCGCAATATTATCAATCGTGTAGAAACGAACTACCCGTTAGTAAGAAATTATTTAAGGTTATTTCGACAAGCAACTACGAATACTGTAAATATCTTTAGAATTACTTTAACGTGTGAATTCAGTTATTTCAAGGGGACTTATTTTAGTACATCCATGACACGAACGCCTAACTAATAAATAAAAAGTAAAACATATTTTATTTGAGTCTCTACTATTCGAATTATACTAAAATTAATCAAACATATCCATTATATTCCACATGAATTTTACATTCTTGAAATTTTCAAGTAATTAAATATCAAGCAGAATTGCGAATTCATGTTTTTTAGTATCTTTAGATTTTATATAAAAATGGATTATATTTTTCTACAAACAATAAAGATCGCATAATGTAATTTACATTTATGAAAAGGTCAGTCTGCAATAGTGAAATCCTTTCAAAGTTATTAAAATATTTAACTTAGATATTTAATGTTCCTCCTATATTAAAAGCCCCTCCATGAAACCGGTACTTGGCGTAAACTAAGTCGACTGTTATGCTTTTTGCATTATGTAAAACTGAAATAGAATGGCTAATTTTATCACATTGAAGCTATATTCCAGTTTTCAAAATGTTGCACTTAAAGCTGCCGACCAAATTTTAATAAAGTTTTTAATTCATTTATTTAGATACAATATTATTCTTGTACATTTAATATTACTCAATTCACTTATTTGCATTGTTCTTTTATAGTATCGAACAAAAATAAAAAACTTTAATGATCCGTAATGAAAATTGTTTCAAAAATAGTGACTGAACTATTTATTTTAAAATCAAATAAGAGAAGCATAAAAATAGTTTATAGAATCTTTCTGGGCTGAAACCGTTCAGTATGGTATTGATATCTGCAAGCTTGACAAATTTCTTGATGTTCAATTGGGTAATACCAAATTATTATTATAATTTAATATAGTATGAGCCATAAGCAAAGATCACAGGGCTTAGTCGAAGATTTACAATTTACCTACAAACGCACGGAGCTTTATATAAATTTTATGTTGGTTGATGGAACAGATATACCAATTTAAATCACTTGGGAATGGGAGAGGAAGCAGCGAAGGAATTACAAAATTAAAGGAATAATACAAATTATAGCCGGAATGGAACCAACGTGTAATATAAATACCTTTGATATAATATTACGTCTTCTGTATTCAGCTCCTATATCTCAATGTGTAAATGTCGGGGATAAAGATGAATTCGATTACTTTCTAAATATATTGAAACCAAAGAATATACATATGCATAAAAATGTTCTCATATCAATATCAGAGCCATATGAGTTGGAAAAAGTTTCTATGGAAAAAGATTAAAGGTATATGATTATTAGTTAAGGAACCGTATTGACGAGATTGATATAGATTTTACTACGATAAATAAATAAATGAATTTATTATGCGTAACTAATAATTTGTCTGCAAAAACGTTATTATGTCCTACAAGAATATATATAAATAAATTTGAAAAATATAACCCTTCTCCAAATGCTGAGTTATTATGTAGATCAATCTGATATACATTTGGCTCAGAATCAGTTTGGAGAACAAGAGAGTCGTATATGTATTTTTTAAATATCAGAAAAGAATTGAATTTTATGTTCTTTTTTTTCTTAAAACGTACTTGGATTGATATTAATTCAGGAAAAAGATACAAAGTGAAATATTATGTGATAGTAGTCATGACTCAGATGCAGAAAATTCTTGGGTAAATTTTTCTTCGTTATTGATATGACGACACAAAGCGATAAAAGTAGTTTTAAACCAAATTTGTGTTGACTAAACAATACTTTGTTTTTAAAGTTTAAGAGTGGAGCTAACAATTTAATGAAAATATCGTATGTATTAATAATGAGGGCTATTAAGGACACGGGTATTGAATAGCACTGGTTGCACTACAGAAATGCTCTCCGAAAGATGGCGTTAGAATACCATCATTCATCGTTAGAACACTGTGGAATCACTTTTCAGGTTCGTCTCAAAAATATTTGACGATACCCAGTCAAGCTATACTTTTATTTAATAATTGAAAATCCAAGTCGAGTTTATTGAAAAATTAAAAGAAATATTCATCTTTCGGATTTTGGAAAATAATTTATATTTTAATGAGATTTATATTGAATGTTGAACGAAAGTTTATATACAGCATAGTAATACAGGATTGAGTTACGAGAATACAATATTAACAAAAAATACCTTTCCTTTATAGATCCCCTCAATTGAAATAATCGTGAACTTTCGAAAACCATACAATCATTTTATTAAGATATTGAAGATTTCAAGACATTAGTTCGCTCGTTTTTGATCTATTCCTCTCTTTAGCTTTATGTAAATATACATATATTTCTTTCTTTTTCTTGGACATAATGTGCAATATCTATTAAAATAGATCCCTAATTCAATTCCAAAACAATTAATTTTAGTATTTAAACAAGATAGTTCTAAATGTATCGGTAAAAAATAAACATTTCTTTCACAAATTATTTGAAATAAAAATTTTAATTCAAATTTCCAAAACCGCAAAAGCAAAATTGTGTTAAAATAAATTACAAATTTACCTAAAATTTGCTGTAAAATTATGACAACGAACCCAAGTTTAATTGTTTTTGAGGTATTCACGATATTTTAATGCGTGTGACATACTAATCAATAAGTTTATATGATGAATTGTCATTTGAAAATAGTTTAAATATAATACCCACAACTTTTTATATATGCCTTGAATGTGCATTGAAGTGCAAGTTCTATTCATACTTTGCAAGTTAATTTTAATCAAATTTTAATTTAATTTTGTTACTTAAATTACATGGCATTATCTTCTAAGACAAACTTAACTATCGTTTAATTTTGTGGTTCGACGTTATATATGTATTCAGTTTAGATAGCGTACCTATCACGATTTTCAGGAAACTCAGTTCATATATAATTTGCATAAGAACAAAATTAGATACAAGCCGCAGAGTAATTTAATACTGATTATTTATAAAAAAATTAATATCATGGGCGAAGTTTGATGAAAATTATTTAGATTAATTTGTTAGCAAATTGAATTGTTGCTCAAAGCAAGGACAGTTCGATAGAATAGTTTAATAATATAGCTTAATAGAGTATACAAATCTTGTGTACGTATAGTGAACACTAAAATTTATATTTGAATAAACTTACGAAGATAGAAACGTCAAAGTTTCGAACCGGGAGATTAATATAAGTTTAAATTTAATTTAGAAACGGTATTAGGCAAACATGAAATTTACTTTAATTTGGTATTGAACATATTTGGCGTTAATTTTCTAGAAATTCATTATTCACAATTAAATGAAACTACGAGATGTAGCATTATTTCTACTTTCTTTGAATTCTTTACCACGACCTAGGTTTCGTTGTATTACAACATCTTCAGGTGGGCTATTCAGAATCTTTGCTAATAGCCCACCTGAAGATGTTGTAATACAACGAAACCTAGGTCGTGGTAAAGAATTCAAAGAAAGTAGAAATAATACTACATGACGTAGTTTCATTTAATTTTAATTTGGTAGTTAATGATACCGTATATTTTAACTATTATTCGGGTTGCACGTAATCAGTCTTACTATTTCAGAAAGCATTTCTTTCTATAGATGGATGTCTTTATACATAAATTGTTTGATTTCTGTGGCGAATTCCGATATCGTAGCCTCAACTGACCGTCCTGAGTGGGTGTCATCTTTAATTGACTTTTTGGCGATTTTTAAAAGACAATGCAGTCTATAAATTGTGGTTTTTTTCAGGTTATTGAACTCTTTAACCACATTCCATCATTTTTACTCTTATTTGAGGAGTTTGATTTTCTTTTAAATTGATTTGTTTGTAAGATGATCATGTAAATCCCGTTTTCGGGCGGATATTTAACATATATTAACGTCAAAATTCTTATTATCTAACCATAACATTCCTTTCATTTAGCTGCATATTTGACATCATTGAGTATTTAAGAATAACTAAACATTTTTTTGATTTAAAAAAATAAACCTCATCGTTTTTGTTTTTAAAATTACGTGTTAATGTTAGCATAAGACATGGCAAAATTAAATATTAAATATTTACTTTGTGTCATTAAATATATGAAAAGAAAATGCTATTAGCACCAATTAAATTAAACTGAATTGAAAAGTGGGCCAGCAAAGACCATTTCAAATAATTGGACAACTGAAATTATAGCAATCTTTCTCTACTAGGACACTTCTTTTAACCGAAAAAGGTTTTCCACCACTGGGGAAATTATAAACATTTTAAGCCTACATGTATACTTAATTTGCATATATTACAATGAAAACCACGTATAATCCTGACTAATTCGCCTGATATGCATAAGCACATAAATGCATGCTTTCTCTACTACATCACGTTAAAAAGAATTGGCTATAATAACTAGTAAAAACTGGCGAGCGGTTGTCATCGTTGTATCTATCCTTATGGACCAGATCACACTCATAATTAATATAATAATGTGCTAGTTTGGGAAAATAAAGGTTTGAGTACATGTATATCACTTATAAATTTTCTGCGGTTGTTAAGATTTTTTACAATTATATACCATATTAAAATATATCCATCAGCGTAAATTTCAAAAATAACCTTCTTATTAAAATTTTATAGCGGAAGATTTTCAAATCGGGAAAAAAAGGAAGTTGAAAGCGGAATATTTTAAATGCAAATATCCGCGGATTACATGTATCCGTTTTCGTAACAAGAGATGAATAAGCACTAATTCAACTGTTCTCACTATCCAGCAAACACAACGACAAAATCAACATGCGATGCAGTATTACGTGAAGAATTGAAACAACTACTAATGCTGAGAGGAATATTTAAGACTCCAATTTAATTAAAAAGATGTTACAAAAACACCAAATATTAACATTGACGAAACCATCCAAGACGTCGGTTTAAAAGGTTTGCGTACTTCGAATCACAGGTTACTACTTAGTTCATTATTTTAATATATTTCTTTTATAAAGTTGAGGAAAGTTTCTTTCAGCGAAACAGATTAATTTTACGTATTCATCGTCAATTGAAAATTCGGTGTTTTTTCAATTTGATGCAAAATAATTTAAATAATTAATATTTAGTGCCAATTTATAATTTGAAAAACATTGATATAACAAATATTATGTTCCTAATGGCCACACCAATTTCATAATTTTTTAATCTTATAATACTGTCGAGGCCGATGACGACTTTCGTAATTAATTAATAAGTTTCAATCCTTGTTTACAAGGGCTACATTTTCCGGGCCATAATAAAATTCTTTAAAATTTAAAAAATCTAAATGCAGTAAATATTTTATACATTGTAATATAATATCCTAATTGTTCTTTTAGCTCTAAATCATTTGCGACGCCTTATAATAATTTCAACTTGATTCCACATCCAAAAGCGTAAATTATTTTTTTATGAAAGTTGAACCAATACGCAAGATAAAAGACTAAATTTTCAGATTGATTTGATATTTTTGAAGCATCCGAACTTTGCTTAGTGGGTGGCTTCTTTGACAGACATTTATTTAAATATTATCATTGAAGTTTAATTTCAATTTAAATTCCCCAGGGCTATCGTTGAATTTAGTTTTCATCAAGTTAATTTATTGAAATATCAGAAAGCAAATAATAGTTATTTTCTATTATTAGTTATAATTAATTTCGTTCATTATTAAAATTCTGTTTTTATTATGAATCATTTCACCACATTCTTTTGCGTGTTTTATTTAACAATATTTAAAACAAAACTTTTTCTAATATTTCAAATAAAACAAATTGGCAATTAAAGGCGTAAAAAATTAACTGAAAAGAATTTGTTAATTTTATTACCCCCAGTAAACCTATTTTAACAGA
This sequence comes from Druceiella hillmani, assembly GCA_039881145.1. Lineage (NCBI taxonomy): Eukaryota > Metazoa > Arthropoda > Insecta > Lepidoptera > Hepialidae > Druceiella > Druceiella hillmani. The sequence goes on from JAYKKI010000001.1 coordinate 32,744,630, forward strand.
AAGCCGCGGCTTTCATAACCTCTCACTATTTTTAAAATGAATGTATAATTATAAGTCCGAAGTATAAATATACTTTTATTTTCAGAAGTCTACTTATAAAGTTAGATAATATGAAATTTCATAATATTTGTTAAAATTTACTACCCATAATTTTACACCAGGATTTTACAAAATAATCACGCTTACAAATAAAAATACTGCAAAGACATTTCATAGGTGTATGTGAAGTACTACTATCGATATTAAGAATCTTATACACACCTAGTTAATTATAAACTCCGAACATAAAATTTCAATAAATTCTGTGGCCTTTGTTTTTAACGCTAAGTATTAAGAAAATTTTACTTCAATCTATTGATTTTCAACTCAGAAAATAATGTTTAATCAAACTACACCTTTTCTGGGCTTTCTTTTTGCTGCAGAAACTGTAACTTGATTGTGAATTACCTTTTAATTCATTCAAATTCCGATCGTTTTATTTTTCTGAACTGGAGCTTCAGGTAATGAAGACATCAGGTAAAGAAAACATGTATTTATTGTAAATAAACTCTACATTGTACGTTTATTACCTATAAATAAACAAAACTGATTTAATAGATTTACCAAGATTGTTGTACATATTTTCCATATTACCATTTTTATTAACTATTATCTTCTGATAAAATAAATCTAGTTAATAGATATTGCTGATCAAAACGTATACTATACATACAAACGTCATAATTTAATTTTAGCTTGCAACTTTAAATATAACTAATTGAGAAAAAATCATTAGTTATTTGATAATAAGATATGTTTAATGTTCCTGATATTAAGATATATTTATGTTTCTGTTTAATGTGCAAATATGTGTTAATGTTCCTTAACATGCTAAATATAAAACAAGTAAAAAAACAACAAAAATCAACAAAAACAAACCAGCGCAAAAAATAAGAGGCAAATGTGTTTACCAGCAAACGTGTGTTCGACAACAGGGGGAACTCAATTTTCTTTTGTTACAAGCGTTTATATGTGTACCGCCTTAAGCAATACACTTGCTACATTATGGGATTAAAATTGCCAAAACAGTTACCAGGTGGGAAAGTATTTTAATGTTTATTAAATTGTTACGTTAACAAAAATATAAATTAATTAGTATAACTAATTGACTGTAAAGGCATGGTAAGTCTTAATTTGTTTGTTGCATTATTGCAGGTCCTTTCTTATGTCGTACGTATGTCAATAAGACAATAAAATTTCAAATATAGAAATTATTTCTTAGTCCGTAATTTATACGTATCTTTTTTTATCGTTCAAAGTGAATATACGTTATCTTAAACAACTTTTATTTTACGTAATATTAAGAAATTCTTAAACATATTCATCATTCTTAAACATATCATAAAACGCATGCGCCCTGTTTTTTCAGATGTTACCGTAATAAAAATATTCATCTGCCCATAGTAGTATAAAATTAATGCAGAGTTTTCAAAAAAAGCACAACAAACGAGACATAGAGGGATAAAATATGCTATAGAGTTTATGATGAAAATACTTAAAATATTGATTCATTTTATGTTTTTATTCTCGTTACAACGATTTACTTCAACTTCTAAATTTATATCATGTTTTCATTTAATATTGTCTTGCGTTTACCTATTTAATCGCGTCCTCTTTTCTCTGCAAATTTTCTCATTTTCGATATTAGAGATATGACACTTTTTTTCCCGTTAACGATTTAAATGCTTAATTGTACTTTAACTATTATATCTCTCAATTTGAACTTAGACAGTTTGTGAGAGTAATATAACTTATGATTTTAGGCTCGTAAGGTCACATGTTTTAATCTAATACTTTCAACTTTTATGTTTTTCCATATTGTACTTATTGTTATCTTTATTTTAAACCACGAATGAGCACTGCTGTTATTTAGAGCCGTTCGCTTCAGTATGGCATAAAGAGTTTTCAAATATGCTTCGTAATGTATCCTTTGTGGAATATTGATATTTACATGGCATGCATTCCATCTGTAAACATTTCAATGGAAACGTCAACTTTGAGAAAAATATTTCTTCAGAACAAATACTCTTTTGGCGAAAACTTAAAAAACTTTTACAGAATAATATTTATATTAAATTCTACTGAAATTATTATAAGAATGTCAAATTAGCGTTATTAGTGTTTTCATAAATAAAACTAATTTCACATGGATTTTGTACTTCCAAGCTTTAAATGAAAAACGGAGCTCTTAACAGATAATTCACGCGTGTGCCTGTCACATCTCCTTTTTATACGTGTACTCGCATATATCTCAATAGCTAATGCTCATTTGGAAATATTCATATGAAGATTTTAGTTTTCAAATGAAAAACTCAACATTTTTTTCTATATTTTCATGTATAATGTGGAGTATGGTTTAAAAGGACTAGTAATGAGGGCCCCAAAAATATTTTTAAGTAGCATATCTTCTGAGATACTCTGAAGAATGCAAATAAAAATATGTTTAACTTCTTATTTGCGAAACTAAAAATATGAGAAAATAAAGTTTTAATAAACCTATGCAAAAGTTATAGGAAAACAATAGCGATTATCCTAGATCTTATAACTTTTAGACTGCGTACCATATTTTAACGTCTTTAAAAGATACAATAGGTAAATGATTTATTTTTGAAACAATATTTATAAGTGCCCATTTGAGTATATCAGCGTTAGTTCTACTCGAGCTAGGTAGGTTTATATTTTTTGTGCAATAAATGAAGTATGTGACATAAAATTAGTGTTAATGTGTTTAAATTATTTAGTATACAAGAATTTCTTTTGCCGAAGATTATTCAGTATATAAGAATTTTTTTACCAAAGATGTTTCTCCTTAGTGAGAATAACAAGTAATAGAGGCAATACAAATTACGAACCTAATCAAATATACAAAATTTATCATAAAATTAACCCGCGAGTCCAACTATCCACAAAGAACTTTGAATATAAATATCGATTGATACAAACTGATTAGAAAAAACGAATCGAAGTGTTAGCAAATTAATTGATAGTATCGACCGAGACATGTTTACAACGTTATTAAAAAACGAAGAGTGTCATTAGTTAGTGACTTTTCTGCCTTAATTTCGTTTATTGGAAGAGCCAGGAAATTTATATCACATATTTAAATTTACTTTAAAAAAAGTACTGAAACCGAAGAAATGAAAGTTATTTCATTTGAAAATGAAATAATGTGAAGCAACGAAATATTTCCCTATCAAAGTACATATACATAATAAATGGATGGTTAAAAATGAAGCTTGCATGCAAGATTTATTTATAATCAGCAATATCAGGGTAATGAATTAAAAATTTATATTTTATCTAACTAATGACTTAACTGTACAACAATTACTGTCTCTATATTATAACATACTTCGAAAATATTAAGCTATAAAATAAAATACTATTTGAAGTATTTTGTTCCAATTTCCAATTTCTATATTAAAATACATTCTTCTTTATGCTTTACTCTTCATTCAATGTTATGTAAGTTATTTTTCAAAGCACTTATTCTGTTAGGTTATATAATACTCTGTTACGCATGTTTTAATTTTAAATTATGAATATTGGCCTAACATATAAAGCAAAATTTGACGAGATGCACCAGATTGCTGATCTGACAAAACTACAAACAAATAACTGCTTTATATGTAGAGCGGTAAACAAGACAAGATACCTGTCTTGTCTCTCGTAAAAATTCAACGGAAAACAGAATAGTGACGAAAACCAAGGGTAACGATATGTACCGGCATATATTTGGAATATGACGATAAGGAATTGCGAATATGACGATGTTTTGTGGACATTTCAAAAATAAAGAATCATGTCTAACAAAAAATGTTAAATAATGAAGAAGCCGTCATTCGTGAAGCACAGAAGAGTCAAGACATACAATCTTTAACGATAAATAGAGGAAAAAGGTCTACAGGTTTTTTTAATTGTTGGAAAATATTTGCCAAAATGATTTCACGTTCTTTTACTCTTTGTACAACTTTGAATTATTCTTGAAAATAAGTTTGGTGTACCACTCTCTAATTAACTCACAATGTAGGTTATTTAATCACAAATTTTGATTCGATTATATTATTTATTTTTATTATCAGTAAAAAAAATTGAGGTGTTGTATTTGATATAAGCTAGGGAAAGAAATGAAAATTTACTTTTTCTCTTTCACATTTAAATATTTATATACTACGTATAAAAATAACAGAAAATTTTTAATTTTTAATTTCTACATTACTTGCTAATATAGCGTTGTAATCGCGAACAAAATATAATAATACACTACGATATAACATGGTCGAAATGCGTAGAATAAATAATTTAAATTTATATGACATGAAATTTACGGGCCACATTTTTAAAGTGAAGTAACTTGAACTACCGCAAAAAAACAACCTTAAACTGTTAGATTAAAATGCCGACCCCGAGTCTAGCCGCCTACCTATTTAAATACATAAATTACTTTTCCGCTTATTACAAGAAAATAGAGTGGAAATGTCGATTGGAATAAATTTATGATGAAACGTGAATCAAGCTAGTCACTGGATGATTGATTGTGCTAGCCGAGATACGGTTACATTATAATTTATAAGCGTAAAATAGAGGTAATTTAGTAGTTTAAAGTCTGCTGAGTAGCTACATGCGTTATTATTATTAAGGAATAAATGTGAACTACTGATAATTCATTAATTTTTTGACACAAGTTCTTATGGCGCAAATGTATAAAACACATTGAATTTCATATCGAAACAATCGTGTAGCTGACGATATGGATCTTTTACATGCTAAACTCTAAAAAGTGATATGCGTTTCTTATTACAAACATATAACAAAATAACTTCTTCCTTCATACTATTAGATTTATTCAAAATTGCAAAATTCTGACGTATCATTTAATCAGATCAAATCTTTTTTTTTAAACAATTAGAGAATTTTTTCAATAATCCACTGTGGTTGAAAATAAATAAAAATGTAAAACACCTTATACATTTTTAATCATTTTTATTCCTATAAAATAACACTGCTTTTTTTTCTTCGCTGTTCATTTCATATTAACTATCAGTCCCGGATTTGCTTGATCAAAAAACTATTACTGTTTTACCTCATCCGCTTTCTTACATACTTGTTCAACGATTTTTTTTTATTAAAATTTGTGAAATTAAAATTTGTAGTTTTTGTATTTTTGGAGATATTGTGATGAGTTTTTACTGAGTAGTATTAGTTGGCTTTCATATTCAGGAATATATGCACGGTTTTCATACGGTTACGAGTATCTATACGGTTTCCATTATTTCTCATTTTGTGATACGAATATATTCTTATAGTTGAAAATAATCTACATTGGTATGTAAATATAATCATTCAATTTACTAAAATAGACGATTACAAAAAAGCTAAAAGATTTTAAATCATTTTCTTGAATCACAAGTTTATTCACTAAAAAATTGTGAGGAAAAATCTTACCAATATTGTTTACATTTCATATAAAATATTTTTTACTTTTAAAGCACAGAGAAGTGTGCTTTAAAAGTAAAAAATATTTTATATCTCGATTTAACAATGGTCATAAATAAATTAGTTAAACGACCTCCTATTAACTTAAAACTATTAATTGAAATTTTTTCTTCATTACCACAAAAATAATGCATGATAATTTTATACTTTTTTGTTCGATGATTAATTAATTTGCACGAAAGTTTAATTCGAGAACTGCGTTTTAATTACGTCATATTAAAAACATTAATACAACATTTCAAAAATCACTAGGAAAAATTCCACGTATTAATATTTTCGGTGTCATAATTGTTTATTCTTGGTTAGTCGGTTACTCATAATATTGCGACAATCATATTAAATCCAGCTCATTAGATTGCAGACATTTAGACTAGACGCGCTACCTTAAGTTTGTTTTAGTTTACAATATAATATATCAATACCCCGAAGACAGTGCGGTTCCAGTTTTGTAATGTTCAGGCTGTGGTGAGATAAACTCATTTTACAAATAAATCTAAACCGCAATGAAAACATTGAAAGGATAGAGCGGAAATACAAAGTCGTGTAACGAAATTCATAAAATTAGTATTTAAACAGAGTATCCAGTTGAGATACGCCAAATTAATAATTTATGCTAATTATACTAACGTTTTTTAGATAATTCCATTTTTTAAAACATTAAAAAAGCTGAAATTGTTAGTATTTATTACTATCTAAATACAAGGAGGCAAAACTATTTCTTATCTACAGGTCTCTTGAACAAAGCCATCACGCTTTTTTCGAATCGGAAATGCTTACATAGGGATGAGAGGGAAAATGATAAATATTATCAGTGTTTTTTACAAATAAATGTATTTGTTTTTGTCAAAAACTTCCTAAAACATTTACAAACAAATGTAAGATTTGTGGCTGCAAACATTCGATTTCATTTAAAGAAAGGGATTATAATTGGTCGGAGGACATTTTAACGATTTTCTTTATACAAAAATGGAAAATAGCCCAGATAAGCATGTAACTTCTTTAGGGAAATATTCATTCATTCAAGCTATCTATAGAAAGGATGAATATATCGTAAGAGAAACAATTTAAATTTAAAATTTAAAAAATGTCATCCTTTAAAAATATATAGACATTTCCCACCCACCTATTCATGTGTTAAAGTTCACTAGTTGTAAAACCGATGAGTTATGGATAATAATGGAATAAGGATTAAATATACTTAGTTTTTAAAAACATTCATTTGCACCATTTAATAATATCGATTCGGTCAATAATTTTCACCAAACTTTTTCCTTTTTAGCACTAAGCACTTTCAGCAGATTTTTTTAGAGTGAATATAATTTTGAAATGCTTTGTAAGATACAATTTCCATAGTTTAATTTGTTTAAATATCATGGTAAAGTAAAAATCCTGTGATTAATTCGGGACCACAGGCTTCGTTAGTATATTGCATATATATATATATATATATATATATATATATATATATATATATAATAAAGAAATAAAAGTTTTGATAGCATGGTATAATTGGAGATATTTTATATATTTTCAATTAATATTTTGCCCATCATAAATATAGATAGGGGAAAAAATTAAATGTGGTAGCCCTCTATTCCCTATATGGTTGACAGAAGGTTACACACCATATAACTTGATCGTAACGAGACTCGTTTCTGAGTTTTAGCGGCACGCACATTGTACACTTACTTTCATAATATATATTGAATAGTTAGCTACGAGCTTTGTCTATTCTCGCTTTGGGAATAGTCAAATAATTTATTACACTTGTTCGCGTCTCTTGTGTGTCGTTGTCTTGCCACTTATATAATTAACTTTTGCAAACCTTTGATTCATTTCAAGGTTTATTGAAATAAGACGTCTACAAACTCCGTTATTATAAGCAATGAAAAAATCGTTAGTTAACATTATAGTATAAGCACAAAAATTATAGTACACCATGATTATAAAAATTTTGTAATTATTACTAGGGAATTTAAATATATAGCCAATATTTTATGATTCAAAGTAATTCTTATGTTCCAGTTATGGATATATGCTTTAATAATTTGACAAGTGACAACCCTCTCAAATTATAGACTATTCCCATTCTAGCTGGGGTAGTAAAAAATATCATCTTAATAGTGAAATTTGATTTTATGCTCTTAAGTTGTGGCACGGGAATTGTCTTGGTGACTCATTCCTTCCTAAACCAATTAAACTTTAATTTAATTTTATCTTCGCTTTAACAAAATTTACTGTAGACAGAATTTTGTTGCAAAATGCTGTGATATTCTCAATCTAAATTGTTCAGATATCTTTATAGCCAATTAGTATTACAATGCTTACAAAATTTAGTAATAAATTAATGGACTGTAGAAAATAAACCAGAAATTGACGACAGTTTTACAATTAAAACTCCGTTACCTTTTCAGCGATATCAGATTTTAATCATAAAATAATTTGAAGAAAGGCATTACGGTAAGAGCAAATTATTTTTATTCTTTATCTAAATAATATTTTTTTTAAATCTATTCACTCTAATTATTAAATATTTTTCTAATTATTATCTATTTACGTTTTTATATTTATATAATATTTTTACGACTCGTTGATATAGAAATAATTTTTAAAATTATTTACCAAAAAAGGAAGCTTGCTAAATTTGAAAGAATGTAATCTTAGATATTTCCTATCCGAATAGGAATTAAGTACCCTTTCTAGAAATTAACCAAACCAAATGCAATTTATTTTATAACTGATTGTAATAAACGGCTGAAAGCATATATTAAAATATTAATATTATACTCTCTTATGATATACATCACTTGCTAATACCAAATAAATAACTTAGGTGGTTATAATAAAAGCAACATAATAATTTATTCAATATGTTAGAAATGTAAGGTATTTATTTACTTATTACGTATATCCTATATGTCCAAGTGTATTTTTATATATCTTTTCTTACTCGTTTCACTCAGGTTACTGATATTTTACAAATAAATGAAGCACTGATTGTGAATGTCAAAAAAAAGAAAACTTAAAGAAAAAGTTTTTTTTTATTTTAAAAGCAAAATAACATGTTTGGTACAAAGTTAACAGAACGACAGGAAAAGGTATGTTTAATTCAAATTATGCCGGAAACATTTCTAAACAAATATTTAAAAGGCCATTTGGGCAAACTGAAGTCAGCTTATTTTAAAGTTAACAGCACATGATGAACCGTTGTTAACTTTGATGTACAATTTTAAACATAAGTCAAATTAATGAAGAGTTAGAATTAAAAAATTTTACTTTCCATAATTTTCAGTATTGGAATAATGATAATTGTAAAACAAAATAAAACCAGTATTAACGAAAACATTTTTTTGTGATTTGCATAATGTTACAAAAAAAAATAGGCACTGACTTGAGCCTCTAACAACTAAACAGGTCAAACGAGCCTAAAAACTAGCTCCGATCTGAGTTGTTAGAGTCGGTCTCAAAACAAACAAAACAACCAAAACAAGGAAAACTGAACAGTATTTCTATTAAATTATTCACAAATTTCAACACTATTTTGCACCCTATAAATATATTGATAAATACATTTTCCACGGGCGTGAAATTATCGTGAATTTTTAAAAAATTTTAGATTTATAATTACAGCTTTATTTATCCAATAAACTTTAGGAAAACGTTTTGTGATATTATTTTAACTATGACTGACTTCAGAAGATTTATACGTTTAAAACAATATATCTAGAATTATAAAATTCTGAGGAATATACTCTTGGAATGCTTAAAACTCAACATCTTACATAATTATTGAAGTAAATCAAATTGGTATCATTAAAGTAAAATTTCCGTATAACGTTTTACACGTTAATAACTGAAATATTTGAAGATTAATATACAATGATTTTTCAAAGGGCCGAGTTGATATTTTCTCCATAAAAATAATCTTAATTCAAGTTCAGAAAGGAATTTATTTTTAATAAAATAATTGTAGAAATAAGCGTGAAATATAAATTAATAAATACAGCTAAAAATATTTATCACTATTTCTCAAACAAGAAAATTCTAGTTCTTTAATACTTACACTCGAGTAAGTTAGTCTAAGCTGAACCAATTGACCAAATAATTAATTTAAGTAGCTGTTTTTTTCATAATTTATAAGTTTGTTGAAAAGGAAACATACACAGATATTAAATTTATTTTACGGGTAACTAATTTTTTATTACTAATACTAAGTTACTATAAATAAAAAAAATAGTACATATTTTTATAAGAACTACTTAAAATTTGAGTAACATTTATTTTGGAATTGAGTGATCGAAATTACAATTTTGATACGTTCTTGGCTTTTTTTGCCTTATATAATAGCTATTAAAGCCTAATTGCGGTAAAATTTAAACCTCAACAAATCAAAATAATGCACAAATAAAAATGGCTTGTATTAATATTTACACATTAAACTGTGTTTTATTGCCATCGCAAAGTACCTAACATTCAAATTGATCCACAAAATAAGGGTCGCAACTCTAGATAGGGCCTATAAAATTTGTGACATTATGTCGCAAACTTAATGTAACTCTCATACAATTTTCTTACCTTTAAATGCTACTCCGCACTACTTTAAATCAAAAAGTGTGTAAATATACAAGCAATAAAATAAACGAGTTCCAACACACTAAGAAGACAAAGAAAAGTCATAATATATAACCTCAACATTTATATTTTAGAAAATATTAATGGCTGACTTTTACGACACACACGATTCGGCTGTATTACAGTACCCTTAAAGGCGACCGCTAAAATAATAAAGAAACCATTTTCGTCTTAATCTCCGTTCTTCTTCCACGATAGTTTCTCCCTCTACCTTCGTCTTGTTAAAATAGCTTATTTGATATACGTATCCGTGTTATAGTTGTATGGGATTCAGTTTGCTCTTTCTTACGCGATGGAACTAAGAAAATTTTTTTGCAAACATATTTTTGGTGTTTTTTGAGCCTACTTTGACTAAAAGTCATTAATATAGATTAATTAATAATACAGATTATAAGAATATATACAGAAGTAATTAATACAGATTATATATTGAATATATTTGGCGTTAATTTTGTAGAAATTCATTATTCACAATTAAATGATAGGATCTTTGCTAATAGCCCACCTGAAGATGTTGTTATACAACGAAACCTAGGTCGTGGTAAAGAAATTAAAGCAAGTAGAAATAATACTACATCACGTAGTTTCATTTAATTGTTACAGATTATATAACTAAGTTATAAGTATGGAATTTTTTTATTGTAAGCACAAATAAGCGGACGGATTACCTGTATCAGTCGATTACTCTCGCGAGAAAAAATTCAAATTAATATGATAATCTTTATATAACCAGAGTATTTTTTGGCAATTATTTTTCATGTAAATAAATAGCTGATTTTTCTTTACTCGCCGTTTTTTCTCTCTATTTTGGAATAATCGACGGGTAGAAAGTATTAAAGATCCAAATTACACCAGTCAAAATTAGCTACATAATTGAAGAGTAATAAGTACCTAATTTTTTTCTCATTGGAAACCCGTATTGCAATTGTGTAAATAACGTTTGAATCCAACTTCACCGATCAGTTATTTTTGCGGCAGTATTTTTAATATGGGAAAGAAATTAAGGTGTTATATAGATCAATGCTAATTCAAAATAAAATATGCCATAATACAAAAAAAAATATTTCCGTTGCGTGAAAAAAAATATCTATCTGATTCCTCAACCATATAAAAATATTATATAATTAAAATTAAATATACGAAAAGATGGGTGTAATCCATGTTTTTTATAAGAATTTCTAAATAACACATCTCATTACTTCAGAAAGTAACGACGGAAAGACTTTATCATAACCTTCCAATGTTATTCCGTAAAAAAACTACTTATGTTGTAAAATCCGAAGTAGCGTATCTAAATTTTAAACAATTCTGATCACGGCAGTGAACAATATATTTCCACGTGTATTAAACGACACCTATAAACACGTGCAATAATCAAAGCACTCTACCGGCTCAAGGAAAATTCCTCAGAAAACAATCCACCAGGAGCAAAGACAGTGCTAAGTGATGTATATTTCAGTGACATTTCTACAGGAACGTTCACATGTTGTCTTCTATTAATGAACTTGAACATTCTATATATACACGCCGATGGGTTTATCAATGCGGGGTGGTCTGCGGCAAGAAATATCAAACGCTTAGAAATTAACTTCGATCCTAAACATAAATTGCTTGCTTGCTTCGTGGAAATACTTTAACATGTATTCAATGCTGTATTTTTTTATAGTCTGACTATGGCAATACGCTGATTGATATTTTAATCAACATAGAGTAGAATGTGTTACTTAGTTGGAATCTGTAAATTATAGTACTCTTTTTGTTATATACACTTAAACAATCAACAAAGATTTAAAGACAGTGACTACAATCGGTCTGTTTACTTGCCTATCAAGTCATCTGACTTTTAACCAAAAACAGGGCGTTTGTGACACTGATTGAATTAAAAAAAATATGGTGATTTCTTTATGTTTTTTTACGAAATAAGTACTTATTTTTTTCTATTCATTATATGTAATGAAAATGAAAAAAAGGAGTTTACGTTATAGTCTAATAGGATGACCACGGATTGTGGTATATTTTCGATATTGTCAAATAGTATATTTCCCGCAACCATCGAGACCAATATGTAGTAATCATAAATATTTTATACCTGCAGGCTGCTGATACTCCTACAATAATATGCACACAAAGAGAAACGATACGGGTAGGCGAGTACGCATGTAATAGTACAGGCAATTAAAAACGCTTGTATGCAGTTTTGGATATATGGCCAACCGGTCGAGCACGCTCGATTCTATAGCAGTACCCGCTTAACAGTAGTATATAGTATTCTTTTTGTTACACACACTAAAATAATCTCTTGTCATTTACCTATAGTAAATCGATAATAATTAAACTTTGTAATAAATAAAGGTTTATATTTCACACTGATTTGTACTCGAAAAGGTAAATTTAGCAATAAAATATAATTTTTAAATAAAAAAGGATGACTTTTGGCTTACGGCTACATTCATTAATATTACATTTAATTATAAGGCTAAACGTTTATACCTCCTTTGAATTACAACGCTAAAGGGCATTAAAATTATTATTAAAATATTTGCAAAAGCAATGCCACAATATTCCAATTACAGAAATAAATTTATCTTTTATTTATTCAGAAGTTAGTTTCATAAAGTTGAAAGCTATTATAAAACCCATTTAAAATACGAGATATGTTTGTGGCTTTTGTTGATACGCCTTTAGGCCATGAAATATAATTAAAAGAAACTATTTCATATTTTGATTATATTAGAAATTAAGGTTTTAAATTTACATTATAATTTAAATTAAATTATAAATTTGTTTAAGTTGATCGGCGCAGCTGACACCGACCTCAAAAATAAATAACTTAGATATTTATTGCAAATAAGTAGGTCCCTATTTACAGTAAATTACTTTTTACCTTTTAGTGCCAACGTATTTGAAGTAGATTTTTTTTTAATAATTTATTTTAGAATTTTCAGTCATTTATAATTTTAATCGTCACACTATACCTAACATTCAATTATTTTCTTTCTTGAATACTGTATAATTATCAAAAGTCACGGGCAAAACGGAGCATAAAGATAATTTTCACTTTATAAATATCGGTTTGCAAAAACACACAGAAGTGAAGCGATGGTAGTTGTCTCCAGCGGTTAGCTGCTAGAGCTTGAATAGTTCCGTTTTCCATATTCGAAGTCTTTTATTCGATTTTACAAAGTAACAACTAACAGTAGCAAATATCTTGCATCACGGTTGATTTACTACCATTCGATAAGGAGTTACAACATTCATCTCTAAAACCCAGCATCAGAACCTGACCTGGTCGATGGTGTAGTGTGGTAAAGTTAAGATGGTAAAGTTGGTTTTGAAAATGTACCACTACTAGGTAGCACTATATTTACTCACAATTGATTTACTAATATCCGTTAAGGAGTTCCATTGATAATATCGAGAACTCATCATCAGACCCTAATCTGGTGAGACTTGTAATTATTGTGTAAAGTAACTACCTGTAACAAATATGTTAGATCATATTTGATTTACTGCCATTCTTTATGGAGTTCCTTTGTTTATATTGAGTTTTCGCTTATAAATTATGTAGATAAAATTTCCCTTTAAAAAATTACGGTGTTATTATATACCTAGGCTAAATTTTACGCGCGGCCTTTCGCGCGTAAAATTTAGCTTGCCACAGAATGTAGTCGATGGCGTGGCTGTAGGTATATATGCTATATAAAACCAGTCCAAAGAATACAATTACTGTGTAAAGAAGTGGCACTCGCCTCCCCCCGCCAGTTTAACACCAGCCGCACATAAGGAGTACGATCAAGGATAGATTTTGCGATATTTGGTTGAGTTTAACTTCTGTAATTCAGTATTAATTGATAACAATTTACAATAATTCAATATAATGCTCCGTTATTGCTCTGTGTAAGGATGCTTATAAAGCAATAAAGTCACTAAGGATAGGAGAATTTTTGTCCCTTTTTTGCTTGGCGTAAATAATTTTGTTTCGTATAACTAACTTATTTGGTTAGTACCTATAATTTTATGTCTACAAACATGTTGTTGAGCAGTTTTAAATTTCCAAGTGTTCTTAAAATTTATTGTTTTTTAGACGCGATGTGAGTGGAACACGTATATTTGTAGTGTCGTCCGGAGGCTTATTATATTGTTTATTAAGAGATATTTCACATGAAGTCAATCTAATCTAGTTAAAAGTACAACGAAGGCATAATTCAGTTTATCATATATATAAATAAACAAAATATATATTAATTTACATAATAAAATTTTTGCAATTAGGAAATAATGAAGACGTGTGTATCAGTACAGATTTACTGCGCCAGCGTGCTATTAAGACTGGCAGTCGTTCGACGTTATTGCTAAGAAAGAGAAACAGCTATATTGCTGACTTATAACATCGACTCTCTATCGGCGCTATAGGTTATTTGACTTGTTTTTTAAACTATTTTAAATCGTACTATTTTAAATTGTTCCGTTTTGCATTATAATCACGCTGCATTTATATTTCCAGGATATGTGCCGTATTTTTCATATAAATCACTTTTAAAGTTGAAATTATCAAACTCGCGCTAAAAACGCAGTTCCTATAATGGCGGCTAGCGTAATGTCACAGACATGTAAACATAAACAGTCCTGGCAGCGGAAGAGGGTTTTATTTATTTTCATATTATAATAGTGGTTTGCAGTCCCACAATGTACAAATAAGTCCATAAAAAGTACACACGAAGTATTTGCTTTAGTGCCAACGATAGCTTAAAGAAGAAAAACGTGCTTACAGTTAGCCCGAAGAGATCGAAACAGCATTAACTTCATATATATATATATATATATATATATATATATATATATATATATGTATATATATCATGTCAGGAATTAATTACAATCTTTAGGTACATAAACTTTATGTTTTATGACTTTTAATTCTCCTATTAGTTAGAGTAATATTGAGACTTAAAATCGCTTTTGCTCGTTCAAGACTTGAAAAGTGTATTATTGTAGAGTTTAATTACTCTTTTATAGACTGAGTGTAAATTTTTGACTTTTGAGGAAAATATAAAACAGAAATTAGGAACTCAAGAATTTCGAAGTGTATAAAAACGACGGATATATCAAGAAAGACGGATATATCGACGAATATAAAAATATGTTCTTGTTTTAACAAAAAAAACATAAAAATTTTATCAAAAAGTTGTATTTTCGAAACAAAATTTTTGATAACGTAACCTTCAGGGCGAATAAACTTATTTCAATTTAAAATTGCATTAGAATACTGTTTGAAAATGTATTATTAATATTGATGATGTTTAATTCGGTAAATAGCTGTCATTTTATTTTTTTTGCAATAAAGCTTTTATTTTCATTTTCTTTGTGCAAGAACAATATATAGTAAATTTATGCCAACTATGAACGACCACGTTTAAATAAAAACCTTGAACAAATATAGTACAGTGAAATTGATTATTCTTTAGAGGCAGTAAAAATATTTTCACATGTTATTTAGTTAAGGTATCTAATATATAGTTTTAATTTAATACACGTTTCATTACATAAACCTTTAATTGTGCTATATTTAAAAAAAAAACAAATAAGAACAGAAAGGGAAATTATTAAGCAACTTAAAATTTTTGTTTTTGTCTTTTTAATACTATTGTTTTTAGTTTTTTCAATAACTAAATGAATATTTAAGCGACACTTTTTTGCCAATTTTTGCCAATTTGATACAGTTATCCTCAATTACACATTAAACGACAAGTATAATATACATTGAGATTAGTTTTTATTAAAGCAAACAGCAGTAATTTGTCCAAAATTGATGCTTGGTAGATTTTTCGCGTCAAACAGTGACTTCTGTTTATGGTTTCGAAAAATATTGTTTTTTTGGATTAAATAGATATTAAGGTAAAATATTAACTGCTTTTACAAATTTAGTCAACTAGCCTATTGGAGCATTAGTCTAATTCTTACACTCAAAGTTTATAAATTTTTAATCGAAACTCTTTTAATTGAAACTTATTTGTAAAGACATTTCAGACGCATGCTGAATTACATGAAGTATATATATATAAATTTAATTAATTCCAGGAAAATATCCTAAGCCCATTTTTTAAAACTCTGACTTATAATGTTACGCGGAAACTGCAGTGCGTTTAATAATTTGGTCAGGGACTCTAAATAAATGGTAGTTGTGAATTAAGAGTAAGCTAATTATTTTGTTAGGGATAACAGCTTTCATAAGAAGTAACATGTCTCACCTTCATCATCATCTCTCATTAACTATACAAAACCCGTTCACGTTCTTTAATAACACGCTTTGTTCGAACTACAGTACACAGTATAATTTTACATACATTCGAACGTTGTAGTTAATCTAGTTAAAGTTTTACATAAATATTAAAGTTCTATATATTAACAACTTTTAGAAGTTGTGATATCTTATAGAAATCTATAAAATTATATTATACTCTACTTTACGAAAGAGGAATTGGTGGAAATCCATTTCATGTAATTTTAGTATAAATGGACGTAAAAAATCTAATCGTGAAATTCACTACCACTGTTACTGGCCATCATCCGATAATGTAGTCTGGGACTTCATGCATTATCGCTCGATATTCACTTTCTTTTGCGCTCCTTTTCTTCCAGACAGGCTTCAAGTTTTACCATAAACGACTCATTGTAACCTATGTGTTAAAAATGTGTAATTTTTTACAATCTTACATACTTCACATTTATGTGCCTTAGTTGCAACATTTAACACAAATATTTCAATGTAAAATCTTCAAAGATTTTCCTCTTCATTTGTCTTATTTTTGTCGTATTTATTAAAAAAACGCAACATAAGTTTTTTTCAATTATACTTCCAAAATTGATTCATTTTTCAATGAATTCCATAACATCCATCTGTTTTGTCATCTGTCAGATCTTTCATAGTCTATTATCCATTTTTTTAAGTTTACTATAAAACATAACAACATGTTTTTATTTTGGATATATAAATACACCTAGTTAATTCAAAATAAAGAATTTATCGTACTTTATTCACAGGTAGTTTACAAGGAAAATAACAATGTAATCTAATTTGATGATTCAAATTGGTATACAAATGTGGAATTTTGAAGAAAAGTTTACTTGCGTAGTCTCGATAAATGTTAGAGACTATGAAATCAAAGATTGAACTAAAATATATTCAGTTTTATATATTTACCAAACAATAATTTAAAAAAAGGACTGGAAATATCCTTTTTGACTAAAAATAAATAATACGCAGATCATTTTTGTGAGTACAAAATCTATACCAATTGAACTGCGCCATAATTGAATATCAGTGGAGAAGTCAGTTCAGAATGGAGTCCCCTTATTAAGCTTTCAAAATTAATAAACTCTTTTTATTGGTATTTGCATATACATTGATATGAGTATTATGTAAAATGAATAAATTTAGATCACACTTATCATTGAAGACTTTCTTTACGTTTTTTCAAACGGATATTTTTTTTGTAAAAGTAAAAAATTAGAATGTATTATTGAAATATTAAAATATAAATGTGAATCTTCCCAATCTTAATTAAAAATTTCATATTGTTATATATTTCACCGTTGAATCAAAATCAGGTGCAATATTCAATACACAGCTAAGCATTTGAGACAATATTATTATCGTGTCATTTTCATTTTCCTGTATTCTCGTATTTTTACTCTATTCTACTTTGACATATATATATATATATATATATATATATATATATATATATGGTAACATTTTTTTTGATAACAAAGTGTAGTCACTAATATTAGGCATTGCTTCCAAAACGTTAAATAAATTTTCACATATGGAAAAGTTTTTTCAAGTGTTAATATGGAAAACATGATTGTAAAAATATTATTTTCGATATCTCCATTGTACTTAGTATAGAAAACTTCTACTCTTTCATGTTTAGAAGGGGCACTATATCACATGTTATAATTTTAAATAAATAGACAAAATACAACTAAGTTTTAAGTATTAAAATCCACCATAACTCTATGTACCTATACAAGTACATTATGTTAGTACTACTCTATGGAACTAAACGTCACAAAAAATCTTCTTCAAATTGTTATCAATACCATCACCTCAGCTGCTTACATCACTGAAAGGAAAAAAATTATTTATCCCCCTTTTCTGATGACTACCGATATGAATTTGTGAAGGAACACGAATGGATCCGGTCAGTCTATGGTTGAATGTGCTATGGAAGATATATTGCTATACAGCGAATATTTCCTAGTGCTAACTATGTGGTCTGTTAAAATTTTTTGATTATAAATATGCTAATTTTTTTTCTTCATTTTCTTGTATTTATTGTAACAGCAACATTTCTTACTTTCATATATTAATGACCATCGTGATAGTATTAGGAGAGTCTAATTAAAGTATATATTGAAAATCAATCAAACCTTATTTTTATTAGCACTTGGAGACTCTTTCAAATTGAAAATAATAGAATAGTAGAGAGTAGACTACATAGAGAAGATACTCAGAGTCTAACTATTGAGTATTGGTGGCCTATTATATATTTATTTCGTTTTCGTTTTCTTTTTGTAAATTGCAAATATGAAACGGTATTCAACTCGGCACTAAAAATTTACTCAAACTATTATGTTTTTCTGATACATAGTATTTACAAGATAATTGAGATTAATGGTTAAGTCATTGATGAAATTAATGATTTTCAATATATTTTAGTTGTTTTGTTCAAAAAATAATCAGATACCATTTAATACGATGCTCGATATGTAATTACATTTTCGATTAGAATTTTGATTATAACTAAATGCTGCAAGACGTAGTAATTATTAATTGTTTTCTTATAAAGTACAACCTTGAAAAAAACGTTAAGATTGTACGTATACCGAGTGAAATTTTTTTTTTCCTTTTAGAAAATTTAAAACTAGTAACCTAAGGATAGTAATATATTTAAATAATGATGGCTTTAACAAACAGCAAGATTACAAGTGATGTAAAAACCAGAGGAGGAATTCTGTTTTATGCTAGGTTTTAATAATGATGGATATGTTTTCGAAATTCCGAAGGAAATAAGTTAAAGAATGCTAAAAGTAAATCAGCATTTTGTTTTCACCCAGTACAAATTTTGTATTAGAAAGATGTCTATGCAAAAATACAACGTAACAAACGATATCTGTATTTTTGTTTTATGCGTGTGAATTACATGTGATTATGGATGGAAAACTTATTCTTCCTCAACTTCAAAAAAGACACAATATGAATTATTTTGAACTTTATAAAGTTCAAAATAATTCATATTGTGTCTTTTATGAGCTATAAGAATATAAATATAATATAGAAAGACGCAACAGAACTTAAAGTATTAAGAATAAGCACGAAAATTTTAATACATGTTATGTTAGCCTTATTCTATATAACTATAAGGTAGATAAAAAAAATCCTATTAAGATTATCACCGATACAATTACCTCAGGTGTAAGCACGACTGAAGCGAAAAATTTAATTTTCACCTTATCACATGTAATATCACATGACTGTCTGGTGAAAATGTGGGTCGGCATGGATTTATTATGAAACAAAAATCGTTGAGGTCGGGCTATGATTAATAGTGCTCTTGGAGATATATATATATATATATATATATGTATATATATATATATATATATATATATATATATATATATATATATATATACATACATATATATATATATATATATATATATATATATATATATATATATATATATGTACATGGCAGTAAAGCGATTATTTACTAGTTCAAAATATTACTTAAAATACTGTTAAAATTTTCTGATTTTAGGTTTCTGTCGCAATAATTTTTTTATAGACTTTTATACCATGTTACAGGAACGGTTCAGCCTCCTTTCTATTTATGATCACAATAAGTACCTAACATTGAAACAGCCATATAAAATGTCCGTTGTAAATGAATTAAGCCCTGAAATTTTTAATACGCATTAACTCTTTTAAATTGAGATTCTAAATAGTAAAGAATAAACTATATAGGGAAGGAAACTTAGATGCAATTCGTTTTTAGTTTTTATAGCATTTTGCATTTTTATTTCATTATATTTTGAAATCGTAAATTATATATATATATATATATATACATATATATATATATATATATATATATATACATATATATATATATATATATACATATATATATATATATATATATATATATATATATATATATAACTTTCAGATACTCTTGCCTTTGTATAAATATATTACCGAGAATAACTTCCATTTAATTTTATTACATACACCAGAACATTTGCATTGTACAACCTCATATAATAATAACAATTGAATTTATTACTCTCACTAAAATACCGGTATATCGTGTAACTCTAGGAAATATAAAACCTACACCGCTTCCCTACAATAAACTCACTAACATAAATAGTGGGAAAACCCACACAAACCAGGCTTCCGCTATTGTACTTGAAATATATGAATGCTGTTGGATGTCCCTAAGAGTTAATCTTTGCTAATAGCCCATCTGAAGATGTTGTAATACAACGAAACCTAGGTCGTGGTTAAGAACTTGATGAAAGTAGAAGTAATACTACATCACGTAGTTTCATTTCATTGTGAATATAGGAAATAATTCATTATTAATCACCTAGACATTTGTAAGTTGTTTTAAGGTCAAACTATCCACTGACTGAAACGAATACTTTAGTTTTAAATTTTTTCAGCCACTTAATATAATTTAAACCACGGCAGAACTGAAATTCAAAGAGTATTTTTTAAATCGATGTGTGGGTTAATCACGCTTATTTTTTTTTATTCAGCTATTTAATTCATTTCAAACCTAGATTTATTGAATACAGGGTAGTGGTATGAAGGATGAGATATATAGGCTTTTAAATTTGTTGAATACCTCTTGCAAATATTTAACTCGTCTGTTAAAAATTTTACGTTAATTTTATTAAATCTACGGAGTAAAGTTTCTCAATTTTTTTACATATTAACCCTAAGCCTAAGCTTAAAATTAGACTAAAATTTTTTATTGATGTGAGTGTTGTTATACGTCTCAAAACTTTTATAATTTCTCGATTAAAGGACATATTCTTATCTTATTTGTATTATAACCCCGTAAAAATCAAAGCTTGTTGATTGTATATCAGTTTAGGAAATTAGTTTATTTAACAACAAATTATTGCAAGTAATAAACATGTACCTTAGAAGTAAGGTACCTTAATTCTTCACCTTTTTATGAGGTGCATAATCTTCATCAATATTATTAGGTGTATAATCTCAATTCTTCCTTCCCTTAGAGTCATTTAATTCTTACTCAATACTTCTATACATTTTTAAGAAGGAAATAGAGAAATTGTGCAGACTTGTATACTATAAGAGGAAAATTAAAAAAAACCCTGAAGAAACATGCATAAAAATTTTTCCTGAACCTGTATAAAAGAAAGAATTTTGCTATGCAGTAATTACATTAACTTGTAATGAATTCCTAATATAACTTTGTAGTCATATTGCAGTAGTGAGTTTTATAAATGAGGGTTTAGTTTTGTATTATTCGAGTACATAATAATTATTAAGATGAAGAAGGGTAATAGTGAAACTTTACTGTTTTCTAAAAATATTGAATTATTATTCTATATTTATTTCTCGTAAGTCCTATTAATTTTTTTTTCAACTGGTATGGGAGGTTCATCCATAATTAATATAACCTGCGCCATACAGAATTCTCCGCCTGGCTTTTTAAACGACTTAGAACTTCCCTACTTGTCAAAGGCATCATCAGTTATATCCTCTATTACTCTTTGTTCTTGCTTAAGATATATATTCGTCCCAAATTTTCCAGGTGGAAAAATGTTCTTTTTGATCGAGCATATGTAAACTATTAAAAGCATTATTTCAGGTTTCAATTTATTAAAAAAGCACTATATTGGGACATGCCCCTAATTGTATAATCGGTCACAACCCTGTTTCTATTCCTACTTTTGTTTATATAGTGCGCAACTCACAAAGTATTATCTGACAAATTTTTTTGAGTACAATAATATCAGCTTATTGAAAATCATTGATTATAATAAAATGCATTCAGTATTAGAAAAATATAATAGTATCAAGATTTATCTGCTGAATAAATTTTCATATTTACAATTTAAAAATATAATGAAATAAATATGCATAATAGAAAATTTTGACAGTATTTTAAGTAATATTTTGAACTAGTAAATAATCGCTTTAAGGCCTATGTACTCACACACACACATATATATATATATATATATATATATATATATATATATATGTATATACATTTATATATGTATATATATATATGCATATATATATATATATATATATATATATGTATATACATAAATATATATATATATATATATATATATATATATATATATATATCCAAGCGCATAGATATTTGTTTCATAATAAATCCATGCCGACCCACATTTTCACCAGACAGTGTTTTCACCTCAGATGTGATGAGGTGAAAATTAAATTTTTCCCTTCAGTGGTGCATATAGCTGAGGTAATTGTATTGGTAATAATCTTAATAGGATTTTTTTATCTACCTTATAGTAGTAGTAGTAGAATGAGGCTAACGTAACATGTATTAAAATTTTCGTGCTTGTTCTTAATACTTTAAGTTCTGTTGCGTCTTTCTATATTATACTTATATTCTTATATCTTATAAAAGACACAATATGACTTATTTTGAACTTTACGAAGTTCAAAATAATTCATATTGTGTCTTTTTTAACGTTGAAGAAGCATAAGTTTTCCGTCCATAATCACATGTAATCCATATGCATGAAACAAACATGCAGATATCGCTTGCTTACGTTGTATTTTTGCATAGACATCTTTCTAATACAACATTTGTACTGAGTCGAAAGAAAAAGCTAATTTTAGTCTGAAATTTATTTTTAACTAATTCAACATATCTCCGGTTTTATATATATATATATATATATATATTTACATATATATATATATATATATATACATATATATATATATATATATATATATATATATATATATATATATATATATATTTATATATATATATATATGTATACAGGTTGTCCAGTGGCAGATTTTAGAGTTTGAACAAATATATTTTCTGAACGCAACACATAAGAGGGGCGCGGGGGACGTCGTTAGAAGAGCAAGCGGTGCGTATATTTTAGTTTTTATATTTATTTATTTATTTCCTTCATTTTTTTAAATACTTATATATGTGTATTTGGGATAAAACAATTTGAATAGTACTGTAGTCTCAATGTTGTCTAATTATATTATGTCTAGAAGATATTACAACGATCAACACCCTTGGCCCCATAAGTTAGCAGCCATCCATTCGACGATTCACTGAGCTTTAACCGTCCCTCTAGAAAAACCTAATTTACAGAAAGAAATAAAAACTATGAAACAAGTCGCAGTAAAATGGATTATAATTATACCCATCAATTGTCACAAAACTGTACCATAAAAAATTAAGAAAAATACTCTTGGAAATATAATAAAACCAACACCGCTCCCCTACAATAAACTCACTAACATAAGCAGTGGGAAAACCCACACAAATCAAGCTTCCCCTATTGTACTTGAAATATATAAATGTTGTTGGATGTTCCTAAGAGTTAATCTTTGCTAATAGCCTAATTGAAGATGTTGTAATACAACGAAACCTAGGTCGTGGTAAAGAACTTAAAGAAAATATAAATAATACTACATCATGTAATTTCATTTAATTATGAATAATGGATTGCTACAAAATTAACGCCAAATATATTCAATATTTCCTTTATTTTAATAGTAGTATGAAAAACAAAGTAAATTTTTTCTTACAACTTTATTATTGCATAAATAAACCATTAACAAGAATTTGCTTTCCTTTATTAATTCTTGTTAATGGTTTATTTAAGCAATAATATGATTAAACTATATAAAAACAGTCAAAGTATTCCACTTTTCTCTTTATCAAAAAACAGTGCAAAGAAACTAGACACACAAAATTATTAGAATTCCCCTACATCATTATATTCTTAACATGAAGCCGTATGAAATCACACTCCTTTGAATCATCTTACTACACTTTTGGTTATTAATTTATTTCCCTGTTTTGAAAAAAATTGCAATGAATGCATGAAGTTGTGGCTTATTACGTAAGCTTGTAAATATATATATATATATATATATATATATATATATATATATATATATATGTATATGTATACAAATATATGTGTGTGTGTGTATAAATGTATTTGTCGGTATGTATATACAGATTATTTTAACCTAACATAAATTATTGACTTTACCCATAACAAACTAACAATCGTTTGAAATTTCCTTATGAAAGTGATAAATGTGTTCTATGGAAATTTTCACTGATACTTTCTCTCACCTATTTTATAGGGTTTCATTATCAAGATGTTAATTTAAAAAATATTTCTTAATTTCATTATGTTACGATCTAATCTTATTTTGCAGAGTTATTTTCAATAATAGAACTACTTAATATATCATCCACGTATTAGCATAAGCATTATAAGATCGATATGAATAGTCATAAAACTAACTCGATATCAGGTAAGACTCATAATTACATAAATAATATTAAAATTTAAATTTTTCCCACTGATTTATTTTCTCAACATTCCTAAATTAGTTATGATATATAATTAGTTTTTATCTTATGTTTTAACTATTACTACTTAGTATTCTATCACAGATTAAACAAGAGAAATAGTCGACTAGGTCGGTATAAAATAACCAAGAATATTTATAATTAGACATTAAGAGACTCCCTTTTCATCATTAAATTTGTAGTTTTGTTACCGTTTATATTAAGAAACAAAAATAAAATTCATTTTAAATGTGGTTGCCTTTATTTTATATCCATAAAAGATAAGTTTAATGGAAATATTTTAGGTCGAAAAAAATTACGTAATTACATAATTTATTCAATTTTATTTGTATAACGTATGGTATTAAATATAGGTGTGAACATAATTTGTTATGTATTTTATGAAAACTTATAGTCGGATAAATAAATGTGTTATTAGTTGTTATTAGTTTAAAATATTATTTCCCAAAAATTAGTTTGCCGCGAAATAACAACAATTCATTTTTCATTTCAACAATCCATTCGTTTATTGCAACGGTCGAAGTACCTTCGTATTGAAAATAATGTAGGTCTAAAGGTAGACTTTCGAACTCAGCGGCAGCCATAGAAGAAAGAAACGAATAAAATAACCAAGTATCGCTCGGCGATACGTTGCTGCTGGCCAATACTGTTTTGTATGCAAATTCGCACACAGACCGTGACACATGTCGTGTAGCAAGTCGTGTTTGGTGGGATGAGAGACTTTATAAAATCATCCTCATCTTTTTGCTCAACCATAAGTAAAGGTAGAATTTCAGTGTTTTCCGTTCTTTCCATCTCTTCCTCATTTTCACCACTCCCCTCCTCCTTAATTTCAAGGGATGTACTACGAGCACGACAGTTAGTTTCACTGACTACGAATATTATGTGTCGCTGCCACCGAGCGAATTGTCTCGCCTATTTATCTCCTGTCTCTGTGACTTATCACTGTCGCTGTATCAGATATTCTAACTTAAAGGGACAACATTATCAAAAATATATAAATAGAAATACCTGTCAGTAAGAAGTTATTTAAAATTCTTTCACAATATAGTAATGAAATACTATAAATATTCTGAGGATGATTTTTAGATCTGAAGTCACTTACTTCAAGTGGAATTACTTTAGTCGTTTTTTATAGTCGGAATAACTTTATGTTTATCCATCCATAACGTAAACTTCCCAACTAATAAATAAATATAGAAGAAAGGTTTATTTTTGTCTTTGCTATTCGAAATACATACAAATCGATCGAAAATACCCAGTATATTCTATACAAATTTTTCATTATTGAAATTTAAACTTTAAAATATTTTTAATATTTTAAAACGCAGAATTGAAATTTTAAGACTTTTTTAATTATTTTTAAATTCCATACAAAAACGGAATGCGATTTTTCACATATAGAAAATATGGCATAATGCAAGTCAAATTTAGGAAGAGGTCAACGTTTCTCCCATATTAAACGTCTCTCCATGTGATCGATACTTGGCGTAACCTGAAACGACTATCATGTTTTATTCATTATGTAAAACTAAAGTGGAGTGGCTAATTTTATATTATCAAAATTTTATTGCAGTTTTCCAAATATTTAATTGAGGCAGCCGACCAAATATTAATTCATTTTTATTTCACTTATATGAGTAGAATTCCATTCTTTTCCGTTTAATATTACTCATTTCATTTATTACTACTTTTATTTCCATAATAATAAATAAAGATGCTTAATGCTTCATCAACTTCTGTTAATGAGTACGATTTTTAAAATAATGACTGAACTATTAATTTTGAAGTAGGATCAAAGAAACATAATAATAAGTTAAAGAATCCTATTGTTCTAAAACTATTTTGCATGGTGTTAATATCTATAAGGTTGACTATTTTCTTGACGTTCATTACACAATGTCAACTCATAATTTTAATTTAGTATTTGACATAGTCGAAGATCATACGGCTTATGCCAAAATCATAAGGCTTAACCGAAAATCATAAGGCTTAAACGAACATACACGCAAGGCGTACAATTCAGAAACGTATAGAGCTCTATGCAAAGTTGATCTCGGTATCTCGATCAGATATAGCGATATAATACAAATTTAAGTCCTTTAAGAATGGAGAACGGAGCAGTTACAAAAGTACCAAACTAGAAAAATAATGAATATATTGGCGTTAATTTTGTAGAAATTCATTATTCACAATTAAATGAAACTACGTGATGTAGTATTATTTCCAATTTCTTTAATTTCTTTACCACGACCTAGGTTTCGTTGTATTACAACATCTTCAGGTGGGATATTAGCAAAGATATCTTTCTAATATATATTATTTTTTATATATTAGCAAAGAGATCTTTGCTAATATCCCACCTGAAGATGTTGTAATACAACGAAACCTAGGTCGTGGTAAAGAAATTAAAGAAAGTAGAAATAATACTACATTACGTAGTTTCATTTAATTGTAGAAAAATAATATTAAAAGTCATAGTAGGTATGATACCGACGAATAATGTAATTACTTTTAAAATTTTGTCAATGTTTTTATTCAGATATTATATCTAAACGAATATTATATCTAAATTCTTAAAAAGTATCTGCATAAAGGCATTATTTACTAGATTTTACAATTCATGTGAGAGTTTATAATAATTTTAAATATCAATTATTTATAACAATTTTAATATCAAATTCGATTGTCACTCAAAGCTTCGATAGTTCGGTACTGTAGTTGAATATGATAGCTTAATTAATCAGTATAATACAAATGTTGTATATGTGTACTAAACCAATAAAACTTATCCTATGAATAAACCGTTGATAAAGTGTTGAACCAAGAGATGAATATAAGTTTAAATTTAATTTTGAAACGGTATTAGACAAAGATCAATTTTATTTTTATTTGATAGTAAACGATACTTTCTATTTTAAATAGTTTAGTTTGTGGGTGGTATTTGATTTGCCTACTAATTCAAAAAGCTTTTATTTCCATAGATGAATATCTTCCAACATTAATTTTTTGACTTCTTTGATGACTTCTGATATCGTACTTTCAACGGTTAGTTCGTGGGCGGGTTATATCTTGAATTGACTTTGTAGTGAATTTGAAAAGACAACATAGTCTATAAATTGTGCTTTTAGTAGGTTATTGATCCCCATAAGCGGATCCCATTTCCTTCACTATCATTTGAGGACTTTTGTCTTGCTCGGTAAGGATCTTTATCATGACGCCACATCCGATTTGTTTTACACAATTTTCTTCCAATTTCTAATTGATTTCTGTTTTGAAAGTAATAATTTAAATCACTTTCTTGGGTTGACACCTAATAGATATTGGCGTTGTAATTCTTAATTAGTATTATATAAATAGAGCGTAACTAGACCCTTCTTTCCTTTTATTCAGCTAACTGTGTGACCTCTCTAATTAGTTTTAAAAAATTAGAACGCTTTTTCCTTTAAGTCAGAGTTAAATTTCGTTGCTTTTATATTTAAAATGATATTTTATTATTAACATAGTACATTGTGCAATTACATATAAAATAATTTACTTTATCGCATAGGTTAAGAGAAAAGTTCAGTTAGCAACGAACGATATTAAACTGAATTGACAGGTGCGCCGGTAAAAGATCATTTCAGATTATAAAGCAACTGCAAACACAGCAACTCTGCTATACTTGGACTTTTTTTAAATGAAGGAGTTGTTCCAATATAGGAGAAATTTAAGTAAATTAACTAAATTTCAAGCCAACTTGCATATTTATTTTACAGACATTTCATTGAGAGTTGCACATAATCCTGATCAGTCTGTTGATGTGCATAAGCACGTAACTGTGTGCTATCGCTTCTACATAAGGTTGAAAATAATTGTTTAGAAAATGGTGGGCGACTCTCTTTATGAATGAGATCCTAATAATTGGGTTCGTAAGATGCAAGCTTGGGGGGATAAAGGTACTCAAAACTTATATACCACTTATATTTTGTCAGGGGTTGTATGAATTTTTTAGTTTAATTTATTTATCAGTGTAAATTTAAAAAAAACTTCCTGAAAAAAATTTTGCAGTAGACGATTCTAACATTGATGAAGGAAATTTAACGTAGAATATTTCAATTGTAAATATCTGCGAATAGTAAATATTCGCCTTTCAGATGTTTACAAGAGCTTAAGTACTAATTCAACTGTTCTCATTATCCAGCAGACATAACGACAAATCCAACATGTGAAGCAGTATTTTATGAAGAAGGTATTCAAAGGAGTTTAACACCGACTGTGAAGTAATATACCACTTTAAATCTTCCATTGAAGATGTTAATAGTTTTCAAGGAATTATAAATACTAGTGGTCGTTGGTGAATAAAAAAATTATACGTTAAAAAATTCTCTCCATTGAATAGCATTTTTTATCGCATATTGCGATAATATAATTAACGATATAAAACTTCTCTGAAAACAATGTTATTTGTAAAAACTCCTTCATCGTTTGCTAAACGTCCTAGTCCTTAGACCATCGAATGAACGGACTCTACTTGCTGCGACATACAATTGCCCATGTGTGAAAACTGCCCGATTCAATAAAATTCCAACCTTTTGGAATGTTTGTCCTTGAGACTTATTTATTGTCATCGCAAATGCAGGTATTATAGGAAATTGTGTTCTTTGAAAGTTAAACGGTAAAATAGTTCCAGAGTACGTTAAATTTATATGTGGAATCAAAATACTCTTACTGCGTGCGGTCCCAGTTAAAACTTCGCAATCTATTGAATTTCGATACATCTTATTCCATTGACTAACACGCCCTTAGTATTTAAGTTTCTGATCAATAAAACTATGCAATTAACTTTCAATACTAACTTATGCGGTGGTAAACCACTAATAGACAAAGAATTTAAAAACTCTACCGGATAGTTATTGGTGTCATTGTCATTATCACAAATTATTTTATCATAGCTATGATTCGCTGTTTACCAGGAATTTGATTAAGTATATCAGTATTAATCAAAGTACAATCGTCATTTGTAGGTGCTAAAATAACAGAGTTCAATATATTTTCTGAGTGTATGTTATCGGAAATATTTCCATACACCTCAATAATAATATTGTTTTTATCTTCTATTAATTGATGAGGTATTTCAATAACATTTTTACCAAACTGAGGGAATTGTGGGGCCTCATCATTACCAATTTTTTTCAAGAATTCTACAAATTCTATTTCATTTGGTAAAGCTCTCATATTTTGAGTAAATGTAAATTTATGAAAATTAGAAAATTCATGCCAACTTGTAACACAATTTTAAATTAAAGTTCCACGTGATCCATGTGGGATTACTGGTAAGATTTGCCGAAAATCACCGCACAGAAGTATAGTTTTTCCTCCAAACACTCTATGTTTATCGTTTTCATCACATAGATCACACAATAATCTATCTATGATGTTCAACACTTGCAAAGGACACATGGAAACTTCATCAATAATTATCAATGATGATGTATTTATGAACCTACAGTAGCCTAATATTTGCAGTAATATTTGATACAGAATTTTCTAAAATGGGTATAGGCAATTTAAACACATTGTGTAAAGTCCTACCTCCAAGTAATAAAGTTGAAGCTATGCCACTGAACGCAGTTGGAATACAACGAAAATTAAGCGAATTTAATTTGTGAATTAATGCTGTTTGAGTGAATGTTTTGCCACAACCAGCATGAGCGGTTAAACAAAAAACATTGGATCCAGTATCATGATACAAAATGTTACGAATAACTTGATCAATGAGATTACGCTGTTCAATATTTGCACTTTGATAATACTCACAAAACAGCATCTCTTGTTCTATTATATCAATAGTATTTTCTTCTTCTATTCTCTGCGAGTATGTGGGAACTGGTAAACCAAGAATTTAACAGGACAAATTATGAACAATCAAAATATCATCAACTTCTAATAGAGCTCTGTTAAAGGATACTTCTTTGTTGTAAAGTCTTAGAAAATCTTCACTAAGATATATTTTAAATTAATTCCATAACGCTAAAGCATTGGCTGGCATATTTATTGCACAAATGCAACCAAATAAATTCCGCAATTGTTTTGGTGAATGTAATTCTTTTGATTCATTTAAACATTCCCGCCATTCATTATCATTTGAAGCTATTCCGCGAGCATGGCACGCTTCAACAAAAGAAGGGTATAAAAATTCATTGTATGTTCTAACATCCTCGAATGATTTCGGACCACAGACATGTAATAAAAGTAATCGTAAGTGAAAAAGTTCGATATCTTTTGGTGACACTACATATATCCTTGTAATGATTTTATCACCTCCACGGCTTTTCATCCTTCCATTTATTTCGGGAATCTTCAAACACATAATGCATAGGAATTTCAGTATATTTATACTCTCGTGCTGATGGATCAGATCGATTCAACTCAAAAAATGCTAATAATTTTGTTTGTATTTCATTATCAATTACTTGACGTTCTTGCCCTTCTCGGAAGTATACATTCTGTCGACGCGGAAAATGAATATCAAGTCTGATTATAGTATGTGACTGAAAATGCATTGGTAATTCATAGATGCGCCATACGGCTTCTGTTGATCCGACATAACGACCAATGAAAAATTGGTAACTTCATTAATTTCTATATTTTGACCTTATTCATTTCCACCAGACTCTAGTTCAACAGATGCACAGTCATAGCCTTTATACGCATATTTATAAATGTATTTGACACTTTTGACTGTAGTACATACTTCAACATTTATATGGCAATTAAATTTAGCAAGTAAATATGGATTGTATGGTACAACAAACCGATTGTCAAGGCAACTACCACGAACTTCTGCATTAATACCATTATCACGTCTTCTGTATAATGGATACTCATTTAACGATTCACTTATAGTTTTATTAAATCGTTTTGGATACTCTTTTAAACATTTTCCATCTCTCATACATACAGAATTAGGATTAAGTACTCCGCATGGACCATGCATCATATGTTTTACAGCATATTTATGTAATGTTGGATGTGTTTCAATGTGAGGAATCTCCACAGATACAACTTTATCAATATCTATAGCATTAACAATTTTATCTTGCTCATTTAAAGTGAGTAAAATGGGAGCATGAGGCAATCCTCTTTTTTGAAATTCAATTGTATAAATGAGTGCTTCAACGATACGAAAGATGTTATTTTGTATAAGGCCCTCTATGAATGCTTTCAACTTTGACTTGAATACATGCACAATAATATCAGGTCTAAAATTAGCAGCTTCATCTACACCAATGTGTTAACTATTTCTGGCCAACTTGGATTGCAAGTTATTGTAATAAATAAAGATGGTTTTCTGAAATGTTGTACAATTGACATTGTATCTAAATAATTATGATACATATTTATTGGAGATCCACTGAATGAAGATGGTAAAATTACTCTACGACCAACATTCCTAGCATTCATGTTCAATTCTAAGTAGTCTGTTAAATTGTTGTAAACTTCAGACCTAAGAATTGTTTGATTTTGTCGAATGAAAGGTAATCGTGTGCCCTCTATTCTCGCATACATATCAACTATCCACTGCAGAAACAATTTTTACGAATGTTGTAACATGCTGAAATCATCTCTAATTACAAGTCGATAGGCTGCATACTGAAGCATGGCTAATTTATTTCTGGATGCTCTTGAATTAGATGTAGTTGATGCATTATGTGCAATATTGACATGCCACCCAGTATCACTGTTGGGAAAAAGTAGTGGGAACGCTAAAGGATCTAATGATGAATCCAGAACTTAGATATTTTTAATTACACCATTAACTTTTGAAAAAGAAATTATATTTCGTTCAAAAGGTCGCTCACTATCAAACGTACTAAATATTACGGCTACAGTTTGAACTGCATAATTGAAGCGGCGTAGATCCAAATCATGATTTACTGTAATGAGCGTACAAATATCTTTATTTTGATTTTCGACTCTCCGACAATGATCTTTCATTGCAATGAATGACCACACAAAAGGATTACTGCGTTCCAATTGCAGAGAAATTTCTCGCATTATGGTGTTGTTACATGTTTGATTAAAACGTTCTTGTAATCTATAATTAATAGCAGTGTCAACATCATAAAAATATAATTGCGCATAACATGGTGAGCGACCATATGCAGCAGTCATTGGACCTGATCTGTGATAAAAAACATCATGTATTTTAAAATGATACACTCCACTTGTAACTGCCCCGGAAACTTTGGCTTCTGAGCTAACCATAGCAAAACATGAATTATGTTTCCGAATATTTTCAAAATAATTTTTCTACTTAGTTTTTGTTAAAGGTTCATTAGAAGTAAGTTCATCATACAATGATTTGAAATATTTATTTTGACTTAATAGTGGTCATATTGCTTTACCTTTAAGACAACACGAAGTGAATGCAGTTCTGTCGCCTAAAGTCACTTCAGATTCAAAATATTTTGCATTGCAAAACCTGCACTCTAAATCCATTAATCCACAATCATGACTTAAAAACACTTTTGGAGTGACATTTTGTGCACATTTAAATGTATCTCTTGTAACTGCTCCGCAAATTTTATTAATCAAATAATATTAATCTCAGTTTGACCATAGACTTCAACCATAAACAAAATAGTACATATGTGTGTGTACACATGTGTGTGTGTCAAACGCATGTATTTCTAATAAAAATCTATATATCTCTTTCTATGTAAAAATATTAGCTTTCAGCACTCTTCTCCATATAAACTTTAACTGTACCAAATTTCATACTCCTCCGGATGTGTAATTTTCGTAAAAAGGAGTATAAAGGTTTTGCTTCACATATTAATATTTTGGTTATTATTAACCTTTAAATTATGGTTATTATTAATCTTTAGAAAATTTAATAATATTTTATTAAATCGTAATAAGTCTAATTTCAGATAAAAGGTAAATTTTTTTACTACTATATATGGGAAAATAACAAAGTTAAAGCACAATAACTTAGAAATTGTCTGGCAGATAAATTACAATGGAAAGCCAGCGGAAAAATAAAATTATGGACAACTCATATGTCAATATGTGTGTGTATACATGTGTGTGTGTGTCAAACGCATGGTAGTATGTGTAATGTTTTTTTTATTAATTTAATGTGTTTCTAATGCATTATTATATAAAAATTTTAGCTTTCCGTACTCCTCCATACAAACTTTAACTGTGCCAAATTTCATACTCCTCCGTCCGCGTAATTTTCGTAAAAGAGGTACAACGTTTTTGCTTCACGTATTAATATTATGATTATTATTAATAATGTTACATTAAATAATAACAACTGTAATTCTAGATAAAAGATCAAATTTTTTACTATTATATATGAGAAAATAACAAAGTTAAAGCACAATAACTTGCGAACTGTCTGGCAGAAAAATTACAATGGAAAGCCAGCGGAAAAATAAAACTATAGACTACTCATATGTCAATTGTATGTATATACATATGTGTGTCAAATGCATGGCAGTGTGTGTAATGTTTTATTTATTGACTTAATGTACTTTATATGCATTATTATTGAAAAATATTAGCGTTCTGCACTTCTCCTACATATAAACTATAAGTATGCCAAATTTCATACTCCTCCGTCCGCGCAATTTTCGTAAAAAGGGGTCCAAAGTTTTTGCTTCACGTATTAATATATAGATTTTAGTTACAATTTATTTGCATCTTAATATAACCGTAAAATAATACCATATTTTTAATATTTTATTTATAGTGGAAACATTTATATTGGAATATAGTACGAATTACTAACAATAAGAAAAACATTTAGGACTCCAATTTTTCATATATTATTATAGAAACCAACAAAAACCAACTATTAACATTTACCAAGCTATACAATAATGCCAGAGTAAAAGTTTCGATGGAAACTATAACCCATAACTCTTTGGTGTTCATTGTCAACAGAAAATTCAGTTTATTAGCAATTTGAATACGAAATAATTTAAATATTTTCCCTTAATGCATCTTCGCAATTTGAAAGAAATTTAATAAAATGAAAATTAAATGATTAAAAACTATACAGATTTAAATCTCATAATTCTTCTGATACCCATGAAGACTACCATAATTCATTATCAAGTTAAGATCCTTGTCTACAAAGGTTAGATTTTCTGGGCAATAGAATGGCTTATAATCTAAAAATATTATAAATTCAATCAAAATTAAAAATATTTGTAGCATTATATTACAATATTCTTGCTTTTCTTTTAGCTTTAAGTCATATTCGTTTCCCAGTAATAACTTCAACTTGGTTCCATATATAAGTTAAATCAATTTTTTATGAAACCTGAATCAGTCTGCTAATTAATTGAAGACTAAATTTTCGAATTGATTTAAAATGTTGTACCAACCAAAAAATCGAAATAGTGTTCATTATTTTTTAACGCAAAGTGCTAATTTAATTGCTGAGTGTATTCTCTGACAAAGTTGGGGAATTTTTATAAACATTTTAATTGAAATTTGATTTAGGTAAAAATTCCCCAGGGCTACGCTTGAGTTAAGTTTTAATTATGTTCATTTATTAAAAAACAGTTAGCGAATAAAAATTAATTTTACGTTATTAATATTAATCAATTTCGTTCATGATGGAAACTCTGCTTTTATTTTGAAGCATGCCCTAACTTTGCTTGCGTCTGTTATTTCAATAATATTTCAGACAAAACTGGAATTGGCAAATAAATGCGTAGAAAATGGACTGATAAAAATGTGTAAATTTCGATACGACCAGTAAACCTATTTGAATACATACTCATGGCTTTCAATGATATCTTGCTTTTACTGAAACTGAATATTTAATATTTAGCTCGAAGTTTTCTTTTCTCACAGTCTTATTTTCAGGAATGCATTTATATAATTAGGTAATGTAAAATTGCAGCTTTGGTTAAAAATTTATCAACAATAATTTTTCACCAGTATTTTATGTATTAATCACATTGACTAATAATACTATTGCAAAGAAATATCATATATGCAAAATGTCATTATCTATATAAAGAGTATAATAAATATGTAATTAAAATATGAATGAATGTAAAATTTAAGGAAATTCCGTGGACTTTTCTTTTTAAAACTAAATATTAAGAAAGGTCCACTTTATTCTACATATTTCCTACTCAGAATATAATATCTAAACAAGCCGCATTCTGTGCTCCCATTTTTCTGTAAAATGTAATTTATTGTTTATTACCTCTTTATTCATACACAATTCGATAATTTCATTTTTCTTCACTAAAGTTACCTGGAGACATGTATTTATTTTATTTCAACTGTACATTGTGTTTTAGTTACGTATCATAATAATATTTCTTCATATTTTTATCTTCGGATAAAATAAATGTCGTAAATGCATTTTGTTGATCAATAAGTGTAGAATACATATATACGTCACAATTTATTTTCGATAGAAACTCAAGCAATTAACTGAGGAAAACTTTACCTATATGATGATATTATGCATCTGCGTGTATGTATTAATTTTCCTTAACCAACTGAACATAAAGCAAGTGGACGCTAATGTTTCTCTTTTGGATAAAAATTGACAGAAAAACAAGACAGCACGGAAAATAAGGGTAAATTGTGTTTCCTAGCAACTATGTTTTTGACAACAGCGGGAAAGTAAATCTTCTTTTACTACTAGCTTATAGATATATACTGCGTTACGCAGTATCAACACATTTATTAAATTTTGTATATTGGACATTATATAGGTAGGTTTAAAATAGCCAAGGAATTGGAGGGACGGATTGGAAAGTATTTTATGTATATATTAAATTATTAAATTAATTAAAATATTACAACAAATTTTTATACAAATTTTTTTCATAATTCCAACATCAAATTTTACAACAAATTTTTTTCATAATTCCATACATAGTGGTATTGTTTAAAAGGACTAATAATGACGTCCTCAATATAGTTTTTTTTGTGAAAATTTTAGGTGATACATGTTCAGATCTATTCTGAAAAATTTTAAAAATTATATTTCCCCTCTTATTTCAGAAATTACTTAACCTAAATGATAAAAAATAAGGTTTTTAGAAACCTGTGCATAAATTATAGGAAAATTATAACGATTGTCTCAAAACATATAATTTTTCAAATAAGCACCATCTTTTAACGTATTTCAAAGGTATAGTAGGTAGTACATATATATTACCTACTACATTTACATAAATATTGAAAAAAAATGGTGATTGGCACAAACTTGATTTGATTGGCATAAACAACGAATCAAAATGTTAGCGTATTAATGATAGTATAAGGTAAGACATGTTTAAAATGTTATTAAAAGGCGAGGAATGCCATTACTCAGTGGCTTTTACGCCTTAATTTTGTTAATTGAAAGAGCCAGGAAATTTATATCCAACATTTAAACTTACTTAACAAGAAGTACTGGAAGTAAATAAGTAAAAGTTATATTATTTGAAAATGAAATGTCGTTAAGCTACGGTACATTTTCTATTAAAGTTGATATTTCATGTCACAATATGTAAGGATATTTTGATCTCTAATACCCTTATTTATAAATCAAGATATTATTATTATACACAATTTGTGAATACTATTTGAATACAAATTAAAAGAGCGTATACATTAAAAATTAAAATTGTAAATTTAACACGTATTCAGGATTTATATAAAATGTGCACTTTAGTTTTGGAAAATCTAAATAATAGTTTTATTTATATAATCAATAACGATTTTACTGCAAAAAAATAATTTCGCTATATTCATTGTAAAAGCAGTCATGAATTATCCGGGTCGATTATTTAATATATCCTATTTGGAAGATACTAAGATGCAAAAGAATAAAATGTCTGCAGTATTTTGTGTTAATTTCTATTTCAATCACATATTAAGATAGAGGTATATACTTCTTTGTGCTTTACTTTTCATTCGATATATTGTATTTTATCTTTCAAAGTATTTATTATTTCTAGAACTCATATATCTATTCTATTAGGTTAGATAACACTTTATTATACCTCTTTAAGAAAAAAAATTAGGAAAATTGGCCTAAAATATAATGCAAAATTTGGCTTCAATAAACTGATTGCTGAACTGACGTGGCTATAAACAAATAACTGCTTTATATATGGGGCGTGGTAATAAAAAATAAGATATTATTTGTTTCGTCTTCCGTAAAATTTCGACGAAAAATAGAAGTGACGAAAAAAAGACAACGATATATACCAACATGTATTTGGGGAGCTGCGAATAAAACGGTAATTTGTATATATAACAAGAATAAAGAATTGCCTCATAAAATGTCGCTTAATGGCGAATCAATTATTTGTGAAGAAGGAAACAATAAACAGGAATCAAAAATTATTAGTAAAATTGAATAATAGATCCGTTGCTTCGCCACATGAACAAATTAGAGAGTGGTTAATATTAAATTAATAATAAATTTTAAATTTAATCTTTCTACAGAAACACTAAATATATAATTTTGACAGTTTTTTATTTCATCTTTGAGAGTTGTGTACATTGTTTGCAAATGTTTGCTATATTAATTTGATATTCTTGAATTTTATGTATATTTTGAATCATGTTTAGAAATAACTTTAGTTCAACCACTCTCTAATTTGTTCATGTATTATAGGATTTTTGTTGAGTATTGCTACAAGTTTTGGTTCAATTTTACTAATAATTTTGTATTATATAGTAACAAAAATTGGGATGTTTCATTTAATAATTTCTAGAAAAAAAAGGAAGTTTCATTATTTTCTTTCCTAAATTAAAACATTTAATTAGTATATATAAAAAGATTATATAATTTTTACTTTTATTTGCCAATTTAGCATTGAAAATGCGTACTGATACACTATGTTATAACATGGACGGATACTTAGAATAAATTATTTAATTTTTTATTAAATAAAATTCACGGCCATATTTTTCAAGCAAAGTAAGTTGAGTCTCTGCAAAAATAAACAACCTTAAATTGTGAGCTTTAAACCACACGCCTACATACACTTCTAGATGACATAATTACTTTTTCGTCTTATTACGAGAGAATGGAGTGGAAATGTCGGTTGGAATAAATTTATGATGGAACGTGAATCAACCTTGTCACTCGATTGATTGATTGTGTTAGCCGAGATACAGTTACATTATTATTTATAGGCACGAGATATTGTGTGACTTAGCGGTCTAAAGGCAGCGGTGCTTGCATCTCTATTATTAAGATATAAATGTGAACTATAGCAGTTAACATTTTTATCCTTTGTTATTTGAATATACTAATTAATTTCTTTTTTTATGATGCCATTGAAGAAACGACATTGAATTTCTTATTGAAACAGTGTTATGGCTGACGAAGTTTATCTTTTATATGATAAATTCGAATAATATTTGTCCTGAATTGAATAAAACAAAATCCTGTGATTAAAGCATAATCTATAAATAAAGAAGGTTTAAGTAGACAATATTTCTTCCTTATATTTACATCGTAGCTTAAACAAATATAAACATAATAATATTTTTATTACTTCAAAGATATGTTTTGAATTTTTACGCCAATAGAAAAAATCCATTAATCTTTATCAAAAAACTTCTTTTTTCAATCAATAAAAAGACTTTCAACTTAAATCTTTATTTTTTTTTTGCGAATTTTATCTTCAAAATTTGCAGATTTTAGTGTACATTTTGTATTAGGTCATCTGTCATTATAACTAAATCACAACATATTACAATAAATACAGTTATTCGAATTGCAGATGATATACATTTTTTAATATACATGGGTCTCCTCTGCCTCAATACCACAGAGAAAATCTAAAGAAAACTGTAAAGTATTTATTAAAGACATTTAAAATACTAGGCTTCTTTCTCCTTTGCTCTCTTTTACATATTCACTGTCTGTCCCGGGTTTACTCAGCAATAAACCATAACCGTATTTTGTTGTATTCGTTTTTTTATACTATTATTTAACGATTCTTGGCAAAAAGTTTATATTGCTCTATTTATATTTAAGAATTTAAATACGAACTTTCATATCTACAACCTTAATTATTACGCAATTCTCTCAAAAAGTTTCACTATTATTTTCATTCCTTACGAAGCACTTTGCGAAACTAAACACGAGTTTGGAAGCATACCTGCTTGATAAGTACTTAGGAGCCAATAAAATGTTCACGCCAAAATTTAAATTAGTAACTTAGCTAATTTTGGGGATTTCGTGATGATTGATTCAGTGAGTAATATTCGGCTTCCATAAACATAAACATGTCAAGCAAACCTTCTTGAAATTTCCACTATCAAAATCGTCTAATTGAATTTCAATATTTTCTACTTTGCGATTCGAATAAATCCTCTATCCAAATTAATATGTAATTTAAAACAATAACTACCAAAAAGCACTTTTAATTTAAAAAATTTAAATAAAATATTATTCTCTTTAAATTAGAAGTGCCTTTTACTGGAATAACGAATTCTTTTATTTATTAAAAAATCCGAAGGAAAACACTTTATTCATTTACTCAGGTAGAATGCAACGGTTCAGTCACATTGTTAATTTTTAAATTTTAATGATTTCGTCTTATTGATATCGATATATCACTCATGTTTTCTACTAGGTGACGTTAATGGCGTTTTTCAAATAATTGATGTATATATATATATATATATTTATATATATATATATATATATATATATATGTATATATATATATATATATATATATATATATATATATATATGTATATTTATATATTCAACATTGTTAACTCGTGTGTACATTTTACTTATCGTATTATGCTACTCTCATATATCATTAAGATTCAAATAATAATGTCTTACTATCTGCGACAATGTTTTATAGTTCGATTAAATGAAAAGAAAGCTACAATAATAACAAACATTGTGTCTGGATTAGACAATGGTTATAAATTAATTAATTAACCGA
The DNA here is from genome assembly GCA_039881145.1 of Druceiella hillmani. Taxonomy (NCBI): domain Eukaryota; kingdom Metazoa; phylum Arthropoda; class Insecta; order Lepidoptera; family Hepialidae; genus Druceiella; species Druceiella hillmani. The sequence continues at coordinate 32,785,425 of JAYKKI010000001.1, forward strand.
CTGCTTCTAGAATTAAAAGTATTGATAATAATTTCTTTATTGTTACAACTATAAATAATTAGATGCATAATAGTTTTGTAAACGATTCATTAATTTACATAAACACGTAATTTGAAAATAGAGTATATATTACGTCATATTAAAATGGTAATACAACATTAAAAAATGCATAAAGAAGAAATTCTCTGTATTATTATTTTTGGGGTCACCATTGCGTATTCTCGGTTATTTCGTTACCCCATAAAACTGCGATAATCGGTTTAAACAGACATCACTAAAGTGCATAGTCTTTGGTCTTTGGATTAGACGAGCTATTTTAAATTAATTTTTGTTAAGAACATATGATTTAAATACCATATGAATTTGCGATGAAGTTTTGTAAAAATTTTAATGGGGCAAAAATAGGCAACGGAGATGATGACAAACATAATAACAACAAACACATTTTATACGAAAATCTAAATCGCCTTGAAAAGATTTGAAGAGTAGAGCTGAAATACGGCAAATCGGGCAAAGAAATTCATGAAATTATAATTTTAAAAATATAGTAGCCATTTTAGTAAGGAGATGCCAAAGCAATAATTATTAGTGCTACTTGTATTATCGTCTTTTGTTTTAGTTCCATTTTATTAATACAACATATATATACACACACACACACACATTATTATTTGAATATTAATGATATATGAGAGTAGCATAATACGATAAGTAAAATGTACACATTAGTTAACAATGATGAATATATAAATATGTATATAAATATATATCCTTTTTGTCATTTTTCACGTATCGCATAGCAGGTTGTGGTAAAATGTTGCAAGCAAATGGTACTGCTTATTGTTAGTAACCAATTGTTATCACGTCTTAGAGTAAACTTTTAAATAAGAACTTTGGCAGCATGATATAACGGAATTTTTTTTTTAATATTTTCAATTAATATTTTGCTTTTCATATTATATAATTCTGGCCAAAATATTATGTTAGCATTGAGATAAATGGATTTAACCTCTATCTATTCAAAACTGTTAACAAAAAATATTTGCCTTCGTTGGATAAACTACAAGATCACAGTTTAAAATTGCCTAACAATTGATAATAGATATAAAATCATTATTTGGAAATTAAAGTAATTAACAAGTAATATTGCTAAAATATTAAATATAGAATTTTAAACTATATCATGTTTATTACTTTAAAATGATCGATATCACAAAATAATCATATGCCTTTTCGCCATAATTTGTGATTGTACACAAAATCGTTTCCCAACAGATTATATTTCATAATAAAGAAGCATTTTGCTTCAGCCTCTGATGTTAAAGTGTGACTAGATATAATGTATGATTTTTCATAAAAATGATTTAAAAAAAATTACAAAACACGCGTCGTATGAGCGTAAGATTCTTAACGGCCTGATGTTTTTTATTTCCTGGTGAGAACTCTACGTTTTACAAGACATAGGTAAATATAAAATAAACGAAAATTCATGGTTTATTTTCGGAAAAATTGTAAAAAAATAAATCAGCAAAAGGAATAAAGAACAATCGCATATGTCAGCAATAACGTGTTTGAAAGGAAGCGAGGATATAAATTTTCTTCCACGCCGATAAAATACGGATATACAAAAAAAAGGAATTGTGTGTTATATTGATGTTCACTAAAAATAAATGAGTTTTCTTTGAAATAAAGTGATTTAGAATAAAGAGGAAAATATTGGAAAAACCTTGCCCAATATACATACCACAAAGCGGCTACTTTATTAGATATCAACAAGTTTCTAAATAGTTAATACTTCCGAATTAAATGTTTCCATATTGACTGAATATTATCACTGTAACTTAAATAATTCACGCTTTCCAGTCGTTGTTAATCGTGTAAAACAATAAGGCAATTATACTTACTGAACTGAAATATTTTGATAGTGTTTCTGAATTTTAAGAAAATATTATTTTATCCCAAATTTAAATATGTATATTTTCCTTTCATTTTTACATCCAGTTCCTAAATTTATTCAATGAAGGCGCTCTGCATTTTAATAAACTAAATTAACTGCGTCAATAACTCGCTAGCCGCATGAGTGATTATTTGTGACTTATGCTCTGAAATATCAATATGGTTATTAAATGTTATTTGAAGGCGTATTTATGATTAAAATCGCTTATTTTTGCCAAGTTTATTATAAGCTCTGCGTTTATAATTCAGGCAGATTACATTATGTTGTGTTTATATTTTTATACAATACAAATATTTCATTTCATGGTGTCAGTTACTTTCAGTTTTGTATTTGTATTTACCAGTTTAAGTAAGGTATTATATATATATATATATATATATATATATATATATATATATATATATATATATATATATCTATATATATAAAAATGAAACCCGTTTTCCTTGGTCACGGCATCACGCGTGAATGGCTGGACCGATTTCACTAATTCTTTTTTTGTTGTATTTGTTATTATTAGGAGAAGGTTCTTACGGAAAAAAATATTAAGAAAATCTCTCAGAAATATTGAAAAATGTACATTTAATTTTGCATATTTTAAAAAACGCGAGTAACAAATGTCAATGTCATTCACAGCCATAGATTATATTGGTGAAAGAGCATCGTTTGTTTTGCTGTCATCGTTTGTTTGGCCGTCAACGTTTGTTTTGATTGTTGTTTGCTAATTTTTTATTCTGGCTGCCATCTTGAATACACGTTTTTGAGGACAGCCAGAAGAATTATCCACTTTAAAGTTATCTCTACTTGATATTGGCGTATCGCCATTCGTTTATAATTGTTAAATTATATTACTTGATATTGGCATAGAATCCTAATGGGAAAGCCATTGAATAAAAAGAAGTGAAGTGAAGTGTTTGTTAATCACGGTAAGTTCACAGCTTCATATTGATTTTTAGTAACTTTTGCTGATTACACAATAATACAATTTGGTATACATGGTTATACAGAAAATGTATGAGAGCTTTTCATTTTCAGTTGGATTTTCGTTTTTAACAATACCACCAACCAGACGTACAAGCTTAGGCCGCAGAACTCGAAATACGGCAAGTCAAAGAAATATAAGAGCAAATCAAACTGATGAGCAACGCGAAGCGCGAAATGAACTTGAACGGAATCGATATCAAGATAGAAATTTTGTGTTTAATCCCCACAGAGCTGCATTCAGTTATAATGTGGCAATTGATTACAGTTCAGCGAAAATTGTTGCTATTGGACAAATGAGTATTGTGTGTCCACATTGCAAGGCATTGAAATTCAAAAATGAAGCCCCTGGATTGTGTTGCGCCGGCGGCCAAGTCAAATTGACGCCATTGGTACCGCCACCAGAGCCACTACATTCATTGGTATCTGGAATTGGTCCAGATTCTTATAATTTTTTGACTCATATCCAGCAGTACAATAATTGCTTTCAAATGACATCATTTGGGGCAACAAAGGTTATTCGAGACAATTTTATGCCTACTTTCAAAGTAAGTAATTATAATGGTAAACAATTTTTTTAGTTTTACTACCTATGGCAAATAAGTTTTTTAGGTCTACTACCTATAGCTGTCATGGAAGGCTGTTCAATGTCGAGGTTTAAAGTAGTTTTAATTTCAAATGATGTAAAGTATTGTGGCAGTATTTTGCGAGCCACATGGTGGTAAAATTTGCTATACAATTACCTGTATATATATTTATATTCTTGCAGATTCAGGGTCAAATATATCATCGAACAGGTTCTTTATTGCCAGTGCCTGATCAAGACTATAAATTTTTGCAAATATATTTTATGGGCAATTCAGCAAGAGAAGTCGATCAGCGTTGCGCACACAACAACTCAGTGAAAAGATACATTGTGGAACAACTTCAAACATTTTTCCATCAACACAATGATGCATTATTCACAACTGCATTAGACCGCATGCCATCTGATAATCACAAAATTGTCATCAGAGCCGATAAGGCGCCTGCAGGACAACATGCTGGACGTTTTAATGTGCCAACAACTGATGAAGTGGCTATTGTCGTTGTGGGTGAAAATTTAGAAAACCGAGACATTGTTTTACATCGGCGGAACGATCAGCTTCAGCGTGTGTCTGAAACACATCGATCATATGATGCCTTACAATATCCTATCTTATTTTGGCAAGGTGAAGACGGCTATCATTTTTCAATGAAGATGATAAGTCCAGTTACAGGTAAATTATTAACAATATGTTTACTACATTAAAATATATGTTTACTAACATAAAATTTATATTATTATCATAACACAAAAAATCGTTTACAGGTGCTGACACGAACAAAAAAATTAGTTCAATGAATTATTATTCATACAGACTGATGGTTCGGGAAAATGAGGACAATCACATCTTAAAATGTAGGCGTCTATTTCACCAGTATGCTGTGGATATGTATGTGAAAGTTGAAACTGAACGATTGACATTTATCAGGTTGAACTAGGCAAAACTCCGTTCCGAGGAATACATTCATCTTCGGGATGCCATTAATGCTGATGGAAATGCACAGAATGTTGGCAGAACAACTATTCTCCCAGCAACATACGTTGGAAGTCCGCGTCATATGCATGAATATGCTCAAGATGCTATGTGCTATGTAAGGCATTATGGCACACCAGATTTGTTTATCACATTCACATGCAATCCAAAGTGGACAGAAATTCAACAAGAATTATTTACTAGCCAATCACCCATTGATCGCCACGATATCACTGCAAGGGTGTTCAAAATGAAATTAAAATCACTCATGGATTTTATTGTTAAGCATCGCGTGTTCGGCGAGACGCGCTGTTGGATGTACTCAGTTGAGTGGCAAAAACGCGGATTACCACATGCACATATCCTCATTTGGTTGGTTGAGAGGATAAGACCGAATGATATTGATCATGTGATATCAGCAGAAATTCCCGATTATAATGAAGACCCACTGTTACATGAGGTTATTACAAAAAATATGATACATGGTCCATGTGGAATATTAAATCCCATTTCTCCGTGTATGGTTGAAGGAAAATGTTCAAAATGCTACCCAAGACAATTAGTAGCAGAAACTATTACTGGAAATGATGGATATCCACTTTATCGCCGCCGATCCATTGATGACAATGGAAAGTCAACAATAGTCAAAGTAAATCGACAGGACATTGAAGTTGATAATCGTTGGGTTGTTCCGTTTTCGCCATTACTCTGCAAGGCATATAAAGCACACATAAACGTCGAATTTTGCCATTCCGTAAAATCCATAAAATACATTTGCAAGTATGTGAACAAAGGTAGTGATATGGCTGTCTTCGGAGTTGCTGCCGAAAATTCAAATGATGAAGTCACTCAATATCAAATGGGCCGCTATGTTAGTAGTAACGAAGGCATGTGGCGTATATTTTCGTTTCCTATACATGAACGACACCCTACTGTTTTTCACTTGGCCGTACATTTGTAAAATGGTCAACGGGTGTATTTTACAGATGCAAACGTATTACAACGAGTTGACAGGCCACCATCGACAACATTAACCAGCTTCTTTGAAATGTGCCAGAATGATGATTTTGCCAGAACGCTACTTTATTCAGAAATGCCAAGATATTATACCTGGAATCAATCATCAAAAAAATTCCAACGACGAAAACGAGGACAACCAGTTACAGGTTATCCACAAGTATTTTCCACCGATGCACTAGGCCGTCTTTATGCAGTCCATCCCAGTCAAGACGAATGTTTCTATTTGTGTTTACTGTTAGTCAATGTTCGTGGTCCAACATCATTCCAACATCTGCGAACAGTTAATGGTGTATTGTGTGGCACATACAGAGAAGCCTGTCAACATTTGGGATTGTTAGAGAATGACACTCATTGGGACCACACTCTCGAAGATGCTGTGATTTATTCAAATCCTAAACAAATACGAACATTATTTTCTATAATGTTGTCTACGTGCTTCCCATCAACACCGATTGATTTATGGCATAAATACAAAGATCATATGGCGGAAGATATATTGCATCAGATGCGTCTTAGAACATCGAATGCAGATTTACAAATGAACGTAGAAATTCACAATGAAGCATTAATTTTAATTGAGGACATGTGCTTGATGCTTACCAACAAAGTATTAATACAAATAGGAATGATAGCTCCCAATCGCCCAATGCACAACTCATTTGATCAAGAATTGAGACGCGAAGCCCAATACGATTCCGAAACATTAAGAGAAATGGTTGATAGAACAGTACCCCTTTTGAATCAACAACAAAAATATGCCTACGATACGCTCAAGAAAGTAGTGAACGATGGAACTGGCGGATTTTATTTTTTAGATGCTCCTGGTGGAACTGGGAAAACGTTTTTGTTATCATTGATTTTGGCCACGATTCGATCACAAAATGGAATTGCACTAGCCCTAGCTTCATCAGGTATTGCAGCTACGTTGTTGGAAGGCGGTCGAACAGCTCATTCAGCTCTCAAGTTGCCGTTGAACCTTCAAATAAATGAAACTCCAACTTGCAACCTTTCGAGGAATTCTGCCATGGCCAAAGTGCTGCAGCAAACCAGATTGATCATTTGGGATGAATGCACGATGGCACACAAAAAATCTTTAGAGGCATTAGATCGCTCAATGCAAGATTTACGAAATAACAGAAACCGGTTTGGTGGTGCAATGATACTATTGGCAGGTGATTTTCGACAAATATTGCCAGTTGTTCCACGCTCAACGCCAGCTGATGAACTAAATGTATGTTTGAAGTCGTCCATTTTATGGAAATACATTAAAATAATTAAATTGAGTATAAACATGAGAGTCGAATTGCAGGAAGACCAGTCTGGAGAAGTGTTTTCCAAACAACTGCTCGATATTGGTAATGGTAATATTGCTGTTGATACATCATCGGGATACATTACATTCCCTACCAATTTTTGTAACTTTTGTGAATCAAAGACCGAACTCATGGAGATGGTTTTCCCAAACATAGCTCAAAATTACGTAAATCACGATTGGTTAAGCGAACGTGTTATATTGGCCGCAAAAAATGTTGATGTGAACGAAATGAATTTTCAGATTCAAGAGAAAATAGCTGGCGAATTGAAGAATTACAAATCAGTTGATTCCGTTACTAATGATGATGATGTTGTCAATTATCCAACAGAATTTTTAAATTCGCTGGAATTACCCGGCTTACCACCTCATAATCTGCAAGTAAAAATCGGATCAATAATTATTATGTTACGGAACATAAACCAGCCACGTCTGTGTAATGGCACCCGGCTTGCGGTGAAGAAATTATTGAATAATGTCATCGAAGCAACAATTTTAAAAGGGAAGTACAAAGGCGAAGATGTTTTAATCCCACGCATCCCTATGATACCGAACGACATGCCATTCAGCTTTAAGCGTTTACAGTTTCCAGTGCGGCTTGCATTTGCAATGTCAATAAATAAATCGCAAGGGCAGTCGCTAAGTGTATGTGGCATCAACCTACAAAATCCATGTTTTTCACATGGCCAATTATATGTCGCCTGTTCCCGTGTCGGAAAACCAACAACATTATTTATTTACGCGCCAGAACATAAAACTAAAAATATAGTTTATCAAAAAGCATTAGAGTAGAGAGAAGCAGTGAAGAGTACAGAGACTATTAGTTGCTTTCTAGAGCGCGCGTGGTATTGAGCTTAGTGTTTAAATAAAAATGCAAAGTTGTTCAATAGCGATTTGTAAAAATATTAGTAAAATTATTGAATCCTAATAAATAAACACTATTATGAAAATATATATTTTGTTTTTTATTTAATTAAAAATTAGTAAAGTCATTTTCAGGTATAGCGAGACCAGGGAATTATGGATTCATTTTTATATGGAGGATTCAGTTCAAATTGAATAGGTACTCATACCTAAGATAGGTCAGCTAGTATATATATATATATATATATATATTTGTATGTGTATACATACAGACACATGATTATTTAATCAATTAAAATTAGTAAAAAATTAAGTCCACGAAGCTATAGTATACTCGTAGTTGACTTAATTGTTAAATATTATTATATATTAATAGTATTCTTTTAAAAGTCCTGTAAAATTTAAAATTCAGCGGATTTCAGCATTGTCAGAAAAAATACAAGTTACATATTCTTCACTATCTCTTTATGTATTTTACGTAAATGTTATATTTTAATTTTTTTACTACTTACGATGAGATTTCATGGGTTGAAAAGTACGGTAAGTGAAGTATTTAATTTTTTTTACTACTTACGATTAGATTTCCCGGGTTGAAAAGTATGGTAACTAAAATATTTAATTTTTTTACTACTTACGATGAGATTTCCCAGGTTGGAAAGTATGGTAAGTTAAATATAATTAATTTTTTACTACTTACGATGAGATTTCCCGGGTTGAAAAGTATGGTAAGTAAAGTATTTAATTTTTTTTACTACTTAGGATGAGGTTTCCCAGGTTGAAAAGTAAGGTAAGTCAAGTATTTAATTTTTTTACTACTTACGATGAAATTTCCCGGGTTGAAAAGTATGTTAAGTGAAGTATTTAATTCTTTTTTACTACTTACGATGAGATTTCCCGGGTTGATAACTATGTCAGTTTCTGGCCAGCCAACTATTTTTGTGCAGAATACCACGCCGATCTGTTACTCCATTTCGACTCGAAAAGAGGACAAACTAACACGCTTTGGAATTAGTAATATATGTTGAGATTATTATGTTAGTTAGGATATTTTCCGGGTTGAAAATTAGTCTATTTGATTTCATGGTCCACCAATTAACTGCGCGCAGAAAACCATATTGATCTGTTGCTCCATTGTGATATCAAAGGATAAACAAACGGGTTTTGGAATTTTTAATATTTGTTGGGATTGTTCTATTAGTTAAAATAAATTTCTGCGAGTTAGAAAGTAGTCTATATCATTTCCTGACCCGTTAGCAATCTCTGTTCAAAAAACTAGCTTAATCTGTTTTTTGTTGTGGCGTGAAAGAAGGACAAACACAGTTTAGAATGTTTAATATTACTTGGGATTGTTGTGTTAATAACGATGAAATTTTTCGAGTTAAAAAGTAATCTATACCATTTCTTGGCCCACCAACTATCTGTGCACAGAAAACTGGGATGAGATTTCCCGAATTGGAAAGTAGGCCATGTTATTTCTCAATCTACCAGCTATCTCTATGCTGAAAGTCACCTAGATCTGTTACATCAATTTAACGTGAAAGAAGAACAAACATTTTTTGGAATTTTTAACATTATTTGGGATTTTCACTTTAGGCAGAATTAGATTTCCCGGATTGGCAATGAGCCTATTTTATTTCCTGATCTACCAACTAATTATGTGTAGAATATTATGTTTATCTATCGCTCCATTACGACGGGAAAGAAAGAAAAACAAATACCCTTTTGAATGTTTAATATTAGTTGGGTTGTTAATATTACTTAAGATAAGATTTCCCAAGATGAAAAGTAGCATGTATCATTTCCTATTTCTGTGCAGGAACTGTAACTGAACATTACTATTTTTTTGCAGGAAATCATATTGATTTGTTGCCCCATTGTGATATGTAAGAAGGACAAGCAAATATACTTTCAAATTTGTAAATTTTGGGATTGCTGTGTTATTTTCTGTCCCGCCAAACATCTCTGTGCAGAAAGTTACGTCGATCTTTTGCCAGATTTTAACATGAAAGATTTGTGGTTTTAGTTATAATGAGATTTCCCAGATTAGAAAGAAGCCTTTGTTATTTCCTGGTCCGCCATATTTATGTTTTGAAAATCACGTCTGTCTGTATCTCCATTATGATGCGAAAGAAGGACAAAAAAATACATATTTGAATTTTTAACATTAGTTGCAATTGTTATATTAGATAGTATGAGATTTCTCGCGTATATTAGCCTACATTATTTCCTGGCCCATCAATTTTCTCTGTGCAGAAATTCACGTGGATCTTTCTTGTCATTATGACTTGAACGAAGTACAAATAAACACTATTTTGCATTCATGATATTAGTTAGGGTTACAATGTGGCCTAGGTCTTTCTTCGTTACGCCAAGTACCACTGTATAAAATTTGTAAACACAAACACTAATTTATGTAAAAAATTTAATAAGCAGAAAAGGTTGCGTTAAAAGTTTATAGACCGAACCCCGAATGGGTAATAAAATAAAGACAGACCCAAAATATCAAAAATTTAGATAGAACATGCGAAAAAAAACAAAACATAAAAAAATTTAGGAAAAGAGGGTCTCGTAAAAAAGTGCATAAATGAAGACATGAATGGATAATTACAGAAAAACAATCTCAAAACATCCAACATTTAGCAACCAAACAGGAATTTGGAAAGAAATATAAATAGTTTAGTAAGTAAAAAGTTTAAATAAAACGAAATATAAATACAAACTCGAATTAATATTAAAAAAACGGTCAAAACATTCCGAAATAACCAAAAAGAGGCCCTTAAAAATATTCATAAATAATAATACAAATGGTTAATTAAAAAAATGAGCCCAAAACATGTATAACTGAGTAATTAAAAAGGATTAAGAAACAAACCCAAAACGTCCAAAAATTTGATTAACAAAAATATCACGTGAAAAAGTTTATAAATACAAACACGAATTAATATAAAAGAAAACAAACCCAAAATATCCAAAAGTGAGTAAGCAAAAAGGATTGAAAAAAAATATTTTTGGATCTTTTTTTAGATATGAAAAATATTTCAGTCGTGTTTTTGAAACAACCAGGACTTTAGAAATATTGTCAAGAATAACATATATTTTTGTCGTGGCCATAAATTTTACAGATTTTACTAAAAATGTTTTTGTTGATGTTGCCAGCGCGTTAATACTTTATTTGTCAATAGAAGAAATGTTCAAATTCTGGAACATTAAAACGTACAAATCGTTCACAATTATTTTATTCTTTGAGAGATTTTAAATAATTTGAAGTGTGAACGTCCTAGTGTAAAAATTACATTTCCAAGCGACTATTTAGCCGCCTCTTCAATATCGTATTAACTATTAACTAATGAGTTAACTACGCATTGTACGTACTCCCGATTTGGAAATATCTAAATATTTTATCACTTTTGTTCATGTCTCTAGTGTATCGTTGTCTCGTGACTTACATAATTTAGTTTTGCAAGGCTTTGGTTCTTTCCAAAGTTTACAAATCATTGACTATTTCCGTTCTAGCTAGTGTAAAAAATATCATGATTAATAGTGAGGTTTGATGTTAAGCTATTATTGTGCTGCATGGGAATTTTTTTGTCTCATTTCTTCCTAAACCAAATTAATTTTAGTTTGATTTTATTTTTAATCACAAAAAAATTACATTTACCATAATTTTGTTATAAAACACGATGAAATTTTTAATCTAAAATATTCCGAAATCTTGGCAGAAAATAACTTTAATGATGCTTACCATGATTTGATGAGAAATAAATTTATTGTGGGAAATAAGGAAGAAACAAATGACCATTTTGTAACTGTACATTAAATTTTTAAAGGCCATTACTTTTTCAAGAAAATCAGGTTTTAATCACTGAAGAGCTTAAAATAAGGCATTATAGTCAGAGCAAAACAGTTTTATTCTCTTATTAAATGTAATTTTTTAAAACATATTTATTTTTTTTAAATATATAATTTTTTAAATATATTTAAACTCAAAATATTTTTTACTAGAGTTTTACCAAATAAATAAATATTATTTATTTTAAAACGGATTGTAAATGTTTGCATGCTCATGTTAAAATCACACGTATATTTGAAGTTTAAAATAAAGATTTATGTCTGTTGAATCTTCCTGAATATATCTAATTATTTCAATAGGATATTTTCCACTGTTATTTGTAAATAATTTAATGTAGTCAATAACTCTGGTTTATTTGAATAATAATTCCATATTATATAAATTCGACTTTTATCTTTATTACAAAATATGTTTGTTTTTTTGCTTTTTAATGGTGTAACCCATAACAAAAACATAGAAGTCACATTCCTTATAGCATGTTCATTTAAGTTCTTTACCTTTTATTACTGAAAATATTCTTCTAAATCATATAAATTGTCTTGTAATTTAATTATTATAGGTTCATTTGCACTCGTGCATTTCAATTCTGATATCAATTCAAATCAAAATCAATTTCTGTGTACTTCTACTTTAATATGATGTATATATATATATATATATATATATATATATGACAATAATCATATAAATGAAATATTCATGTCTTACAGATAAACCTTAAGATAAATGTAGGTAAAAGTAAAATGTACGTGTAACGTTGAGAACAGACGACGAATTGAGATCTCTGCGCTTTGAACATCTCCTGCTGTCGTTTCCCCCTAAATTTCTCTCATTGGTAGACTGACTACGTGTACGACTTCAATAAGTGTATAAATGAGCCTATATGAGCACTATGGAGCACGAGAAGTGCGTAAAATGATCCACCGTGTAATTAGGTGGAGTAATCACATTGACATAGTATCATATGATCACAAGAGTGTGTTATGAACTTAAAATATATGTCAGTGAACCATCAGGTATAGAGAAAAATACAAGATCCCATTAGTACTTAGTGTTAAATTACAAAAAAATATAATACTATATCTCATTTACATCACACAGGAATGTCGTAAAAATAAAAAAAGGAAACCAATTTAGAAACGAAAGTCGACAAAACTCTCTACTATTTTTCTTATTGAGATCACAAATATTTGTAAATCCGACTTATATTTATCCCAATGATATTTATAATTATTATAGCGAGAAAAATTATTTCCCCTTGTGATGCCACTATATGACCACTCCTCCCGCTTTGTGAGGAACATGCATTAATTAGAGAAGTGATCTCTGGTGATATTACTGTCGTACCGCGTTCTTTCTCTCCCCTGTCAAGAATTCATTAATATTCACGTATTGAACAACGTCAGTTAAAATCTTGTAATGACATTAAAGATAATTTGTTTAAAGGCATTTTTATTTTATTTACGGACCACAAATACAAATTATGAATTACAAACGTCAATATTCGAATTTCAGGTACATCATACTTAAGGGTTGTGTTCACAAATTTAACAAATGAGGATAAAATAAAATATCTTTATAAAGCCGACTTCAAGAAAAGTAAGTACTAAAAAGTTAAAAAATAATTAACTCAAAATAAATACCTACTTATTTGCAGTAAATACTAAGTTACTTATTTTTGAAGTCAGTGCCAGCACCGCCGATCAACTTACAGAAATTTAAATTTTTATAATATAAATACGGCTTTTATGAATCTATTTAGTGCTGTAACATAGTTACAAGTTAAATTTTTTAACTTGTAAAATGCTTAATTTTTTTAAAAATACCTTGAATAACTTTTAATTTACTATCATCCTTTAAGGAGTTGCATTGTTCATCTCTAGTACTCATAATAAAACCTGTTATTTTGCAAAGTAACAACTACTAGTTGCAAGTGTATTTAATCACGGCTGATTTACTAAAGAAATAAGAATTCCATTTTCATATCCAGAACTTAACATAAGACCCTGATCTGGTAAGTGGTGTAGTTATTGTTATTTATATTTTATATATTTTACAAAATAACAACCATCTGTAGCAAATATCTTGTATCATAGTTGGTTTACAGCTATTTGTTCTTTTCCGTTATATTTCGGACCTTAACATCACCATATTATTATGAGACTACACCTGTAGCATCCTCTTTGAAATAAAAAAAGCACTCCTCCTTTTTTGAATTCGGTTAAAAAGAATTATAAAAATAACCGGCCGGGTTCGTATTGAAAAATAATTTAATATGGTTAAACTATTGTCAATATTTCTTGAAATTTTTTATATCAATTAGGGGAAAGAATTTTTTAAGTTTTTTTTTATTAATATATTTTTCACTGTGCCAAATTGACAATTTCTTCACAAAAGTATTCCTAATTGGAATCGCAAAACGTATTTGTTTCCAAATAGAAGACTCTTAGTAATAAGAGTGAAATATAAATTAAGAAATTCAGCTAAAAAATTCTATTCTAATCACTTAAAGAAGAAATTGAAGTTCATTGAAATTTTCCTTCGAATAAGTTCTGTCGCAGCGGAATTTTATTTCAAAAATTTGTTTCCATTATTTATAAATTAATTTAAAAGTAAGCATACACAAATATTAACCTTATTTTCTTTGTATAACTGATAATGAATTTACTATAAATTAACAGAACACTAAATTATAAATATATTTGTTGCAACTACTTACAATTTTAATTCAGAGGGACAGTTAAGTTTTCCATAAATTCTAATTATCAAATCAAAAGCGCGCTTAGAATAGACCACAGAGTATTTTCCTATCTAATGAAATCTATATTATTTTACAATTAGTTCTCTTTTTAAGGGTTTGTATCCTCAACCATCTGATTATTCTTTTATATTTACACCTATCGAAATGAAACTTGGTGTAAGTTAGTGATGCAAAATTAAATGTATAAAAATATTTAAATGTTTTTTACCCACCCAACTGGAATGACGACGGAGAGGTCTATCAAAAAACAATATAATATATTTTCGAAATCATTAATCTAAAACGTATTCGATACCCCCGTGTCTAGTTTTTGTCTTATATAACAGATAAAAAACACTAATAGAGCTATAACTTAAACGTAAGCAAATCTAAATAATACGCACTTAAAATGCATATAAAATCTTGTATTATTATTTAAATGGTATAGGTATATATTCAATAGTATTAACTGTGTTATATTATTGTCGCAAAGTATCAAAACATTATAATTAATGTAGATATTAAAGGTCGCCGCTCTAAATTATACTCATAAAATTTGTGGCATTATATCACAAACCTAATGTAACTCTCATCTATTTTTCTTATCCTTAAAGCCTACTCCGCATTACGTTAAATCAAGAAGTGTGGGATTACAGAAGCAGTAAAATAAACGAGTAACAACACTCTATGAAAGAAAAGAAAGGTCATGAAATATGACCTCAATATTTATATTTAAGAACATATTAAAGGCTGACTTTTTCACGGTTCGGACTACAGCGTTTTGAGTTCTTTGCCAGCAGCGATGACAAAAAATGCGTACAATTAAATACAAACTGAAAAAGGACAAAGTATCAATAAACTCAGTGTCATCCAAAAATATAATCTACGCGTGAACTTTTTGTTTATGGATATATTCTAAAGACAATCCATAAAAAAGAAAAAACAATATGCTATCTGTTTAGTCAGCCATGTGCGGGAGCGTAAATGAGTTTATCATTTGTAAATAATTTCTCGCTGACAGTCGGTCTTTCCCAATTTTGAAGAAATTTGCATTAAATTTCTTTCTGGAGAAACGTTTTTTTGGGGAAACAATACCTAGTAAAAAATAAAAGACTCGAAAGCTATATTACTAACCAAAAATATCTCTATTGAATATTGTACTACTTTTAAATATGTGCTATATATCTTGTAGAATCATAATAAATTCTTGTTATAAGTATTTTAAGCCGAGTATACGAGTAGCTTAAAAGTAGTCACATCTAGCACATAATCGACACAGCTATAATACACACACAGCTATTCATATTATAAATCGAGATTTCCGCTACATCTGTGATCTCCGCTACATCCGTGTCATAGTGTGAATGCAATTGTCTCATTAAGTACTGGATGAGTTCTATTTTCGTTTCAATTAAAGAATAAACTGATTCACGAGGAAGACTGAAGTGTATATTATGTGGATATTTTATGAAAGTTACTTTTTCTACCATGAATTTTTGATTAAATGGGAAAAAGCATTTATGGGAAAACTTCATAGGGGTGAGTTGTTTAAAAATAATTAGAGATATATCGATACAACGTACGGCAACATTGTTAGTTTCAAAAGTTTTACGATTTGCGACAGCGTACGTATAATCTATAATAAATAATTTAATGGTTAATAAATGTCCGCAAAACTGTCTTAATCCTCATCACACAAAATTTTGTAGTTATTTTCCTCAAGTTATGTAAGTGAAATTTCCTTTTTAAGAAATTATAGCGTTTTTATGTAAGGTAAATTATACGCGCGGCCTTTCACACATTGTCACAGGACGTGATCGAGAACGTGAGTGGAAAATAGCTCTATACGAGTATGTTTAAGACAAGCGGTGGAGCGCGCTTGCTACTATAGCAATACCCATAACAACAGCATTCGTGCAAAACCGGGCTTAAAATTTTCACGTGGTGTATTAAGAGTTTAGGAAAAATATTTGCCTACTCACGCGAACAAAAGCAGATCGCTACTGTCATTACATAGTTAAGAGATTATGATTGCGACTAATTTAAAATAAATTAACAAAATAATGCTTGAACTATATTATCAGCTCACGGTAACGGTTTTCAGTGTACTGCATTACACTTTGCGCACTTTTCAAGCGCCTGTTCCACTTCATTTGCCTTCCTTTTTGTATAGGTACTTAATAATTACAAGTGGTTTCTCTTATGCGCTCTGGACCAAGAAACTTCCGGGTACTTCATTACTGTCTTGTACCTTTATTGTAATTTTTATTGCTTAATATTCTGCTATTTGTCTATGTGCGACTTTATTAAGTCATGTTCCTTGGTGTTTTGACATTAAAGTGGACACTTCATAAATATGATCGCCTATTGTGGACTTTCATCTTGATATGTATGATGCAGTTATTTTAAAGTAGTAGTGATTCAAATTTCATGATATTTATAGGTTTTTAACTATTTTCATAAAATTGTTCACATCACTACATGAATATAAATTTGCAGTATTTACTTTTTTAAGTAATTTAGTTATAATTATATGGAAATATAAGGTACAACTTCTCTATGCTTTCAGTAACAGTAGAAAATAAACTAGGGAATAATTATTCATGCTGCATGCTTTTGAAGTCTCATTTGAAACTATCGATATGGTTTTTACCCTTAATCTGATAAAATTATAACCTGGATTTAATCTAATTAATATACCTTTAATCAGATGTTAGGCAAATAAATAATACAATTTAATAATGATTCAGTCACAAACGTCAATAACATTTTACATCATAGACGCTATACTTTTTTTATAGACACAATAAAAAAAAATTTTAGTGTCTATGATGAAAAAATATATTGCCCAATATTCCCACTTGAATTTAAAAGTGTTCATGAACAGTAAATATTTTATTGATACATAAAAGATTTCATAATACTATGTAATTCAACTTATTTAACAGTAAAGTTTTGATAAGAAAATCAGCCAATTGGCATGAGCTTTTAACATATTCAATATGGATCAGTATTTCTTCAACTTTTTTCTTATAAAATAAAATTATAACGTATGTCAATATGCTTACTTCTTTTATTATAGTATAGTATATATAATACTAGATTTTGTATGAATTTAATTGCAGTCTTATTGTCTGTTTAATGTTACAGAATTCTATGGTTCGCCTAAATCTGGTAAGAATTATTTAAATCACAATATCTCTTTCGCGGCATCACTAGCAGCCATATGCCCAGATTCTGTCGTTGACAATGCTACTATATTTTATTTTCGACCTACTCAAGTGATAGGTCCACCATTCCTTAAAAATACGTATGCAGTATTGAATTTTTGAGAATCTAAGTCAGAATCTGGATACCCAATTCAGATTCTGGATACCCGATAAATTTTTTATTGCAATCATGTAAAATCAACATATCTTTTTTATACTTCAAATTAAAAATGATTCAATTCAAAAGATTTATATACATATCTTCAGGTTTACTAACATATCTACATACTAAATTTACTATATAAGTTATATCTAGCCTAGACACTAAGGACAAAAATAACAGTGCTCCCACTGCTTCCCTATAAGGAAAATTACTAACAGTTTCACTAGTTTAGTGTACTATAACAACCCTTATCGTCAGAAAATTTAAACTTATTTATTATGATTTTAATGTACCTTCTTTGATTTATGGATGTATAACCATGTATTTTATTTATCTTCATACTAACAAAAGAATTGTAATTTAAAGTCTTCATTTCAAAGATTTTCCCAAATTCTTTCAATAATTTAGATAGAATCTCCTTATTCTTGGTTAACAATAATCCGTCATCGATATAAAATATTAACAATATTTTGATATCGTTAAAATATCCCACAAAAACACAATTGTCTGCATGACATGGTTTAAAGCCATGCATAGTAAGAAATGATTCCAACAGCAAGAAGACTATTTGAGACCATATAGAGATTTTTACAACTTACGTGCTTTAGATGAATCTACTCTAATACCCTCTGATGGCTTCATGTAGATTTCCTCCAATATCTCCCCGTATAGGAAGGCAGTTTTTACATCAAACTGTTCTATCTCTAAACCGTTTCTTGTTGCTATACTCAATAAAAACCTAATAGAGTTATACCTGGTAATCGGTGAGAATAATCAATATCTTTTATTTAGAAAACACACGGGCGAAATTTGTACCTTTCTATCTTTCCTTCCTTATCCCTTTTGGCACTGAAAACCCATTTGCATGCAATAGGCCTCTTTGCTGTTATGTTTGTTATCGTCCACGTATTATTATCCTCATAGGAAATAAGCTCATCTTCAAAAGCTTTCTTCCTATTCTCTCGTTGAATACCAGTTTTTTATTACCTCTTCATAGGTACTTGGTATATACACCTCAGTTTGATTCCGTCTACCATCGCTACCGCCTTCCATAATTCTATTTCTTAGTGAATGATAAGCAGCATCGTTATACTTAGAACTCCTCATACTGTTATCTGAAGAAACTTCAGGTTCATCTGGGGTATTTAGTTGTGGTGACAACAATAGCTGGTCTTCATTTTCACCCGGTACGAATTTCTCTTTCAGCCCTGCCATTCTATTGTGGGGGTATAGGGGATTGTACATTCATATCTTATGCCTTCACTTTCAAGGAAATTTTTAAATTCACTGCTCATATATTTACCATCATTATCTGTGTGAAAAATGCGCAAAATGATTATTCACTATGGCTCATCTATGTACTTCGGGTAATAAACATGACGATAACTTGTGGCATTACCCTTAAATAAAATAAATTAACGCTTTCCTGATAGTGATGATTCTTCCATGAGACCACAGACACCGCTATAGACTATATCACCTTCCTGAGTCGTACTCCTCGTTGATTTCTTAAATGGTAATCTAGCCTGCTTATCATACTAACATGCTTCGTATATAACTATGTCATTACCAGTCAATTCAATAGGAATTGCTCCAGTTTTACTCATGTTTGGGAGTTTTTTAACATTTAAATGCCCCAAACGCTCAGGGCCCATTTTGATATTTATCTGCACCACATTTTAGCTTTCTTGTACGTATAATTGTTTTTATTTCCAACTAATAAAGATATTATATAGAATATATATATAGAAAGATATTATATAGATAGAATATTTTGTTTCTGATGTGCACACATGAAAACACATAAATATATATACAGATTTCTTGGTTACTCTGCAGTTACTTGCGAAATGGCCCCTTTTGTTCCAATTATAGCATACGAATCGATGCTTTGAGTTATTTTTATTACTTCTGGAATCACTATTTGGCTTCCCACTGTGTTTAATTTGTTTTGGGTTTTTCTTAGTGATTACTAGTGCGGTTCCATTGTTTGCATCATTCATTAGAATAGCTTCTTCGTCTATTAAACGTAAAATAAAATTTTGGATCACCTGGTTATCTGGGTCAAGCGATAACCATGCTCGAAGAGAACGGTATGTATGTGTGGGAGGGGGGGGGGGGGGGCAAAAAGCTTAATATTTTGGTGATCACTGCCATGTTACTCAATTTGTCACCACATTCCCTTAGCTGTTTCGCTAAACTTTCTACATTTAAAATGTACTGCACCATTGTGTCGCTTGAACGACATATATACTAATAAAATGTTTCATGCGCAATCTCCTTATTGAACTCGAATTGCAGTTTATATATAGCTCGTTTGCACCAAACATCCTTCGTATAAAAATATTAATTTGATAACAGCTCCAAATCTAATTAAATAATGGATTAATATGAGAAATCAATATTTAAATTGTATAAAATTATCTTCGTATTATTATTTATTTTCCAAATGCCTGTTCAATATAGTTTAATCCCACATACTCCTAGCAAATGTTTAATACTTTAAGTACGTTCTTTTTCCAGTCTCAAAACTGCTTAAAACAAACTATACAAATACATGTCATAATTAACGAAAACTAAAAATAAATATTTTATGGGGATTTCCGATTCACTATAATAATATTACATAAAATAATTGTAATAAAAATTAATTGAAGTTGCTCATGTAAAATTAGTAATACTGAATTTTTCATTGGGAACTTCTTCTGTCCTCAGCACCAAAATAATGATTTAATTATTTGTAATGTATATTTCTCCGAGATAATTATATTAGTCAAGTTTCATAATATGTAATATAATTCAAATTTTAAAAGGATTTTTAGAATTTTTTTTACTAAAATAAAGTGAAAATCAGTTACTAATGTTTTTTTCTTTTTAGCAATGATAAAAATTTATAAAGTATTTGATGACAACTCTATGAATTATCGAGTAATATCCATCTATTTTTTCCTCTCTTATTGTTTGAGGTTTGAAAATACTTGTCAAACATGGGCAGAAATCATATTTCGCATATTCTATATAAGTTTAACACATAAAGCAATTGGAGAATAAATTAGAATATGTACAAGTATTTACAAATATAAATTTTTCACAACGTAAATATATTTTTTACCATATCACAGGCGCAACAGGATATATGTTTCAAAAATTGTAGGATTTCAAATATTAAGTATAATTTTCTTGCATAATTTTCTTGTAGATTTCACAGGCGTAAAATATGGCGGATATTTAAAAATTGTGTAAAAAAATTGTAAAAAGCCCCATTTTTAATTTCTTCACTAGAGTACTTTTCGAAATTAAAAGGAAGATCTATTTTTGATATAATTATCAATTTATCACTGAAGATATATTAAATACAATTATAAAAATTTTTTTTTTCATTTTATTATTATAGGTTCTTTCAAAGAATAACTCACACTATAAGAGGAATTTGAAAAAATAGGGTATTTAATTCGCCCCTTCAAAAATTGCAAATGAATTTTTTTCACTTTTAGCCATAGAGTTTTATGCGGGTTAACTATATTTTATTAATACGCCTAATTTTATTTACATCAAACAGTTTTTTAGATCAAAGGCCACATGAAGATCACATGAGTGAAAATGGAAACCTTGTAAGAACAAGGTTTCCATTTTTCCTTTTTAGGTAAGGAACTCTACTAAATTTAAAAAAACATAATTTTTTCGTATAATTATCAGTACATTCCTGAAGATATAATACCTAAAATTATAAAAAAATATTTTCAAGACCCTTATAATAGGACCTTTCAAATGACAACCTACATTATAAGTGGAATAAAAAACAATTCGAGTATTTACTTCGTCCCTTCCAAAATGATTCCCTTTTATCTATTAAGATATGTGCGGGTTACTATATTTTATTAAATAAAATTAGGCCTAATTTAATATAATTCAAGCGCTTTTTGGAAAATGAGCTGGGACATACAGACGGACAGATATGCGAGTAGTCTTACAAGGTTTCCGTTTAATTTGTTTTACAAGTATTAAAATTACATGATAATACGTGGTTTACAACGCATCAAAGAAATAAATTTCATAGGGTATTATTTTATAGGGTATTAAATTTTTAAGAAAAAATTATGCATACATTAACTATACATACTAACTTATCGCAAGATAACCGCACACTGATTACGAAAATAATACTTGATGTACGTATTTAAGTATTGTACGATTACATTCGAACATTCGTTCCATGAGAAATGCCGGTCGCCATGAATTTATGATGAAAAACGAATCAATAGGGTCGTCGAAATACTATTGCTCGGTGACTTATCCGGCTTAGCTTATTCGAAATACGTGTATGTGAATTCTTTGATGCAAAAAAGGTAAGAATTTCATTCGGTGAGTTATTAAGGGAATACGACTAAATGACGTGCTGTTATGTCAGGTTCAATAACTTGAAATAAAATTTCTTACAAAAAGAATATAAAGCATCAAGGTAACATACAATATTTGATATTAATACGCCGACGATATTATCACATTTCGTCGTTTTTCCTTCGTGTCTTGGGAAATCTTTAATATTGAAATTTTAAAATCGACAGAAAATTTTAAAATATTAAATTTATTAATTAGATTTAAAATGTTATTAATTTTAACAAAACTCTTGCTAACCTTTATATAGTCGACAGTACCGGATAATAAATAATATTTGAATAACATCCTCGAAAATGAGAAAAAAATACGATGGATATATTTCACGTTTGTATTATTTGAGAGAAAAAAACAGATCTAAGAAAACAATGAAAATAATATAAAGAAGATAAATTGCACAGTTCAATTCCGAATTTTATTGATTATTCTCATTGCAAACTTAGGTTTTTTTTAAAAGAAGTTCTTCGCATGATCCGATATTAAAGGTTTTTTAGCACCAATTATTGCTTCAAGGATTCAATTTTTTCTTTATTTTAAAACTTGATAATAAAAATAATTCGTAACTTTTTATGTCCTATACTTATAAAATATAATTAATTTAACCAACAATATATTTAGCGACATAAAGCAATGTCAGAAAATACGATCTACCTTGGAAAATATAATAACTTCTCCGGAATTTATTTATTACTCCGGACTTTTACCAGAGAAAATCATTTGCATACGATTCCGCATATATAACACAACTAATTTTCAAGAGGAATTCACTTATACAGATCACGAGGTATACGGTTTAGTGAGGTTTAGTGCATATATATTCATATATATATATATATATATATATATATATATATATATATGTAGATATATATATATATATATATATATATATATATATATATATATATACATACACAAGATAAGGTAAACAACTTTACGCTTTATGAATTTTCATTCGCTTATTATTTAGGGTTACATTGAGACTTAAAATTATGTTTCCTCGTGCAGGACTTGAAAACTCTAGAACTACTAACTCTAGACTCTAGAACTGAAAACTTAAATTCATATTAATAGACTGCATGTAAATTTTTGAGTTTTTGCGATAATTTTAAACAAGTTAACCAAATCCACCGACAATTTCACTTTTCAAAACAGAAGATTTATTTAAAAACATTAACTAAACGGAGTATAGCATTTTAGTATAGTGAAATTATTTTTTCTTTTAGGCGGCGAAAGTAGTTTCATATATTATGAAATTAAAGTATCATATATAGTTTCGATTTAATGAGCATTTCATTATATAAACGTTTAATTGCATTTTATCTCCAAGAGCAAAACAAAAAATAAAAAGAGAAAGGATTTAACAATTATCTTTTATAAAAATAATAGTAAAATAATGCTACTATTATTTTTATAAAAAGAAATAGTCAGGTAATAATCCCGATATGAATTGAACTGTAAATATGTGGGAGCTGATGAAGATGGAAGTGGGTAAAGAACTGACCACGACCAAAAAAGCAGCTTATTATATAATCATCACCCATAATGCATTAACAGCATATCATGAAATACAGAAATCTTAATAGGTGCAAAAGTGACTCAACAAAATTTTAACTCAAAAACAGATTAGGCGAGTGCCTACTAAGAATACATCGTATGGAATCTGATTTTTAATGATTAATTATGATATGGAGATACCAAAAAACAAAACTATTTATTACGAAAAGCAAATGTCATTTTTAATTTTTATATAATTCGAAAATATTACGAATTGAGTCACGTGACAATGAACACCAATCACTATTGCTTTTCTTGACAATTTCATATACAGAACATGTAAATTAATTAAGTTATCGTTTCTAACAATTTTCACCACGTTGATATTGTTGTTCTCAATTATACCCTAAAAGACAAGTACAAATGATAATTGAGTCGGATTTAAGCAAAACAGACATCAATAATTTTTTCAAGAATTGATGCTTGGTAAACAGTAACTTCTTTCATCAGAATTTCGGAATGTTAAACCTTCAATGTAATTATAACCAAGTGTAAAATATGTATCATGGGTTGACAATTTAAGTATACCCAAGTGTATAATATGTATCATAAGTTGAAGCATAATAGTATAATTTCAATTGCTTAGTATCCGCTTAATTTTTAAGTATAAACTTAAAATCTAAACAAATTAACCTAAAATAATATATTATTATTTTATCAATAACGTTAGAAATAAAGTAACTGCAAAAGTCATATTACTTTAGATTTATAAATAGATTGTGTGCGATTCATATTAAATTGTTCGTTCACAAATCCAAGTGTTAATACAGAACCAAAATCATAGTGGTTTTATAGTAAAAATACTGATTATCAAATAGGCAATTAAACTGCAAATAAATACTAATATCAAAATGACCTTTACAAAAGTATATTCAGGAATCTGCCCAAGACCCTAGCTAGTTTCAGCCACTTTTTTCGTATTTGTTCATCGTTTGGAACAAGTATACAAATAACTTACATGACGTTTTAATAGTTATTCTTATACAATGAGTTACTACACATTACTTGTAATAAGACGAATTAATTTTTAATTAAGAAGAGATTAAACTCTCAAATAGAGATGCGATTATCTTTATTTTTTTTACGAATATACATCATCGTTGAAGAAGCCATGACAGTATTGAGAATTTTCGTTTTCATTTTAGTTTCGTTGATTTTTTAAGATATAAAATACGTAATTTTTTTTGAAACATATTATTTTTTGAGTTAAATAGACATTAAGGTAAAATATTAACCGTTTTCCTACATTTAGTCAAGTAGCATATTAGAGTATTAATATTGTCTTTACACTCAAAGGTAAACAATTTTCAATGAAAGTTATGTGTTAATTGTAATAAAATATTTAATTACATGCAATAGACATAAAACTTTGATTTTTTTTTTGTAAAATATCCCAAACCCATTTTTTACAGCTGTTAATTATGATTTTGCACGAAAACTGCAGTGCGTCTAATTACTTCCTTCACGCTTACGTGCCTTAGTTGTAATTTGTATCATCGATATTTCGATATATAATGTTCAAATATTTAGTTTCCACTTGATTTCTCTTATTTGATTTGGGTTTATAACAGAAAAACACGTTGATGACGTGTTTTTTTTAATTACACCTCTGTTGACACCAATTCATTCTTTAATACTTTCCATAACACCCATTTATTTTGTCGTGTGTATTTTTTTTTGTATACCATTATCCATTTTTTTCAGTTGCAGTTAAGTACATCAATGTGTTCTCTTAATTTGGAGCTTTAAAAACATACATTTTAATTGTAAGTAAAGAACCAGAATTCATTTTCCCACATTCTTCGTAGGCAGTTTACAAGAAAAATGACAATATAACTTAAAATTTATACCTAAATGTAGAATTTTTATACCTAATTGTAGAATTTATTTGTCATTGTCGCCCTGGTGTGTTGGGTTGATCAAAAGGTATACGGGCTATGACGGTGTGGCACACCGCAGGAACCCGGGTTCGATTCCCGGCAGTTCATCAAGTGGAGCCGGACTGGTATTAAAGTTGGCTGTAAGAGGTTACTATCGTAGCAATAAGTATGCCATATGTATCAATTAGATACATTAAAGTAGATAAATAAATACATAAATTTTAAAAATTGTACAGAGTAAAATATTGACTGAATTAAACAATTAGGTATTATAAATTCATCAGACAAGAATTGAATACCAAGAACTGAATGTATTCTTGTTCACTATAAATAAATAACACGCAGATAATTCTTGTGAGTACAAAATCTATAACGACTGAAATGTGGCATACCACTGCAACTATACTGGAAAATCAGACAAATCTTAAACTCTTTTTATTGGTATTTGCATATTCATTGACACGAATATTATATAAAATGAAGAATTTCGGATCACTCTTATAAATTAAGATTTGTCTTGGTTTTTTTTAAGTAGAGATTCTGTTTATGAAAACGAAATATTGAAATCATTATTGAAAAAATATTAAAAATATAAACAAAGCTTTTCCGTTAAAAATTAAATTATTTCTCCCTAATACTTATTAAAAATTTGAGAATATTTCGTTGTTTATAATTGAGAGCAATTCAAAAAAATCTTCACTCTACCAAAAAATTAGTTTAGTAAATTATTCTGAATTAACTTGCAATTAAATCTAGGACAGTTAACTCAAATTAACTCAATTTTAATGGAGACAAGTTAACTCAATTTTAATGGAAACATAGCTTTAATATATGGACAGATTAAACACTTGTAGTTATTCATTTAAAGTATATCTTTAGACCTAAATCGTCGTGATTGATTCTGTACCATGGATTCGACCATTACGAAAAGTAGATATACTCTGATGAAATGAAAGTTTGAGACAAATCTACTCTAAAAAAATATTGTTGTCCACAACAAAATTTTTCTACACAATCATTTTTCCTCCTTTTTAATTATTACTTGCTTGAATATTTCTTAATAACAGGATCTTTAAAGTAACACAATATATTACAAAACGTGACAGATTACCGTTTTCTGCCAAGTGACAGTGCGAGGACAATATAGTCAGTACGAACCTTGTACCATTAAAAGTGTAATCTAATGGGAAAATTGCACTTATGCTATTGATTGCATTTACATAGTTCTCTCCGTTCTCTTCAAGTTGAAAATCTTGCTTAATCAGGAAATATCGAAACAGGATCTTAGTTTGAGGGTTGACCTTCACTTAATGGTTATAGCATATAAAATACCTTTACACGATTTCAATAATTGTATAAAAAATTTAAACTTTTAAAATCAATCCTAATTTGTTGTACCGTTGAATCAAAATCAGGTGCAATATTTAATATACAGCTAAGAATTCGATACCATATTATTATCGTGCCATGTTCATTTTCTTTTTTATTTTCGTATTTATGCGCTGTGCTAGACATTTAACATATATGTACATAATATTTGATAACAAAATAGAGTACCTTATATTTTGCAGTGTTTTCAAAACCCTAAATTAGTTTTCATACTTCTATATTTCCAAAATTAGAACTGTCACGATATTACTCATTTTAATTTTAGTTTGAAATAAATACACAAAAACAAAACTGAACTTAAAGTATTAAAATCCCCAAAGGCTCTATTTACGTGTACAAATGCATTATGTTGGCATCAATCTACAGAACTATAAGATACAATTCTCAGCTGCTCAGTTCACTGAACGAAAAAAAATATTTATCCTCCTCTTCAGATGATTATCCGTTGAAAATATGAATCATTATGAATTTTTGATGTAACGCGAATCGATCCGGTCAGTCTATGATTAAATATGTTATGAGAGATATATTGCAATAAAGCAAATATTTACTAGTGTGAAACATTAGTATGTTTCCTGTTAAAGTTTGTTGACTATAAAGTTTTATATTAATATTTTTTATAGCCTTATATTTTTTTATTACAGTAATAGTTCCTACTTTCTTCTCTTAATGACTACCATAACTTTTATCGTTGGAGGAACCAATTTAAGTGTCTGAATAAATAAAGTGTCTAAATAAATAAAACCAATTTTCATTTTTGATAATTTGAGACTCTCATATTGGAATTGTAAGTAGTACAGAGTAGACAAAATAGAGCGTATACTCGGAGTCTAATTTTTGTATATTTATAACATGTTATATACTCATTGCATTTTCGTCTTCTATTTGCAAATTTTAATGATGATATTCAACTGATAAATATTGACTCAAGCTGTTACGTTACTCTAATACTCAATATTTACAAGATTACTAAGATTAATGATTAGATGATTGAAAATATTAATGATTTTCCATATAGCGCAGTAACTATTTAAAAAAAAAGTCCTGTCCAGCACGAGTAGAACTCGCACTACGAGGGTTACGTACACATTAAGGTATTTATAAATGTATAATATTTATATTAAACTATTTGCAAAATGTTTTTTCTTCAAAATGAAAGTATATAGCCTACTATATATTTTACAGACGCATATTTAAAAGAAATGTTTTTTTATGTGATATAAGTCTGAATTAAAGAGGAAAAAATTAAAAAACTATATTTCTTAATTCTGTTCACTTTGAAACTTGATTTTCACTTAGAAACTTTTACTTTTTACAGCTCTAAGAGACCGTAGACCTAAATATTTGGTATTAATTTCAAACTGATACCTTTACTCGTTCCTGTGAAAAAGGTTCTTGACTGCAGGCAGACAGACAGAAAACAAGGCGACGTTATAGGGTTTCCTATTTTCCCTTTGAGGTAGTGAACCCTAAAAATAGATCAGATACCAATCAATAACATGCGCGCTGTGTAAGTAAATTTTCGATTAGAAATAGGATTGTGATTGTACAGTTGTAAGTTTTGTATTAGGAGGATGTCTACGCAAAATATAACGTAAGCAAAGGATATTTGCATTTGATTTACGTGTGATTATAGAAGAAAACCTCCTACTTCCTTAACGTTAAGACAGACACAATATTACTTATGAAATATCACACAAAAATTCAACGAATTTAAAGTGTTAAGAAGAGACACAAAAGTTTCATGTATACGTATGAATATATTATGTTAGCCTTACTTTACGTAACTAAAAGGTATATAAAAAATCCATTAAGATTATCATCTATACAATTACCTCAGCTGTATGCACCACTGAATGGAAGAACTTGTTTTTCCCCATGTCACGTGACTGTCCCGTAAAAATGTGGGTCGACATGAATTTATGATGAAACACGAATCGATCCGGTTGGTCTATGATTGATAGTGCTGTCGGAGATATATCGCAGTAAAGCAATTATTTACTAGTGCGAGGTAATACCAATTATACTATCAAAACTTGTTGATTGCAACTTTCTCTTATAATATTTTTCCCATAGACTTTTATTTCATGTTACAGCAATAGTTCATATTTTTGTATTTTAAGACCAAAATAAACATCTAAAATTGAAAGAGTAAAATTATATATATCCATTGTAAATCTAATAAGCCTTGTTATTCTCTCTAAATGTTAACTTTTTAAATTGAGATTATATACAATAAAGAAAAAACTATATAGAAAAGGAAATGTAGGTGCATTTCTTTTAGTTCTGAAGATATTTTGGATATTTCTATCATTAAATTTTATGAAATTTAAATATGAAAATGTATCCAATAGATTAATTTTCCAATTGATGTTAATTATTATTAATGATTTTTATTACAGTAATGCTAATTTGTTAAAAAAAATTAATCAGATAATACTTTGTAACATGTGCTATTTATGATTATACGTATGACTATAAATAGGGTTGTGGCCAATTAGACTGCGAGAAAGATGATACAATACCTATATTTTTTTTCGAATAAATTGAAACCCGAAATAATGCTTTTAATATTTTACATTTGCTAGGTGAAAAATAACATTTTCCCGTCTGAAAAATTTTAGAACAATATTGAATTGAATTTAACTTTTATTTTTCTTTTGCATGTACCTTGTCGTAAAAAAATTAAACTATAATATTAGCCGTTCATCCGTAGGTTTAAAGTAGATTTTCGAGCACCGCGACAGCGACAGGCAGCATGCAGCTATCTGGCAGCTTACAGCTTTGTTATTTGGCGTTAGTTTGGCAATGTTGCCATGGTACTTCGGCAGCTTCCAGAATTTCTGCCCTCACAGCGATTATCTGATGTCTACCGAATATCTTACCAGGCGTGGTGATCGGCGGGATAGTTGTATGTTCTTCGACAGTGGCCCACTTGAGTGGTGTTAGACAGGCAATAATGTAACCAATACAGCATTAGAGTTGCTCATCTCGAAGTTAGTGGCCAAGTGCAGTAACGGAAAATTTAAAAAGTGAATAAATTTAATCTTCATTATGACGTTAAATTAAAAGCATACAGAAATGCTTTATTAAAACATATATATGGAACTATAGACATTAATTTGATAAACGATATTGAAAATTCTATTGGGCAACCGCAGGATGAGAATAATTTAGTTGTCATAGAAATTATGAAGTAAATGCAATACAAAGGTTTCAAACAATGAAATTAAGATAAACTTTGAGGTGAATAAATGATGGCGCTAAAATAAAAAAGACTCTATTTCCAATCATATGAAAAAATTTGAAAATTATCAGACTTAGAAAAGTTTAACAACAAAATTACAATAAAATAAATTAATTTTGCGCTCATATTGGAGACGTTATGAAGCCATTTCCACAAATTTATAAAATAAAAGTAAAACAAGAATTTTTTTAATTCTCAACAATTATGAAATTACGGTAGCCGAGAATTCAAATAATTTTATTCGAAGACTCAGTAATTTATTCTATATTTCTCGCCTGCTCAAACTGCGACTATTCTGATTGTGGTGCGCCCAGTCATAATATGTCTATAAACCTATATGCATGCTCAACAGATAGCGTGGTGTCAACTAAAGAAATCGTGAATTTAAGCGTACGGCCTGATCAAGATATTCTGCATGGAGGAGTATAGGATTTAATATAGTTAAAATTTATATAGAGAAGGAGTGCAGAATGCTAACATTTATATACCGGTTATATGTCAGTATGACTATAAACAATGAATCTCTTATGTTTTTATGACATCAGGCTCACCAAACAACCTATAGATTTATTGGCCGATGATATGCGATTCTGAATTTACACTTATTGTTAACACAAGATCCAAGGTAAGTAAAGAGGTCAACTATTTCAAATGTATGTGAGCCAATCTCCAAACGATTATGTGCATTATATGGTGGAGATTTTTGTATAGCCATATGCTTAGTCTTGGAGTCGTTTATTGCCAGATCCATTTGATTTGCAGCTATCTCCAAAGACAGAAAGGCCTATCTCAAGGCTGGTAGGTTTCTAGCAATCATATCAATATTATCAGCATACGCAAGGATCTGAACTGATTTGTAATGTTAATGTCTTAATATCTGAATCCCGAATAGCTTTTTCTAGTGCAATATTAAAAAGCAGACACGAGAGTGAGTCGCCTTGTCGAACACTATTATTGACACTGAGATCTTCAGAAAGGGCACCATCGAATTTTATTTTACATTTTGTCGTCTCCATAGAATAAATTACAAGTCTAATTAACTTGCTCGGAATTTTTAATTCATACATTGCATCTTTTAAATGCTTTCTACTATCACTGTCAAATGCTGATTTAAAGTCTACACACAAGTGATGAGTATCAATATCATACTCAATTGATTTTTCAATAATTTGACGTAAACAAAAAATTTGATCAACAGTAGATTTTCCACTCCTAAATCCGCATTGATAGCTGTCAATTTCAGAATCAACGAATGGTTTTAGTCTGATAAACAGAATTTTGGATAGAATTTTATAGCATGTGCATAGTAAACTAATGTATAATTGGAGCAAACCATTGGGCCTCCTTTCTTATGAACAGGGCACAAGATACTAACGTTCCATTCTGAGGCAAGCTTTTCAGAGTTCCAAATATTCACAATTAACTTTTGTAGGTGACAATATAGCCAAGGACATCCATTTTAGAGCAATTCTACAGATATAAGATCATGTCCTGGTGATTTATTATTCTCTAGGTTATTAATTTCTAATTGAATCTCATCTCTCTCTGAGATGAGAATTATTTCATCATTATTTACATTTACCGAGTTGTGTCTATGATTCTCCTGTTAATTTTCTGAGTTTAAAAGATTGTTAAAATGTTTAACCCATCTTGAAAAAATTTCTTGTTTGTTAGCCAAAATATCCCCTTGTTAATTTCGACAAAGAGTAGAACTTGGTTTAAAGTCAGAGCGACTACGATTAACCCTTCGATAGAATGCTCTACATTCATTTAGGGTTTTAAGATTTTAAATTTTTTTTAGGTTTTCTTCTTCAAAAGTTCTTTTCTTTGTTTTGTGAAGTCTTTTTTCCTCTTTTCTTGTTCTTTTATATTATTCTGTATTTTTTCTGGTATTTCTATTTAGCATCTTTATATATGATTCATTCTTTTTCTTGGTAAGTTCGGTACATTCATCATCATACCAGTCTTTATCTTTACTATGTTTACTATTGCCTACTGCAGATTTAACTGCACGATAAACACTTTCCTTTATTTTCCTCCAATAGTCATCTATTGAATGACAGTCCTTTATTTTTATCAAATTATTATCTAAAAAGTCACCATATTCCTTTCGTAATTTTTGGTTTTAAAGTTTCTCACAATCAAAAGTCTTAAGTGGCTCAATACGTTCTTTCTTGGAATTAGATAGCCTTGCTCTGATTTTAGCAATAATTAGATAATGATCTGAGTCTATGTTAGCACCTCTATATGCTAACAGTGTCTAGAATCAATCAGGACGACAATCAGGACAAATCAAAGAAACATAAAAATAATTTTAAAATCCTGCAGGCTTAAATCATTAAATATAATATTAATATCCATAATTTTCTAGAAGTTCTTTGCACAATGCCAAATTATAATTTTAATTTTATTTAATATATGCCATAGTCGAAGATCATAGAACTAAACCTTATGATTGGTAATCGAAGATACACGCAAAACTTACGATCCAGAAACGCACGGAGCTCTATAAGAAATTGATATCGTGACTCGAACAGATCCAGAGATAGAATACGAATTGAAGTTCTTTCAGAATGGATAACGGAGCTGCTAAGAAAGTATGAAAGTATGGAAATAATATTAAAAGTTATAGCTAGTATGAAAATGACGACTAATATAATTACTTTTAAAATTTTTTATTGTATGCGTTCAGCTCATACATACGATGCATAAATTTCCGGGATCACGTTGAATTGCATTGCGTTTTAGATATATTGAAATGTAATATCAACGCCACATTACTAGGAAGACATTGTTATAGAAATATTTATTTGTAAAACCTCCAATGAAATAAAGGTTCATTAAAATGGGAAACGATAACATTTCTGTATCTTTAGTTCGAGAACTGCAAAAGATATAGACGGAATTAATATTGTTTTAATTTGATATTTCTTTAAGTGACAATTAATCAATATGTAAATGCATAAATGCTATAAAAACTTCATTACATCCTGCAACAATATACATAAATAGATTTAAAATATGTAATCTCACTTTATATACACTCGTGATTTACATAAATTTAATATATATTTGATCACTTAGCACAAATTAGAAGAACGAAAAGAGTTGCACATAAATATTTTTTTACATATCATAAAGAATGGAAGTTTATTGTTTTTCGTGTTTAAACCGATAATTGTTCGAGGAAAAGAAAGACAGCAAAATATTATGTCATAGTAAACATTGACAAGCAGAAAAATTTTAAATTTTTTCTCCGTTAAATGTTGGTAAATACAAAGCCATAAAAGTAAATTTGTCTCACGTAAGTGTTGATTAACTAAAACTTTGTATTATGGCGTACGCGTGTAGAATATCACAAACACCACTCGGAAAAATTAGTCCTAAACAAGGAAAAGAATATTTAAATAAACGAAAACAGAATTTGCCTATATTTTTACTTATTACAATTACCGACTAGAAGAGTCAGAGTTTATGTCAACATGTATCAAGCCGTTATATCATTGGTTTATTCTTGGAATTACATAACTTTATACGCACAAATTAATTAACATTCACTGATCTGAAGATATCAGTTCAGTTCTCTGTACTCAAAGGAACTTCTTACAAATAAGAGCCGAGAACTTCCAAAGTCCTATGAAGTTTCCAAACAGGATGGCATTTGTGTCAATCAGAGTTCCAATTGTATTCCAACTCCAAAATGAAGTATTCCTCAACACGAGCAAGTCTTTGACTCGCCGGTTGATTGATTCAATGAATATCTTGCTCATTGCATTCAAATGAAACAAGACGAGTTTGAATCAATTGTACCTTCTAATAATTTCTTGATATGTTAAAATTTACGAACTCTTCGTATATGCAATTCTCTTTATTTTTTACTACTTATTACCCCGCCTCACCTCAGCTTCTAAATTTCTTTTCATATGTTTAATTAACCCTTTCACGCTATTATCTACCTCAATTATATCCTCTTTTATCTACAACCCCAATGACTTTTTTTTCAATTTCTACATTGGAGATCAAAAACATTTTTCATTCTTAATAACATTCAAATAGTTTATCTGATTATTTTAACCATTAATTAGAATTCAGACTATTTACGTCATGTATGTTCACATTTTTTACTTATATGTATTTTAATAATTGTAAGCACTTGTTAGCTTCGTTTTAAACAAGGAATAAGTAACTATTTAAAATTTACCAACAGTTTACGTCGTTTTAGAATCCATCGTTTCCATTTGATGTAACGGGTGTGGAAATTCGCTTCGTCACGAATCGTTTGAGAAATATTAATATTTTCATATCATACACGTAAAAGTATTTCTAGTCAACTCCTAATATAAGTACAGTAAAACTTCTCTAGTAGAGTTTTACTTGCAGTGAAAATAATTAATGTGTTGTTATCACACTGTTGCATAATGGGGAGCTATGGGGGGCTTTACTAATTTTATTCCTGAGAAAATCTACTGAAATCTACTGTATTCTAAGCACCTTAAATTTTATTATTTACCTTATTATTTATCGTTATAAATCAATAATGATTTTTGTAATGTTGCTTTAATTTAAATATAATTATGTTAAAATCTTAAGGTATGTTAACATCTTAAAAGACATTAAAAATCAAGTCTTTTTAATTTAAATTTTCAACAAAAATTAAAATGTTGTATTTTAATTTTTGTTACTGAAAATAAAAACTAGAGAAAAAATTAATATACACTTATTTTTTCTAGAATAAAGTATTTATTTACTATATTTAAAATATTAATGAACTTTTAAATTTTTATTTGCTATATAGTGTTGCTAGCGACCAATATAGTTTTGTAATGGCGGATAAAATATGATAATAAACTGTAATATAATTTGAACGAGATGCTTTACAGAAATGATAAAAAATTTGGATAAAATTAAATTCACGGGCCATATTTTTAAAGTCAAGTAAGTTGAATCCCTGCAAAAAAAACCTTAATTTTCGATTTTAAAACGCCGACCCCCTAAGTCTATCGTCTTCACATTTAAAGACATAAATTACTTTTCTGCCTTATTACAAGACAATAGAGTGAAAATGTCTGTTGGATTAAATTTATGATGAAACGTGAATCAATCTTGTCACTCGATGATTGATTGTGATAGCCGAGATACGGTTACATTATAATATACATATAAGATAGTAGCAAATTAGCAGTATAAAGGCTGCTGAGCAGCTACTTGCGTCACTATTTTCAAGAAATAAATGTGAAATATGACGGATTATGTTTTTATTCTTTGTGGTATAAAAATATTAATGATTGTTTAATTTTGTTTTTTGTAACATGAATTCTTATGGTTAAAATACGAGAACACATTGAATTTCATATTAAAGCAATGGTAACAAAATTTATCTTTTACATGCAAAATGAGAGAAAGTTTTTTAAAAAATCGGAGAAAACAATTTCTTCATTAAAGGGTAATCTATAAACAAAGATAGTTTTAATAAATACTCCCTAATATTCAAAAGGTAATTTAAACTAATATGGATATAATAATATTATTATACTTAAAGTAATATATTTGTGAAAAAACTCTTTCTTTATTCTGTGATGAAACTTTCAAATAAATTTAATTTTGTATGCTGATTGTATATTTGGAACTCGTAAATTTTTAAGTGTTAATTATCGATTAGATCACCAGGCATTAGAAATAAATCACAACCTATTACTATAAATACAGTTATCCAAATTGCAGATGATATACTTTTCTCATTACAAATAGGTCTCTACTGCTTTCATACTATAAGATTTCGTTTTTCGAAACGGTTCAAATCACTAATTTTTTTAGAATAATTGGGAGAATTGTTCAGTTATAACTACTGTGAAATAAAATAAAAAAGTATAAAAATATATGAGAGTTAATTAATTATTCTTATAACACTATGCTGTTTATTACATAATAACTGTCAGTCCCTGATTTGCTCGAGCTAAATAGTCATGACTTTTTTTGCATTATCGGGTTTTTTACGTAGTTATTCAACGATTTTCCCAAAACACTAAAATTGGTGTTGCTTTATTTATATCTGAGAACCTAGGAATTAATATTTATGCCTCCAACTTTAATTATTTCGAAATCATCATGAAATGTATCTATTAATTAGTACTTCCTTAATACATATTTAAAGGCCAAAAGAAACATTCATACCAAATTTAAAATTTGTCAGTTTTGTAGTTTTGGAGATATTGTGAGTTTTTTGTGACAAGTATTGGCTTTTATAGATTAGGTAATTTTTTTTTAATTTTCACAATCAAAGCCATCTACAATATTTCTCATTTTGTTATTCAAAAATATTATTTTCCGCATTATTAGTTGAAATGAATGTAGTTTAATAAATACGTGAAATCATCCAATTTAATAAAGTGGATGATTATAAATGAGTTAAAAGATTTTAACTTATATTCTTGAATAAAAAAGTACACAAGGAAAGCCCTAGCAATATTTTATATTTTATAAACCAATATTTTTTTTATTTCGTAAGTTCGATTAAACAAAATGTGCTATCGGCTATTGCCATTCCAATTACGGTAATAAACAATTTCATTTTCAATAGTGAGACTTGATGCTGGGCTCTTATTTTATCGCTCGAGAATTGTCTTTATGATTCCTTCGTTCCTAAACCAAATTAATTTCTATCTAGTTTTATTTTTGCCTGAACAAAATTTATTTTACCAGAATTTTGTTTCAAAACAAAATTTATTTTTTAACCTAAAGCATTCAGACGTCTTTGTGGAAAATTACTCTTTTAATGCTTACCAAGATTTAATTAGAAATAAATGCTATTCTCATTTTGTTGAACGAAAATTGGCTTTGTGACTCATTACTTCGTAAATTCATTTAAATATTATTTTATTTTTGCTTAGAGAAAATTTACTCTTAAACAAAATTTTATTGTAAAACGAAATGAAATTTTTAACCTGAAGCAGTCAGACATGTTAGAATTCAGTGAGGGACCCGATTCCTCCAGGTATAGAGGGATTGAATCCCTCCTCTTTTGCTTTCTAACAATTATACCTTTAAAAAAGCGCAGTAGTCGCAGTTCTTATAGTATTTTTTAGTTTTTTACCTGGTATTATTATACATATAATTATATCAATACAGTGTAATTTGCCTTGTAATTTAATTATTATAAGGTGGTTGGCATTCGTGGAACATTCCGCTCTGTGATTTCTTCGGAAATTACGTAATATAAAATAACAAATTAATTAGAACGCGGCGTTAAAAAGTAATTAATAAATTCATTAATGTAATAAGATTCTTTTAAAAAACAGTATTTACTTCTATGTATAATGAGCGCAAATACGAATTTTATTTGTATTGGTCTGGTTCGTACTGAAAACAACTTAAATAGGCTTTACTGTTGTCAATAATATCTGTGAAAGTTTTTATGCCAATTAACAGAGAGAATTTTTAGACATTATTTTAAAGTTAATTATTAGAAAAACGGGGCTTAAAAATGATAAATC
Source organism: Druceiella hillmani (assembly GCA_039881145.1). NCBI lineage: Eukaryota > Metazoa > Arthropoda > Insecta > Lepidoptera > Hepialidae > Druceiella > Druceiella hillmani. Next base: position 32,823,038 of record JAYKKI010000001.1, read on the forward strand.
TTTGAAATATGAATATAATTCTTATTATAAGAATGCCGTACACGTTATGTGCATGGACACATTTAATCCTGAATATTATTTTTAGTAAACTATTTACAAATTTCGATATTATTCACCCTGTGAATATATTCATGTACATATTTTTAACAGGCCTAAATTTCTCTAATATTTGCGGCTAAATTTTCTTTGTAAAAATAATAATAACTTAGTATAAATTAACAGAAGAACAATACTTTATATATATATTTTTTAGAACTAATTTAAATTTTTATATATATGAACTGTTGTTTTCTATAAATTCTATCAAATCAAAAGCGTGCTTAGGATAAACAACAGTGTACATTCCTATCAAATGAAACCTATATGATTTTATAATTAGTTCCCTTTTTAAGGTTCCGTATCCTCAGCCAGAAAACCTTGTAGTACCTGTTGCTCTATTGGTTACCACCTGATTATTCTTTTATATTTACACCTATTGAAAAGAAATTAGTTGTATAGATGTAAGTTACTGGTGCAAAATTAAAGATGAGAAAAATGTTAAAAAAGTTTTTTTGATACACCCTTGGACCACACAAGTGGGATATCTATGGAGAGGTCTGTCAAAAAACAACAAAATTGTTTTGGAAAAAATTTCTTGGCTAGATTTTTGTATTATATAACAGGCACAAAATCCTAATAGCGGTATAAATTCTAAATAATACACACTAAGTAATGGCTATGTAACCTTCAATTAATATTTAACTATTGAATATATTTGGCGTTAATTTTGTAGAAATTCATTATTCACAATTAAATGATACTACGTGATGTAGTATTATTTCAACTTTCTTCAAGTTTTTCACCAGATACCTAGATTTCGTAATACCTGAAAATGTTGTAATACAACGAAACCTAGGTCGTGGTAAACAAATTAAAGAAAGTAGAACTAATACTATATTACGTAGTTCCATTTAATTGTTATTAATATTTACCATCAAACTATGTTTTATTATCATTGTAAAGTATCAAAGCATATTAGTTGTTGCAGATAACAAAGGTCGCCGCTCTAAATTAGGCCCATAAAATTTGTGGCATTATGTAACAAATCTAATTTAACTCTCATCTATTTTCCTTTTCCTTAAAAGCTACTATGCACAATGTGAAATCAAGAAGTGTATGATTATCCAAACGATAAAATAAAAGAGTAACAATACGCTACGAAAGCAAAGAAAAGCCATAAGTTATGATCCAACATTTATATTTAAGAATATATTAATGGCTGACTTTTACCGCACATATCGTTTGGCCGCATTACTGCACCCTTAAAAGCGAGTACGAAAAAAAATAATAGACAAACCACTCTCGTCTTAGGCCGCGTTCCTTTCCTTTAACAGTTTTGCCGGCTGCCTTCTTCTTAAAATAGTTTAGGAAGTACGTAAAATACTAATGCGTTTTATATTCGTAATGCTATCAAACTCAGACCAAATCAGAGAAATCAGACCGCGTAAGAATATTCTTTTTTCAAACTTTTTTTGGCGTTTTTTAAGCTTTTTTTATTTAAAGTCATTTATCGTCACAATTAATGCGAGTAAAATAATTAAGTAAAATGAAGGGAAATCTTTTAGCAAAGGAACCGATATGTTCCGAGCAATTACTCTCGCTAGCGAGAATGCAAATTTTAATTATGAACATTTTTATATACTGATATTATGGGCATTTATTTTTCATATAAATAAATAGGTCATTTTTCTTTAATTGCTTTTCTATATTACTGAATAATCGTCAAGTGGGATGTACCAAAGATCTAAATTCGCCCAGTTATAATTAACTACGTAATTAAAAAAATAGTACAATAACTAATGCGATAAGTATAAGGAAGCCGCGTAGCAATAGTTTGAGTAAAGTATGAATCCGATTTCATAAATCACATGTTTGCGTTTTTTTAAGAACTAAATAAAGTTGAAAAGGAACAGAAGCATCCTTTATTCATTTCTTTGAGTTACAACTCGCTTATGAATTGAGAACTCCGGAAGAATGTTGTAAAATCACTAAAAGAAATTACATCTGTCGTTGTGCTTACAGAATCTGAAGTTATGGAAAATTTTAAGGCAATAAAGAAAAGTATAAGCACTGCAGGCAAAAAGTGAATTCCTGGTTCAAATTATATAAAGGTTTATTTCAGTATAATGTATAAATTCATTCGTAAATTTTTGGTTTTAGATTTCTCAATATAAGAAAGTCAGTGATTAAATAATTTAAGGGTGATGCAAAATAAAATTTGCGATGATATTAAAGAAAACGAAATAAAATCTGCTTTGCCAAAAAATATATGGCTATATTCCACTCTACAGCTAAAACCACTTATCCAGTCGGATGACATTTGTATTTGATAGCCTCGATCCTCCCATCGTGTACTACAGTGGTTACGCGTCGATGACTATAAAGGTATGGAAGATATGGGGTTGAAAGTAAAAGCCCTCGAAAATGTGTAATTTCCAATATGAATGTTCCAGTTTTTTCTAGACCAGTTTTTTATACAAAAAAAATGTATGAGATATAAATTAATGTACGACCAAAAAAAACCAGTGAAACGGTTGTGTTGGTTGTACTATATAATAATTACAATATATGATATCGTTAAATGTTTTAGTTCCAATAAATATACAAAAAATGGGTATAATCCACACTTGAGAACTAGAATGTACAAATAAAACAATCTTTTAATTCAGAAATTAATGACGGAGAAACGGAATTTATTAGTATTTCAATGTTAATCAATACTAATCATAGTAGTAACAATACAAAAAACTTGAAGTAACTCAAATTTATTTTCAAAAACTCCGAAATGATAGATTAGGTCAATGCACGATATATTTCTACGTACATCGATAGACACCTAGAAACATGTACATAAAGAAAGAATAGCTCGAAAATCAAATCACTCTATCGATATTTCCTCAGAAAATAATCCATCTAGATAAAAGACAGTTCTGAGTGACGCCCATTTGAGCGACAATTCCACAGAAAGGCCCATATATTGCCTTCTAGGAATGAACTCATTGTACACATACTGATTGACTTATCGATGCGATGCGGTCTACGGTGGCAAATACCGAACGGTTACAAATTAACATCCTAAACATAAATTGCTTCATGCTTCATGGAAATAGTTCGAATCGTATTCAACGCTGTATTTGGTTCACATTCAAACTGATTGTGGCAATAGGCTTATTAATATTTCAATCAACAAAAAGTGAAATCTTTTATTTAGTTGGAATTTGTAAATTATAGTACCCTTTCTGTTACACAACTTTAAACAATCTTCTGTTAGTTGCGTATAGTATATCGTTAATAATTAAACTTTATAATGATTATGCAGTTTACGCTTTTACTGACTGATTAGTATTCGGAACGGTAAATTTAACAATAAAATATAATTTTTATGTTAATAGCGACAGTAAAAATTATTTTATTTAAATCAGAACATTAATGAAGCCCTCTTTTCTATTCTATTTGAGACCCAAATCATTCATCGATATTCTGCCTGTAATATTTAGTGGTAATCAAACGCCATAATGTTTTGAGATTTCAGATTATAAAATAACCTAGTTTTCATCCATGGTGCAGTGAATCGATAAAAATGTAATTCCTGAATTACGACTGTAAAAATTAATATTAAATTATATTACATGCCATTAAAATTATTATTAAAATCATTGCAAAGGCAGTGCCTTATTATATAATCCAATATTAAATAAACGCTAAATGGCATAACAATTATAAAGTAATTCCTATATACATAGAAATATATTTTAACAATAAAAGATTTCGGAGATAATAGTTGTAATATTTTGAAGTACAGAAATAGTATTATATTTATTTTATGCAGAAGGTAATTTCACAAAGTTATTAGTGGTATTATAAAACCGACTTATAATATGAGATATACTCGAAGTTTTTTAGTTATAGCCAGTGAAATATAAATAAGTAGCTAAATATATGACTTTACATAAAATAACTACATATTAAGCAAGAAATTAGAACATTGTTGCATTTAATATACCCAACTAAAAATCCCTTGAAAATATTACGATTCAAGTTATGCTTTCATTGAATCAAAGATATTTAAACGCCATGAGTATTTATATTTTGAAGTAAAAAGCTCATACTATTTTTCTGCTTTATTTTCAGCAGAAAAATAGTATGAGCTTTCTAATCTTGATAGGTATATTATCATTTTTCCAAATAATTCTTCTTAATTATAACAATATTTCTTCTTAATTATAAACTGGTTAAATTGATATTTTCCAATAAGATGTTTTAAATGAGAACTTTAATTTTTTCGATCAGATCAAGGGCGATTAAAATTCAATCCAAATCATATCATATTTACGAGAGACGTGAATTTATTATGGATTATGAAATTTAATCAATCAAAATATTCTGAAATATTAAAAGGTTTATAAATTGATCTAGGTAAGAAAAAGTATTATCTTCCATCGAAATTAAATTATTGTTAGTAATTATTTATAACAGGTGTAAAAAATTAAATTTCTAAGTTTTCAATTTTTTTTAAAGAATTTAATTACAGGTTATTCGGTTGAATTAAACATAATGAATTTCATTATTTGCGAAAATATATTTTTAAGCACTTGTCCAGGTAAATTTCATTGTCAACTTATATTGAACTGAAATAATTTTAAACAAAAATCCGGTCAAACGTTATTCACCACTTATTTTTATTACCCGACCACGGCAGAGGAAGAGTTTATGTACCACTGTATGTGTTATGTGAGTAAGTTTCTTCCCTCGTACAGACTCAACTACTAAAGTGACTTCAACAAATGAGGTATTCTTAGATTCATTTTGATCCAGAGAATGTCCTAGGGCATGTAAGGTTATGAATTTCACAGACTATTATTTACTATTTATGTATTTCGCGATTATCAGTTATTGTTTTTCGTAGTCGGGTTTCAATTTTTCCTCTTGTAACCGTCGTTATTGACGTTTAAGTTAGGTAAGAGGATACAAGAATTGTTTAGTTTCTCAATAATGATGCTGTTATGAAATCACTTAATATAGCCGTATTATTTTTGTTTTTTTTTGCCTATAGGAAATGTAAAGCTAATTTAATTGTGTTAAATGCCAACATCAAAAATATTATTTCTCTTCAGCTAAAATTTAGATATATTTGAATTTGTTAAAATTTTACTTTTTAAAAAAAGAAAAAGTAGAAAAAGTTTTAAAAAAAGTAGAAAAAAATTTTATTTCTTTATAACTGTTTTCAATAATAGAATTTTGATATTTTATTAATTTTTCTTTTACCTTTGACAAAAATTAAAATTTTATTCATTTGATGTCCTGTCTATAAAAAAAATTTTAACTAAGAATGCAAGTCGAAAATTCCAAATAAATAAACCTAGTCAAAGACAGGAAAAGGCTAAAGAAAACAACTGTAATAAAAATAAAGAAACAAAGAATTAATTGCAAAGAGTGTATATCGAGTCCACAAACTTTACTTTTGTAATTTTCTTAGATAATTAAAATTAAAATGTACTCTATATCTTAATTCTCACGTTTGGTCATCTAGTACACGTAAAGGGATAACAATAATGAGATATATAATCCATATCACCACGGTCATTTAATTTATTAAACGTGAACGTCAATTTGAAGGATCAGGCATTAGTTTCGACTAACCATCAGCTTTATTTTCGATATTTGGACATACATTGTTTTATTCTGGTTTTAATTAGTGCTATCATTAAAATGTATATATTTCAGACGATAAAATGGACCGCATATAAAACAAAAGAAAATATTAATTTAATGAGCTTCTAGCTATTGTTTACGACTCAATCAGCATTGATTTTTTTATTTTCTTTAATTCAACCCCAGGCCAACTTAAAAGGCTGATATGTTTTTTGTTGTTTGTCCAAACAAACGCAGCGAAAATAAAGACGCAAAACCAACTAGTTAACTCCAAAAAACATATTCCGGGTCAAATACCTATACTTTTATGTATTTTCTTGAATAATCAAACCCGCGCGCTTATTATTTATTATGTAATAACTGAATTTTAACACCACATAAAATAGTCGTTCAAAACGTTATGTTTTAAACGGAATGCTTATATTTTCTTTTATTGGATGTAATAGCATTTTTATTTTATTTTTAATAATATTTGAAAAGTAAAAAATTAACTGAAGTTGAAAAGTAATTTACAAATATGAACTAAAAAACTTTTTTTCTATTACAAACTAAAAAAAACAGAGTTCATGAAATTCCTAAACAACTTCAACAATGTCCTAGCAAGTAGTCACGATCGGCTGTTCTGAGTGCAGGTCGCTTTCGATCGAATGTCTGTCTTGCTCAAAGATATTATGCCACTCGTAAATCATGGTCTTACCAGAGTACGTGTCTCTGTAAGCCGATGACATCTCATTGAATTTAATGACTTAAGGTGTTTTTCTTGCTTTGTCGGGAACTTGATGACGGCTAATAATTACATTTTATCCGTAATCGATGATATCTTTCTGTTTGAGTTGCTTGACCAAAGATAGCTCAGAAATTAATTACAGATAGGCTGACTTGGCACATATACTCGTAAGGAGTCTCCCATTAGCGAATATGTCATGGAGTAACCGTTACCCATTGCCATCTCCTTCATTCTGGGAACTTTTTTACCCACGCTCGTACAACACATGCGTTAAACCGTATTTAATAAAGCACTAAAGTAATTTTATTTATTCCTTTATTTAATTATCTACAAACTTAGAAAACTAAATATTCAGTGGCATAATTATTAGTACAAAAACAATCTCTTACAGCCAACCACAAAGAGTTAGATTAGAACATTAAATGCTGTGGCAGGCTACAAGTGATTTTTAAATATTAATTAATTCTCCGTACAATATAAAATGTATAACAATGTGTGGCAATAAAATAATATTATTTAAAAACAAAGCAAAACGACACTTTATGAGTAGGGAGGGATAAGGATGGGTTATAATGGAAGGGATTAGGATCTGCCGATTATGACAAATAGTGTATTTTCAAACGCAGATAACGAGGGTTTTGTATATTTGTAGTTAGTTCATTCCACAATCAAGTGGAATACATAGTGAAGGATTTTCCAAAATACTGAAAGATTAGGCGGGTATACTTGTTTTTCGATCGTAGTTGGAGATCGTAGTGTGATAGATATCGGAATATAGATTTAAGGTACGAAGGTGTAATGGAATTATTGTGGATATTGTAGTTCTGTATTGAAGTTCTAATTCATTGAGTAAATGTTCACTTCGATCAGAATAATACACATCTCCACGTGTGCTTTTGTTCGCAATGGAAGAACATCAAATGTGTACTTTTGTTCCCAATGGAAGAACATTTTGGAGACGTTTGAATTTTTGTATTTTGGAAAAAATCTTACGGCTTACATCATTTACCTGAGAATGCTATGGGAGATGTCGATCAAGTAGTAGGCTAAGGTCTTTCACAGCTAGAGTAAATGGAATAAAATAGCCCTTAATCAATAACCGTACTAAATCAAATACAGATATTTTTGACAGAAGTTTCTTACTACCGATAATAATAGCTCGTAATTTTATTAGGTTATTCAAAAAGCCCTACCTACCAGCCCACTTACTGATAAAATTTAGGTGTGAATTTATTATATTAATGCATGAAGAAATTTTACCAACATTGAAGTAAGAGTATATTTAAAGATCATCAGCATATAAATAATAGTTGGAAGACAGATATTTAACTAAGGGATCAATGAAAATTGAAAAAAAAAATAGAGAAAGAACACCACCTTCGGGTATTCCTGCAACTTTTTTACAGCTACGAAGAAAGAAATTGAACCTGCGTATGAAATTGTGTTGATTACACATGGTTATGAAAAATTTATATATTTAGGCCGACGTATCAAGATGTCAACATCTACAGAATTAAAAGCATTACTGAAGTTCAATAATATGAAAACAGATAGTTAAGTATTGTCCATGCCTAAATGTACATCAGCAGACATTTAGCAGTACAGTTGAAGTATTACACCATAACATAAAGTTAGATTGCAAGGGGTCAAGTAAATTCTTGGTATTTAAAAATTAACAAGTCGAGAAAGTACAATCTGCTCAAAGACTTTTGATAGTAGTGGTAATAAAGTAACAGGTCAAAAATCTTTAGGGTAGTTAAGGGTAGATGTTTTGGGTAAAGGAATCATATGCTCTTTCTTCCATTCACACGAGAAGGTAGAGGTTAATATGGAAGTATTAAATATGGCAGTGATGGTGGGTGCTGCAATGTCAATGATAGGAGTGCTCTATTTCCTCGTATTTAACCGTCACTGCCAGCGGATTCCGATTTAATATAAAGAAGATTCTTCTTAATTCGGATTCTGAAATTTACAAAATAATAAAAGAATTATCACAGATTGGCGCAGGCAATATGCTGTTCAGCTCCGCACCTGCCTATGCGATCGTTACGCAATAAAATGAAATGGGGTAGTTCAAAAATATAAGAAGGTAATGAGGGTTTAAGCCATCTCTTGCTAATGGGAGGCGCATGCATATTAAGGTTATTGAAGGTGGTAAAAAATTAAAATATTGTGAAGGCAGGCGGACAAATTTTTATATTTATATTTCCATTGTTGAATTCTGAGTATAAAATATGGTACAAAGTATATTCTAAGACTCCTGAAAGAAATCGTTCTAATGTCGAACATTCCGAGGAAAGGGAATCAAAAGAAATGGGAGGAGGAAAAAGATTTAGAAAACATTTAATACCTTGGTGGATAGATAAAAAAATACCAATGAGAGAAGAAATGAATAAAATAAAAAAATTAAATGGTCACAATAATTAAGTGTAAAAGAAATGGAACAAAGAGTAGACGAATTGTAACGTAACATAATATATTAAAAAAGAAGAAAACGAAAATAACAATATATCATAAATCTACTTCATAATGGAATAATGCTCATAGAGAACAAAAACCATAGAGTACACAGACAACACTGTTTGACATTTGAATGTGTTAATCGCTCACCTGCCAGAAGACAAATAATAATATGGTACACAATATAAGTATTCGGCGAAAATTAACGGTCTATATACAAGCAAGTATGTACAAAATATATACAAAAAATAATTAAACAACAAAATACACAGTGAGATAATAGTGAAGGAAATACATAAAGAGATACAAAGTATAATAGATTATGATTATTATGAACGTAATTATTGATATGATTAGGAAATAATGTGAATTTATTTATTTTTTTGGCCGCGGTCCCGATACAGCTATAAGATGTAATTTTATTAACTCTAAGTGAACGCGAGTAGTGATTGTTTCCTTACATCTGTCTGTATATGATCTTACCATCTTGCGTCCAGCAGTTAGCAGGTAAAAATATCTCCCGCGCTTCTGAAAACAGTTGCTGATGCGATGGTATTAACGACTCAGTGATCATTATGAATGTTTCTTTAAGACAGTTCTTTTTCGACCAGACTTCATTACATACCGATTTGCTGAGCAAATTTAAACACGATTGATCGGCGTTTAGAGCGTTGTGATTGCAAACCCAATACTATAACTGGATTTCAAATCGACGTTTGTGATAGTTATCATAGTGAACATTTTGTCACGGAATGACGTAAATTCCTTGCTCTGCGATTCTAGAAAGGGGGCCACCACAGTTGTTTTAGACCGGAGATTATCCAACTGTTGTTGAAATTGCGCCAAACTAAATGGCAAGATTCAATCAGTCTTCTCAGGTCTTTTTCCATATCGATAAGGTTTTACCGTAAATTATAATAGTAATTATATTAATGTGTAAGTGACAGTTGAGGCACCTATATTAATTTATGTCAAAACTATTTTCAAAACAATTTTAGTGCACTTATCGGTGACTTTTAATTATTTAAAGTTTATAGTTAATACAAGGTAAGTTAAGAATCGTGTCTTTTGCAGATAAAGAATCTAGTTGTATAAGAAGGCAAAACGACCTCCAAAAATATTTTTTATGTAACTTATGATATAACATTAAAATGTTAAAAGCAGGAATAGTCTTAATAGGAATTTCTTATGCTGCATATAAGAATTAATTTACTTTTTTACATATTTTTGTAAGTTCATGCATAATATTTCGGAGAACTTACTTAAATACAAGTTACAAATGTTTTAGAGGACTCCCCACAGTAATCCCGTCAGAGCATTAAAATACATATAAGACAAATCACAATATTTTTGCACAAATGAATAGCTAAAGTATTTTTATTAAAAATTGCCATCGGCCCATTTCTTAATCTATATATTAATACAAAAGTAGAGAAAATATTATGTATATTCTATTATGAAACACAGACTGAATCAAGTATTCAATCAACAAAGTGTAATGAAATATTGTAATGATTAAACTTTCATTATACTAATAGAAATAATGCACAGAAACAAGTTATAGCCATATGAATATCTGCTATAAATATTAGTTTGCATGAATTTACAATGAGACAAGAATCGGTCCGGTCGTCCGAATATTTATTGCATAGATCAAGTTACGGTTAAACCAATATTTAATAGCGCGCGTTATTATAATTTGAAAACTTCTCAGGCTTAATTGTAATCGTAATATTAATATTTTAGATATCTTTAATCAATGTGTCTATTATAAATTTATTTAGTTTAATTTAGAAAGTTTATTTCAACTCAACGCGATTATGGCCCTTCTATTAGGTATTAAATTATTTGCAATCAAACGTGTTTTTAAATCGTCAATACAATTTAATTTCAAAGGTAAAATATATATAGTTATGTGTGAAGCTATTGTGATCTGTGATTCTATGAAAATATAAACTATTATCCTTTTTTATACTTGATATTTTCAGAATTAACATTTTTTTTCGGGCGCTCAAACCAGTATTAGTACTTTGTATTATAAGTATTATTAGTAACTGAGAACTGTTAAGAATATATTGCTGTAAATAATTGCATATTCTCCTGTACAGAGTACTTTCCTTAGCAATATTCTGAGTACTTTTCGTAGCAATGAATCTCTATTTTATATTTAAGACAATATCCTCTTAATCGCTCCCCTCTCCTCTGCCTCTCTGTGCGCTCGCATGAATTTGTATATGTGTATCTTCTCTTCAACTAGCAGAAAAAAATTACAGATATTTAGTACATAAATTAATTATAATCAAAGTAACTTTATACACTACCAAATTGCAAAATATCCCCTTAGAGATGTTTGTGTGCACGGGGCTGTTTGAGAGTTAGGTGGTCCAAATTCAATCAGATGTGATATTCACAATATTACGTCTAAATTACAGACCACAAAAAATAGAAAACTAATTTTTTATCAAAGGAGACCCAGTAAAGAAACACATACAACAGATCCTCTATTTTTAGAACAAAAACCTGACTAACAAATTACCAATAAGCAATTAAAAATCGAACGAAAATTATATTTTGGTCAGTGTAATGAGCTAATTTAAAAATACTTATGTGGAATTAAATGTATCATCAGCAGTTAACAGCTTGTGTAAATAACAACAAGAATAAAATTTTTGATTGACAGAAAAAAAGAATACAATTTATTAACATAAAGGAGGACTGGACAAAACGGTTTGCAAGACCAATAAGCACTACATGTCATTAGAAAACCATTGAAATATGTTACGACAGTTATTATGGCGGCTCGTTTCAACTCGCTGTGAGGAAAATTTACGGCAGGATTTCTTATGTAGGGTTCTTATATATTAGCTAAAAATATATTGTAATAATAATAATAATTTTATTTCATCTATTGTTATTCACAATTACGTCTATTAAATTTACTCCAAGAACCTTGAAAGGCCAATAACAAACCTTGAATACTTATTCTATATGTGACGCCTAATTAAAAAACCACAGGAATATTACAACATTGCATTTTTGTCTTCTCGATCATTGCGGACCAAGATATAGCTATAGTAATTTCTTGCTCTTACATGCCTCGATTGCAAATCTACCCTTAATTGTGTAGTAGGGTACACATTTTGGGGCATATTATGAAAACGTTAATCGGCTGGTGCATTAACTTGGAATAATTCAATCGAGAAAAAACCGTATCTAATATAGTCACTGCATTATGACTTTGAAAGTTTTGGATAATATGATCCCAGCTCAATAATTGTAACATCGTTTTCTCTAAGGTGAGGAAACTTCTTCACTAGAGGATCATTAACTTTAATCTATTAAAAGCTACCCTTTTTTCTATTTAAATTCTTATCATTCTCCTAATTATAAGTATGATTTGGTACATCTTTTGATTTATAGAATCCAATGTTGCGACTAAATTTATATTGTCACCAATGAGAACATAAAAAGCGTTTATAAAAACAAGAGCTATTCTAGAGTAATTCCACAAAATGGTATTAAAATAAACTTGGCGTAACAGTATAAAATTTTGCCTAGGTAATTAATTATTTTCGCGACCCAACAGCACATAGCTGCCAATCTGGATTGATGGGCTTGTCTTAATTATTAAGAATACGTGATATAAAAGTTGAGTCTGAAGCGATAGCATGAAATTACGTCAATGCTAGGAAATGACGTCCATACCATCAAAAGTAATAATAGCCTTATTATATCTACTTTGCCGAAATGTCCTTTAGGTGTCGTCAAACTTCTTTGCAGAACGCCATTTCTGTTAGTATGATCAAAATCCTACCGTAATACAAATTTATTTTGAATACAGTCCCTCATATTTGCTGTTATTATTTTTCACTCACTACTTTCGGTCATGTAAAATTGACTTTCAATTCTTCTGTTGGTCTCACCTGTTTGTGGAGTAGTTAAATACATGACAAGTTCTAATCAAAGATTTCTGTATTTGTCATTTAAATTTGAGGTTTCTTGCAAAACTCATTTAAAATTTTCCTTAGTATTGCCGGTCAATTAATGTATAATTTCATTATTTATAGCAATTGCTATCGCAAAATTTAATACTGTAGTACTCTAAATATCTCTTAACAACATGACATAAAGTATCCGTAAAGTAATTACTAGTGAAATGGTGTAACATATCACAAAAATAAGATAGTTCATCCCAAACACTTCCATTCAAATGTTCTTGGTAAATCCGAGCAGATTCGCACATATAGTTTGATTTTAATTCGTAAATTTTAAGTTAATGAATAAATTACTTCCGATTTGGCAATGAGTTTGGTTTTGGAAATTGTTTCAGATATAATGGATTGTATTTGGTTTCTTCCGGTAATCTTAAGTGTATAGGGAGAAGGCAATTTATATGATATTTTTCTATTCATGCGCTAGTAATCTAGTAGCGTTTTGAGTTTTTGCCAGTAGCGATGGCATAAAAAAAAATTATATACAATCTGAAAAAGGACAAAACATCGTAATACTCATCGCGAACCGAAAATATTGTCTCCTACGGGTTAACTTTTTGTGTATGTGTACATTCCAAAAACAACCCATAAAAAAAACAATATGCTTACTGTTAGTCTAGCCATATGCGGGAGCATAAATGATTTTATTAATTGTAAGTAATTGCTCACTGGCGGTCGGTATTTTCTAAATTGGAAGAAATTTGTATGACATTTCTTTCTGGAAAAACATTTATTTTGAGAATTATGTATATATTTATATAATTCTCAAAAAAAAAATAAATATATATATATATATATATATATATATATATATATTGAATATTGTACTACTTTTGAATATATGATATATATCTTGCAGAATCATAATAAATTCTTATAACAGATATTTTAAAGCGAGGATAGGAAAAACTTAAAAGTAATCACATAATCGATACAGCCACACATATTATAAATGGAAATCTCCGCCACGTTTATTTGCATGAATGCAATTTTCTCAGTATCATCATAAATATCATAATAAATAATTTACTGCTTAATTAATTATAATTTTTTCACTCAATTTTCTAGAGCTTGTTGTGCAAAAGTCTCTTAATCCTTATCAGATAAAATGTTATAGTGATTTCCTTTAAGTTATGTCGATAAAATTTCTGTTTTAAAAAATGACAGCGTTTTTAAGTAAGCTAAATTTATACACGGCCTTTTGTCACAGGAGGCGATCAACGGCGTGGCTGGACAGTAGTTCTATATGTATAAGGCAAGCAATGGAGTGCGCTCGCCACTACAGTAATACACGCATAATAATAGCATTCTTGCAAAACCGGATTTAAAATTTTAACGTCGTGTATAAATAGGAGTTAAAAAAAATATTTTCCTACCTGAGCAAACAGCGGCGGGTTGCCAGTTATATTACATGGTAAAGAGATTGAATATTGCGAGTAAATTAAAATATATTAACGAAAAATGCTCTAATTATATTATCATATTCTTAACAAACTGTTGCCAGTGCATTAAATTACACTTTGCGCAGTTTTCAAACATCCGTCCGTATTCTTAATAATTACAAGTCGTTTTACTCATGCGCTCCGGGGCAAGAAACTTCCGAATACTTCATTACTCTCTGGTATCTTCATTTTACTTTTTATCGCTTAATGTTCTGCTATATCTGACTTTATTAAATCTTGTTCCTTAGTCTCTTTGACGTTGGTGAGAATATTTTTTAAATAGTATTGCGTCTTGTAGATTTTCATCTTGATATACATGATGTAGTTATTTTAAAGTAATTGCAATACTTTTACATCACATTGGTACGTTTTTAATTATTTTTATAAAATTTTTAATGCTACTACGTGAACTTCAATTTGTCAAAATTTTAAAGAATTTTCAACAGTATTTGCACTGTTTACTTGTTTGAGTAATTGATTTATTGTTACAAGGAGACGTAGTGACTAGTGAAAAATGATTCATGCTGGATACTTTTGAAGCACTACTTAAAACAATTACTACGGTTTTCAACCCTCGTCTGATAAATTATAACCCCCTAGCTTTAATCTTCTTTATATACTTTTTAGTACAATAAAGAGTTATATTTTGCTCAATATCTTTTTTCAATACGTTTTAATAAAGTAAATTCTATCAAATTATTTTAATTGGATCAACGCAAAACGTGTACAAGTGAATGAATTATTTTCCTTTCTTTCCAGCCGTTAAGAGATAATTCATATTTTTCTTTCTAGTGTTTATTATGTCATTTAATTTTTACAAAATTTTAAGAAATTAAACTTTATATTGAATTAGGGATTTCATATCAGTAAAATAGCTGAATTGTGAAAGGTTAACTTCTCATTTTCCATCAAGGGCTGTCGTAATAATAACATTAAAACATTGTGTGGTGAATGTGTCTTTCCTATTTGCATTAAAAATTCTTGGTTTAAAAATATTTCTTTAATAACAACTCCAAGACTGGTAAAATTATGGGTTAGTTTGACAAAAGAATGTTTAAATCGTATAGAATTATCTTCGTGTCATTACTTATTTTCTAAATGCATGTTCAATATTGTTTAATCCTACAGACTTGAGGAAAATTTTGAATACTTTAAACACATTTCGTTTCTTTTCTTTCTCAAAATTGTTTAAAACAAATAATAAAACTAAATATTCTTAAAATTATAAATAAATTGAAAATTAAAATTTAATTTTTTGTCATAATTTCCGATTTACTGTAATGATATTATCTTAGAAAAGCGTAATAAAAATTAATTGAAACAGCTCATGTAAAATTAGTAATACCGAATTTTTCGTTGGAAACTTATTCTGTCGTCAGCACCAAATGGATAGTGTAATCTTTTGCAGCGTTGATTTCTATAGATAATTATATTAGACATAATTATATTATTCCGAGATAATTATATTAGACAAGTTTACATAATATAATTAGAATACATAATACAATTAGAATTTTAGGAGAATTTGTAAGAACTTTACTAGAATTGTTTACTAAAACAAAGTTGAAATCGAACATTTAACTAATATTATTTGAATCTAGCCATAGTAATCATTTATAAATTATTTAATGACAATTTAATGAATTATCGAACAATAATCACCAATTGTTCCATCCCATTGTTTGAGATTTAAAAATAGCTGCCATACTCGAGTAGAACTCACATCATGACGGCTCGATACACGTTTAAATACGTTTAAAAATTTAAGAATACATTAGACTATATACTAGCATTAACAAATATTATTTTTCATAAAGTAAATATATATTCTTACCATATCTATCACAAGTGCCAAAACGTGATATATATTTAATAAAATTGTAGGACATTGAGTAATATATATAATTTTTTGTACTCTTCTAATCCGATTTTACGGGCGTAAAATATGGTGGATATTTTAAAACTTATGTAAAAAATTTGTAAAATCCCCTTTTTCTTTATTTTACAAATTGATTAGTTTCGAGAATAAAAAAGAGGATACCATTTCTTAGCAAAATTATCCCTATATATATATATATATGAAGACGTAAAACCTATAATTATAAAAAAATATTTCTCAGTCTTATTATTACGTAGCCCCTTTTAAAAACAATCCACACTACATGTGGTATTTAAACATTTCGAATATTTAAATGGCCCCTTCTAAAATATCTAAGTGGATATTTTCCTTTCTTCGCTTTTGAGACATGTGCAGGTTAATATATTCTGTAAATATGCTCAATTTGATTTAATCAATTTTCAGCAAAGGGACTGTGACAGACGGACAGATAGACATGTCAGTGGTCTTATAAAATTTCGTTTTTCCTTTTGAGGAGAAAAAATTAATTCTCTCTTATGATTGCCAGGTTTTATTATTTACATACAACAAATTATTTTTCAAAGGATTAAAATTGTATGCGATTCCGCAGCGCTTACAACGCGTCAGATATCCAATTTTCACTACTTTCTGTTACTTAAGTGGGAGTAGTCAATATTTTAGAAGAACGAACAAAGTAAAGGATCTTGACATTATACTCATTTCGTGTTCGATAGGGTCGTCAAATTACTATTGTTTGGCGACTTATCCAGATTAGATCGCATAAAGTACGAGTATGTGTGTTAGTCGCGGAAAAAATTGTTACAGTTTTATACGTTTATTTATTAAAGGACATGATTAAATGTAATACTATGACATTGAGTTCAATATCATAGTTGAGTTCAATTTATTGTATTTCATACAAATAAAATTTCTTAAAAGAGATACAAAACTGCAAGTTAACATATGTGTATTTGATATATCCCGACCACTCACGATATTATAATATTTCGTCATTTTTCTTTCCAAACCTTTATAGGTTTCATATTACAGAATATTAATATTGTTAATATAACTCCTCCGAAGACGTGGAAAAATCATATAATGGATAAATTCCACGTTTTAATTGTTTCGGAACAAAGAATTATTCTAAGTACAGAATGAAAAAAAAATTTAAAAATGTAATATTATTATTTAAGATAATTTTAATAAAAATTGCTAAGTCCAATTCGGTGGAATTTTATTTCTTATTTTTATTGCAGTATAGTTTTCACTATAATATATTTTGCATGATCCTGACGTCAAAGGTTTTCTCATGACCAATTTTCTCTTCCAAGATTAAATTTTCTCTTAGTACGCGTATTAAAACTACATAATAAAAATATTTCCTAATGCTTTATTTATTATACCAAATAAACCTAACTAACTTAATCGAAAATATAACTAGACGTAATGTAAAATCAGAAAATACGACCTGCCTTAGATAAAAGAATAATATCTTCGCAATATATTTATTACCTTCGGAATTTTACCAGAGAAAATAATTTTCTGCTACTAGAATCCTAATATATCAAATTACATTATTCCCTTTCACCTAATTTACTTACATAACGAAAGTCATTTTCAAAAACAATTTACTTCAAAAGTCAGTTTAATACTACACCCCCGACACTCCATACTAGCGAACAGATATAATTGCCTTAGCGAACAGATTTAATTGCATTATTGCATACGTACTCGGCTATCCGTATCCGTATGTGTGTTTGCGTAAACTAATCTAAGGTTATCAATAGCGTGTAGGTAAAGAATATTTAGCGTTACTACATATCGGTCTCGATCGTTGCGGGCAATCGCGCCGATCGAGCGAGTTGACTCTATACGTCAACATAGCTGTTTCTCTTTCTAACCAATTGCGTCGATCGAATGACTGTCTCGATAACACGCTGGCGATATAACTTTATACTGGGGTGCACGTCTTTATTATTACCGAATTGTAAAAATGAAATTATGTAAGTAAATATTTTATACTATACATTTAATTGAGTGAAAGTGATTTGATAATAAAAATATTAGGATAGAATTTGAAACAAGGTAAATAAAAATAAAGTTTGTTCATTTATAAACGTGATTTAATGGAATAAGGTCTTCGTTGTACTTTTGGCTCTTAATAAACCATATAAAAAGCCTAAGGCAGACACTAGTTTGTATTTTAAAACTGGTCATTGACATGTTTGTAGATATAAAATTATAGGCTATAGTTATAGGTATATAACCAAATAAGTTAGTGATACAAAACTAAGTTATTTATTACAAACAAAAAAAGGGAGATAAAACAATCTCCTATCCCTATTGATTTTATTGCTTTCTCAGCACTGGTATACAGACTGTTATATTTAATTATTATAACGGTATATAACGTACTGTTATATTTAATTATTATAAATAGTTGTTAATTAATACTGAATTACGCAAGTTAAATTCAACGAAACATCGCAAAATTGAAAAAAATTACACGCGCACGTAACAAGGGGCAAAATGCGATCGCGTACTCTTAATCGCACTCGCTATCAACGGGTGACGTTAAATTGGCGGGGGTAGGTGAGTGTCGCTTTTTTACGCAGTAATAATTTATATTCTTCATTAGTACTTCGATATATATGTCAAGTATGAATTCTTCTATACAAAAACATCACGCTTTTTATCTTTTCGTTAGCATATTATTTAGGGTTATATTGAGATTTAAAAGTGTTTTCTTATTCAGGACTAAAACAATATTGACAAATTTAATTCATCGGTCGCAGACTGCTTGTAAATTGTTGACTTAACAGGATAATTTTAGTTAAATTAATTAAATCCATATATAAAACTACATGGAATATAATTCTATTAACGAAAATTTATAATAAATTTATATAAATAAATAAATATATGAATAAATAAAACCGGAGATATGTTGAATTAGTTGTATAACCTTGTTCTAACTTCCAAATACCCTTGCTTTTGTATAAATATAATACCGAGAATAACTTCCATTTCATTTTTTACATTTACATTTACAACCTTATATAATAACAACAATTGAATTTATTACCCTCACTAAAATACGGGTATATTGTATAACTCTCTGTAATATAATAAAACCTACACCGCTCCCCTACAATAAACTCACTAACATAAGTAGTGGGAAAACCCACACAAACCAGGCTTCCGGTATTGTACTTGAAACCTATAAATGCTGTTAGATGTTCCTAAGAGTTAATCTTTGCTAATAGTCCACCTGAAGATGCTGTAATACAACGAAACCTAGGTCGAGGTAAAGAACGTAAAGAAAGTAGAACTAATACTACATCACGTAGTTTCATTTAAATGTGAATAATGAATTTTTACAAAATTAACGCCAAATATATTCAATATTTAAAAACCTTAAATAAACGTAATTCTACGGCTCTATTTGATTTTTTATTATATCTTAACATATATGTCTCTAATGGTTATTGTAGGTTTGATTTAATACATATTTCATAATACATAGATTCATTACCAAAATAGAAAAAAAAATGTAAACCAAAATTATTCAACCTCTTAAAATTTTTGTCTCAATAGTTTTATTGCCATTATGTTTGAATATGTCAATAAATAATTAAATATATTAAAGTGACAATTGGTTGTGCTCAGTGTTACGATTAATTAGTAAGAAGCTGGGAATAAGCTACTCAATAAGTTAGGACTAAGAGATTTCCGAAGAGGCGACATGTCAAACCCTCAGCACCATATTTTGTTCACTATACGAAACCACTTTACGTTATTTGATGTAACTGACGAATATTAGAAGCTGTGGTCGATTCAAGAAATCAATAATAGATACTACGACAAAAATTTATTTTTTATGAACTGAAAATCTAGTCGTACAATTTTGTTACCACTATTAGTGCCGGTCATCACACAATTTGACGCGAGACCTCTTTCATCACTGTTTGATATATGCTTTCTTTTAAGAAGTTTTTTTTTCTAAAAAGGCTGGAGGTTTATATCTCGAACAACACGTTGTACTTAAAGTATTCAAATCACTTTATGGTGATTTTTGAATTTTCTCATTTCATATCTACATTTCTTAATAGTGACTTTTTAATTAATATTTAAATATATAATCTTCAAAGATTTAATTTGAACTGCCTTTGCCTTATTGTCGTCGTGTTTATTAAAAACAACACGACGTTACACTTTGTCACTTATACCTTTTTCAAATTCGATTCACTCTTTCATACATTTCATAACATCTTTAATAATATACGCTTACAGAGTAACATGTAAAATAACATTTTCCCTTCAGGAAAATTTGATAAAAGTGTAAATCATCGAATGTAACAAATGGTAATAGTGTGTATGAGTATTGATACGTTTGACAAGGAGCGAGGTTATAAAATGACGAAAAAATTAGTAGAGGAATTATGCTTTTTGCGGATTTCAATAATGATATATTGGGATAAATACGTCTAATAATAATGTATTTAATAAATTGTGTAAAAATAAAAATATAACAACAATACGGTATTATTTTAAACATAATATACCATTTCAGTATAATATACCATTTTATTTAAATTAATGTGTTTTATAACTTAATAATAATTACTCAAACAATAGAATTAAAGCAAATTACACTTACATTTTTATTTCATGTATACAAATATAAACTTGTAATTGGAAAAACCGATGAAATGATGTAATTTTGACAGATATAAGTGTGTGTGATTTCCGTTGCAGGAACTTTTAAAAACGTTTTTTGAATTATTTCGAATTATATTTGTTTCATACAAGTCTTTACGAATCTGAATAATAATATTAATTATATATATAATATATATATATATATATATATATATATATATATATATATATATTCATATATATATATATATATATACATATATATATATATATACATACACACTGTCTACGAATAAGTGAGTGTCGGACGAAGAAAGACGTTATTCCTTGACTGAAATATACTTGATTGCCGTTAAAATAAAATTTTGGATGATTTTTTTTCATAAATTTAAAAATAATATTCATAATTATGTGTCATCTTTTTCGTACATTCGATACTTGTGCACATTGTTCAATTGTTCAGCGCCATTCGGGGAAATAAACCGTGAACACCTGCGAAGACATCGTCACTGTGGGTAAACGCCGCACTCCGGAGAAGTGTTGGGTGTGTTAAAAACAGGTAAGTGTTATATTTTTTTGCACTCAATTAGAAAAAGGATCTATTTTACGTTTTATTTCAAAGATAATTTATTCTTTTATAGCCAACGAAAAGCGTCTTGCTTTGTCCGACATCTATTGCCGGACACCATATATACTTATTCATATATGCATATATACGTATGCATATACATACATACGTATGTACATATATATATATATATATATATATATATATATATATATATAATTAAACCCTCATTTCAAAACTCTATTCTCTTATTCGATGCTATACATGATTTGGAAATCATTATTCGTTCATTAGGTTTCAAATGCTCCGATTATATTTTGTATGTTCTAATAGTTTATCTATTTATTTCAAAAGAAAGTTTATTATTTGCTTAATATATTTACTGAACGTACATTTTATTGACAAGTATTTGTCAATAACCAATAAACTATGGTTTTTTTATACTCAATATAACCAGTCAATATAACCAATAAACTATGGTTTTTCTATACTCTTAACAAATATAATATTTATTTACCACTCTTATATCGAATATCACGATTAGGTTTACGGTTATATATAAATAATCAGAGAAACATTTAATTTTTAATAAGTCCATACAATTCCTTTTTTAAAATCAAGGTATGAATTGTATTTTTAAGTGAAAACATTTTTATAATCGGTGTCACGTGTGGGGAGAGAATCGTGCTTAAATGAGCGTATATTTAAGGACCTTGAAGTGAAGTTGGAAGCAACTCTTCAAAAACTAAGGTATCCAAAGACAACTGCTGAAAGAGCATCAAGATGTTGAGGAGGAAATCAGTTGTATTAACAATAAAAACTTTGAATTAAAAAGAGAACTTGCCGCGTTAGGTACTTTATATGTAGATGTTATAGGTGAACGAGATAGGTTAGCAGAAGAGGTGTCAACTTTGAAACAGTGCCATGATACTTACGAGGAGGCTTCGAGTCACATTTCTGATTTAGAAGGTACCCTTTATGAGACCCGTAAATCTCTGTTATCTACGGAGCAAAGCCTAGCTCTATCCAACAGAAGTGCCACACATAGTATATTTAATTACCTAGTAGGTAGTGATTCCGTATCCTCCACTTTTAGTAACAGATTTAATATTCATAGGCAATCAAAGAAATATTTAAAACTTAAAAAGCTAATAAATAAGAAACAAATTAAAAGACAACATCTATCTACTAGCTGCAATAAATTAAGAAGGGAACGTCTACAATTATTTAGTGTAATAAACAAATACGAAGAAGATTTAGCAGAGAGTAAAGTTCTATATGATAAAGACACTCATCAATTACAGTGCAATTTGATAAGCCTGCAAGATGAATTAAAAATGATCACTATATTGTTCAATAAATTTAAGTGTTCACCCAACAATGAGGCAATAGGAATATAAATTGAAGCCGCTAATATTTCAAGCATAAATGAGAAGTCATTTTGTAACTACTTGGAATTGAATCCTCAGATCAATTCTAACACCGTGCCATCTCAGTTCACACCGTTACAGAATGATATACCTGTACCTGAGAACATAAAGCTAACTGTTAACGATACAACTGTAATGTCTGACTTATTAGGACAAGATTTTGGACCATTACTGAATAAGTGCCTTGGTCCTAATTATACAATTTATAATAATTTTAAGCCGGGAGCCACCTATTACAATTAATTAAAAGTATAGATTCTGCTAATTTATGCCCCAACTCAACCATAACAATTCTGTACGGTGATAGCTTATCGGTAAAAAAAGAGGAACATTTTTGATACTATAGATAGACTGCTAGAATTACATAGGAATACAGATACTAAGTTCATTGTATCTGCTTTTCCTTATTTATGTAATGTGCAGGAAGATCAAAATAGGCAGATTTTCAATCTTAATATGTGTCTATACAATTTAGCACATAGTCATAGTGACTTTAAATCTTTCTTTGATATAAATGAGTTTATATCTTTTTTCAAATTAACTAAAGATACCATGTATCTGCCACTTAGGTTTAAGAGACAAATTGCTAACTTATTGTCATATAATTTACATAGATTAGACAAGGTTACAAATATAACTAATTTTTATAGTTTTAATAATAATAATATAAACTGTCCTATTGACACATCTGTTAGTTTAAACTAATAGATAAGACAAAGGGTAAGCAGACATCTCCTGTTACAATAGTACATCAGAATTTACAGGGCTTATCCGGCAAGGAATTAGAAGTTGATTTATTTTTTAAAAAACACAATGTTCAGGTTTTTTGTGCAACTGAACATTGGTTACAAAGTCACGAATTACTGTTCAATACTGAATATTACTCCTTAGGTAGTGTATTTGTCAGAAGGAGTGCTCAACGTGGTGGTTCTATGATATTTATTTGTAATAGTATGAAGTATAGGGAACGTAATGATATTGTTAATCTTTCTGTTGAGCGCTCTGTGGAGCTATCCTGTGTTGAAATGGAGCATGTAATTGTAGTTTCTATATATAGGCCACCACGGAGTGAATATAGTGTATTTGAAATGACAATGGAAGAGGTGTTAAAACGTTTAAGCTATAGTAATAAGCATTTAGTAGTTTGTGGTGATTTTAATATAGATATTCTTGACCAGTCACCAACTTGTCTTAGATTTACTAGTTTGTTTAAGTCTTTTAACTTACAATATTTATTTGAAGAACCGACCCGTATCACCTCGCATTCTGCTAAATGCATAGATAATATATTTAGTAATTGTATACTTCTAAGTAAGGCAATTTTGAGTGAGTTAACATCCAATCACTGTGGGCAGAAAGCCGTATTTCCTA
Organism: Druceiella hillmani; assembly: GCA_039881145.1. Classification (NCBI taxonomy): domain Eukaryota; kingdom Metazoa; phylum Arthropoda; class Insecta; order Lepidoptera; family Hepialidae; genus Druceiella; species Druceiella hillmani. The sequence continues at coordinate 32,847,242 of JAYKKI010000001.1, forward strand.
TAGGGTCCTCGGAGAAAATAAATAGAATAACCTGTAGGCCGGTGACTTTTGCTCGTCTTAAACAATTTAATGATAATGTTTCTACAAGAGTATCAAATATAGACTTAAGGCAGGATGATCCGGACAATCTATATAAATCTGTATCTGGTATCATTAATTCCGAAAATAATAATATATTCAAAAGTAAAACCTGATTAGAGAAATCATACAAAGGTTCGGTTTTGTGATTGGGCAACAACCGGAATCTACAAAAGTAGAGCTAAGTTGTATGAATTGTATGGTTTGAAGCAATACAATTTTGATCCTGCGTTTATTTTATACGTTCGAAATTATTCAAAAACGTTTAAAAAAGCTTGTAATTCTGCTAAGTCCCTATATTTAAGTCGTAAGATAAACGGGTCCGGTAATACAATTAAAGCCACCTGGAATATGATCAGTGCTGAAAGTGGGCGCACTAAACAACAAGATTATGATTTCGAATTAAATTCAAACGGTAAAATTCATACAAGCAATTTGGATGTGGCCCAAACCTTTAATAACTTTTTTGTTAACATACCCGTAAATACAACAAGTTCCTTAGCTTCTTGCCCGGTCAACGCAGAATCGTTATTTAGAAGCCATGTGAAGGCGTGTGGAGTTTTATTTAATTTTGAATATATAAGCCCCAGTGACATTATGAAATGTTACAAGTCGCTGAATTCCCAAAAAAGAGCATATTTTTGGGGTATATCTGTTAAATTATTAGATAACATTATTACTGATATAGCATCACATTTGGTTGTAACATTTAATAATAGTATTGACAAAGGTGTATTTCCAGAGTTAATGAAATAGTAAGAATGAAATAATAAGTAAGGTTATACCGTTGTATATATCTGGAACAAAAAGCGATCTCGGTAACTATAGACCTATTTCTATATTACCAGCGATAAGCAAAATTTTTTAAAAAATAATGTTACAACAATTAGAATCACATTTTTGTTTAAATAAGCTTCTAGATAGTGAACAATTTGGTTTCACTAGGGGTCGCTCCACCATAGATGTAGGTGTTACTCTTTTAAAACATATCTATAGTGCCTGGGAAAAATCGCAAGATGCCATTGGTGTATTCTGTGATCTTTCAAAAGTTTTCGATTGCGTTCAACACAATACACTTTTGCGGAAACTTAGCCACTATGGAATCAGAGGTACAGCACTTGATTTAGTGAACTCCTACCTTAGTAATAGAGTACAATACGTTGATATAAATGGTGTTAGGTCTTCCGGGTCATCCGTCTCCATGGGTATGCCACAGGGATCTATTCTCAGTCCCTTTCTTTTCTTGATCTATATTATCGATTTACCATTCTATGTACGGAACTTTTGCGATATTGTACTATTTGCCGACGACACGTCACTAATTTTTAAAGTGGACCGTAAAATAATAAATTTTGACAAGGTAAATGCCTCTATCACGAAGGTGTTGGATTGGTTTTCAACTAATAACTTACTTCTAAATTAAAAAAAAAACTAAATGTATTAAGTTTAGCATGCCTAATGTTAGAAGTTTGAGTACAAATCTAATGGTTAATAATGAAACCATTAATTTTATTGAGTCAAGTGTATTTTTGGGAATAACTTTGGATAGCAAGTTGCGGTGGGGCGCCTAAATATCATCTCTAGCAGGAAAGCTCAGCTCCGCAGCTTACGCAATATATAAAGTCAGACAGCTTACGGATGTTGACACTGCCAGGTTAGTCTACTATAGTTACTTTCATAGTTTAATGTCATACGGAATTCTATTATGGGGTAATTCTGCTGACGTTCAAACTATTTTTGTGATCCAAAAGCGCGCAGTACGTGCTATTTATAAGTTCAAACAAAATCTACATCTTTATCATAAGAATAGCGACGTGCACTCAAGAAACACAAGAAATAAGCTCAAATTATTAGGTACACACCACCGCTTACATAAAGTACATAACTCATTCGCAGGTCTCGGGGTTCAATTATTCAATAAAATACCCACTACCGTTATGGACCTACCCCTTCCCAAATTTAAGCTTACAGTTAAAAATTATTTAATGAAAAGGGGTTACTATTCGATAAATGATTTCTTAAATGATAAAGATAAATGGAATTAGTAGCTCACTCCTTGCAGGGGTTCATCTCATGGTGGCTTCACTGAGCTTGTCATTATTGTTTTCCTTAATTGTTATATAATTGTTGTACAAGAGGTAAGTCGTGATCACTGGTGGCAGGTTGACATATTCGTGTGTTGTTTGCATATTTGTTTAGGTCTACAATCTACAACTAACGTATTTTCAAAACTTACATTTGTATAAAGACCACAAAGTGATCATTTTCTGCCTTTTCCTTTTGTTGGTAGATGCTCCCAATACATCATACTATAGTAGTTTCTTTATAGGTAATTACCATTTTGTTGCTCGGTGTATTGGTTGCAGCTCCTTACTTTGTCTAATTTGTAAACCCTCACATTGTAATTTTGCTATTGGAAAAGAGTGGCGTGAGTTTTCTTGCCTGGCTCTTTTTCTTGACCTGTTGTGTTGTGAATCAGGCATTAAATGTAAATGTAAACTAACCTTCATAAGTGTCACATTGTGACCCACATGAATTTTTAATAAATAAAATAAATATATTTATGTGTATATATATATATATATATAGTTGCCTCATTTTGAAAAATCGGAATGAAATGCCGATTGCCGATATTACATTTACATCAAACATGCACGCCCGTGTTGTCTTCGTATTGCGCACTGCGTAAGTGCAAAATACTCTCGATTTTCATCCGATAAATTTTACAATTGAAAGTGGCTGTCAAATAATTTAATAGATATATACTACGTTTCAGACGATTACCCTGGTTTTAATGAAAGTAGTAATACAATTTAAACTAAGTTTTTTTTAGAAAAGTAGCCCCCGTAATTTGCAAATGGATGAAATGACACTAAAACAGAGAAAAAACGAAATTTCAATGTAATGAATGCCATGGGCACTTTCACGACAATGACTGCCATCGGGTCTGATGCTGTGGTTTCTTTTGTACGGTCAGTTAGATATATTTATATTAATAGATTGATGATTAATTACATTTTTAATATTTCCCTTACAATCACCCTAAATAATTCTTTAAAAAATATGATTCAGCAGATTACAAATATTTAGGACTTTTTAAACCTTCTCACATGTCCTACTATTTTGTATTAAGCGGTGTAATTAAAAGAGCTAAAACTAAATATGGTTTTAGTGACATTAATATTTAATTATAATAAAATCGATCCTTCAAATATTATAAATTGGCTTTTCGACTATCATCTATCTAAAACGTGTTCTATCTGGGGGAAAAATTTTGAGATAACGGTTTTTTCTTTAACTTGTCTAATGATTGAAAAATATTTCGGGAGACATTTTTATTCATATAAAGGAAATTCTCGTTATGTCTGTAATATGAGCCCTACTAAACTACTTTATATTTTAGCTCGCCATTTACTTAGATATTAAATTTTAATAATTATTTTTAAATTGTAAGTCAGCCATGGTTAAACTTGCTTTAAATGGCTGAGTAAATAAATTATTATAATTGAAAGTGGCTGTCAAATAATAATTTATTATAATTTAAAGTGGCTGTCAAATAATGAAACGGCTAAAAGAAATTTTTTACAGAAATTTATACCTTAATATTACTTTACCATTGAACTTATAAACTATTATTAGAACTTTCATTATGTTACGATACAATCTCATTTTGCTGAGATATTATATGTAACAGACTTTATAAAGTTATTATAAGCCTATAAACGCAAAAAATATCAAAATTGATTTAAATAATATGAAAATCAATTCGATTTTAGATAAAACTTATAATCATATAAATAGTAGCAAAAATAAAACCACTCCAAGTGATTTTTTTTGCAAACTTTCTTAAGCTTATTTATATTCTATCTTTCTTATATCAGTTAATGCACAATGTTCAATGACAGATTATTTAAGGGGATTAATTGACTACATTGTTAGAGATTAAACAAGAAAATTTTTCCATTTAGGGAAATTTAAGACTTTCTTCTTCATAATTTTATTTTAAAGTTATGGTAGGGATTAACATTTAAAGAGAAATATTAAGTATGAAACTGGATTATTTCCATATGATATCTAGCGAAAATCAGTCTCGTGAGAATGTTTTAACTCGAAGAATATTGTATTCTTTCCATAATATTCTTTCCACAATATTGTATTCCTTCCATAATGCAATAAATTTTATTTGTATAACGTAAGAAATGGAACAGTGGATATAAGTTCTCATATCTTACATGAAAACGTACATTCATATAAATACGTGTATTAGATTTTTAATATTTTAATTAATTCATCAATTAATTAAAATGAAATAGTCAGCTATTTAGCTAAGGCGAGGGGGGAAAAGGATTCATTAATGTATTTGCTATTCAAATTAGTATGTATACAAATCGAGCAAAAATTTTATATACATCCCGTTCACGATTAAAATTTTCATTATATTCCTTGGAGGATTTTTCCCTTCATACAATTTTTAAACTATTGTGGATTTTAATTTCAAGACCTTTGTAAATATTTTGAATATCCATATAAGAATGAAATAATAAATAAAATAATACATAAACTACCACACATCGTAAGTTGGATTAATGAAAAAGTCAGTTAGTGACAACCAAAACCTTATAAAAATGCAATAAATACTTTAAGGAACTGTTTAATATTGAACAATTCTCATATATTAAACGTTTCTCTATTCAATCCATGCTTAGCTTCATCCTCTTCAACTATTAAGTTATTTTCGTTATATATTTCCGAAATTTTCACTTTATATAACCTGCAATTTTCAACAATTTAAATAATCAATATTAATTTTTATAAATTGGATTAAATTTATAATAGCAATTTATTTTAAATTTTTAATCCAATACTTTGCATAGAACTTTAGGCACCTACATGAAATTTTATTTACTTCACTTACTTCATTGTATTCTGCAACGATATGTATTAATAGATATCATATTAAAAAATAATCTCACTTTGTATGCACTCGTTTATTAGCAAGACTAAAATATACAGCATCATCTTCTGAAAGCCACTTCACTAGTGGTCAACTTTGTTGTACTACATGATCCTTATCTACGCCACGTGAAAAAAATGAAAATTAATTAATTAGCGAGGTTTTCATTAAGGTTATCGTGTGACAATAAGATATAAAATAATTGTAATTTTTTTTTTTAATATTCTTTTTTTCCGAACGTTAGATGCTTGACACATAGCCAGCCCTTTCATTGGTAATATATCAATAAAATTTCGTATCAGGAATTTTTCCTTAATTGCTTTTATTTTCAAATTATTATCATTTCCAAAACTGAGTTAAAAAATTATGTGAATGTTTTTGGAATTCTCAATTGACATAGGACGATTGATTACGATAATTGGCAATTGCGGCAAATTTTGATAAATAATAAAATAAGAAATACATCGGGAAATTTTCATAAATAACGTTATTATTTTGTTATATATTATATATGTAAATATTTTAATAAAAATATAATATTCGAAAAAATATTGCTTCTTATATTTAATTTTTGGCAGAAATTTTAATATATATTAGGGAACAATATTTGTACATATGGTGTAATTCTTCTTGGACTTCCAAATTAAATTGATGCATTTTTGTTAAAAAAAACTGATTTCAAATTATTTTTATAATATAGGTATTATCAGAAACATATTTTTTTCTTTTCCTATTAAAGTTTCATAATGTATTAAATATTCCTTTTCAAATTTTTTTTCCATTAAAGTACAAGGAATGAAGTATATGAAAGAAGTTAGTGTACATTTATTTAATTTTCTTCATTATAGTTATAAAGGGGTATTATTAATATAAATTTTCTCATAACTTGATAGTATCCAATATTGGCTCCACTCACTTCAAGCACGTCCTTTCTCTCCGCCGTCCATCGCCGATCTGTGCTGGCTGTTTTCCCCACTCTCAAAATTTGAGTGAAGGAGATAACAGAATACTTCCCTATCTTTTACATATATATTAAAAGATGACGTTTGTATATGGTTGAAGCAATGGGTAACAACTTATTGTTTGTAGGTTTTTTTTAATCTTATTTAAAACTATCTGTGATTTGAGTTGACGTAAAAAGTCGTTATACATTTTATCAAACAAGTAGATAGATTACTATCCGTGTTTATGCCAAATACACAGGCCGTAAAGACTGATCAAGATATATAAACACAAGTTATTTTATGAATTCGAGTTATAATAATTCTAAATTTATTTTATATTGGATATTTCATAGAACACCTTCCGTCGATCATCAATCAATCAAGCCGTATAACGCAAAGTAAAATCTCAGCAAACTTTCGGGGAAACACAAAACTACATTTTACAGTATTACATGGCCAAAAATTATTTGAGACAAGTAAATAGGATGTACAAGCTGATGAAGACGTCAAAACTCAAGTTATTTTATCAATGCGAGAAATATTAATTCTGAATTTACTTTATATTTGATATTATAATAAAGAACATATTTCGTATATCAATCAAACCAAAGCCAAATCTCAGTATCACTTCAGGAAAGCACAAAATTAAATCATCTGTTACGTACTCCCGAGTATTTGTGCACTACCATAAAGCACGATCTAAGCTCTCTTACCTTTTTTAAAATTATCATGTGTGTAAGAAGGTAAAAATACTTAAAGTTCCGGTCGTCATAATGTACGGTTTATCCCCTATCGACGTATATCCAATGTTGGCTCTTCACTACGCACAAATCCGTTCTCTCCGCCGTCCTTCGCCGAACTGTGCGGTCTGTTTCCCCCCACTCCTAAAATATGTGTAAAGGAGACGAGAGAATACTTCTCTCTCTTTCATACATGCACAAAAGGTGACGCTTGTACGTGGTTGAACGATTGGGTATTATATGTTCGTAGGATTCTTTTATCTTTACTTAAAACTACCTTTGATTTTAATTGAATTTTAAAGTCATTATATACTATATAACGTACATTAAGTAATTAACTTACTACCCGTGCTCGTGCTGAGTAAATAGGCCGAACAGGCCGATCAAGAAATTAAAACGAAAATTATTTTATCAATACAAATAATAGTAGGTAAGTTACTACCCGTGTTAATATCAAGTAAATCGGCCGTATAATAGACCGATTAAGATATAAAAACACAAGTTAATTTATCCACACGACTAACAAAAATTGTGAATTTGTTTTATATTGTGCATTTTAGTGAAGAACAGCTTCCGTATCTAAATCAAGCTGTATAATTCAGAGTCAAACGTAAGCATCCCTTTAGGACAGCACAAAACTGCAACCTCAGTTGCATATTCCGTAATAATTTTTATACTACTATAAATTATGGTCTATGCCAGGGTTTCCCAACCTTTTTTTTTGTTGAGGCTCCCCGGACTATAAATTATATTTTCATGCCCCCCCTTTACTTTTTCATGCCCCCCCCCCTTTGATTTAGTAAATTAAATAAAAATGGTAACTGAAGTTTGTAAATACACAAACTTACCTTTTAAAAGTGAGACACAATAATTTTACACACTCAAACTGATTTCTCAACAAAAAACACCAAAACGTCAAATTTTTCGCAAGTTTGTGGTAATAATATTAAATATGATATTTAATTTCATTCATTTTATGCATGTAAATTAAACATTACATTGTAATGTTATTTGTATATTTTTTTGTTTTTTTTCTTTCTAAAATGCAAACGCTTTCCGCCTTCCTTGACATCTCTCTATGCCCCCCTTGGGAGGCGCGCCCACCTGGTTGGGAACTCCTGGTCTATGCTATATTCATGTTTCTTTCAGCCACTATGAGTGTAATAAGGTAAAGAGTACTTACAGTTCTCGGCGCCAAAATATACTGTTTAACTCTTATCGACCTATATTCAATATCCACTCCTCTCAACACTCGCACGTCCTTTCTCTCTACCGTCCATCACCGAACGGTGCCGGCTGTTTCCCCCACTCCTACCATGTGTGTAAAAGAGGCGACAGAATACGTCCCTCTCTTTCACACATTCACTAAATACATGACTCTAGTATATGTTTGAAGGATTGGGTAACAGATGATTGTTTAAAGTGTACTTTTAACCTTACTGTAAACTATCTTTTATTTGAATTGAATTTCAAAGTCGTTATGTACTTTATGTCATAGGAGTTGATAGGTTACTCCCCGTCATTTTGCCAGGCAAAGAGGCCAAATAGGCCGGTTAAATCATTTTGAACCGATAAAAAAATAAAGACACAATTTATTTTATGAATAAAAGTAATAATAATTCTGAGTTTATTTTATATTGAATATTTTAATGAAGAACGCCTTCCGTACATCAATGAAACTGCATAACACAAATTCCGATGTCACCATTCCGTCGGGTCAGCACAAATCTATAACTAGCTGTATTGTTACTTACCCCCCGGGTTTTTGGGAAAATGTAAGAAAATTTATATTAGTAATTCCCCTGCCTGTGTGCTTTTTGCTATGTTAATCATTAGTTTCTCTTTTGTGTGATAAGCCTATATATATAAGTATATCTATATTTAAAGTCTAACCTAACTTCAGGATTTATATAAAGCATAGAATATCATGATAATTTAACAAATTGAAAATTTAAGTGCGCATTCCACCTTCTTTCTAAAGATATTACACTTTTCATGCATTATTACATTTTATTTTTTAAAGCAATTATTCCAGATCTTATTATGTGATCCAAAACTTCAATATTTTTTTAAATATCCACGTACATCTATCGACATATTGCAGGTAATGTATTCGTAACGCAGGATTTATTTATTTCAAAAGGAATACATTTTTAGTCTAAACATGAATATTTTGACATGAAATGTTTAGTTCAATGCACGCACGCATGCACGCACGCAAGTACATATTTTGAATTATATCTACTTTGAAACACATTTCAAAATTTTTGTTTTTTCTAATGATTAATGGAAAAAACCTTTTAGGCAAAACTTCTTTCCAATAATGTATTTTCTCTAAGCTTTGGTTTTTATATAAATGTTTATTGATTTGAACGTTTGAACCGCCGCCGCTTTAAATATATAAATTTTTCAATTTTGTAAATCTACGAAATAAAGCTTTATTTTGATAAAGACCATTTTGGTGCCAAGTTTTATCCTATTTTGATAAAAAATATAGTTCCCAGAATATCCATAAATTTTTTATTTTATTTATATATATGTAAATATGTGCAAGTGCATATACATATATATATATATATATATATATATATATATGTATATATATATATATATATAATATGTGTGTATGTATACATATAAAAAAAACACCAAAAATGGTGTTACATATAAAAAAATTTGCAAGTTAAACCTGATAGTAGTAACAGTGCTTGTATTTTAGAGTTACCGCTAATGAGCATATTGAGTATTATATTTAAAGTTTCTACTTCCGCCGAATTTATTTAAAATACACAAGTTGTTTTTGGCATGTAGAATAATTTTGAATAACAATATTTGATTTAATTTCCAAAAATCTTCCATATTAGTATCGGCTTAAACTGTTTCCTTAATACTTTGTGTCAATATTTTTAAATTGCCATAAACTTACCTGGAATTATTCGTATACTTTTAACCATATTATATCCTGGTTTTTTACTATAACTATGAATTTTCAATAATTATTTAAAGTGAAAGATTTTTTAAATTCTCTTTATGGCGGGCTACATCAGAGATCACAGACTAATTTGTTCATAGTAACAGTACATTATTTACAGACTTTAATACTCTTTAGTCAATAATTTCATCTAAAGCTGTCTACTGCTACTCATGATACCACCCCTCCTTGTATTCAACCTTCAACTTTTGGTTTTAGACCCTTAATTACAACCATCCTTAACACCATGAGTCGAAAGAAAAAGGTAATTCATTATTTAGGTATGATATATTTATTATTCACATATGTAAACTCTATACTTTTATGTGTTGATAAGCTATATTAAGTATATTTTAGTACTCTTTTATTTGAAGCTCTTAAATAAAGAAATTAATCTGAACCGGAAAATTTATTGCTAATATACATACCATATAACCATATGTATATTTTGATGTGAAACATCTATAGGCGCAGGTATAAACCGGATCGTTGGCGTGGCGACGCTTGCCGTGGCGACGGGTCGCCATGCTATGCTAAGGTATATTTACGTACAAGGTATATTTACGTATACTTAAGGTATATTTGGGTATAAAGCTAACATTGTTATATATAGTCTATATGTTGTAGAGTGTACGGTATGGCGACGTGTCTGTATTATTTTGGTATTAATTGTAAATAAATGTTTATTAAATAAAGTCACCATTTTCTGTAAGAAATTCGTAATACTTTATTTTTTCATTATGGTATCATATAAATCTTGTCTTTTATGCATGTTACTTGTATGAACACGATGTTTCACATCTGCCAGGCGTCCCGTGACGGCTCACTTTTTTTTTTAATTTTACAGACTTTTATATCTGTATTCATTAAAATTCTCTTAGTATAATATGTTTAAAGGAATGAATTAACAGAAATCTACTTTACATAAAACTTAAAAAATACGGACTAAACTTCTCCGAACTATCAAGAGAAGTTATCGGAAAGTACCTACCATGAATAATATTTTAAAAGCTTTTTGTTCTTATATGTGACATTTAGGATAGTGATAAAAAAATGTACAACTTGGTTTTTTCAAATACCCAGTTTATGCTAACGAAAATTTTTAAGTATTTTCAAATATATTAATAATGATAAATATTAATAATAATAATTATAAATAATGTTATATTAATCGTCTTGCTAATCAAAAATAAAAATAACTAATTAAATATCGCTAGTAATATTAAAATTATTAATTAGTATTTTTAATTGGAAACCACATACTCTTACTCCATACGAGTATATTGTTTTTAATGAAAATTCTTTATTATGTGGAAAGAAGTTTCTATTCTTTACGTTCTACAAGTAGAAGGTAGATTTAACATGAATGTATTCCGAATTATCGATAATAAAGTGTCGGTAATGTTTTCTAGACTCAAGTATTGCGTCTGTGTATGTTAATGCAATAGTAAGCCAATGCTTTGCATGTCTGAGTATTTACTTGGGTATAAAGCTAATATTATTATATGTATTACGTTCGAAGTGTGTGTAATGTAGTGGAGTTAGCTTTATTTTTCGCATGAGTTTTGGTAAAAAAATTAGGCAAGACTCGGACTCGTATTAAAGGTGTTTCATAAAATATCTCCTTAATTCTACGATCTGTGGTTTTAAAAAATTGATACTCATTTAGAAATCGTGATCCTTGGGATAAATTTAACACAAGAAAATTTTCGTTCGATTATTTTTTATCGCTTGTCGTGGTTTCAATTAATAAAAAAGTTGTGATTGTCTTTGATTGATACTTTATGATCAAGCTCTATCTATTAATATTGTTTATAACTTATATAATAAGCTTAACCATAATAGTATCAATTTTAGTGATGATCTGCCGGATTTTCAACAGCAACGACAGAAGATATTATCAATGCTTTGCAGCCCCTGATAAAAATAAACAATGGCATAACCTATAAGCAGATTAGGGCAAGTATATGTCAAGTAAAGAAAATTTGGCATTTTTGCTCCGGGAAGGTTTATGCTAGGTGGACCCCATCATTTTACCCGCAGCTCAAAAACACCTTTCCATATATTTGTGTCAGAAATGTTCAAAAGAATACGCAAGGAAAGGAAGCCACGAAAGGCCATCAAAAAGACACACGAGAAAGAACTAACTGACTACTCCTCTCAGACGTTCCATTGAATTCAACGATGCGTAGAGTGCTACGGAAAATATTTTAAAAAAGTGTAAATAAATTAATAAAAAAAGAGCTAATTGTAAATAGAGGTATGTCTGTATGAGTACATTGAAAACATTTTTGAAAAAAATAATTATATATTTTAATAGGTTTTTTGAAACACGAAATAAATTTTTTAAAAAATTATGTCTGTATATATATTTATCCATTCTTACCAGTATCACCCAAAAACTATTGGATTGATTTGATGTAACTTTTGCAGGAATAATCTTAATTTGAATAAATTAAACTGTTTTGTCATTACAAATATTTTATGAGGTACGTTTTATTTGTCTGTGTGCTTGTTAGAGCATTACGTAAAAACTACTAAACAAATTTCCATCAAGCTTTCATTATAGTAATTATGAACATACAGATTAAAATCTTAAGTATCTGCTTTATGAAATATTTTCAACAAATCTGAAATTTAATTGTTAATATTCAGAAAATATGATTATGAGAGTGGGTTTGAAAGTAATTATTAAAATTTCCAAGGCTGCTACAGAAATTTGTTTTAAAGCTCGAGTTAAAACACAAAATATTTTCATTCTGAAATTTTAAAAGCATAGATCTTAATCAAACTGAGATGAAGTTAATTTTGTTGCGACTAAGGAAACTTTCGAGGTAAAAATGTTATCACTGGAGAAAAATTGCGCCGTAAAGATAAAAAGCGTAATTTGGTTAAATAACGGAGGAAAGCTAGTACCTCATAAAGTTGCTGAAAAAACTATATATTATTATGTTTTTTCAGCAAAGTGTAATTTTTGGGCATGCAAACTTGATACAGAAAACCATTTTTCCGCTTTATATTGTTTTTTTCTAATAGAAATAAATTGAGAGACCAAATATACTCACAACAATTTTCAATTTCATAGTGCCGTTGCTTTGATAACTTTTCGCGTTTATAGAGAAAATATAATCTTTTTTTATTTTCAACGAATACTTTCAAGTGACATAAATACGTAAAAATTGTCTCAGATATCTTATTACTCAAGATATACAAATGATGTCATAACAAATTCGCTTCACAATTTATATTTCAATCATATTCAAATAATGTTTTCTTCCTAATTGGGCCTGTATCATTTACACTTTAAAATTACAACTACCCATAAAGGGTGCTGTAAGAGTGAATATTATCTGTAATTTTTTATAAATAAGTTATTTTACACTTTGCCAATAGAAGTAAAACAATTTGATTGATTAAACGCATTGACAATATCATTTGAATTTTTTTCAATATTACAGTTCTTACAGTTCTTACAATTCTTCTGATATTTAAATTCTAGCGTCTCTATCTTAAGTCGCACTGAAATTCATTAATACAATATTGAGCGCGAAAGTGCAATGGCAAGACAATTTCATTATTATTGTTTTAATATAACTATTAAATATTCTTTTTGACTTAGTTCCTCTGACTATTGTGATTATCGCATTGTATCTTATTCGCATGGTTTGTTAGCTAAATTCTTAAGTTATTCAGACTAGATACGCAATTCCAATTTTATATCCATTAAAACATGTGATACAAGTTTACCTAATTATTGACAAGGAAATTATAAATCTTACATTTTCTTTTATTTCTTGATAAAAACTTGATGTTTTCCATGAAGTAATCAAACACGAAAGAAACGAAAATTTATGTTTTCGCTTTAGGAAAACTTGAATAGTAAATAAATCAGCGAAGGGAACAAGGGATAATAGCACAAACCAGCAATCACCTGTTTGGAAAACAGCGAGGATATTCATCTTAAATTGGTGTTAACTAAAAACGAATAAAAATTTCCTTTCTTCTCTTTAGAACTTTCCTTTGAAGTGTAAGGGTTCAAAATAAAGAGAAACATAATTGGGAAAACCGTATATTCGCAACATACTAAAAAACGGTTATTTTTTATTCATTGTCAAAGTGTCATAAAATTTTTAAAAAGTTATTATTTATCAAATTATCATTAGAATGATTACTGAATGCCACAAATGTGACCAAAATTACTCACAATTTCTATCATTTGTTAACCACGTGTGATGACATTTCCTAAATTCGTCTATGACTTATGACGTTTCCGGTTCAGTACCCTTGACCAGGTGATTAATTTGAAAAGTTTGGGGAGAAATTTATAAACTTAGGCAATCAAGCCAATTCCTTTATTTTAGTCTCATAATTCCCCACATAATAATTCCAACATCGGCGATTACTTCAGAAGGGCCACGATATCCTTTCTTCAAAAATATCTCCTACTCATCAAACAACTATTAAATGTTCATTGCTTTGAATGCATACAATCTGTGGTCTGTCACTTTCTCTTTTCCGCTTTTCATGTATTTAAATTATTTTTTTTCTATTTAAGTGAAATATTTTTAATAGGAAAAATAATCAAATTCCGAAATATTAAAATGTAAACATTTGTATATAATATTGTAGTTCTATTAGCATAGTTCCATTAAGAACACATTTGACATTCTTTCGGATTATAATTATATTTATTATTATAACCATAATTATTTGATAAAATGCAAAATTTATATAACTTCAATGTGACCTTTCAGTAAATAAATGACATTGATAAAAAGAGAATCTCCAAAAGCCCTATTTTGTCACGTCTATGTTATTGTGTCAACCGTTAATAACTAGGTAGCCACGAGTTTTCTGTACTCCCGCTTCGGGAATATCGAAATTCTTCATTACTCTTGTTCATATATCTTGTGTATCAATGTCTTGCGACTTAATTCAGTTACTTGAGGCTTTATTTCATTTTGGTTATTTTGAAAGTTTATTTAACTACGACCGATGGCAAATAAGATTATTGTCTACAATGAATCAATTATAAGTTATTCTGCAATAAAAAGTTTTTACAATATATGTTACTAAGAATTTAAAATATATGAGAGATATTTCCTTTTATTTAAAATTATTTTCATTGTTAATGGTTGCTCTAAGTGGTTCCATAATAGATATAACTTTATTTAATAAGTAATAACTTTCTCAAATAATTGACTATTATCATTATTGCCATGGTAACAAAATGGATCATGTATAGGACTGAAACCTAATTATCTTTTATCGTTTTATACTGCGCGAGAAAAATCTATGTGGTTCGTTCGATTCTAATCCTGTTTAATTTTAATTTTATTTGATTGAAATCTACAATCATTTTTAATTAAACATTTTTCCATAATTGCTCAGAAATTTTGAATCAAAAATATTAACCACTTTTTCGGTAAAATATTGCTATTTTAATATTTATCAAGATTTACTAAGAATTGAAACTATCATAGGAAATAAGTTATAATTTAACAACAATTGGACATTTAAAATTGAAATTTTCAGACTTTTATATTTTAAATCCATCACTATTAACCATTGAACCGTTTAAAATATAACATAAATAATATAAATTCCGTACCCATATTTGATGTTTTCATATTAAAGCAAACTTTTCGCCTTTCGTTGGCATAATAATTACTTCTAAATTAAATTAGCGAGTAATTAAGTTCGTTAATCACGACATAATGTCATTGTTAAAAAGTTCATAAGCAATAATAAGTAGATAATTATTAATGCATTTCCGTCTTATTTTGATATTGTTTTTTTCTTACAATTGTTTAAACTTAATGTATTTTATATTAGAAATCGAAGGAAAATAATCAAAGCTCATCCCATTACAATATCCTTCAACGGTTTGAAGAAAATATTAGGAATGATAATGGAAAAAAAAATTCTTATGGGGAAGACATGAAGAACCAACTAGCTATACATGGACTATGGGTACTAAGATATTATGTAATATATTTTAAAAACTAAGTTTATAACAAAACAATAGAGCCCGTACACTCAAGTAATTTTGCGAATAATTTGGATTAGTCAGCTGTAACGCATTATCAAGTATTTATATATTATTAGTTTAATCATCGTGTAGTTAAAATTTGAATAGAATCGAGTCTCTCAATTTTGAATAACAGTAGCTAGGAAAATAAAAAAAATCACTACTTATTTTTCTCTTTTCACCAATGATACCGTACTTGGCTTGAAAAGTTTCAGTATGTTATAATTCAACTTCTTCTTACTGTGAACTATATATTTTTATTTTTAATCTACTGTGTAGTATGGACAACGACACGGCAAAATTGGTTGTATAATTGAAATTATGGCACATCATTAAAATTAATGTTCAAGTTAAGCTGTAATTCATTTGTTTCAGTTGTGTAACTCGAAATGATGTCAATCATGCTGTGTCCGATAACGGTTACAGGCAATGTTATTGCCTTATGTATTTAGCTCAGAGTTTTGATATGATGTACTCGAATCATCACGTTTTATGTATTTAAGTACATGATTTTTCCCCATTATTAAACGAAAATCAAGCTTTTGTGATCAATTTTACATATATCATTATTTAAAAATAGAAATAAATTTGATCCTTTTTCCCTAAAATAATATTTTAAAATTCATTCTTAAACCAAATAAATGATTTGGTGAAAATAGTGCTAGTAAGAAATAGACAATAGATACGTTTTTAGGATCCTTACCGAAAAGTGATATAAAGCATAATACTTAACTTTCAGATCTACAGAGAGGTTATCAATTCATTCAATATTTAATTTTCTTAACTATTGAAAAGAAACCAAGTTATCAAAGCAAAGAATATAAGATTGTTATAATCTTTTAAAAACTCAATTTATATTAGTTAGCTATGTCCGTAAAAGGAAAGTCAAGTCTCTATCAGAGTTACATTACATTACTACAAAAGCCTCGGGTTTATGCATGTCATGTAGATACACAAATTTGTAGTACGCGGCAAATGCTCAAACATCCGTGATATTCTGTTTTTTTTTTTACATCAGAATACGTGAAACTGTGGAATCGTATCGTTACGCTTATTATTTTATTTACAATTTTAATACACAGAAGATCGTTTTATAATTATGAAAAGTTGTAATCTGCCCTGTTTTGAAGGGAAAAATAATCCTACAGACGGGTGACTAAATGCTCAAAAAATTCACTACTTCTTCCCGAATTTATTCGCATTATACAAATACACAAATTCGCAGTAAGGGGCAAATGTTTATGCAACCGTCATATTGTTTCTTCATGTCGAAATCTTGAAACCGCATCATCGTACCGTTACGCTTAATATTTCCTTTACCATTTTAATACACAGAAGGTTGTTATTTAACAATGAATAGGTGTCACATGCGCTTTTGAAGTAGACGGGAGAATAAATGATCAAATTTGAAATTGAATTGCGCAAACGTGAAAATATTTTTAACAGCAAACCCTAATTAGAATAAGCAAATATAAAAATAATCGTGGTTCATTAAACAAATTATTAGAAATTATTGCAAAAACCTAAACTATTTTATTTTAGTTGCAAAACATTGATTAGAGAAATATTTTTAATATCTATATAAAATATTTTTTCCGTTTATATTTATTCAAAAAGAAAAATTAATCTTGAAAAGGAAGATAAAAATATTATTCATAAAAATCCATTTTTTATTCTGCATTCTAATTAGGTTTGTGATAATTCTATTACAATGCATAAAAAAACAAGTTTAACGAGAGATTTTTATCATAGTAATAATGTATAATTTTAAGATCAAGTATTATTGTGTTTATAAGCTACAATACATTTGTTAAATTTACATGGTAAATTAATTTTGAAACTTCATATATTATAGTTCTGAAATAACTATGTGTTAAATATTATAATATTCTTTACACTTTATGTTTTTAATATAACTTAATTAGAAAATTCAATTTCATTAACACACTCCAGAGTGTGAAAAAACAGACAACATTTATTGAGACATTTCATACAAAATATTATATACAAAAGAAAAAAAAACAATAAGCATTTATTCAGTAAATTTTTTTTCAAATTAAATAGGTCACAAAATACTTAAATTCACACGAGTTAAACTTCAAATGACTTTATTTTGGATAAAGTACAATTTACTCAACACAATCGTGGCGATATTTCAATAAATATAAAATAAATACATATATTTACCATGTAGTGTATATTTAAAGAAACGCAATACGTCATAAATTCAAAACATACTCTATAAAAATACGTTGTGTTTTGTCAATACAGCACGTATATAGACCATGCTGTATTCTAACATTATCGTGTTGTGTTGATCACAAGGTATCCGTACATTCACAGTGCGGCGCACCGCGGGGACAAGGTTTCGATTTCCATCCGCTCATCGAGCAGGGCTGGACTGGTTTTGTGATTAGCTGTAAAATATTGTTCTCACTAAGTCCATCATATCTATCAATAAGTCCGCCATATGTACCAATTAAACACATTAAAGTAGACAAATAAATAAATAAATATATAACTAATACGACATGCGATATCTTCCACCAAGGTTTACGTAGATAGCAGTTTAAACTAACACGTAGCTCTTACGTCTGGATATGAACATCACATATGATTACTACCCCAACTAACCGCCATATGAAAGTTTACTCTTAGTATAAAATGTACATTCGTATGTTTCCAATAGGATAGAGGTTCACCTGGTTTCCCTGTGTACGTCCAATTCAAATATTTTGGTTTTACCATTCAAATCAAATAATTAAGTTATGGGTGTTGAATACCGAAGTAAAAAATAAGTTTTCTAGCATTAATATAAATTTATGTCGTTGTTCAGAGTCTGCAAAAACTTTATCTAACTGAAATTGGTATTTGCATTGTAGTAAAAAGCTCAAATGGAATTCATATTGGCGTCAGAGTTAAAATTAGCGGGCTAGAAAAAAATATAAATTCCACCATATTCAGCTAATGTTAGCTGATGCTTTGATAGATTAGACATCATACGGAATAGACAAATAGACAGTATATAAAATAACGGAATAATATTTTCAAAAGACCTCTTTAACGATTTCGAAAATAAAATTCAGGCCCTCTCCCCCATGAATGAAAGGGATGCGCATTAAAAACTTTTTGGAAATATGTTATTTCACAACTTTGTAGGTGTTATGAATGTGTACATTTTTATATCCCCTATAAAATTTTCAGTTGTATGTCACTCATATTCTGCGAGTAAACAGCTGTGACATAAAGAAAGATCGACGCCGAACAGATGTCGAAAATATAAGGGTTCCTCATTTGTTTGCCGAACAATTAGACACCATGTCTAAAACTTTATAAAAAAAAACAATGACATCGCTGTGATGTTAAAACAATAATAACGAATTTCTAATTATTTTCCTTGTCATTCCACTTCACTAAAAAAATCATTTGATTTTAATTTATGACAAATTTGCAACAGATTCAAGGGTAATGAGAAACGAAAACATCTATTTATTTTATATAAGCGACAAAAAAGACTTCAAACGAAATCTTTTGATAAATTTCTGGCAATGGTCCTGAATTTATCATGTTATTATTAAGAACTATCTGAATTTATCAAGACAAAAGAAACTATTAATCGCGTAGCTAAATGTCACAGACCAGTAAGGGGCAGCAGCGTCGCTGGTGCGATAAGCTACCTAATATGATCGCCAACTCAGTCTGCCCAGCATGATTATTATGGGCATTATTTCTAATGATAAGAGCATTAGGAGAGGCTTATGTCTAAAAGTCTACACTTAGACATACTTTTAATGAGAGTCTAAGGTCTCTTAAATATTGACAAGCTAGAAATATATTAATAAAATAAATAACATCCCTCTTATATGTTTTTCTTTCAGCTCGACCCACGTGTAGAGATACTTTCAAGAAAATATAACTAGCACGATGATATTCCGTTTATAATAACCATATAAAACATTAAAATTTAAAAAAAGGATAGTTAGTGAGACTAAGTACGATCAAAATATTTTAAAGTACTTGAAAATTTTTTTTATGAAAACATAACGAGAAAAAATTTATAAATTTGTTATAAAATTATAACAGTATATAATTAATAAATCTATTTACGCTACATTTTTTTTAAATTTTTTAATAATAATTCTTAAACTATAGGTATCCAATAGTAACCTTCGAACTCTGACAACCTCAAATTATAAAATCAGTCACTTTCTATTTATTATTTAACGGTCATGAGTTCTGTAATTTGACATAACATAAAGTGTTGCCCGTCATTACTAACTTCGTGTAGTATATAAACGTACAAACTATTTTTCATTAGGATTTGAACTATGTTTTCACTGGATTTGCTGTCACAAAATTATTCAATATTCTACTTATTAACATTTGACATCGAATTACGAATGAAATACATGTGTATGTAAGTAATGATGTTCTTAAAATTAAAAAGAATTAAGAGTCTACGTAGGTATTTTTTTAATGAGCCTTTAATCTCGCTATAAGATTTATGTAGTTTCAGGTAACATCAAAAAACATGTGATGGCGTTGACGCAAAGTAGTGAGGCGATGAAGATAATTTACGCTACTTTCAATATTTATACACAAAGTCGCGAAGTGGCATTTGTAATAACGTGTAATAAGGAGCGGATTTTACAAATAGGCGAAAATGGGTATATGATTTCGTATGATACTCAATAATTACCAAAGTTAGACGTTATATTAAAATAACAGGGCATAGAATAACCTTTGTACTATGATACTGTGCGATATTTTGTCTAAATTATGTTTCAAACTAAAAAAAAATCTCTATGTAACCTTGTTTACCAAAAAGGCTGTCCGCTGTTTCGCATATTAAAACAAAGTTATAAAGATATATCAATTTTCCATTCACTGTGTCTATTCTTAATTAATGTAGCTACATTCTAGTACATGGATTTAATTACGATATAAATATGAGACCTTTGGTATTAGGTCAAATTTGCCGAATATTTACGGTATTCCGCGCGCGAATGTTCTATACCAGCATCTATGAAAATAAAAACCATCATTATCTCCGGCGCTCACTTGTAATTTTCAGCGGCGCATATTTTGAATTCAGTAGCGTTTGCGCTTGCAAACAGTAAGGACATGTGGTACGGTTGCTTTTCGTCAGCTTGTGCATAGATTTATAACGCGTACGCGGCTTGTACACAATGTTAGTTTTATATTATATGTTACGATAAAATACAAATTAGGTATAAATTATCGTTATATAACATTTCTCGGATACATTTGAAATGCATAATATTTTGTACCGCCTTGTAAATTAGTAGATATTCTATTTTTTTTAAATATTTTGTGTATTTTCGGAAACAGTAAGATTTCTTACAGACATTCAGTATTGGAAGCAAAAATGAAAAAAAAATATATCGTGCCCCAAACAATAGGTTTGCAAAAATTTTATAATAGCCGTAATATAGAATTATTAAATATACTAGTATTTTAGAAATAGTAAGTCGATATTTTGCTTTTACTCAATATATATTACGGATATAAATTTTGTAATTTCATTGTAAACATAAAGATGTATAATTCTTTTAAATATTAAAAGTTTAAGTTTTTTAAATGTATCTATAAGTTCAATACAATATTTTATTGGTTATTGTAATTATTGTCTTTTAATATTTTACCAAAATGTTAAACACAAAATACCTGTTACTCTGTGGTTGTCTGTTAGTAGTTTACAGCCATTTATCGTGTGAATGCTGGTTTAGAAAGCTGATATAATATTTGATATAGGTATAGCTTCTAGGAGGCGCAGACTTAAATATAAAAACTATAATTCGGGTTGATTTAGAGAGAGAGGGGGCAAATTAAGGGTCAAAAAGTGTTTTATTGTGCTCATTATGAGGGATATAAAATAACATGTCGGTAAAATAGGCGTTCAAAAATATTAATATTTTTGAGTCACATGCATTTTTTTTTAAAGTTATAGAAATTATTATTCGACCACTAGAAAATTGTTCTATCTCTAATTTTGTAATTTTTGATTAGGTTATTATTATTTGCATTGAGTTGCAAATTTGTCTGATGTAATTTTATTTTATCATTAAAAGAATATTGTTGCAGGAAGAACTATACAATAGATGAATTTCAAAATAATGTTGCAGGAGAAAATGTAAGTCTGATATAATATTCCCGAGTTAAACTAAAAGTTTGTGTGTCACATTTCACCACCAATCTGATTAAGCCTGTTAATTTCATATGATAGTTGCAGGTCTAGTCAGCACATAATGAATCAAAGGATAATCTTGGTTGTTAATTTACAAAAATACATATATATGTATATATATATATATATATATATATATATATATATATATACACACACAGTGCATGTGCGCGCGCGCGCGTGTGCGTGAGTGTGTGTGTGTGCGCGCTGTATCCGGGTTTGATATTTTAGCAATAATTCCGACAATGTAATGTGTCTACTGTAATCATCGTTGAAAATCTTAATATTTAAAGCTAAGTATTTTAAAAACTGTTAATTGAACTGTTGGTTGCATACCTAATCACAATTTTATCGCATGTAGACGTAGAGGTCCTCCACAAATAACTGTACACTTCATTTGCAGATACCTTTAAATCTCAATATTGAAATCGAAGAGGAAACAACAGGAAATGGCATTGTGCATGGAACACCAATGTTCACAGTAGTTGCTGACGGATGTTGATCAAAAAAATCATATCGAACGAACTATTCCGCTTTATTCGGCGCAGCTGCTATTGTAGGTCTTCAAATTGGAAAGGTTTTATATTTAGGAATAAAAATTAATATTGCATGATTTACGTTCGTTCTCCTGATAAATATGTGAAGCCTCCAGAACATTTGTGCTATAAAAACTATTCAGGTTTATCTACCGCGATGGAATCTATTATAATTTTCGAGGTGTTTAAAAGTTCTCTTAAAGAATACGGACTTATATATGAAAAATTAATAGCCGATGGAGAAAAATTCTTGATTCGCGATCATATGGTGATTTTATTGTTAAAAAAAATGAATGTAAAAACCATCTATTATAAAATTACTGTAGTGCATTATTAAATATTTCAACCGATTCGCTAAAAATATCCTGAAAGTTCCACATCACGTATTTGGTACCCATCTCTTGTATCATAATTTGTGTAAATTTTTAATTTTTTTTTCAATTAAATATATTAGAAAATTTCGAACATATGGTATTATTAAAAATATCTAAGTATAAAGTTTAAATGTCGAAACATAGATGTGATATACACGTGGCACATAATTATAAAATATTATGCATTTAACATTTTATATTGGGTAAAATTTTAAAATTACTGAAATAATATTTCAATGAATTATTACATATTAAGACAATTGTTATCCGGCTGGTTCACGGAACATTGTAAGGGAGACATTATATGGGCTTTTTTAATTTTTAATAATTTTTTAAAAATATTTTCATATTAAACCTTTACAGGTTTTATTTTTTTTATGTTTCTTATTTTAAGTTTTCTTTCACAAATAATTTTATTATATTGACATTACTTCGTATTTTATAACAATAATTTATACAAAAAGTCCCTAAGATTTCGTTCGCGTGTAATTAGGATATTTTTTTCTTTTATATGTTGCTCATGGGTATATAATATTACCACAAAAATTCCAAAACAAGTTTTTCTGGCTTCTATAATCGTTCCATACGCTAATTTAATCAATCTTTTAAAATATTTTCAATATATAAAATTCGCTGTGTTATAATTTTATTAGATATCGATATGTTTTATATTGCTTTATGTCTACAATATACAAGCGGAAATCAATCAATAAGTACACGAAAAAAATAGGTCAATTTTGGTTATTTCATATTTAATGCCTAAATATTATCATTTGCACAAAAAAAGAATTTTACATATTTTTAACAAAATATATTATATTGCAGTTATGTTATCATATTTATATGTTTAATAATAAAGAAATTGGGTTATTTGTCTCAAAATTGTATTAAATTATTTTAGGGATTTATTCTTATCTAAGTCTATGCTTGCCATACTCATTTGTAAAAAAATACAAATAAAAAAATAGTTACACAAAAAATAGTTACCAAAATGAAAAGAATTTACACATTTTTAATTTTGTAATTCCCCAAATTCAGTCAAAAAACCAACCTAAACCATATCCACGGTTGAATCATATCCCGTATCAAGAGATTTTCAAAAACGATATAACAGAGAAATTATGCTCGTATTTATTTTAATAATCAATATAATTTAAAAAGTGTCTCAATCGATCCCATTGTGCCAAGTGTGTTTGTGTACTGCACTAGCTAAGAGACACCACAGAACAGACACGGTATAGAACGGACACTACCCATACTACCCATATAAAAAAGAGTCGCACTTTTTCATACATGCCCAAACGCTGGCAATGCTCCCCTTTCTCATCGCTTCACCCCTCCTGACCAGACTTGTTTAATTATTATTAATGCCCATAGATGGCGTGATCTCTTACACTCTATTGCCCATAGGTGGCGCAATCAAAGAAAAGAAATTTTTATTCATTAATTTATTTATTAAAATCATAACAAAAATATTCCACAGAAGACACATTAAAATGACATCACTATAATATTTAATATATTTTCAATATCATTACTATGAAAATACAATTCAAGCAAATTTAAATAAATTCGAAAATACAAATTGTAAATAACATCAGGCGTCTCTGGAATCAATTATATCGATTTCTATTAGTGGTTTAAGTATACTTTCAAAGTTTTGTTAAAACCCCACACTTGACCAATAATATATGATATTCTCTGACTTGATATATTTAAAAATACCACATATCAGTGTTATTTCTCAATGGAAACCACGGTAAGGTGGTGGGTATCTTCCGTCGGGATTGGAAAAGAAGAGGAAGTGATAGGTTAAAAAATTTAATTAAACCTTAGTGAAAAACAATATAAATAACACTTTCATATAGACTTACATATAGACATTGGCATAGCTAGCATTATTTGTGGGGAGGGCTAGTAGGAGCCGGCACGCAACCAAAAACAATGATTTTCACAATCATCTATTTTTTAAAATTTACATAGTATTAGCAAAATCATATAACATAAGATATTTGCTTTAATTGTGGGTCGATATTAATGTGCATCGATATTAATATTTAACAATTTGTCTGTCAATATAACTTGAATTATTTTGGAAATTTTTTCTTCTGGAGGTCGTACTACCAATATATTTAAAATAAAAATACCACATCTAAATTGAAAATTATCTTATTTGACCGCTAGACAGTTTCAAGTGTAACGGACACCCAAAATAGTTTACTCTACTCTCGATTTCATCACACAAGGGGTCTATAATCTATAAATAAGCTTACAAAGAATTAGGTTCAGATTGATGAAATTTGTCTATTATTAACATGATGTAATCAAATTATAATATTTCTGATTTTCTACTATATTTAACACGCTTTAAGGAAAACTAATTAACGACCTTACAGGATAACTGATTGTAGTTGCAACAATTGTATTGATCTATAATTTCCAATGCTAATAATTTTATTAACAATTTAAAATCATCCAAATGTGACAACTGTGTTCTCTGTGATCTCTGAGGCTAATTGGATGCGGACGTTATGAGCCATATTACTGCTGATATTTCTTAAAGCCTTTAGAAGAGTCTGGACAATAAAAAAAAATTAGTATTCAGAGGAGTTAATTAATAATTTGGGAGAAAAATAAGAGTAGGTAACAATAAGATCTAAAGAATATTTTTAACAAGATGGACTAAAATTATTACAAGTTATATAAATTTCGTAATTATTGATTTTCTGTCCCAAACGGTTTGCTTTCTTCAAACCTATTTAAATATGAGGGACCAGTCAATTTTCATTTTAATGTAATGTTTAATAACCAAATCGGAATAATGTTCTGTAGAACATACTTGCCATTCGTTACTACCTTTTTTAATAAAAATATAAGCTTTCTTTAAAAACTAATTGAAATTTGTTTTCCCAACTTTTTATTATATGAATTATATTATCTTTAACAAAAATTAATTTTGCTCATCAATTAACTCAATTGTAGCCAAATTTTTATAGCCTTTTGGGGAATTATAATACAAGTTCATACAAATTTCTTTCATTTTAGAATCATATATAAGGGAGACTGCTATTTGTTTTCGAAAATAATTTTCAATTTATGTTCAAAGTACATGATTCTTTTAATAAGTATTAAACTTTGTTTTATTTTATTAATTTTTATACTTTCCAAATTACTACGCCGCATTGGTTTCCACAATCTTCTTCTATCTGAGCTGCTGAATCTTCTTATTCTGTTGATGAATCTTCCTTATAAGTTTGGACTTCCTCAGCTTTCCGCCTTTGATGCTCTTCAACACTCCAGACCCCAAAGAACCTGTCTCACTGTGTATGTCTTCCTTTAATTATAATAAAATTCATGCACGCATGTGCTATTTCAAAATTGTACATTCGTAACTGATTTTCATATGATATATTCAGTTGTGCACGCAAAAAATTAGTGCACAAGAATATTATGATATTAACATGTAAATAACCTTAGACATTCTCTTACTGAAGCCGCTAAGGTCTTGTAAGCAGTTTTCTCTAGCAACTGTGTCTGAGCTCATACTTGGTTGTTCGACTGCTGCTTTGGTTCCTTCGGTCGGAGTTGGCAAATACTGGCACGGTGTAGCACTACTTTATAATAATATCCTAGGCTTAAAAGTTTTAGAATTTTCATTACTAAAGTGTCGTCCCCAGACTCTATGCTTACGTCTGAGGAGGTCATTCCTATTAACTACCCAATTTTCTCTGCCGCACAATTTCAGCCACGCTATTGCCCTGCAAAGAAACAAAATATTAAGTTAGGTATAATAATTTCAATCAATCCCTTTGTTTCTGTCTTTCAATTAGAAGAAAACTTGCAATAAACAACGTTTGATTAAATATAAATGCTATTCAAAACATTATTTCGTCAAAAATTAAATTTCGAAAACCAATTTACTAACGGCGAATACGTCCAACAATATCTGAAGTAATTTCGCAGAGTTTTCTGACAAGAAAAAACTTCGTCACGAAACTGTAATTTGTGTAAATATATTTTTAAAACCTATTTTTTTAATTATGTCGTAATCGGCGCCTATGACTAACTAAAACATCTTTTAGTACAAGTTTTCTTTCAAACAAAATAGTAAAAAATCATTTTAACCAGAATTCATTTGTTACATGGAATATTGCTTTTATAATCATGTTATTTGAAAACGAAATCCATTCATCACAACTTTAATACTCACGTATCAGTATACTTTGCAACTCTTAGAATTAAATTTTAACAATAAACGTCTGCAACGTCGCAACAAGACACCAATTGCTTTGCGCCATGAGCGTATAAAATTTATATTAATTTTTGAAATGTTATGTAATAAGCAATAATGGGTAACACTTACCAGCTTTCATTACGAGGCAGGGAATACAATGATAATTTTGTCTTTTGTCCTATATAGGAATTACACCCCGTACATACACGCCATTACAAAATAAAACAAATATATTAATATACAAATAAACAAAATAAAAAAGATATTATCTTATAACAACACAATAGCTACAACACCTTGTTTACCTAATTAATATGCAAAACTTGTAATATTAAATATGTGATGATGTGAAATATGTTTTTGTGCAGTAAAGATTTGTCAGTTGTTTCAAACAGGCTCAGTGTTGAATGGTTTTTGTGTGAGTTTTCCATTGTGTTCGTCGTGTATTTTGTATGGTTACACATAGCTGGCGCTAGAGGTCGCTGTACACATTAAAAATGTATCGCCAATTTCATGACGAGATGCTGTCAACAAATCGAGGACCCGTTTGACCACCCCCTGAGTCACACAGGGCCAGGGCCGGGCGTGTGGATTAGTTAGAAACGAAATATTTCATCTCATACATCCAATCCTTATATTGATTAATTATTTAAATTTGAGCCAGAATTTTTAAGCCAAGAAAATATAAAAATTTAAAGAAGTGCCAAAAAATAAAAAGGGATAATATAGAAGTAAAAGTAAAAAGGGACGGTAATACTCCCAACCTGAACATTTAAATACAAATTAAGAGAGGTTTTAAATTGAGATAATTTTTTAAAATATTCACGGACATATTTACATTTAGAATTACAATATATCAAATTTCTAAACAAATTAATGATGCACAATGGGGTTTGCAAAAAGTAAACGCATCTCTACACATCAAGTGTATGGAAGATTCCTAAAAACTTTTTTTGAATACCAATGAAATCAACGCTGACGTCAACGATGACGTCAACGCTGTTACTCTTTACCATATCACATATTATGGAGGTAATAGGACAAAACCTACGATTTCGTGACAATTTTTTTAATGGACTTTACTTTTAAACTTTTCTATTATTTTAGTAATAAGACGATATTTAATTATAAATTATATGCATGTTCCTCACTGCCATATGCAATCTCCTTATCAAATTATAGAATAATTAGGCTTCAAAATCATTTTCCAAAAGAAAATTATGTGCTATGCATCTCCTATGTAATCCCTCTGCTAATGATTCAATATAAAATCTATATGGATTTGGTACACACAACAATTTCTCGAATTGTTTAAATTCTTCAATTTTTACTGTTTTATTTATAGATATTATATTTCAATTGCGTATATATTATGAAATTTGCACCGTACGATTGCATTGCAGAATCCGTAAACCGTTCTGTTTCAATGACAAGGTTTTATTGGTAAATAAAGATATTCCTTTATTTTACGTGGTTCAATCAACTGAATAATTTAGTTCTAATTTATTTGGAGGATAAGCCGAAATTTTAGGTTCACAAATTCAAGCAATGGAATTTTTTCCATTCTATGGCACGAATGTAGAGAGCATTATGAACAAGATTACTAACCAGTCTAATGGAGACTCGACTTTTAAAGCAGTGTTCATGTTAAAGAAACTTGTAGTAATACGAAAAAGTCTTTAACACAAAATATCTTAGTTATTAGAGTATAATTTGAGATGCAAGGATTTATCAATTTATCTAGAATGTACGAAAAATGTCCGTAAGTTTGTATGTCAAATCCTTGAAGAATGTCCGTCTATTTGTATATCATATTCGTCTGTTTGTATGTTAAATCCTTGTAGAGTGTCCGTCTATTTGTATGTCATATCCTTATAGTTCCTATAGCTTTGGACCTATTTACGTAACGTTTTATTAATGTAAAATTATATCGCGAAAAATATCCTCCCTTTTTAAATTTTTTCCCACGCACTTAAATTCAGAGAAAATTTTTTCACATATCTTATAAATCAGGGGACACTTGGATAAGTATTTTAAAATTAAATTGAGGTTTGGTTTTAAGCTCCCTTTGTGATGTAGTAATGCATATCACATTTATTAGAAGTTTATTAAATATTTTTTAAAACGTGTAACTCGACGAATATATTCTGTGTCAGGAAGTACGCTACTAATGTGAATCTCTGCCCAAATAAACATATATATATATAAATATATATATATATATATATATATATATATATATACATTTATGTATATATATATATATACATTTAGATATATATATATATATATATATATATATATATTTATATATCAAAAGAAGTCATTTACGAATTCGAATTTTAAACTTCAAGGGTAATTCTTTTGTTTCAATGAGAATAATAATCGGATAATCGCTTAAAGGTTGAGAAGGCAGTTCATCTTATTCAACCACTAATCATTATTGAGATGGATTAAACAAGGTAAATTAAACCGATTAAGTTTTATATCACCAACTTGTTCTTCACAGAGTTAAAAAGAAAAGACTTGAAAAGGCTTAATATTTCATCCGTTTTATCTAAAAGCATTTTCAAGACGAATTATCAATTTAATACTTCATAAGTTTTGGACAAAACTTTTCGAATACATTTTTTCCAAGTTTCTTAATAAAGTTGTCAAATGTATTCGAAAAGTTTTGTCCAAAACTTATGAATGTAGTCTGTAAAATGGTTTATTTGTAGTGATTATCTGTTTTTTATTTAAATAATGTATGAACTTATAATATAATCGCGCATTATTATTGAATTGATTAACTTGAATGTAAGATAACACGATAGTGAATTACAAAACAACTAATAAAATAAATATCACCGCCAAAGGTTTCTAAATATTTTTAAAATGTTTCAAATTAAGAAAAACTAAAACGGCCCTACAATGGTTTTATATCTATTCAGGAAGGTATACTTAATGTTTAATAGTACACAATATTTTTATTAAACTCTTTACGAATACTAATATTTTTCACAATGAAAATATGGGAATTTTGCCGAGTGCATCTTTAATAGACAAAATATAGTCAATGAATAATCATCATATTTAGAATAATCGTTACAGTTTTGGTAAAACTTTGTAAATCGCTGTTTTCTTCATAATTTTGACTTTAGAAGGTTAGGAAATGAGAAAGGGGCATGTATTCTTTTAATATTTTCAGTAATACCTACATAAGTATTGTACATGACATTCTTAAAAGAATGAATTTTTAATCCTTATAAACTTTTTTTCTTCCGCTGAAAACACCACACGTCACAGAAAATTAAAAAATGCAATTTCCACTACCTCATTTGATTCTCTAAAATTGCCACATCAATATTTTTGATTACTTGTTATTGGCAATATAAACGTAGCAGCATGCTTTATTAAGGAGCAAAATGTATTTTTATAATTTTTAAAATTAAGTGTTTGTTTTAAAAGATTTCTTCGAAAAATAACTGTAATTGATAGATATCAATCTATCAATTACAGTTATTTTGATGGCAAACGAGCGATCTTTTAAGCATTCCTTTGCTTACTTTGAGGTACAAAATTATAAAAACAAGCACGTTGCAATTTGCATTGTTGCAAATTTTTCATAACCAATGTAAAATTAATATTATTAGAGAGTTGTATACATTGATTTGCTCCTAGAATTTTAAATTTTTTGTTGCTATTTCCAGATAGTAAGTAGAAATTTATGGCACGGGACATATTTAACCTATAATGAAAAACTCGTACTTACATTGAAGCAATCCCAGGGAAAATAATCTCTCGATCTTGGTGTTTCATATTTATCCAAAGCCTATTCCGATAGCCTCACCAAAATATGTGCATTTAAAATAAATTCTTAACAAAGTTCTAAAGTTTATCCATCCGTTTGGAAGATTTCCCAAGTTACTCATGTTTTCAACATCAGATCCATTTTAAATATTTCTAGACCGGTAGCAGTGTTATCTCAATTTACTAAAGTGTTCGAAACTGTTCCGTATCTATTTACAAATTCAGTCCCAACGGACGGCTGGCAGCACCGTTGCCGTTCAAAGCATTCCGCAGACTATAAGCTCAGTAATGCTGCAAAATATGTAGCTAGGGAATTGAGTTGAGAATGGCAAACAGGTGAGGTCTACTTTAACTATAAAAAGGCATTTCAGTATAGCCTTGTCTTCAAACAATTTGTATTTGATATACATACACGAGTTGTTTCCACCAGAATTTTGGGTAAAAATACATAAGTTGGACCTGAAAAAAAATAACTAAATATTGAATGAGATTTAAAGAAATCAACTTAATATTAATGAAATGTAAATATATTCAACTAAAATTTTTAGCAGCTTTTTTTCAAATTTACATCTAAAACACTGTTTAAATAAAACCAGCCAGCTAATTTTCTTATATGATTATTATTTATTCTCATGCGAAAAACATGACCCACAGTTTTGTTATGTTTACATTAGATTTCCAAAATTTCTTAGTAGCAAGTAGGTACATAAAACAAAAGAAAATTGGTATATATATATATATATATATATATATATACTCTCACAATAAATAATTTTCTAGTAATATGAATAAAAATCGTCATTTTAAAATAAATAAATTTTCAAAAACGACGAAACACGTCAGTTTGATTTGTAAAGAATCGGTGTGACAGATAGAGTGAAATTGCACATTGTGGTTTTCGAAGAGGAAAATATCCAATTTCATGAATATTTGCAATAACAATGCCCTTATAATAAAATACGTTTTAAATAATATTAAAATTAATATTAAATATGTGACCAATTTATTGAAGATTAAAGTTTTTAATATACTTATGAGTTTCATATCACACATAACTCAAAGTCTTATATCATATATGAGTACTATAACACTATATATATATATATATATATATATATATATATATATATATATATATATATATATATATATATATATATATACTCTGTAAATTTACTAACTAAAAAAATGATAAAATAAAGGAAAAATGTATTTGAACACGCTACAATTTGAATGGCTTCTAAGCTTTTCGTGCCTTAATAAAACTCATTTTTCGAAAACGATAACGATATATTAAAAACCGAAAATTTTTTAATCTATGTTAATATCATATTGTCTCATAAAAGTAACAGGACAAATCATTTTATGAATTAAAATGAATATTTCTTAATTACTCTGATATAGTGGCATAAGCACTCCAAAAATTACTAAAAGATAATGAGTTTTTTTACATAATAAATATTATAAAATTGTCATTTATACTTAATAAAGAAATAAGTTGTGCAATTAAACCTTCAACTAAGTTACAATTCTTGTAATTTATAAAGCTGATCTAAGCCTGGTTATGAATATATTATCGATCTCTGAAGCTATTGAATACTTCAGAGATCGATAATACATTCAGATATCAAAAAATAATTCCAAGATTCCAAGACTCGCAGTCTAAATTGACTTTTTGTATATTTGTGTATTATTTGGTTATTGCTTTTTAGTGATTAATTTTTCCTAAAAAGTTTTTCTTCAAGATTCATTTAGTACTTAATATACCAGTTATTTAAAAAATTAAAAAATCACTAGCTGCAATTAAACATTTTATTGTACTTTTACGAATGACAATTCTTCGAAACTAAAAGCAGTAATTCAATACAATTCGTCAACAATGGATGGAATGTATGTAATATTGGTGATAATAATAACTATAACAGATAAAAACATAAATTCGTGTTTTTTTATTCTCATTGGCGTTTAGTTATAATGAGACGCATTTAGCTGGTAATAAACTTCTACTATAGCGATTCTGATATGGTCACTATACACCAACAAACGGTCGACATTGACATCACAAATAATTAGACAACATTTCAGCGGAAGTAAATTCTATTGCAGGAAATGCATTCTATCGAAAATCAGCAAACAAGCAAAGTGTACCAAACACGTTTTTGTGTAATAATAATATATAAATATAATATAATTTTTCCTAATTTTTTTTTTAAATTATCAAGATAAATTAAAGTGTAGTATATATGAAAATGATTTTGTCATTAAAATAAAAATATAATTTTTCCTAATTTTTCTTTGAAATTATCAAGATAAATAAAGTGTAGTATATATGAAAATGATTTTTTCATTAAAATAATCAATTTTAAGTTCAAATTATCAATTCTTAAAGAGTTATCCTTTTCAAAGTTATCACATCCAAGTTAAAACAAAATACTGGATTTTCGACAGAAAAATACTTAAAGCAATCATCGCCACAATATTTATCTACTAACTAATTTAAGCAGCAAAGTTTGTTTAGAATTATATGTTTTAAACGTAAGCGGTAAATTTGGTTCCACAAATTTACAAATTTCAACGCATCAGGCGAGCAACGTAACAGATATGTGGACGCTCTACATACACACTCACATATACATATATATATATATATATATATATATATATATATATATACATACATACATATATATATATATATATATATATATATATATATATATCAAAAATACTGATATACATTAAATTTTCCAAAAAAAGTAAGTATATGCAGATTAATAAATTTAACGCCTCGCTTTTTTAAATATATATTTAACATTTTGAATGTCTTACTGCAAAAAATTTAAAAAACGTCCATGCAAAAAAGAAATTAATTTTCCAAAAAAACGTTACGAAAATTGGCACAGATAAGTTTGAATACATGTATATTTTGCTACTACACTGAATAATAATAATGAGCTGTATATAGTGAGAATGATGTGTTCCCTCCTTTAGATTTTATGATTTCCTGCATACACCAGTTGAGAGATCTCATAAACTTTTTAATATAATTTTTCCTGAAAAATTATATTCCATTTTTAACGGCAGCGTTCTCCAGATGTTTAAGTGTTTGCAGGAGTTGGATTTCAAACCCGAACCTTTTGTTTTTGCGTGTAATATAGGTGTTATATAGGATTAAGACTATCACTTCTGGATAACCATTGCATTATTCGAATACCAACGTCTTCAAAATACTGAGTCGTTATGCCAATACATGACATTCTTATTCATTCATTATCATATATAATCTGGAAGTTTTTTCGATATACATTCAATTTTACAAAAAAAGTAGCCCAGAAAGGAAGCTAAAAACGAAGGGTTTATAATGCCGCCATTCAGTTTCAGGGAGACTTTAAATATTTTTGTAAAATGCTGTTTAATAATATACACCAGAAGTTTTACATAGATTTTCCTTTTTACTAAATAATTATCGGTATGAAATATATTTATATCTAATAATTTATACACAATTTAATAAAAAAATTATCAAATGGATAAACAAAACTTACACAATCGGTTCTCTGCCCGTATTAAAACCAACGTTATGATACTTTTGTAAGATTATAACATTAAGTGATAATAAATTCTCCAAATTTATGAAGATTTTATTGCATGTAGGTTTATATTATCATAATATAAATAATAGTTTTTTTTTTTTTTTATAGAATTTTTCCATTAAACTATCATTTAAATACTTTTAGGAACTCGTCCCAATGGTATAAAAAAAATTAAAAAATTACAGCTAAATCATGGTTATAAATATTATAGTATTTTTCCACGTCTTTTTGGCTACACTTTTCCAATTTTTTAGAAACAAGATGGAAGGAATTTATAAATCCATTCAGTTTCTTGGCGTTACCTTGAAGGGAGATGCATCAAATAATTTTTATTTTTGTAGCTAACTACAGTATTATACTGTAAATATAGGTGTAACTTTTGTTATATTTGTCATCAAACTTATTAAGGGAACGTTTCCGTAAAGTTAAATAAACGAAGTTAAGAGTTTATTCATAAACAGAAGATATTAGATAGCTCAGTCAATATTTTTTCTGATAAATTAATTAGTAGCTTTATGTAACAAATTCTTAGAACTTCCGGAATAATGAAATAAAAGTTTTTTAAAAAAGAGGGACAGATGTGTAATAAACCTCTGTTAAAACTAAATAAGAATTGTTTTTCTTTTTCCCTTTTTTATTCTCTAATTGTACAAAAATGTCACCATTGAAAAATATAACTGGGGAAAAATCTAAAGAAAAACGACTTCTTCTGGTTTTTGTTTTTATCAATTATTCCATTTCTAGTTATATTAGTTATGTGACCTATATTTATGTACAAAATATTTACCATTTCTTTAAAATTAATAAATTGTTTATTATATACTCTACTCAATCCACAAATAAAAAAGTATTATTCTCATTAATAATGACTTATTCATGGTAGTTTCAAAATATCTTAATCAGCTTGCTTATTGGCAGTTAGAGAATATACACAATACTATACTTTTACCCCAGTTTTTTATGTTCCCTATATATTTTTTATACTTGACTTATTTAAATTTATATAACCAATTTTAATGGTATGGAAAATTCATTCTCGGTTAATTTTAATGTTCATATTTTTCAAAGATGAAAATTATTAAAACCAGCTTTAAATTATTTATAATTAAATATATTATAATTAAATTATTTTGAATTAAATATATTTCTAATAAATTTGTACAATACGTAAGCGCCTCTAGTGTTAGTCTTATTTTTTTTGCATTATGGTTTTTAGTATTTTAAGCTCTTTACTGATTGTCTAACATAAACAATTGTTTGTTTTACTATATTTTAAAAAATTCCAAATTTTTTAAATATTTTATCTTATTTCCCCAACTCTATCCTTCTTTTGCTATGTTACAGACAATCTTTATCCGATAACACATCTAATTAACATAACAAAAATATTTAGACATCTAATGTTTAACTCGGATACTGGGCAATATATTATAGCATAGGTATAATCAATTTGTGATGAAGAGAGGATATTACACTAGTGAAAGATCATCGTTTTGAATTGACTCATTCGCTTAAAGTTGATAACATTTTAACACGGGACATTTCTTTTTCTAAAAAGAAAAACGTAGAAAAGTGACAACCTATTTGGATAATTAATACAAAGATTACTTAGCAAACGTTGTGTGCATTGATCCTGTTTCCCCTTAGTATTAAAAAAAATAGAGGTTAATTAACATTTATCAGTAGATGTAAGTCTCTTCCATTTTCTTAATCAAGCACTTTTATAAAACTTATGCACCAAAACCGTAACTTTTATTGAGTTATCAGTTTAAGTAAATAATTTGAAGAAAAAAAAGTTAAAGTATTCAAAACTCGTAGAAAAACCACCACCAGAAAAGACAGATAAATGAATTTACGTCTTCTTTTTTACGTAACAATCTCCGGCCAATGTCACAACGAATTTGTCACAGAAAATGAATCGATACTATCGGTCGGTGACTGATCACAAGGTTTTTACGAGAAGCAAAAGTTAGAAAACTTTTCAACAGTAGCATCGATAATGACGTAAACATTTGTAAAACAGCAAATGCGTTTTAAGTTATTTATTTCCTAATATGTACGCCTCATATCGTGAAAAGTAACCAGCTTTGTGGTTATTAATGGGGTTCAAATTAATTACATTTTTGCTTATGACGGAATTAAATATTTATTTGCATTTACTACTGGTCTAGCTAATTTCGCGGTGCGCAGAGCCAAAAGCAAGGATAAGAAAGAATAAATGTAAACTTAGTCAAATTCACATCGCTAATAAAATAAATAAAGCTATCCAGTACGAGTAGAAATCGCACAACAAAGTTTCCGTCTTTATTTAAACATTTATGCGTATATAGTGTATCTAATAAAGATTTGCAGATTTATGAAATATGATGAATATTTACTGTGAAATTATATTGCCTAGACAAGTTTTCTAAACGTAACTATCGCGAGTTTCTCAAAAATACTTTAGTTTTATTACTCATAACTTTTTTTAAATATTATATTTAGCTGTATTTAGTGTTTCCTGTTTAACACAGGTGATGAGAAATATTTGCTTCAAATTAGAGTTTCTATGTATACACACCTGTTAACACAATGAGACCTGATAAAACATAAACTATTTTTATGACGTACCAAAATATTATTATTTTATTAAGATCGGCACTGTAAACAAATAAGTCTTTTTAACAAAATCTACAGATATATTCAAAAAATGTTTTTTTTAAGTATAGAAATAATAAAACAATAAGAAAAGACCTTTACTCTAACAGGTCATATGACCTTGGGTGCAGCTTGGGCAAAGTTAAACACACCATATGGTACAGTTTTCAACAAGACCATGGAAAATTTATAAAAAACTGGGAGCTCACTTAATATTTTCTGAAAATAATGAGAAATCTATACAGCAATCTTGTGCTAAATGTGCTGAATGGAGATATCCGCTTACAATTCTAGATTTTCGCATGTTTGCTACAATTCTATTAGATAGACAAGACAGAACAATTTCCAAATTTCAAAACAAGCTTCGTGGTCAAGATTGGGCATGCTCACTACTCAAGCGGCACAAAATCAGGCTTTAAACGGGTTGTTAGCATCATTAAACGAGCTCGAGTCGCAATATCCCCTGAAAGTACCAATGAATATTTCAATAAACTTGAAAATGCTTTGAAGAACTTTCCTTAATTCTAATATTTTCAACTATGATGAGTCAAACCTTAGTGATGATCCAGGAAAAAAGGTAGGCGTATATCGCAGAGGTGTCAAGTACCCAGAAAGCATTGAAAATGACATTGATTTTATGTGTTTAGTGCCACATTCGACGCACTTGTGCCAACCTCTTGATGTGGTTTTTCTCCCAATGAAGACAGCCTGGTGGCAAATACTGACCAATTGAAAGATGCAAAATGCTTAGTTAGAAAATATTCCAAAGGATACATTTTCTCACCTGTTGACAAAAGCTCTCAATAAAATGAAAAAAATCCAACCGAAACCAAACTTTCCTTATAAAGACATAAGTTCTGGCATTAAAAGTAATATGATGAGTTAATTTTGTGCTACAGACATTCAGCCTTCTAATAAAATAAAAGCCCTTGACCACGTCTGAAAAGAAGATATTGGTGAACAAGAGATTGAAAGTATTTTGACTAATTTTTTGAAGGAATTAAGATACGTAAGCACTTCGAACTTACCTGCATGTTCAGATGTAGCTCCAGAAAAAAGTATTGCTACCCGAAAGACAACGTTCTAATCTGCAGATGTATAAAGACGGAGAAATGAACATAGTGACACTACAGCATTTGGTCATCAAGAAATAGAAATCAAGTGTGGGTACAACCAAGAAATTCCGAATAGATAACTAAATGAAAGTGATTCTGACGGTTATGTGGTAGTACATGGAGACGAGAAAACAGAGTGCCGTTTGGAAAGATTCGTATTGGCAAAATTCTTTACGAGAGGTGACAAAAAGACCTTCAGTTATGTTTGCCGAATTGCTGAAGTGGAACCTTTACTTGTAGAAGGATTCAAGTTAATTGGAACTAAAAACGATTTAAGAGAATTAAAA
The DNA here is from genome assembly GCA_039881145.1 of Druceiella hillmani. NCBI lineage: Eukaryota > Metazoa > Arthropoda > Insecta > Lepidoptera > Hepialidae > Druceiella > Druceiella hillmani. Next base: position 32,885,736 of record JAYKKI010000001.1, read on the forward strand.
ATGATATGTCTGAACTAGATTACACTGACATTGTATTTTTTTCTAAATCCTGTTAAAGAAGGTGATATTGTTATTTTTTTCATTTGATGTTAATATTCAATAATTGTATATTTAAAATCATGGCTGATATTGTTTCCTAATGAAAATTTCAGATGTCAAAAAAACTGTGATTATTGTTGACTTTCTAAAGATATATTAGTTTTGTAAGTCAAATAGTAACCATAGTAAGTAGATATATATAAGTGAAATAGTCAAAGAGTAACCATAGTAAGTAGATACATAGATAGTAACCAAGTATTTTTTTTAAAAGTATTTACTCTTGTCTCTATCAATGTTATCCCAAAATACTTCAAAATGCAATATTTTAAGAAAACAAAAGAGTTTAATTTTGAAATTGGTCAGTAACACCGGAAATTACTAAATCGTACCACATTTAAACTAAATATTTAATAATATAAGCTCACGTAATTAAGTGGAATAACATATCATATTTTATACACAAGTTTCAAGAAAATACCCAAAAATTAATAGGTATATGATCCGTCTGTTTATCTGTCAATGTGGTGTAAAATAATTTTTTGAAAAATTATGACTACATTGGCCGTAATTTTTTGATTCTTTTGAAATGGCGGTAATTTTTTGATTAATTGGAACGAGTTTGTAAAGAAGATTATTGTAAATGTGTTTAGTTGATTTATAAAGAAAAAGATCAGAATAAAGGTGAAAAAAAATTATTTTGCTCATGATAATGCAACCCTATATGCTAAAAAGCTAGTTCAAAAATTACACATATGTTAATAGATATGAATGTATTTAATGTTAACATAGTTTAAAACTTTGTCAAAAAGCCAAGTTTACATAAAAACTCTATATTACAAATGTGTTTGAAGATAAGTGTTACATTATTTAATAAAATGAGTTAGTCGTGATAATATCATGAATTAAGGTAAAGGTTTTGAAGTTAATTGTGTGACTATGTTTGATTCATTAACAAAACAAAGCTTTAACAATTTTTGTATTACCGGTATATAAAAGATGGAACATTTGGTTAACATATTATTACAGTAATCTGACTCATAGTTCTATCAATATATTGAAATTAATTTTTGCCTACTTTTCTTATTTTTCTGACAATAAAACATAGTTTTCAATAAAAGTCATACCTGAATATCTTATTTAATATAGATTAACTTAATTGAAATTAGACCTAAAGTAACCTTACTTAATATACAATTATATTTGTCCGTGTAATTATTAAAATACCCAATAATAAATATACTAAATTATTTAAAATATTAAAATAGGATTCCCAACTTCGACAAAATATCGCAAATTCTATAATAAAGTGAGCCAATTCAAAAGAAGTGGATTTGTTAATTCATGCACTAATTTCTTCATATTTACTACAGTGAGACGAATATACTTTAATAGAAAAAAAAGTAATGTACAAAATAACATTATTGTAAACCCTAATCTTATTTTCAGATAGGTCACTATATTATCGAATGCGTGATAAATTTATGTTCTGAGGAAATATTACCTTGTAATACTGAAACAGTTTAAATTGTCGTTCACTTCAATGCAATGTGATCCTTACTTAAATAGGGTATACCTTGGTGAAATATAATGTAAATACGGCATATAATATTGTCAAATTTTATTATTTATTGTATATGTCAGCTACGAATATAATGTTTGTATGACTTTAATATTCGTAATGGCAATATAATTTTTCATAATTTTGCTCGTTTGATTTTGCACAACTCTTGGGCCAAGGTATGATCTGCAGTGAAAATTTACATCTCATCATATCGATTTCTATCTCAATGTTACTTCTTTGTCTTTTATTTTGATTGTCTTTTAAGTAAATGCAGCTGCTTATGTGTAGGAATGGACATTTAGAGTAAAACGATTCAATGAATTAGTACTGTGCAAACTTTAGCATTTTTAGACTTAAACAAAAGGCTCAACAATATAGAATTAAAATTTTAGGAGTGGAATATTAAATAGAGAGTGGTGGTGCCTTAAGATTATTTTTTTTTTAAATAATATTGATTTTATATTTTTTTAATGACTAAAATGTTTACAGAAAGTAAATTAAAACTTTTACTGATTGCTTTTTATGGTCGACTAATATCTTTCCAAGATTAATCGTCTTTAATATTTTAAATGAAATAATTAGTTGACCGTTTCCAAAATACAGATACAACAAAATAATATGAAAAGATAATTAAAACATTCTTAGTACAAAGTTGTATGTTAGAGCAATATAATTTCATATAATATGCCTGGATTTTACAAGCGTCAGTTTGAACTTGTAAAATTTATTTCAACTGGTTTAGTCCAAGTTTATTAACAAACTTGACAAGTTTCATTCATCTTAATTAAAAGCGAAGTTAAAATGATAGTAAAAGTTGCTTCGTAAAAGATGCACGGTCGTCTTATGATCGTAGCTGTCCGGAAAATTGGCTAGGCGATGTGACATTTGATGTGAGATTTTCGTCACGTCTCGCTTCCCTTCCAGAATAGTTATGTACGTTCCTGTTTAATATATTATTTAAGAAGACGGTCATATTCCGTAAAATTCGTGGAATTTCAGTCTAGACATTCTTTTGATGATGATATTACTTTTTGCAACTCGAGTGTAGTAAGTAAAAGTATACACAGGTTATATTTAAATATGTCAGAAATAAACTGATAAATATGAGTAACTGCTCGCACTTCTACGTATAAAATTTAAATGTATATCCTTAATATGTAAATGTATTCTTTAGTATATCTTGCACCAACGTAGGAAAAACTTTTTTACAAAAAAATACAGCTTTACTTTTAAAAAAACCCGCTTTTTATTTTTTAAAATAGACCTTTACTTTTAAAAAATAGCAATAATATTTTGTAAATACTTTAATATAAATACTTTGTATCCTTAAAGTTTTACACGTGTTAAAGTGTGTATGAAAGTATCGTGGGACGAGTTCTACATACTTGACTGATTTTTTAGACTTTAGCGAGGTTAAAAAACAAATTAATAAAATAATATTTTTATTTTGAATCAAACATAGTCACACAATTAACTTCAAAAACCTTTACCTTTATTCATAATATTCTCACGAGTAACTCGTTTTATTTAATAATGTAACACTTGTCTTCAAACACATTTTTAATATAGTTTTTATGTAAACTTTGCTTTTTGACAGAGTTTTAAACTCTGTTAACATTAAATACATTCATATCTATTAACATATGTGTATTTTTAAACTAGCTGTTAAATTAACATTTGCATTAAAATTAACAAAATACTTTTTGTTATTAAAACAACTAAACACATTTACAATAATCTTCTTTACAAACTCGTTCAAATTATTTCAAAATAATCAAACAATTACCGCCAATGTAGAGTTATAATTTTTCAAACAATTATTGTACACCACATTGACAGATAAACAGACGGATCATATAACCATTAAATTTTGGGTATTTTCTTGAAACTTGTGTATAAAATATGATATGTTATTCCACCTAATTACGTGAGCTTATATTATTAAATATTTAGTTTAGACGTGGTACGATTTAGTAATTTCCGTGGAATACGGTGTTACTGATCAATTTCAAAATTAAATTCTTTTCATTTCTTAAAATATTGCATTTTGAAGTATTTTGGGATAACGTTGATAGAGACAAGAGTAAATACTTTAAAAAAAATATACTTGGTTACTACTTTTAAAACTAATACATCCTTTAGAAAGACAAAAATAATCACAGTTTTTTTGAGATCTGAAATTTTCATTAGGAAACAATATCAGCCATGATTTTAAATATACAATTATTGAATATTAACATCAAATGAAAAAAATAACAATATCACCTTCTTTAACAGGATTTGGAAAAAAAATTAATGTCAGTGTAATCTAGTTCAGAAATATAATTTTTAATTCTCTTAAATCGTTTTTAGTTCCAATTAACTTGAATCCTTCTACAAGTAAAGGTTCCACTTCAGTAATTCGGCAAACATAACTGAAGGTCTTTTTGTCACTTCTCATAAAAAAATTTGCTAATACGAATCTTTCCAAACGGCACTCTGTTTTCTCATCGACATGTACTACCACATAACCATCAGAATCACTTTCATTTAGTTATCTATTCGGAATTTCTTGGTTGTACCCACACTTGATTTCTATTTCTTGATGACCAAATGCTGTAGTGTCACTATGTTCATTTCTCCGTCTTTATACATCTGCAGAATAGAACGTTGTCTTTCGGGTAGCAATACTCTTTTCGGGAGCTACATCTGAACATCTTCTTTTTCTTGCAGGTTGGTTCGAAGTGCTTCTGTAGCTTAATTCCTTAAAAAAATTAGTCAAAATACTTTCAATCTCTTGTTCACCAATATATTCTTTTCAGACGTGGTCAAGGGCTTTTATTTTTGAGATTTGGCACAAGTGCGTCAAATGTGGCACCAATCACATAAAATCAATGTCATTTTCACTGCTTTCTGGGTACTTGACACCTCTGCGATATACGCCTAACTTTTTTCCTGGATCATCACTAAGATTCAACTCATCACAGTTGAAAATATTAGAATTAAGGAAAGTTCTTCAAAGCATTTTAAAGTTTATTGAAATATTCATTGGTACTTTCAGGGGATATTGCGGCTTGAGCTCGTTTAATGTTGTTAGCAACCCGTTTAAAATCTGATTTTGTGCCGCTTGAGTAGTGAATATGCCCAGTCTTGTCCACAAAGGTTGTTTTGAAATTTGGAAATTGTTCTGTCTTGTCTATCTAATAGAATTGTAACAAACATGCAAAAATCTAGAATTGTAAGCGGATATCTCCATTCAGCATATTTAGCACAAGATTGCAGTATAGATTTCTCTATAGTTTCAGAAAATATTAAGTGAGCTCCGAGTTTTTTATAAATTTTCCATGGTCTTGTTGAAAACTGTACCATATGATATGTTTAACTTTGCCCAAGCCGCACCCAAGGCCAGTAACTCTTCACTATAATTTTTAGAGGATTGAGCGTTTAAACGCTTTTTATAGGTCCTTCGCATCATTCTGAAAAGAAAAAAGCATGTAAAAAAGCACCATTATAAACATATGTTAAATATGGCAAAAGTACCAGCGCGCAAATGGAAATCGCGTAATATTGTTCAGAAATCATGCTAATACTGTATTAAAAAAATATACATGTGTGTGTATGTGTTCAAAAAATATACAGATTATATCAATTTCGCCCCTTGAATCAAAGTAATTCCATTCTACGCTACCCTTAATGCGACACTATAATTAAAATTATATTTGTAATCGACGTTTTTCAATGAAAGCCTGTGTGAAGTTAACTCGCTACTTACAGAAAAATGGCAAAGAACTGGATCAAGAATTATTTCCAACAATCGAACGTTTTTCTTAATGTTTCGTAGAATTTCTCCAACAATAAAATTATGTATTTTTTCAACATTTTCCCGTTTCAGCTCCTGAAACTGTTATTTTGGTATTGACCAACATGTCATAATATAATTTTAGGGTACATTTTAAATAGATCAATTAGTTTAATGTTAATTTCCCTAATTACTGAAAACTCATAAAACAAACCGAAGATAAAATACTAAAACTGAATAAAATATTTAACTTTTTATTCCGCAGTATTGAAAAGAGAATTATGAAAAAAATGACAAAATGATGACCCTTGAAAAAAAAAAGGATACCTAGTATCCTTTTCCATTTCCTATTATATTACTGTTTATTATCTCATTAGTTATATGTTCCATATTGACGTCAGACCGAACAAAATTAACATAAATACTTAAGTCAAGATTCCTTTAAAATTAAGAAAGGTTACAATGAATGTTTCTATTTGAGAACATAAAAAATGCATTCAAGAAATATATTTTTCTAAAAGTATCGACTGCCATACTTTCGCGATATCTTATTCACTCACGGATTATTTATTCGTAGGATATACTTAGAAGTTTATGTTTCTTTATTATTATACATTGAAGTTTTGCGTGTAATATTATTTCTTTAAATTTAAGATATTGAATGTATATTAGTTAAATTCCTTCTATGGAAAATTAATTTTCAGTGAAATTTTATATTTATATTTTGCGAAGACGGAAAATCATCAAACAGAATTTTATTTTCCTTTAATAACTTGTAAATATATTTCAGTAAGAGTTTTTTTTGGTTAAAGTTACAAATTTTATTTTATTTTTTGCTATTTCTCCATTGACATTTTTTTAATTCATATCTTTTCCTTTATATTATCAGAGGAAAATTTCGTCAATTAAAAATCTAATTTAATATGTCAAAAATATTTATACCCCTGATGTTGAATTCAGGTACTGGAGTGGACTACGATTGGCACCGTAGATATCATTGATTTCGTAGTGGTGAGATGATACCTTTTTCTACACCCCGGAGATAAAGGAAGAGCATAATTTCCTACCAAGTTCTAAAAGGGAGTTATGCAGAATCGCAAATATAAATAAAAAAATACTGCCGTTGTTTCTATTTTGTTCCCTAATTCTACACAGTCGTCTGTTCGTATGCATGTCATATACGGACGTCAGATAATCGAATCATTTAACATGAATACAAGCAATACTTAAGAATGATTCGTCTTACGTGCTATATTAACATAAATCTTTTTTTAAATTCTGATAGGGAATTTATTAACACCAATAATATTTCAAATTAATAATAGTTCATTGAGTATATGCTTCCATCGACTTGTTATATTGATTTACGACCTCATCTGTAAAATCAATGCACAAATGCAGGAATTTTTGTAAATTTTTAGGTACAAATAAATATTCAAACAATGGAATATTATTATATATCAACATAAAAATCTACGAAATCTCTTCGCTAGCAAAAAAGATTTATATCTGCCTTTTACGTAACTATCTCCTACAAATATCAGTTAGAACAAATTTGTTCACAGAAATTGAATCGATATTATCAGTCGGTGATTGATTATATAGCTTTCCCCAAAAAAATAAAAAAAATATAACAGTTGAAAATTAAAACTGTAAACTCGATAATGACAAAATTATTTCGAAAAAATAAATGTTGGTTTAATTAGTTTTCTTATGATATATCTCTCAAATTACCTATAGCGATGAACATTATGTGTTAACGTGGCTTATATACATATTTGCTTAATTGATTATGCGTCAAAATAAATTAAAATATTAAAATGATGCATTGTTCTGAATAAATTTGCGGGGCCATGGGAAAATAGGAGAGAAATTCAATTTCTTTTTTTTTGTTAACAGTGTAATGAAAGCAATGAAGCTATCAAGTGCAAGTAAAACTAGCACTACGCAAGTTCCGTACTTAATTAGGGTCATAAGTATATTTGAGTTACTAAATATTTTTGTAAAAATATGTATTACAAAAATTAATTTTATTTTTCATTATCCCAGCCTATTGATTAGTATAAATATTAAAGGCGAAAAACTGCAATGAATATACGAAAACAATAAAATTGTTAATCATTGTAACTATCCACTAAACTTGAACTAAGCATCTGCTTATATTGTTTTTTTTCATAATTTTGACTTAAGTAATTTCGAAGATACAGGGAAAGGTGAACAAATTTTATGTGAGTATTTTGAAATGTCTAGAGCTATAATATACAAAATTCTAATAACATTATTTTAAAGTCATTACAATTAGTTCTTTCAATTAAAAGTCATACGATACGTAACATAAAAGCAAAAATTAAGTATATCCCTTGTGCTCGTATGAGTATTAATTACTATGTGGGCACTATGAGGACTATTTTGCTTTATGGTTCAAATAAATTTAAAGTTTCTAAGATAAATCGTTTCGGACAAAAGAAATTGTGGACACTTGCAAAAATAACTCTAGAAATTACGTCAAATTTTAAAATAAATTGTTTCGAATCCTTATATGTGATTGACATCCTATGCGGTTCAATAAATTATAAAAATAATTCGTAGAATTTCTTACCCCTAAATTTTCCTAACAACAGTTTTGAATATTAAGTATATGATATGCTTTATCACCATGCATTTATGAATGGACATTTTAATTTTTTTATACAGATTCCGTTTTTTCTCTTAAAGGTACAAAACTCCAAAAATATACACTAAATATTACAGAATTATTTAAGAAAATACGTGTTATTTTCTTTTCCAATTTTCGTTTTTATAAATGACTTAGATGTACGAGAGATAATTCCTTAAGTCCAATATGAAAAAACTGCAATTAGCTGTTCACTGATCGGAATACACGTAACAGAGGGGAAACTTTTATTATACATTAACGGATTTTGTATTCAATAATTTTCCATGTGAATAATTAGTTGTAGTAGATCGAGATTTATAAAGATTTAAATCCATTTTTCATTTTAGTTTTATTTACAATTCCCTCCATACCATGATCACAGTTATAATTACATTTTCAGAAAGGTATAGGAAACCGCCCAAATTGCAATAACCAACTGAATTTCAAGGTGAAATTTACATTTTCTTTGTTGCGTAGGTAGATGCGTTGCAAAGTCGTATTTAATATGAATTTATTACAGAAATTAAATTACCATACTATTCAAATTAAATATTGCAACGCTAATGGGAATTACGCTTCCATGTAGAAGTAATGAGCAGTATGAATAAACGTACGTTATATTTTGGGTGAGTATTTTATTTTAAGGCAATTTTTTAATTAATAAATACTAATATTTCATGATATAAATTTAAATTATTCTAATTATATTATTTACCCATGTTTCAACGCAAAGGCAGCTGCATTCATACATCCAAGTCTTAATAAAGTGCCTTTTTTAAAAATTTTTGTACCTTTAAGGAGTTCCGTCGCGATGAGGGCTACAACGTTTTTTTTGCCACCAACGCGACGCCACTTTGGAGCGAGATACATTAAAATGTCAAAAGCGCATCGTATACGTACATAATAAGTGAACATTTTCAAATTATATAGATTGTTAGTATTTTTTTTGTTTCCTAATTGTATACCAGTATTTTGTTATTGTATCAGATAAAAATTAATAAATCAAGCTCCGGATTATGAAGTTCGAAGTATTAAAATACGAACTGAGAAAAAAAGGCGGCAAATTAGGTGGCACCAAAGCATAAGTTATTGGAAAGTAATATTTATAACTAACGTTATTTTAGAATTACTATTTACCGATTATTTCTGACTTACTACGCTACATTTATTTTTAATATGTTATGCTTTTGACAGATAAAATGCGCTTGACAGATAACCTTATCTCTCGGTCCAAAGTGGTGACACCTGACGAGTACAAAAATATTAGCCGTCATGGTATTGAATTACACAAACATAATTCTACGAAGGAAGTAAAGGGCAACAATCGGCGTTAATAAAAATATGTTAAATAAGTAAAAGAATGATAAATTTTCACTTAACCAAATAATTAACACGTGGAAGGGAAAGGAATTTTACCATGTCTCGCTAATGACGGACGATTTTCCCATATTTTCCCCGGGCTTGGGAGGAATGGACTGGCAATACGTTAAGAGAAACATATAACTCTAACTGTTAAACATTTTTCCTCATTTTGATAGACTTTTTTATTCTTTTCTTAATTTCGTTTAACATTTTTCATTTAAAATCACTGTTAAACATTTTTCCTCATTTTGATAGACTTTATTCTTTTCTTAATTTTGTTAAACATTTTTCATTTAAAATCACTGTTAAACATTTTTCCTCATTTTTATAGACTTTTTTATTCTATTATTAATTTTGAAACGATACAATATTAACGTTATGTTGATTATAGCGCTTTTGCCAACAACTTCCTCTATATATTATTTGTCATAGAATACAAAATATTTTAGCAGTCGACATTTATAAACGTGAAAACAATTTGTTTCGTGAAGTTGTTTTTAAATAGTATAGACAAAGTATTTCCGAAAGTATTACATAATAAATTATGCTTCAAGAAATTTTCTTTTTTTAATAATTTCTCTATTTAAAATCTTGATTAAAAACAAATTGTGTCAAAAGACTTAACCGGTTATTAATCCAATATGAAAAAAATGTGCTACGTATACTATATTTAATTCTAACATTGTTAAAAAAAATATGCTAAATATATATAAATATATATATATATATATATACATATATATATATATATATATATATATATATATACTATTATTATAAACTGATGAAATTAAGAGTTAGGAATGTAAGTACAGTAAAATATATATACTAACCATCCTAAATAATAAAATATTTTTGGATATTTTTTTAATCATTTACCACTGTATTGCACTACGTCTATATTCCTTAAATAATGGTTAAACTATGCCACTATTTTAGAATGTAATTTATGAAATTTGCTACATAGACTGAAGAAAAATAAAACTTCTCACCAAATTTGGTTTTGCATTCGAAACAAAGTGATTCATTTTAAATAAATAGAATTTCATTATTTTAACAAGATTCAAAAAGGCAGTAATTTGATTCACTTACACATTCACATCATAATCCATTACGACATAGAATGATAAGCCCCTTGAAAATAAACAGTTTTATATCTCCTATATGAACCTATATCGGTCGTGGACTCGTAACATTTCATTACGTACACAGCCCCCGGGCTCCAATTTACGAAGCTACATCCTCGTGCCTTTGTGAAACGTTCATAATTACACAGCATTCGTCTTGTGAATTCCAAGCCGGGAAATTTCCGGATAATTCATCACTCTCTAGAGCATCCCCTGAGATTTTTATCGTCTAAAGTATTGTTATTTGGGCACGTGTGAATTTATTTAATTTTATCATTTGGTCAGTTATATTATGAACATTTTTTTTATAAAATCCTGTTAGTTATATCCTTAAGAAATATTTGATTTGCGTAATGTATTTATTTGTTATCAACGTTTTAAAATAAATATAAAAAAAATTAAACAATTTTCTTCAGAATTGTTTAATTTGAAAAAGGAAATTGGTTTTTGCTATTTTGATATATAAAAACCATTTTGGTATATGGTAACAATCCATTTTGAAAAAAAACCTTTATATTTATAGTTGTATATCACTTCTTTTTAATGCCAACAAGAATAAAAAATATACACAAATAATTTTTTAATTATAAATTTATTTCATTTTCTTTATTATCAATAACGATAGGTGAATAAAAAGAAATATGTGACCAAAGATATATTTGATAAAAGTCCTAAACTTCTTTCAACCACTTAAAAAGAATCATTTTTGCCAGTCTTCAAAAGAAGATTTCCAAAATTGAAGAAATTTCATTGAAACAAATGTATGTAACATATTTGTTCTAACAGAAGTCTTTTTGTTTTAAAGTCTATTGAGCGTGAGTCTATCAGCGGCATGTGAGGCAAATTTTGAGTAAAGCAATGGTTTTGGTAACAAATCTGCTCCTTGCTTCACATTCTTGCCAACTTATCGTTTTCGATGTATTATATTCACATTTTTAATATATGTGAATATAATACATCGAATAATACATCCATGGTATTATATTATGATCCAAACAGACGCTTTTAGAATCATTACATTCACATTATAATAAACACTTAAGTAGCTTGTCTATAATTAATATGCAATAAACTGTTATCAATTAATTTATGGAAATATCTTGGTATCATACTCTATGAGACACAGATTAGTCCACCTTTTTCTTAGAGTATCAACAATTTCCGATCATGAGTAAATATGCGTTTAACCAAAATTTTTAATCAATTATTGTATTGAGAGGAAATTCTACAATTATTATTTCACTTTGGATAAAATCAAACGTCACATCCTTGCGAGATAATATTTGCGAAAAATTATTAAACAAAAAATAAATTCTAAATTTTTCAATTTTGTAATAAATAAAGTGACTGTTCGACGCATCTTTAAGTGTTCGATTTTATGGCCTGTATGTACTAATTGGCTAATATTTACTCTACGTGAAGGGTATTACCATTTAGTAATGGAAACGGAAGGTATTCGTCTCTGCAATATCGGTTAAAATTGAACGTCGCTTCTTTAATTTACCGAAAATGAAACTAATTTGCGGAGAACAAAAACCCGCAGTGTTATTACCAAAATAACATATAATAAACAAGAAATACGAGCATAACATACGAACGATAGCAGAAGTGACTCAACAAGATAACACTAAGCCATTTACTTTCTGCTAAGATCATATTTTTCTATTTGAGAAAATATGTATTAACCTAATTTTTCATCTTTGTTATCGTTAGTTGCAATGGTAAATGCTGATCATTGCAACTAACGCTTAAAACCCAACGCTCTTCATTATCATTATGTATCATATACCTCACTTTATTTTTAATTCATAAAACACTCTCCAATATCATTACTTAGCATACGCCTTACTTTATTTTTAACTAATAAAATGCTATTAAATATCATTACTTGGCTTACACGTTACATATAATTATTACCGTATTTTTATTCTAATTAAGTAAAAAAAACTTTATTAGATTACTCTTTATTATATTTAACGACGATCCATCTTTTAACTGACTATAACTATAAACTCAGAACATGTCAAGTAACCTTTTTGACTTGCGTACACTCAAAGCTTCTGTAATACGAGATTTTCAATGTGGTTTTTTGGTGCAATAATTTGCAGGTTTTCTTAAAAAATCACTGCCATGACGGTTCAAAATCAAGTATGCCTTCTGAAGTGTGATGGAAAACCTACTTTTTGTGCAATTGAAATGAGATTATTATACTCATTTGGAACGTAAATTCTGTCTTTTCGCCTGATAAGTCTTTTAGCGGTCCCAAAATCTCTACCACACTGTAAAAAGTTCCTTTTTACAGTGTGGTAGAGATTTTGGGACCAGAAAAGTATTGATATATCTTTTCAAAGCGATCCATTGCAATGAGGGTAAGTAAAAATCTCATGGGGATGTTATTTCTATTTTGACTCCCGCAAGCCTCACTAAAAACGTATAGTTCTTTGATAGACGAATCCATATTCTGTATTGTTTTCCACAATAAACTATATGGTTCATCCGGTCCCCGTTAGCTTCAACCTCGTGGTAAGTGTCTTAAACTGGGATTTTCGGAAGCGGCAGATTTAGCATATAATCAAATACGATGGCTCCTACATCTTTTTTTTCCAGGCACTATGCTATTACTTCTTTTTGTTTATTATTATATAATCTATGTCCACTTTGAAAGTGCATTCTAACTATTGGTGAAAGAAATTTTGAAAACGCAGGAGTAGTTTCGGAGATAACCTCTTTCATTAAAACATAAAAATTTTACCTCCTTAATATTACAAGGAGGTGTAGATACGAGTATCTAAACATTCCTCAATTAGTCCATTATTTGATGAAAACAGAAATAAAATTAGTTTAACATTGTGGATATTACAATTTTCTCGAGAATTATGTAAAATTTCAAAATATTTCAAACCAATGCCATATATATATATATATATATATATATATATATATATATATATATGTGTGTGTGTGTGTATGTATATATATATATATATATATATATTTATATATATGTTGTAAGGTAATAATAAAATCCGTTTTTTGAAATCTTACAAATTTATTAAACACCGGAATATATTAAAATTATGATGATTTCGTTATATTCCATAGAGATTCAGAGTTTTTATTATAAATTGAAAGTTATACAACATACAAATATTTTAGTGCGGGTAATAAACTAAATTGATGTTATTCTCAATAATATATTTATAAAACAGCAAGAGTATCTGATAGTTGGAACAAGGTTATACAACTAATTATAGATATCTACAATTTTTTTTGTTTTCTTTTGTGATGTATCTCCTTAGATGTGTAGCCGGGTCGAAACAATTTGAAGTGTCAATGTTCTCTAACTATATTATTAACTGCAGTATCAATGTTATCTAATTATATTATTAACGCCTAGACTTATTAAATTTCAATAAATCTTTAAAATTTAAGTTTTATATGGAAAACAGGACTTCTGAAGTTTGTACAGGATAGCCTGTATGCTGCATTATTCATCTCTGTTAAAACTTATTTAACTAGTTAGTGGTGGTCGCCATTGTTTGGCCTTACTGACCAAAATTCATGTGCATTTTTGGTTTGCATTGATTATAGTGGATTTAAGTTCATTTCCTTTTTGTTTTATCGATTGCAGTACGCGAGTCATTGTAGGCCTTTTCTCAGCCTGTGATCTGTGTTCGAGGTAATCAAGCAAATTCCTTAAATTTATAAAAAAAATCAAAAAATTTCCTTTTTAAAAGTTTTTATTTTTCCTGTTATTTTTACTATTGTTAGTAAGGAACAATTAATTAGTATTAGAAAATTAATTACGAGGATAGAAACTCTCTATCAGAGTTATCTTACATTCTGTGTTAGAAGATCAAAATCAGACTCGTGGCAACAATGTCAAATATAAAAATTACATGGCCAAAATAATTTATATAACATTGGCAATGAATAATATTTCGATCTTAGAGAATAATTAGGTCGATTTAAAGTTTTAGTCGATTAAAAGTTTAAAAATCATAATAAAACACGTTGCAATGTTGATATATCACAACGCTTGTGTATCTATTATCTCGAGAAAAGATAACAAAAGTTAATTCAATATTTTATATTACTTTGTGGTAATCATATCTATTTTGAAAAAAATGCATATTACGTACAGCAGACTACAGTGACGATTTTTTGGAAGAATCGTAACTAATTTAACGAAGCTTAAATATTGTTAAAGTTGAATGACATTGTTAGAGTTCCTAAAAATTAGTGCAGAGATAAATTTAAGGATCCAAATATGCTGGGTACTCTTTTAAATTTGGTTGAATAACTATAATTATTTTAAACAAAGCATAAACGTTGCCTCAATGCAGAAGTTTAATACTTTCCAGAGTTTTATTTTTTACTACCTATGTTAATGCAACTGAATAAATATTTACATGTATCCGCAATAAATTTAAAAAGAATTTTATTTCAAAGCTTTCATATGCATTTCTTTATGAAAACTGCTAGATATTTTTTAAATGTGTTTGCAAATTTGGTATTTAAAAATTATTATCAACTTATATGACACTGATATAAATTAAATTCTATAGCTAAATAAACGAGTCAATATTAGAAAAGGACTCTATTTCGTTGTACACCACCTTTATACATTAGGCCTATAAGAACTTTTAGAATACTTTGCTAACTAGAGATTTCTATCCATATTATAGACAAATTTTTCCTGGCTCATGTATTCAAAAAATAAAATGGTAGCTATCTACTCGTAAATTTTGGAAATATTTTTCGTATTCCTGTTAATTATACGAAAACTACTATTAGAATTTTTAACATGTTTTTATCCATTTTTTCTTTAAAACAAACTCAAAAACTACTTACTATTCTGGCTTAACAATGCAATATATAGCAAAACTAAAGTTGCCTCTGGCCACAATTTTCATTCAATTTCAAATTCAAAGGTTTTTAAAGAATAGCGAAAAAAGTAAGTGAAATTGTGACCAGAGCAAGACTAACCGATCAAAAGGCAAGCAGTGCAAGATATGAGCGGGGCATTATAAAGACATGATTAGGACAGTAAGTATTACTATTCATAAGAGCTCAGAGTAGGCAGGTGACTAATATGGATGAATGTACCCCATGAGGGTAATATATTTCACTGGTAAGTGTAATAATTTCGATTTTTTTTGTTGTTGTGGTTAATTGCTTAATTATATTTAATCTTAATTTACAATATATTTACTTATTATATATTGTGTCATCTAACTCCTTATTTAATATTTAATAATGTGATATTCTGATTTAGTATTTAATACGGGACTCTTGCAGGTAGCAGTACTTGAAAACAAAACTGTAAGCTTTATTTTTCACTGCTTTATTTTTTAATATGTTTCTCCTTTAGGTAAGGTACTATACAAACTTTTATTATAAAGGAATATCTGAACTGCATCATGACTTTTCGTGGATCGGTGTCGGAATATCTTTCTAGAGAAAATATAATTAATTTTTAAATGTATTTTCAATAATCAATAATGAATAATAAAATATAAAACACAAGATCCAAGCACCGGGATAAATTTTATGCATAAAATAAGTAAAGAATAAATTTTCAAAAATTCATATATTTGATTGGCAAAAATTAAAAAAAAGTTAGAAAAAATTCATATAGTACATTTGATAAGGGTAAAAGGAATGATGGTATTTATTCGTATAAGGTATATGACAGATACCCACATTAAGTTATGTTACTATTAATTGCTGCAGTTTTTACCACTTACTTTTACTTTTAATTGTTAACTTCTTTATACGAAACCATCCATAGGCAATCTAACTAAAATCAATCTCATTATGTCGTTAAATCTCCAGAAATAATGAACTTATTTTTCAAATGCTCCCACTGATTTTTCCAACTCATACAATACACGCTTTCTTCTTTTAAATTGTTTAGGAGTTCGAACTTTTTTCTGCAAATATACGAGCGTTGTAATTGAATACTGACATATCTATGTTGACTTATTTAAATAGTTCCCATAAATGTCAATCGTCGCTAGATTGGCCTGGTCATGTATAAATAAATTTGTTAAATTTTTATTTCGCAAATACCTTTTGCCAACAGATGCATCGTATTCTTTATCATTAACAGGTAAATGTTGTTTATGAGCAACTCATACACAGTACCGGTTATTACGTCCGAATATTTTTGTAGATTAGCAAGAACTTAGTCACTTCCTCCTTTTGAAGTGGAACTAGATAAATGGAATTACTTGTATCAAGCAGCAGTTTTTTTCAAGTCTTCTAAGAAGTCCATCGCATCTTTTTTGGGCAATGGATTAATATCAGACGATCGTGCTTCCAATGCTCGGACGTCAGACATGTTTATTTCAAGCAACAGACGATAAGTTTTAATATCGTCACATGAACATATTTTTTACCGAATTAGCTTAATATCCAGTGACTTAATATTCTAAGCTTTTAAGCAAGGGTCTGTACTTTTCAAATCAGCTTTAATGACCTTGAAAGTGAAGAATCTGTTTCATGAATGATCTGTGGAGATTTTTAACTATGTCGAAATGAATGAATGAAAAAAATATGAAAAAATTAAAAGCTTGAAAGTATTCAACTTTCAAGCTTTAAATTTTTTTTTGGAAATTAGTGGTTCTTTTTTCAACGGTACTTTTTTTCACACGTCATCCCTTAGAAATTATGAAATTTTCTTACTAAAACGAAACTGTTGGCAAAACAGTTTGGATCTTTTTTATTTACGTAGATATAAATTATCCTAAATTATCATTTAATAATTGATATTTCACCTGGGATTATTCCACTAAATAATCATCAAGTATTATTCGGATACTACGTCTTGATTTGTGGTCTTTTCTTTCTTTATAATGTTGCTCAACATCGATCGATAGAGTGGTATATTGTTTGCTCGTTTCATTGTTATCTTCACAGTTTTTGTCTTTGATTTTCAAATGTTTTTGTCGAAAACTTTTCTTGTAAACATTGCACCTTTTTCTGCCTTCGTCTTAAAACTGAACATCGTCATGATAAAACTTCTTTCAGACCCATCAAACCTGTTTTCTTCCTGTTAACTTAATAGTTGACGAGGTAGGAGTCTGTGGATAAAGACGTAGGAGGACTCAAAATAAAATACATTCTAGGACTTGATGGTTGAAATGTAAAAGTAGGAGTACCCAGTAAAATATTCGATAAAGCGTTCTATTTTTCTTCTTTTTGGTTTCTAATTTTCCATTTTTGTCTCATTAATCTATGTTCTGTTGGTTTTATATATTTAAATAACTTGTTTAGGATGTGACAAATTTTCAATTTTTATATACTTCTGCAAATTTATTCAGCTCTTTTTTATTTATTTTTTCACGGCAACGTCTTTCTGCTATAGGTAATGATATTTTTATGATTCTCCTGTTACAAAAAAATTAAGATGATGTGATACTTAACTTGTATAAAATGTATGGATTAAAGTCGTAAATGTCAAATAGTTTCAAATTATTATGCAAAAATTACAACTTAGTAACAAAAAAACACTACTCTGTCAAATTTTTGTGAAGCAAAAGTGCCGTGACGGAGGTATAAAATAACAGCGTTTGAGATTCCTGGGTCACAATTCAATTATAAAACTACGAAGATATTGGATCCTATAAATCGTTTTTTAGAAAGCAATAAAATTATGACTTAATATCGATGTAATATAAATATTTTAAATGAAAATATTAATTTAGGTCACAAAGCGTCCAAAAAGCTTCCTTCAAAATTATCGAGTGGTAACTGGCAAGGCTCTCTAGAGGAAAACGACGCATGAAGCAGTTCGAGGGGAGAGATGTAAGCAATATTTTGCCGAATTATCAAGATCGTAAAAGACGTGATGTGAGAAACAAAAAAATGTCTACGGCAAGAGACGACAGGGACATCACTTTTTGTTTTTTTAATTATAAGGCAGATGTTTATTTAAATAGTAAATTATGATGAATGACATTCCCCAAGGTAAATGACATTCTTAAGTTCCATCAATTCATATGAATTTTTTTAATCTGAGAAACATTTGAACTTAGGAAATAGCGCGGGGTACCGTTCACTTGTAAAACCTCTATCACGATTTCTGTCTACTTCGTCACAATAATTGTCATTTAAATTAATATAAAAATTTGTAAAATAGATAAGATCCTTATTATTCTTATTTTAGTAAGACTGCTTGGATAAGAAAATTAAACAAAACCCTGATTTCTATCAAAGTTTGAAATAATAAAAGTAATGGATTTACCATAGGGTGTAGTTATTATACCTTTATTCACACTTCTAAATAAACAACATACAGAGGTGAGACTTATAAATGTAAAATTCTCAATAACTTTGTCCAATTTTAATAAAAACAAAAATAATCCACCTAAATATATATTATTGAGACAAAACAAAAACTAAAGAAGAACGTTTATGGACTGAATTGAGAAAAAATTAATAACGACGGTTGGAGTTACGTGTTAGTTGCATGTTATTCTTAGTGCATTCTACCCAAGCCACGGGAAACATTTAAGGACTCGTCCACCATTAGCAATACACCCGTGGGGAAAATCTCCTTCTCCTATAGTGTGTATGTTTTCAAGATTATTCAAAATTTTATCTATATTTCTTGCTAAAAACATTTTTACTTGTACATGTTACTATGCTATCTTTTACCCTTCCTATGGTTTTTTGGCATTTTAAGGTTCCTTGAACGAAAACATGATTTCTTTTATGCCTTATATTTTCTACGCGTCGTAAAATGTATAAAACCACTTAATATTATGATCATTACTTAACCTTTAGCACGTCTGACAATCAGTCCTATGTCCCTACATTTACAACAAATATTTATTTTATGTTACTAATTATGGGTTCAGCATTTAATAGTTATAGCTACGTAAAATTGGTGTTTAAATACAATAAGTATATAAGATAATAAATAGGTCGACATTTGCAGTTAGTAATGTTATTCACTATTTCTACGTACATACTAGAATAAACATACTGTTAATGTTTCAGTATGTAGAATATAATATGTTTGGTTGCAATCTATTACAATGAATAAAATAATTAATTCAATTTTTGTTGTGAAATTAACACGTCTTCATATCATAATTTATAAAGTTAAATTTTACCCTTTGAAATTATTTCTAATTTTTTGCACTTCTCATTAATATTGAAGTAACCCTGCAAGACAGATTGCAATTTGAATCTAATTTGAAAGAAAAACATTTCTTTATTAAACTGCTTTTACCCACTATTTCTTGTTATCGGTCAAATAAATATGAGTGGTGGGTATTTTGATGTTGGACCTAGTAAATCATATCTCACATGTATATACGTGTAAGCAGAGAATTAATATTTGTACTGTTTCCTAACCGTAACGATGTTATCAAAGTAAATGCATTAAAAAGTTTTCCAACACTTGCCATTTTAAAATTTATCTGATTAAAATTGTTATTATAATTAATTTCGTGGCACTAAATTCTTCTACGGTGTTAATATTTATTCTATACTGTATGCTATTTAATGTATAAGAATGACAAAGATTAATACATTAACCTAAAACATCTGTTTTTAAGAAAATATTAAATCTACTTAACTCATTTACAAAAATATGTTTTTAAAGTGTTACGTTTACGATATTCATAAAGTAACATGATAATACATAGGGTTGATTACATTTACGTCTGGTTCAAAGATTGAGAACATTTAATATCATAAATAGGTAAATAAAGTTGGATGTTTGAATACCTGATAAAAATCCCTGATATTTGAAATTTTCAAAAGGTGATACAGATTTTGATGATAAATCTATTATCTTGATTTGTAAAGTTATCGTTAAATTTTTCGTTAATTCAAACCTTGTTTTTCGTTAATTATGCCTTATATTTACTTTATTTTTCGTTTATTTTTCGTTAATTCAAACTTGTGCACGCTATGCGTTTCGATTTTTAACCTTTTATGAAACAATACTTCGATGATTGTTATATTTCACAAATAATTTTTATTACCTGAATGTATTTACGTAAAAACATATATGTTTTCACCGCTATTCTTTATGAGGCATTCGTAAATAAAGGAAAGTTAAATAACTAACAGGAAATAAAATTTATACATTGTTGTACTATTGATCATGCCCAGAAATAAATCAAAATCGACATTCGTCTTACAGAAATAATTTTTGTAACGTTGCTAAATATTAAAGGTAAGTGATATTTAGAATTTCTGTTCAAAATTGCGAATTGAATATAATGATGTAAAATATCTCGCTTAACAAAATTAATCGATATCAATCGTAATTTTCCAAACATAATATCGTGGAAATTGCTAAAAGCCATTTTCTATTTCATTTTATAGTTATATCTATTTTCAAAACATCCGTAGCGAAGATCGTGTGCAATTTGTTTTATTTTCCGAAAAGATCAATAAAATATACTACTAAATAATTTCTAAATATAGCTTTAACAAATAAGGAGTATTGTTGATTTCGCTTAGACTAGCGCCGATTTGCTTTTTCGACTGCCTGTTATGCTAAAGAGTTGTAAAACACATGATCTTGCTTTAAGTGTATTGATACTGAATATGCACAAATTTTATTTTTCATATTATTAGACAGAATTATATCTTAGTTATTACTACTTATAAAAACTAAAATCTTTAAGTTTGTGTCGCGAAAGTGCTGTTTAAGTAGTGGCATTTTAAATTTCAGGCCAAAACACACCCCTCAACTCCTGTGACATCATTCGTGCTAGTTTTGCTGACTTACTGTTATAATACTATTCATGTATATTGGAGTGAAAAGTGCTTTTATAGATATTTTCAAAACCGAATATACTTCTATCGAAACTGAAAACGGAACAAAATGGAGCGTCCTTTAACTTCAACTTGTGGTTAGCCAACCTATGTTTTATTGTAAGATTTCTTTTAAATAAAACAATATTGCTCTAAACTCAATTCGACTAAAGTACGCTTGTTATGAAGACCTTTTATTTTATATTTCTACAATAATTTACACTTTCATTAAATTATTTACATATTATTGCAATAAATTATATGTTTTAGCAATAATTTCATTGTTATTTACTTACACCGAATTTGTTTCACTAATACATTTTGTACGCTCTAAAATGTCTCATTGCTCATAAAAGCACTCATTAATTATCTTTTCGATATCAACTCTTCGTAAGTACCTAGAGTAAGTTTTAACGAAACTCTGGTCTATTTATATTTTATTTCTTCTTCCTTTTAAGATATGTCTCTATATAAGACAACTAGTTTAAACGCTTATACAAAGGCGAACGTTATAATCGATTGTTGATGAAATATTAGATAATGACAAGACGAATGAAATCAATGGCCTCATTATTGGAATATAGAGAAGACATCCATTTGCATAATTTGTTATTAAGATTTTGTGACAAAAATTAGTAGCTTTACTAACGCTCTTTGCAAATTATCATTATGACAAAATAAAAAAATTAAAGTTTGAAAAGAGTTACTTTGTTTTTTATGTAAGATTTCATTTTACAACTTATACATATAAATATATTTACATACACACACATAATTTTTTTAACTTTAACTAACATTATTGCGTTTTCAGCTTTCTAAATATAGGTTCTTTAAATTTTTTTCTTATATGATTTAGTTATTGTTTCTTAATAACTTTGAAATTTGGTCACTCATGAAAAGGGATACCTAGCATCCTATCATATATGTATACAAGTATAAATAAACTAATTTATTTTTAATATTATTGTTTAATCAATCGAGTATAACAGAAACCTGCTTTTCTTGTTTTTTGTGATGCATAAAATTTCTTCTTATTATAAAAAAAGTTCCATACAAAATAGAGTTTTTTAAAGTAATAAAAGGACCCATTTTCTTTTAAACTTGTCTTCAGTATTTTTTTATATTTACCACATTTTTCAACTTGTTCATCACTAAACGGTGCGAAGGCTATGAGGAAAAGTAAATACAGTTGAATGAAGGAAGCGAAAGTTTGAAGACACCCGGGATCCTCGTTGTCGAAAAATATTAAGCAATGAGAAGTTTCCATTTTTTTTCTACTACTCAAAGATTTTTTAATACTTTTCCTTTTGTCAATAAAGTATCTTTTTTCATTTTCTCATTCGCACGCCAATTTTTTTAAAATGTTAATTAATAGATTATCGAAATGGTTTCTTTTCTAAACTGTGATAGGCGAGCACAATGGCTCCGAATACGTAACATGCCGTATGCGCCAATATTCATTTGCAATCCTCAATAACACACGCGCTTGAATTTACCTGATTTATTATTAGATGCGCTATCGTATTTCAACTTGTACTACTATTCAATTCACCATTTCGGTGATATTATTTTAGAGTACTTAAAATATTCAAACAAATTCAATATGTCTAGTTATATTCTATACCCATTTTACTTGTCTGATCATTGTCACTGTTTATTATAACAAAAGAACACTTTTCCAACATTAATTTGGTATATATATATATATATATATATATATATATATTCAGTAAGCTGGAAAACTATGCAACAATTAAAGAGTCATAAAACAGATAATTTTTACTGATAAATTCATCACAATATAATAAAGATAAAAGTTGTTTTGATTTTCTTAATCTATTCTCAATGAAATTCTTATCTAACAAACTTTAAGGGAAATTATCAGTCTTTAGTAAAAAGCGAATGAGAAAAGACCGCTTCCTTACTAAGGTATTTTGTTAATTTTATACCATTTATTTATTTCCTACCATCAATGTAGGGTTCCATTTTCCTTTCGAATTCTTCTGAAAGGCTAGTACTAGTATAGTTTCCAATAAACTTTACACTTTCCACGTGCTAGTAGTATTCTCGTTACGTGCTAGTTAGTATTCGTGCTAGTTAGTATTCTCGATGACAGTTAATTTTCATTTAAATTATTTTGGGTAAATGACATATTCTATACACTTTTTGTTAAAATATTTTCGGTGTTTTCCGAAAATTTTCTTCTTTATATATTTTTACGTAGGTAATTTTATTGATTTTTGTGGAATCGTAGATGTTACTGACACCCACGTTCCGATAAAAATCTATAAATTTAAATAAAATAGTGTTTACACCAGTCCTGTACGTTACGAACGCAGAGAAGAACGTTTAAACATGAGATTGGTTAAAGATTATTTAAAAATAAATATCCTTTGGAATTTGCACCAATTTGTTGAACAAAGTATTTTCACGGCTTGAATATATTACGAAGTGTAAATAATTACTTAACATTACTCTTCCGGCTGTAGAGTTGGTCAATTTTGGAATACCTCATATGTCTGCCCCGTGTATTTTGCAGGAAAATGAGGAAGAAATAGGACAGGTTCGTTTTATGTTCGGACTTCTCAACATTTGTTAAATTTAATTTTACTCAAAATTATAGTAATTTTTATGTAGTATAAACCTAATTTTTATGTAGTATATTCTAGTAATTTTTATGTAGTATATTCCTAAATATTATTGAACAAATTAAGTGTTTCGATTCTGTTGATTAATATTTACACATTGTAAAATCTTAAGTAATAAATGTTTCAATTTAAGTAATACATATTTTTTAAAGAAGTTTATCTTACAATAAGTTAGGAAAATTATAATAACTTAAATTTCATTGTAAAATTATAAATGATATTTAAAATTTTACGTACATTTTATATTGAAGAACAATCGGTAGAGGCATAAAAAATATCTACGAAAGTTGTATTTCATTATTACAATTATAAATTTAAATTAACTAGATTTATAAATTTATAATGTCACATAGTGAATAATGGAATCATTTTATTTTTGTATGCACGCGCGAGCTTACTTTTGTGCGTGTATGCATACGTACTTGTGTGTGTATAGTGCAATTATTAACGATAATATTGCTAAATGATCAATTCATACTTATTTTTCTCATATGGCGTAAATAAGAAAGCTATGCTGTAATAAAGTAGATAAAAAGGAAACACCTTTATACGACAAACATTATAATAAGAATTAATATAGTTTTTAATTCACGAGGCCACTGCATTACTTTGCAGAAATATTCAATTTATTTTAACAAAATTTTCCACTTAAATGTTCAAACGCTAATTAAAAAGTTGATTTTTGGATTACTTAAATATGGAAAATCATTCCATTATTATTACAAAAGGTAAGAATGACTATTTTCAGAATATCGTATATTGAACAAACTAGCTAGTTTGTAATTTATTTAGGTTTTTTTAAATAGCCTTTATAGCACTCTATATATCGAAACATTCAATCGAATCACCTGGAGAAGTAATTCGCCCACTTTTCTACAGCCTTTGCAAAAACAGTCATTGCTTCTTCGATGTCCGAGAATCCTATTCTTAGCATCTTGTATTTTATACTTTGTAGTAAATAGTAATCGAATGTTATTATCGGGGATATACGGAGGAAAACCCAAAGTTTCCATACCCAACGTTGTCAAATATTCAGTTGTTCGTTTGGCTGAATTTTTTCCCAAAATAATAGACAAACCATTGCTGGTATACCTGTTTCATTTTTCCTCCACAATATCTTTTGAATAATAATTTATTAATCCGAAGAATGAGGTGACCATCTTTCTTCCAGCATTTCGTCTATTATTCACCTTTTTAGGTAGCTCTTCAAAAACATTAATTCTTGGACAATGCATAGGACTTTCCATACTACCCTCATATTTTTATTAAAAATATGGGTTATCGAAACCTATAGAAATGACCCTTTTGCCAATTGTGTTTACTTTAAGAAATAATAAAAAAATCTTGCAAAAACTATATTT
Source organism: Druceiella hillmani (assembly GCA_039881145.1). Lineage (NCBI taxonomy): Eukaryota > Metazoa > Arthropoda > Insecta > Lepidoptera > Hepialidae > Druceiella > Druceiella hillmani. The sequence continues at coordinate 32,911,053 of JAYKKI010000001.1, forward strand.
TAAGAATTTTTAAATTTTCATATATTCTCTTCAAATTACATACGAAAATTACATCAAACTATTGTTTTTTATATTTGTCTTCTTTTCTGGATAAAGATATTTATCTTATTCAACGGTTAATTCCTAGAGTGAACAACAAAATTATATAGGTCATAGATAATTATTTATATGTAAATTGTTTATTCTATTATCTTCAGTTACGGATATTGTTATTCCATGTATTTAAATATTTATTCTCAATTCGAATTTCTTATGAAATTCGATTTCAAATGCTCGTATGAATACTGGAACATTTGATGCAAGAACACAGACCGGTTCACCTAAGAGTTACGCCCAATCTGTTTGAATGTTGCAAGAACTATATTCAAGTTTCACAAACGGGACAATTTTTGAACTGAAATATTTTGAATAATAAATGAGCCATAATAAAAATTTTTTTATTGATACCATAACTATATTTAATCATCTTTGAAAATATAAACGAAAAACAGTATCTTTTCGAAACATCTGTGCAAAATATCTTAAGATATATTCCATTCATAACGGACTAGCTTTCAATGGGGCATTGATAGTCATAAAAGGGACACATTAAAATTAAACCTAAAATTAACAAAGTCCTAAAATAAACAATTATTTTAGAAATACTTTTGCAAACTACAAACTTAATAATTTTTTGGGATTATTTTTTATCACATACAGAATTTATGAGATCAGCAATTAGTTTTATTCAGCTTTGCTTATAGTTAAGTCGAATGACATATATGAAAAAAAAATTAAATATGCCCTTGACACCACATTTTCCATTTGCCCATTTTTGACAAATTTTACATTGAAATTAGTCTTCCTTACTGATAGAACATTTTTGGTTACAAACACAGCATACATCCTCATTAGTGTTTGTAGATTTTGTTAGTTGTTATAAGGGTTCATAATCGCAATCACAAAATGACTAGAAACTAAATTAAAAATTATTCGGTCAGTGTCACTGGATAATTCTAATCGTACCTTGATCCGTACCATTTTATTAATTTTCTTTTTTCTGTACTTTTTTGCAGCTTTCTTTTTTGTCACTTTATTTTTCCTTGAACTTTTCTTTGTCAGATAATAAGTTTTTAAAAATATCTTTTACAAGTGACACGTCTATGAGGCTCAGTTTTTTATTTAGCAATATTGTTAAGGATTCTGCCAGGAGTCTGTATTTTTCTGGAGTTGAAGTAATGATTTTAGTTGTGACTCTTCTCGTAAATTGTTTCTGTTTGCGGGGCCGTGCCTTAGAAAATAAGCGCACTATTTCTGGACACAAAGCAGTTGTCGTCGATGGCACATGATTATTATATACTAATTCCATAAGAGACGTTAATAATGCAGTTGTATAAGGCCCTAAGTTGGTATTCATTAACGTCGATGACACAGAATTATTATACACCAATTCTATAACAAATATTGACAATGCAATTGTACCAGGCCCAAAGTTTGCATTCATTACTATTGTTAGCATACCAGAAACTTCATAATGTGAGATAATATCCAAGTATACTGATAGCATAGGAGACTCATGCTCATCACTATTGATTTATTGGTGGTAGTCTGCATTTATTGATTTTAGGATGTCACTGCTTTGTATTGTTTCTGATTCTGATAGACGATTATTTATTTCAGAGGACAAAAAGTCATCATCAGTAAAAATATTTGCTGTACTATTGAAACCTGACGTTAGGTTTTGCATCTTAGAGGCGGTGTAATATACATTTTTTTTGTAACTTCAGCAACATTGTAAATAGCAACAATCTTAAAAGAGTTGGATGTCATCCAGTCATTCATTGAAGTTCTGTAGCATGACTTCAACGGCAAAAAACTGTGACATCCAGCGGTTGTAAACGATGGCTACAGTGAGGTGGAAAAGTCAATATAATGAAATTATTTTGTCACACAAATAATTTTATATTTATGGTGTTATGTGTTTTGTGATTGTCAAGTACTATTAACCCAGGTTCTTCCTTTGAAGGCATAACATGGTGTACAAAATGCTTTAAAGCTTCCAAAAAAACAATCCTTACTTATCCAAACATACTGAGTGGCTAAACCTAAGGCTCCATTAGGTCCATTTTGTGAAACATATCCATTTTGTGGAACATGTAAAAGTATACACATTAAAAACTACGTACATGGAAAGAAATTCGGGAGCTGATGATTATTTATTATTAAAAAAAATCATTTTCAAAAAAAAATGCAAACCAGAAATATGTCCAAATTTGTACATTACATGGTTATTTCTCATTATATTCACAGTTAATTTATCGTTAGATGTTATACATTTGACACACACATAAAAGGAATTAAATAATTAATGAAATTAAATCACTTAAAATAAACTTTTCAAATTATATTAAAACATGTAATTTTATCAGTCTTAAACGTCAAATAAGAAAAGTTATCAATTATACCAACTTAATATGTTTCACTATCTTTAAATATTTAATTTATGGTCCTTTTTTTAATTTATGACCATAAACTTTTACATTTGCCATCACTATAAAAAAAAAAAAAAAAATATATATATATATATATATATATATATATATATATATATACATATAACTAAAATAATGTCTGACCATGGCTAATGTATTAAAAAAAATTTGTTAAGAAATAACTTCCGTAAAAAATATATATTTCCAAAAAAAATATAAAAAAAATTATCGAAATATTCCTGGTTCTAAAGTGCATTTATACCCATTTTGTTACGTATGAGTTTTAAAATGTGCCCGTTCATCGGAGCATTTTAAATGAAATATTAGAGTAATTTAACTTAGGGCAAACTATGTATTTACAATGTAACAAGAAGCAAATACCATCACCATACATTACAAATATATCAATGGGAGGGAATGGGACATCCACTAAAGGAACGTCCCTTTGCTGTAGAGACACGAAATTCTACAATGGTAAAGCCATATAAATAAGTATCACATTTAATATCACCATGGATAATACGCAAAAATATTCATAGAGAAATTTTAGAGGAAGCTAAGCGATCTATTTCCTCTAAAATCTCTACATGAATAATATTACGTATTTTATGTATCGTGTAAGTTATGAGGATTAGTTCTGGATACGTGTAGAAAATATCCAGGGGATATATCTTACTCTTTCATCTTGTAAAAATAAAACCCCTATAACCATCTGTAAACTTATATTTTTACATCAAAATTGTTATTCAGGATTCATTCAAAGTTTTATTTTCCGTAGACGGTACTCAAGGTCATTGAATGGTCTGATATTGAAAGTGAAAACGAGTCATAACTGCCAATATGTAGTATAAGAAACCGTTAAACTTTTCGAAGATTTTCAGTATCCACTTATAATCATACAATATTTTGAAATACTCATGATGGTTTAATGATTTAATCCAAAAATGCAATCGATCCGTATCGACTGATTTACATCATTACGGCTTAATATCCAGCTGTCCTAAAAAAATTATAACAATTTACATGGCGGTGATATCAATTGAAAATACCGCTTTTATGCCAAATCTTAAAAAGAAACAACGAACAAGAACCAAAAAATAAGCAAAGAAATAAGAAAATTTTCCTCTTCATGAAACTGTAATATAAAACTGTAATAGATTTTCAAATTTATATGTATCTAATCTATAATTATCATCACAATGTTCACACTTGGCTTTTTATCCGTATGATCTAGATCTTTTATCTTTTTTGTTGCAGTCTTTGAGAGTTATATTCATATTAATAACACATTTATATAACGAATTAGATGTCAATAGTTACCTCTTAAAAATGAATCGACAAATTCATGTTCAACGCTCTTAATTTATTAGCCCAATCAGTTTATATCAAAAACCGTAAGTTCAATTTGGCAAAAATGTCCCATAAGCAAAAACGTGAGACATGAAAACGTAGCTTCGAATAGAATTCAAACAGAAGTTACAATATTGCTTCTTTAAAGCCAGTAAATAACAAGATTTCTATATAAAGTACGGGATTTCGTTGTAAACATAACTTTAATTGTAAGTAGTTTACTGTTAATGTCAATGAATATGCCGTACCACCACTGAGTTTCTTTTTCAGTTTAATCAGTAAACTTTTGATAATAGTCGTCGATGCAAATACATATTTAAAGTTTTTCTAACATATATTCATTAGTTTCAGAACAAACACAAATTTAGTAGAAGCTTTCTTCAAACAGTTCGACGAATCAAAATATCACAGAAAGGACTGTTCAATTATATAATTTTCATTCAAAAGAAAAGGTTATAAATTCTGTTGCCTTAAAAAAGAAATCTGCTTGTAACCCAAATCACATAAAAATTCTTGTTTAATGGAGACATTATTGTATTAACTAAATCAAGTCTAATTTTTTTTAAAATAAACTTTATTTAAGATAACAAAACTGAATTAAAAGTAATGAAAATGTAGTGGCATAAAATGTTTTCTATGTCTACGGCTAAGTTTTGTAAATTATTTAATGGATTTTAGTGAAATTTAATCAAATTTATTTATAGAATTAATGTAATAAAAAAGTCACTACATTAGTCTAATTAAATTCTCCACTAAGTCAGTTTCGATTACTTTCCCCTATCTGAAGAAGATATTATTATAATCCCTAAGTTATTACTACGTGTACCACGGTTTAAGGAGAAATTTTAATATTTTATAAAAGCATCTTTCATAAGATAAAACTTCGTAATATTTATTTATGAAAACAAGGTAAAACCTACATCTTACGAAAACATCGTTCCCGTCAATCTTGAATTCAAATACATATTTAATTATCCACGGAATACTAACGAACTAATTTTTATGAAGTAGACGAAAATAATTTTCATCACAGGTACAAATTTCTCTGCTCCACAAAATCTTTTAGAAGTTGCTTCACATGTTGAATATTTAAAAAAAATATTTTAAATTAAAATTTTGAATATGCTGATAATTAAACAAAAGAGAATAGTAATAATATGCCTCTATATGGTTACTATAAAATAGTACCACACCAAATTTCCTTTCATTGACAAATGTTCCTTTGCTCTTTATCTCTTTTTTTATAAGTCTGTGCATCCTTGTTTAAGTTATTGTATAATGCCGGGTACAATATTGTTTAAGATATGGCATTATATCTTTCATGTTTTCTCCTTCAATGGTGGTCAATAGTATCGAACTTTTCTGTACAACTGTTTGCATAAAAATTCAATGTAATTTATATCTGTAAACGTGACAACCCTTACATATTTTTCAAAATCTCTGCTAATTTCTATTCCTCCAAAAAGTTATTGCATAAATTTGAATGGGATTGTTATCTTGCTGCACTAAAAAATTTCGTATTAAACACAGATTAGATTAAATTTTAATACCCCCAACCACTATGGAACCATCGCCATGCTTCTATGTAGGTTATATGCATTGATCTAATTTTTTCTCCAGCGCTTCTTCGAATATAAAGAGTTAAAACTTAAATTTACCAGTTTAGAGAAGTTTTACTGATTACTCACGATATATTAAAATCTACTCACTCCTTTTCTTCTTATTTTGTAGATTAACTAGTGATTACTGTAGGGCAACATGCTCAGTTTATGTAACAGCCTTGTTGAAAAAGTTACAATATTAATGGCTTAGTTTTTTCGACCAGTTCCATTTAATTTCATGCTGATTTACCAAGAATATACCCAGAAAATTCGTAACCTTAATATATTACTCGTGACTTCATAATAATAATTTTCTGAGAGTATATATCAATTTTTGAATCCAAGTTTTATATTTCAGGGTTTGAATTTTGTAAAAGCCAATAGAAATATACGCGCCAAATTTCAAGTTTGAAGGCTTTATAGTTCTGCAGCTTTCGTATTAAACTAGTCATTGAGTGAGAAAAGGTTAGCTTTTACATTTGTATATTGCGTCCAAATTTCCGAAAATCAATCATAAAGAAAATTGTTAGATTTTCGTGAAGGGCTAAATGTATATTTTTCATCACTTTTGTATAATACTCTGGAAAATACTTCTACCCGTTCAAAAATTCGGCCTTTCACAGGCCATGACCTTGAACTAACTTCCAAAGATAAAAAAAAAACCTTTTGATTTCTCGTGAGAGAGCTGCGTTCTGTGAACTATAATTTGCTTAATACAATAAAAGATCATAAAATCAACTGAACATAGATACACAAATCGGGCCATCAGTGTTCTTATTTAAGACTCATCTGAAATCGCATTACTTTAAACATCTACGAATCAAAATGGAGCTCATCTGACAGCATGAACCTCGTTATTTATTGCTGATATATCGCTTCTATTGCTTTATTTAAACATATTTGTACTTCTGATACAGAACTTCATTTTAAGGCTTTCATATTTTATAACAAAAAAAAACTTACAAAATTATTATGTGTTCATCTGTCCAACACAGCGGTTTTTATCAGAAATTGTTTGAAATAGCAACTTGAAATTTGACATAGTATTAAAGGATATGTCCCTGAAGTGTGTTGTCTAGTTTTCTTTAAATCACACACACACTACTCTGAATCCTAACTAATATTATTTTGTATATATTAGTTACTTAGATAAGTGTAAGTTTGGAATTATTCTGACAGATGAAATTTTATTATTTTCTTTTTTTAAATGTCAACAAGTTATTCTTTTTTAACATTTGTTCTTGTTGCCAGTTCTGCCACACTACACATTCCCTTCCCAGTGAACACGATTAGGATACATAGTCTTTTAGATGTGAAGGGAAACGAACAGTTCTTCCGCTGCGTATAGTGGTGGAATGGTCAGTGATCAAAATACCTTTTGGCGGAATGCACAAGGTAGTAGCGCTTTTTTTCATTTTTGGGTATGGAAGTTTCCAGTGACTTTTCGGAGGAAACATGGTTTCAGTCTGTCAATCGAAATTCTTTTGACAGTACCCTTGATGTCTACATCAAAGTATTTTGATGCCCGGTGTTTAACAGCATAAGGACCAAGATAAACTGGTTGAAAAGATGAAGTGAGTGCGTTACTATACACAAAAACGTGCGAGCAATGTGAAAGTTGTTTTGAAACGAAAATGGGTTTTTTGCCACGAGTGGTCGTTTCAGAAGGTTTCATGCTGCATATAATTCTTTGCAGCCTCTGAACGAAATCTGAATGTGATAATTCAGGTACCTTGGTCACGAATTCTCCGGGTAAACAGAGGGGACTGCCATAGAGAAGCGCAGCAGAAGAGTGTCCAATGTCCTCCTTGACCACCGAGCGTATTCCTAGAAGAACGCATCAACCCAATTATTGCTTTGCTGCAAATGACACCTCAAATTAGTCTTGATAGTTCTATGTTGCCTTTCAATTAACCCATTTGATTGTGGATGATATGCGGTAGTCCTAGATGTCTGAAAGCCAAAATACTTGCTCAATGATAGGAAAAGTTTACTTTCAAATTGTCGACCTTGATCGTAAGTAATACGGTGAGGTGTTCCGAAACGACTTATCCAGGTTGAAATCATGCCTTTTGCAACAGTTTCTGCAGATTGGTCGACCATAGGTATTGCTTCAACCCATCATGAAAAACATCATCAATCATCATTAATAAATATCTGAATCCTTGAAGGTAATGGTCCAACTTTATCAATGTGGATATGTTGGAAACGTTACAGTGAAACTTTGAAGTTGCTTAGAGGTGATCGTGTATGTCTTTGAACTTTAGATTGTTGACAAATTAATTATGATCTAGTCCGTTGCTGGCAGTCTTTGTTGATGTTGGGCCAAATAAAACATCTGGTCATTAGTTTTACTGTGGATCTTATTCCAGGGTGTGATAAATTGTGGACAGATAAAAATACTTTCTTTCGGAATTATTTAGGTATGTATTTTAATCAGTTTAAGTGTCGAAGTATTTTGTTAAATCACTGTCTGCTATAGGTATCCGAATTATTTTCAGGTTAGGGTTGTTCTTGCATGTTTCCAGATCTTCGTCTTCTTGGCAACTTGCTAATGTTTTAAAATCTATTGCTGATGGCATTTCAATCAGTTTAAGTGTCGAAGTATTTTGTTAAATCACTGTCTGCTATAGGTATCCGAATTATTTTCAGGTTAGGGTTGTTCTTGCATGTTTCTAGATCTTCGTCTTCTTGGCGACTTGCTAATGTTTTAAAATCTATTGCTGATGGCATTTCAATGGTTTCAAGACCTAAACGTGAAAGTGTGTCTGCAACAGTGTTGTCCTTTTCGTCGATGTGTAGAATGTTCGTTGTAAATTGTCCGATGTATGAAAATTGTCTAGATTGTCTGGGGGAAGCTTTCTCCAAGTTCTGTTGAAAAGCAAAAGTTATTGGCTTATGGTCCGTGTATATAGAGAAATTACGGCCTTCTAAGATGTATTTGAAGTGTTTCACGGCCGTGTAAATGGCTAATAGCTCTCGGTCGTAAGCACTATATTTTTGTTGCGTTGGTGTTAATGACCTGGAGAAAAACCTTAATGGTCGCTTCTTATTGTTTTCATTCTGATGCAGGACAGCTCCAATGGCTGTATCTAAAGCATCACTTGTCAGCAATATTTTTGCTTTTTGCGAGGAGTGGGTTAAATTAGCGGCATAGCAGAGTGCTTCTTTAAGTTTTGTAAAAGCGTTTCTGGTCTCATCTGTCCATATTTACTGTTTTCGGTTGTTCTTCTTTATTCCGGCAAGTAATGTTGTCAGGGGTTGTTGTAATTTGGCACATTTAGGGATAAATTGGTGGTAGAAATTTACCATCCCCAAAAACGGGCGTAAGCTGGTGAACGATTTCGGTTCCGGACAACTCTTAATCGCTTCTACCTTTGTAAGAGGTTTGAGTCCTTCGGTAGATACTTCGTATCCCAGAAACGGAAGTGTTACTTGTCCAAATACACATTTCGTTGTATTGATGCTCAAACCGAAGTTTGTTAACGTCTCGAAAACTAGATGCAGGTGTTGCTTGTGAGTTTCTTCGTCCGGAGAAGCTACCAGAATGTCATCTAAATAACAGAATATAAAATCGAAGCCTCGGAGGACGCTGTTCATGAAACGTTGGAACATCTGTGCTGCATTACGTAATCCAGACGTCATAAATGGAAACTCATACAGTCCAAAGGGGGTGATGATTGCCGTTTTTGGAATGTCTTCTTTGCAAATTGGAATTTGTTGGTATGCCCTGATCAGATCAATAGATGAAAATATAGTATAGAATATAGCTGCAATCAGTCAAAAATGGTAAAGAGTATCTATTAGGGATGGTGACATTGTTCAATGCTCGGTAGTCTCCACAAGGCTTCCAATCGCCTGATTTTTTCATGGTCAAGTGTAGAGGGCTGGACCAACTGCTCTTCGAAGGTCTGCATAATCCGGTTTGAAGCATAAACTTGAATTCTTTTCTTGCTGCTTTGAGTTTTTCTGCCGATAATCTTCGGACTTTAGCAAAGATGGGAGGGCCTTTAGTCTCTATGAAATGTTCAATGTTAGGATGTTTGGTTTTGCTGTTGGTTAAATTAAACTTCAATAGATCTGGGAAGTTGTTAATTATCTCTTTGTATGGTTCTTGAATGAGATTTAGAACTGGTGCTTTATTATCATTGCCTACATGACAAGGAGTAAACAAAGTTATACCATCAATCAGTTTTCGGTTTTTAGAGTCCACGATGAGGTTGAAGTTGACGAGAAAGTCTATTCCTATGATTGGTTTATTTACATCGGAAATTATGAAAAGCCAGTTGAAACAAAGCCGGAGACCTAGATCAAGCTTCAATAATTGTTTTCCATATGTTTTGATTTTTATACCATTTGCGGCAAACAATTCTAACTTCGATTTTGTTTTTAGATCGGATGGCATAGCCGGCTATACACATATTTCTGCTCTAGTATCTATCAAAAATTGGGTCGCTGACACTCTGTCGCTGATGAAAAGACGACTCAGCTCCGCCCCTTGTCCCTCGATCGTCAACGGCGGACGGGAGCTAAGTTTCCCGAATTGCTTGGTTTCAACTGGAAGCTACAGGGAGAAATGCATCTGAATGCTTTATCTCCAAACTTCTGGTGAAAATAACAGAGGTCACCAAACCGAGCATTGCTGCGATTGCGATTCCTTGATTTAGGTCTGTAACGGAATGGAGATCTGCTTTGTTGCTTGGACAATGCTGCAACTTGTAGTGAAAGGTCACTAATTTGTTTTTGTAATTTTTCAACCACTCCGGTGTCTGTTGCGACAGAAAAAGCGCTACTGATTTGAAGACTAACAGGATTCCACTCCCAAATCTTATCGGCCATATCTGACAATTGTGTGAGATCATCCTTGCTGGCTGATAAAATGCTGCGCATGTGCAGTGGCAATCGTTGTAACCAAAGGGTTTTTAAGAAATCATCAGTTACTTTATCACCTACCAAGTTTCGCATTTCACATAGCAATTGCGAGTGTTTTTTATCACCAAGATCTAGTTCACTCAATAATTTTTGAGTTTTTTTAGTTTCAGAGTCGGCATGAAGTGAGATTAATCTGGTTTTAATACCGTCATATTTATCAGTTTGTGGTGGTTTGAGAAGCAAATCCGATACTTGAGATAAAATGTCTGCGTCAATAGAACTAACAACATAACCGTATTTGTTTTGGTCGACAGTAATATTAGCAGTTCTAAATTGTGCTTCAAGTTGCAAAAACCAAATTTTAGGGTCTGCTTTCCAAAAAGGGGGCACTTTTACGCTTATCTTGGGAACTTGCAGTTGTAGCATCGCTATTATTTTCGACTTTGTCGTCCGGCATGTTGAAAACGGAAGCTCCGCGGAGCAAGTTGGGGTCACCAATAAAGTGTGTTGTCTAGTTTTCTGTAAATCACACACACACTACTCTGAATCCTAACTAATATTATTTTGTATATCTTAGTTACTTAGATAAGTGTAAGTTTTGATATCTTGGTTACTTAGATAAATGTAAGTTTTATTCTGACAGATGAACTTTTTTTTATTTTCTTTTTTTAAATTTTAACAAGTTATTCTTTTTTAACATTTATTCTTGTTGCCAGTTCTGTCACACTACATCCCCATATATCTCAATAGTTTTCTTTCAATTATATGAATAAAATATACATTTAGGGTAAGGAGAAAATTACATAACCAAAAAATAAAAATGTTAATATCTTCTATTCAAAAGAATGTCTCTACAAAGGGATTCTAAAAAAATTTTTTTCAAAATTTACGAAGATTTTTTTAGGCATATTGTTAAAATTGTCTTTAAAATTGTTTTGGAAACAGGTTTACAAAATATTTTAAATTTTGCTATAATAAATATTTGTCCCTACTATCTTTATACTGAATTAAACTTAAATTTAATAAATTTATATATAAGTAAAAATTCTCAAATATTTTATTCTAATATAAATAAGCATTCGAGCTATGAATTATAAACATATGCTAAGCTATGAATTATAAAATATGTATTAAATTTAAAAATGTTTATTTTAGTCTTACTGAAATTGTTTATTTGAAATCCTTGGCGGCCCTCCATATATCCCACTTAAACAAAATCCTTGTGAAATGGCAGATATTATATCAGCACCTGAGTACAATTTAGTATTATTCCAAATAAGCGTGAAAGTGTATACGCAGAGTAGTTGTACCGTTTTTCCTCTGCATTCACACTAACTTGATAAAATTTTAACTCAATCACGACTTTAATTAATCTAGGTTTAAAAAAGAGATTTCATATTCCTTGGCCGTTAAGTATTTTTTCTTCCAGTCTATTAAAAATAATGGGAAAAGTTTAAAACTTACTATTTATCTAATTTCAGCCACAAAGGAGTGTATGGTACAGTTCTGTGATTGTTGCCGTCATTTAAAAAAATACTCCCATTTCCGAAAAAAATCTTTCTAAAAGTATTTGAAATTTATTTGAATTGTGATTTCGGTCAGTGTAAAACTCACAACTGTGCACAAGAATCATTTCCATAAAAGAGTGGTACAAAATAACTTAGTGTATTAGGTGTATTTGCTAAATTTTCTTCAAAACAAAAATTTGAGGGATGTGATTATATCCAGGAACTGAAACACACGGGATCCATTATTCTAGAATTTTTTGAAAACCTCATCGACATGGGTTCCAGCTTATCCAACAAAGATGGATGCAAAGGACTAGTGCGTCATGATATTGGCGATACAATTAGTCGTTTAGATAAACCATAGAAAGACTTATCCAGACGTACTAAAAAACATTTAATAAGGAATCTGATATTATCCATGTTTTTGCGTAGCGCTGAGCCATGGAATCTGAAAAAGGCTAAGCGAGAAATTATTGACACCTTTAAAATATCATATAAAGGCAAAAATATTATATAAATCTTTTCTTAAATGACCATTGCCCAGAAACCTGCCGACAATATCGAGATAATATTTTTTAATGGCATGGTTGAAAGACGGAGACCACAGGGACGCTGCACTTGACTCTAGACGGACCAGATTATAGAAACGCTTGGCACACCATTAGATGGTGCCCTTTACAGCGCTGATCCAAAAATCCACAACTAATGGTATTGAAGTGGGGGGGGGGGGACTATTCCTAACTATTTTAAAAGAAATTAATAATATAATTTATTTTTATTAAAAATTCGTCACAACAAATCTAAAAGAGGGAAAAATATTTAAATATTCTTCTATAAATTACTGTATGGATATTTATTTCATATAGTGAATTATTAAAAGTGATTAAAATATCATTATGAAATTATAATGTTTTTAACAATTTTTTGGAGCTTCCATTTGAGGACTATATACTTACCCATATTAATGACTATATGGTTTGATTGCATTTTGTGAAAACGACTGGGAACATATGATATGAAAAACCAACCTGTATTATTTCTATGTAATCATAATGTTCTTTTCATTTGACACAATGTTAAACAGAAAGCGAATTAATGTGAATCACATTAAAATGTTCAATGAAATATTTTAATCACTACCGACATTGAGTCTAAAGAGCCTCTAAGCATCTGTATCAGTTTGTGCATATTATCATAATCGCATTTTGACCAGTTCAGTTAATTATCGAAAGACAAACGTTGAAAAAAAAATTATTCCCGTCAGAAAATATAATGTTCTCGTCGATTTACAAATTAATTGGAAGCTTAAATGCATATGGTTTCAGCAGTCAAAAAATAAAACGTATACAATGGCGGTCTTTCATCGTAATTAAAGAGTAATTAGATAACGTTTATAAATAGAAATACTTTCATCTCGGTCTAAATTATCGTATAATTTATTAAAATCTCAGGTTAAGTTAATAGATGTACAGTTAGAAAACATCATGGCTACTTCTTTTATTATTTAATCGCCTTCTCTTAATATTTCAAACTGAAAAGTTTTTTGTATAAATCTGAAAAATGATGTCCCAATACTTACCAATTATATATATATATATATATATATATATATATATATATATATATATATATATATATATATATGTATATAAATACATATATATATATATATATATACACACATATATCTTGCATTTCACATTATCATTGGGAAGTTACTCAGTTGCCATAAATGTTTAATTAAATCTTTTACAGTACTCACTTTTTAAATTTCTAATCTTCAGTGGTAGTTATTATATATTTCCGTAGACCTTGCAAGATCTTAAAGAAGATAGGGTTTCACTGTACCTTTAAATTTATTGAGCTTTTGAATACATTTTTCAGTCAAATTTTTGAAATATTTTTAATAATATTTCTACAATTTGTCAATTGAAATCAATAAAAAATAAATAATATTCTAAACAATGCAGATAGTGCAAACAAAATACAACTCGTTTACATAAAGTAACAGCCTGTTTCATAATGAAATGTCAAATCAATATTTAAGAATATAGTTCGTTGCTTACTCGTGTCTGAAATAATTGTATTCCTGCTATGAATTGAATGAGGATTTTTAAAAGATTAAGGCTTATTTCTTGTTTATTTTTCGCAACTTGTGTGTCCTCGATTCTTGGCTTTAAATTAATTAGAAATTCACTTAACAAGATTTTCACTTTAAGAAGTTCATTTTATCGAAAAAGAGTAACAATTCCTTCAACGAACCGATTTAAAAACTGTTTGCCTTAGTTATGTAATTCAACATTTTGTTTATTTTTAAACCCTTTTTGTCGTATATTTTATCTTTTAATTATTTATCTATGAAAATGTTATATTTATATGAAGACACTAAACGCATTCACTAAAATGTAAAATTTTAAGTGCAAAATTCGTCGTAACAGAATAAAATATTTTTAATATATCTTTTTTTTTTTAAAGAACTTTAATTACCGAATACATTTTTTCCGCAAACCGAACTGTACTCTACATGTGAACTGTACATTTACACTTGATCTATAAAATTCACTTTCATACATAATATGTATTTTCAACGTATTTGTTATAGCATAGTGTATTTAGGTATTTCATTTTGATTACGTATAAAAACGGCGATCTTGCGGAGTCGGTTAAACTCATAATAACAATAGTCAAAAAATTTAATAATTAGTGATATAAGCATATATCATTCACGGTTCTTATTTCGTGCTCGTGTAGTTATCAGGATTCATGTACGATCTTATTTATATAAACCATGAAGAGGACCAAAATAATAAAAAAACCCACCTTACTAAATTAAATAAATATGTATGGTAAAATCTAAGATAAATAAATAGCAGGAACGAATTTACGAATCCTTAAACAAGAGAAATGAAGTCTGATACTTAAAAGAGTATAAGGGGTTAGACGTTATCCAGCTTGAGAACATAAGATGCAGTGCTAAACAATTATTGATGTTTGAGAAAGGAACGAAGATGCAGTTAAATTGGCGCTTGCAATTGGCTTTTCCCTGTAGGGCATCGATATCAATATTATATTTGTGAATTTGATCGCCAAGTGATTTATAAACTTTCATTTCACATAAATTTGTTGCAATTACCGTAGTAATAGTAATTATTCTAATATTATCTTAATTATTCCCAGCTGTAGTACAACGTAAAAGTAAAGAGTTCTGTTTATTACACGCTTTTTTATTTGTATCAAATTGGTATTATATGAAGAAAAATTAAATAACGGACAATTTAATTGCGTCACCATTTGCATACATAGAATACAATGGTAATTCGGCAAATTCATCAATTTTAAACTTTAGAGACTGGGTCAAAACATAACATAGAAATGATGATTATTTTTCAACTTTGCCATTAATTAATTACCAGCTAATTATTCAATCGACTAAATTTGATGATTATGAATAATCATAACAAATGTATTGGTTTTTATTTCTCCACTACATAGTGATATTTTTATAATAGTTTTTTTAAATTTATAAACACATTGTTATTTATATAGTCTTTAATTACAATGTCACCATTATCTGTTATACTCTAGGACATTTTCTATCTGCTCGCGAGAAAAATAATGTATGACAATTAATAATATAGATTTTCCCGTACGAGAACCCAAAAAATGTCTTGTTTCATAACAAAAAAAAACAAATATTTAAATAAAGACAGTAGTTCATTATATTCTAAAAATTCAAACGAGTAGAAGAAAATTATCGTATCCGAGTTAATGCCCCTTGGAATTCAGAGACCCGTAGTTAAACTCGTAGATATTATCGTTTATAAGGAACCATATTTAAGGAATTTAAAGTATTTTTCCTGTTTCTAAATGTAATGTCATCTCCTGCCAAAGCAGCAATGCTAGGACAACAAATTACAGTTAAATGACACATCTCTCCTCATATTTGAAAAACATATTTCACATAATTTTGTTGTGTTTGTATATGACAAATAAAATTTTAAAATTGGCTATCAGCTTACAAAACAAAAATATAAAATTAACTTAATTTTAACTTTATTAGAAAATACAATTTCTGTTAAACTAAAAAAATATATCCAAAAACGATTTCGATTTTATACATAAAGCGAGAAAGAAAAACTGGTAAAGGAGCATTTGTTGACTTACGATTTTGAAAATAAATTATATTTAAATGATTTAATGTAAAAACTTCGCATACTAACAGGTTTATAGCATAAATTATGGTCAGTGGCCAAGCAGATAATTGTCTATATCCGGCGGTAGACTTATTTCACGGTACGTTATCCCTGCGCCCCCCTAAATACGCCAGGCTCCGCTCACTTGCCCTGAAATTTGAAATAACTAGGTTGAAACACGGAAAATAACACCTCCTTAAAATTGTTAGCTTAATAAACTGAAATATATTCCATCAAAGTTTGTAAAATGAAAATTCCTTGTATATATATGGAATTTTCCTATGAGCCTTTAAACAAACCTGAATACAAAATTCTGTGAAATGAAACGGGTGTTGGTAGGCCCAGACAAAATATTTTAGTACATGTAATACTTGAAATTACCGATATCCTAACTAAGAGGCTGTTGGGTACTTTTTAATTATTAATAAATTGTTTTCATCAATCATTTCGAATTCTTCTGGAATATTTCTAATATTCCTTTTTTCATACATTCTTTAAATAGCAATAATTCAAAGCTAAAATGATATAATTAAATAAATCCAATTTTCCCAATTGATGACAATATATGCTAAAATACCAACAATCATGCAAATATTGTACAATAATACACATACAACTTATTTTTGTCTGCTTTTCGCACACGAAATATTGTGCTAAAATTTATTTCACATTTATTAAATGAAAACGGGAATTTATTTGTATATTATTTCATGTAAATAGCTATTTTCTTTGCTTTACCTGAATGTATTTTAAAGTAAATTTTTAATAACATTAACTCAAAATGAAAAACCATATACCTTATAAAGAGATAATAATTGTCAGGTAATTTCTCATGAAATTTTCATCTTTTATCTCTGTAATTTTGTTAATCTTTTATGTCAAAATTATGCAAGCACACAAGTACAGAGGTAGACTCCATATAAAATCAATTAAAAGCATGAGTATAAACAATGGATTAGACGGGATGCTAAAGTAGCTAGAAATATTTCGTGAAAATAATCACCCAGTACGCGCACGGCTTTTGAAAAATTCCTTGTACGCAACCGTGCAGCAATGGCAGGAAAATTGTGATTTCCTATTTTTGCTGTCTTATAAGAAGAATTACAATTTTACCAGCTGCTTTTTATATTGTCTCCTCACTTTAAATTTTAGTCAAACTGCAAGGCATAAACTTTCGATCTATTTCTAATTCATCACTATTAATCAAAATATTTGATCCCGTTTTCAATAGGAAACCTTAACCTGATTGAAAAACTGATTATAAACATCAATATTATTTAGTATATTATTATTCTTTTAAAATATTCTAACATTCTAGAAGAGTTTACTTCTTATTTTAATGCATAAAGCAAATTGTAAATATATTTGTAAATATTCAAATAAGTATTGGTGGTAGTGGCCATATCTTGAGATAGTGGCAATTGGAATTCTCCAGGCAGCAAAGATTTTTTTCTCTCCTTATTTATCAGAGGTATTTCACTGACAAGTAATTAACGCATAGTAATTGTCAAATTTACGCTGATGATCTGCAAACTTATGACTTTTATTTTATTGAAACTTAAAATCGGGAAGTAAATGAGCTTGAATACTTCCAGGTTGTTATTGTCAGCAGCCAAACATATTTTGCAAGAATCAACACGATTTACGTGTTTAACAGCTGTTACACATCTGCTACATTTTAGCATTGAAAATAATTGGACATTGTCGATTACCTGCGACAATGTCCAATTATTTTCAATGCTAAAATATAGCATGTGTGTAACAGCTGTTAAATATATAAATCTTATATGCCAATCTCACGGTTATGTAAAGTGTATCTGTATACACACTTTCAAGCAATTAAAGAAATTAACCGTTAAAGCGTATCTTCACTTTGCGTAACATTAAAGTGATATAACAATCTCAAGTAACATTTTTAAGATTTTTGTTATTTTTGAAAACTTGTCATTAAACTTGAATTTTATACCGTGATACTTAAATTAAATATGACCTACCCGGTCTGTCACAAAGAAAAATCAGCGGTTAAATGAAATATTGTTTTTCAAATTACGTCATCTTATTCAGTTTCTCGGATCTAACCCGATCTTAAATTCGAACCAATCACATTATTTCTCTCATGGGCCTCTAATATTTCGTTTTAATAACAATCCTGGAAAACGACTAAAACAGATCAAAATTAGCCATCTCATATGGAAAATTTTATCAAACTAAAGAACCAACACGACCATAAACCAATTGTAGTTTTTAAAAGTTATATTAATATATGCACTATTATATATATTTGCATTGTTTAATTTGATCTCCTAGACAATCAAAGTTATCTTTTAAATTGTTTGATACAAATATGTAAAACTGTAGTAACTTTACTACACAAATGTGCGAAAAAATACAAAAGTGAGAAACACAAAAGTGCGAAAATTAAAAAGAAACGTAGATAACAGAAATAAATAATTTTCTTTCAATTTTATTTGTATTGTAGTAGAATAAGGGAAAACAAACAAATAAGATCGATCACGAACCAAAGCTCATAAATGAAGGCAAAACGTTTTATGGTGTTTTCATTTTAAATTAATGTAATTAAAAATTTACTTTAATAAAAGAAAGTAGAAATAATACTACATCACGTAGTTTCATTTAATTGTAAATAATGAATTTTTACAAAATGAACGCAAAATATATTCAATTATTGAAAATATAAAAATACTTTTGAAACACAAGTTATCGCTGTAAAGTAAAGTCTCTTCGGAGCAAAAACACCGGTAAGTGTAAAATTGTGATTGGGTTTGAACGAAGAAAAATATTTATTATATCTTTAATTGTATAATACAAATAGCGGCTTCTGAATACGCTTATTAAATTTAAATAATATATTTTTTAAAAGTTTCATTACCCTTCATTGACCTTTGAAGAAGTTCATTGACTACCACTTTAAGAACCCCAGAAATCTGATCCAGGTGCGGATGTCGGCAACACTGTACGTCAACTGTCATTATTTATTTGATCGTTTCTTCGGATTGGCAGTCCGTTCTGTATGCGTTCGCGTTATTTTACCATGGATAATGAAATTCATTCTGCATCTACATTATTTCTACGATGCCGGATGATGGTGGCGATGGAGCAAATCAAGGGAACACGGTGATGTATCCACTAAATTTAACTGGAGGGCAGTATTTCACAGTAACCAATCGCGGCGTTTGTGGCAGTAATAACGAGCAAGACCAAGACAACGTACATGCAACGTGCGTTAAATGTAAAGTCACTTATAAAGGTTGCATAAAGGCTACCAGCAACTTCAGATTGCATTTAAAGGTTAGAAAAAGAAATGATATGAAACATATTAACATTATGTCGTTATTTTGCAGGTTACAAAAATAAATTTTTGCATTGCACTGCGTTTATATTATAACTTACTTTGTTAAATGTTTGGGCTCATAAGACGATTGTTTTCTCATTAAGTAACCTAAAATAAACAAACTACTTTCATGAGCATGCGACCCAGTTTAGTTATTAAATTGCATTGTCCCTGCTTAGAAAAGCTGTTATTATTTTATTATTTTCAAAGTGAACACCCTGATGTTTTCAGTAAAAAAGAAAATAGTAAAATAAATTAATATGTTCATGATAAAAGAAAAATGTCATTAAAAATGAAGAAAAAATTAAACAAAGTAAACTTGATTTTAAGATGCAAAATGATGATGGATCTCAGGAACTAAGTTTTCATAATGACTTTTCACGTTATTTAAATAATTTATTTAAAAACTGTATACGCACCAGATTGCCGTCATAGTGCGCTGTAATTTGGACTACGGTTCATAACCATATAATAAAAATAACCATGTAAACTCCAGCTTCGTTAGTATTAGTTGCTCTGTCATGTTTTTGGATATCGATTACCAATTAAATATTATTTTCAAAGTTTTGAAGAGTCACAAGATCATAATAAAACAGTTTTTAAGACGCTCTTTCAAATTCTTCTTATCTGCTTCTTTATTATTTGCTCAGAAAAAACTAGATAAAAACATAATCAATTACATCATATAAAGTGTGAAACCATTAAATGCAGTTTAAAACCCTAATTTTGTAAGGATATTTATGGATCTTCCATAAAAGTTAAATATAATGTCAAGAACATTAGGGAAAATATCCCAAAAAGAAGCAATGCAAAAACTTATAACCATATTGACTAACGTGAAGTATGCCTCAACCACTGCAGATATATGGTCCATTAAAATAAGAAGTTTTCTTGGAGTAAGTACTGCACACTGGGTAAGATTTCACGTGAATATTTATACTTTGTATGTTTAAACAGTGTATTATTTATTCATGATTAAAAGGTACTTTGATTTGCAGCAGTAATTAAACTTTATTTTTGTTTGAGTTTGATACATCACTGGAATGTATAAGTTGTGTATTGTCTTTTATCTGATTTAAAGAATTACACAAATGTGACAAGAAAGGCGAAATGCTTTTTGAAATCCAGATTTCTTCCTAATTAAAACATGAGCGAGCGGTACTACTAACTACAACTGACAATGGTTAAAATTTTGTGAAGGCTTTATGAGATATATATATATATATATATATACATATATATATATATATATATACATATATACATACATATATATATATATATATATATATATATATATATATATATGTACATATATATATATATATATATACATACATATATATATATATATATATATATATATATGTGTTAAATTTACACCTCGTTTTTTTTATTATGTTTTATTATGAAAAATTAAATGGTTCATGGTAAGAGATATACTATGTAATTATTGTTTATACCAAAAAACTAGTAATGTTGAAATTAATTTGACTTCTACCAATTGTTGTGTTTTAAATAATAAATAAATATTTTTTACGTGCTGTCGCTGATGCGGAGGAATCAACACCTGCCTCGTATATTTTTTATGACGATTGCCAAGATGTGCCATCCACACTTTAAATCTTTTGGTAACTACAGGCATGAATAATTGCATAAAATATTCCCGTGTTAGCAGAACTCACTATTCAGTAGTTGCTAAATGTACTTTGTTTTGGAATTTGTCCAGAAGGCACAAATTGACTGAAGTCATAAAAGACTGTCTTGGACATCAGTTACTTTATCTTTGTCCCACAAGATGGAACTCCCCTTATAACTCTATAGTGCAACTTATGAAAAGTAAACCAAAATTAAATAAATTATTTGATTAGTTGGGCAAGATTAACAGTTTCTCAGCCATGGAACTGGACTACTTGGACCAGTTTGTTGAAATACTGAAATCAATTGCTACAGGTCTGGATTACACTTAAGGCAACAATAGTTACTATGAAAAGCTCTTACCTACTTTAATATCTATAAGAACAAATTTAGATCGCCTGCATGATAGCAATTTGAGGCATTTTCCTGGAATTATACTAAAACTGAAAGGGAGCTTACAAAGAAGATTTCACAATTTGTTTAAACTGTCACCAGAAGTAAATGGAGCCAATCAGCGTCATGTTACCATTCCAGCTACAAAATGCATTGATTTTCAAACATCGTAACTCCCAATGAGAGGTAAAGGATTTAAAATCTTGCCGTTAATGCCTTGGAGGAAAATTACATAAAGCATGAAGTAGTACCTGGGAGCGGCAGAAGTAACAAGAATACTGATAAAGAAAACGATGATTTTATTGTTTTTGTGAACAAGGATAGTGATCAACCACAGACATCATAAATGCAATTAGAGTTGATTAGCTTCCTAAACGAGAAAATCAAGGAGCTTACCATACTTGATCATTATCGAGATATCAAAAGAGTGTTCACACAATTTAATACAAGTGTGTACTCATCAGGATTTGTAGAAAGATTGTTTTCTTTAGTAGGTTTCATTCATTCTTTTTTTTCATTCATTCATTCCCAGCAAGAGGCTGTATGTCGGACGGTAGACTTACAAATCTAGTCTTCATGAACGGAAATTTATTATTCGCGGATTAAGCAATGATTCCCCATATTTATTAATCCAGGAAATAAGAATTTCCCTTCACAAAAACACAATGTTGGGATTCACGATTAAAATAATACAAATGATATAATTCAATTAAATTATTTTAGTTAAATAGACCGGATAGTTCTATTTACTATCAAGCGTGAAAATTGAAGTCATTCTCGGATAGGAGTATTTTGAAATTTGTATTTTGTATTTCAAATAAAAGTGGTTAAAATACTGTATTTTGTATTTGATATTTAAAATACATGACACGAAAATATTTTGTAGTTCAAATAAATACGCAAAATTATTTTGTAATTTGTATTTTAACTAAAGCAGAGAATTTATTTTGCAAGCAATGTGTATAGCAAAATTGAAGCGTACCTAATAAAATTTGATGAAGCTTAAGAATATAATTCACAACTTGTTCAGAAGTTTTCGCCTAATATAACCAAGAATACTCAATGGCCATTCCTGGAAAGGAAAGGAATTTATAAAGCAAGAACATAGACTTAAAATAAGATAATTTAGATGAATGGACGAATTTAAAAAGTTTCTATAAAAACATGACGAACAAAACAAAATTTATCTGTAACTATATTTTGGTGTTTTTTTTAAGCGCTGAATACATCTATTTTCTCTGTTTTGTGGAAGGTCGCGATATAGTTTTTTTGCAGAATACGTTTTTAATTTGTAAGTTTTTCTAGACTTGTGCCAACATACAGGAATTGACATCAATCGTTCAAGAACTGCCGTCAATCGAATGATGAACTTCCTCTAAGTAGTAAAGTGTATTACTGCAAATTAATATATTAATTACTTTTCCTGTGAAATTTTAATGTATTCAAGATGAATGTTATGGCTTATGAAATTAACTTATTTGTGTCCTTTAATTAAATAAAAAGAAACAAAAGTCCGTCACCAAGAAAAATTGTGAGGATACCAAGTAACATAGCTTTTATTAAAAGTCTCACACGCTAACTAAAAATACGTAGTATGATATTATTAATACGGTTTGTAACCTTGAATAAAATTATTTAATTTGGCTATAATCAATATACAACATTTTCACAACAATTTACATTTTATTATGGTTTTATCAGAAACGCTGGCATTTTAAAACGTCCTCTTCAGATTTAATAAAAGAAAAATATTCCAAGTGTTCATTGTATGGCCATTGAATCTTATTTTGCAATTATTATAGAAAATACATTTTATAGATATATTTTGCATTTTCATATTTTAATACTTCCTACTTTAATAAAATCTTAAAATACAGAAGTATGTACTTATGTCAGTAACACCTTATTGTACTCGCTGCACTATTTGCAGAGCTGATATGATTATTTCCTAATTGCCATATGTAATTAAAATCCTAGGAATCTTATCGTGATAACAACTTTAATACTATTTACTCAATTTTACATGGTTAGTTTTCTAGTAATAAAATAAACTCGATGACTTTTATGTTTTAATAATTTTGATTATGGTTGCAAAAGTATTGATAGAACTGTTAATTTTTAGGTTCAATTGAACAATCGTAAGAATATTATAAAGATTTCGGTTTTACTTAAACTGTTTTGAAGGGTATTGTTATTCATTAATTTGAAAAAAATTATTACAATCCAAATGCATAATACTAATTAGAAATCTTAATTGCAATTGGGTTTGAAACATAATCGAAGACACATGCCAGACTTAGGATCAAAAAACGCATACTACGCTTTTGATCTCGTTTGCTTGAACGGATATGGGAGTGTCATGCGAATTTATATAGTTTAGGAACAGAATGAGAAATAGAAGTAAATTATGAAAAGATATATAAAGTTATGGAAAAACAAGGAAATAATATCAGCCAGTATATAGAAGATATGTTAAAGAGTAGAAATTAGAATAATAGGAAAAAAATTAGATACCATATCCACCTGGAATCCGATTATAAACAAGATTCATCTGTTATGACGCATATTTATCGAACATAAGCGAAGAGAAGTAAACCTCAAATGTACACCACATCTATTAGTCTATTAGTATTAGGTTGAATTTGATTATATTTTACAGAAACCAAGTCATAGATTGTTACTGATAATATGTATTAAAATAATATCAACACCAATTCACAAGCAGGAAGCTGCTTCATCAATGATATAAAATATAAAATTTCTGCAATTTTTGGTTCAGGAATAAAAAAACTTATTGAAGTAATTGGCGGTGACTAGCTTTTACTATCAAAAGTGGTAAATGTCAAATTTATTAATTTGATATGATTATACAATAATCACTCCATAGAAAATTTTTAATATGTCCTGCAATAATACAATCACAAATTTTTATAAGGAATTAAGAAATATTATTTTCCACTTTTAAAAATATTTCGATTGATAAATAATCAATAAAAATAAATATGACAATGTCTCATGTATATGCTGACTAATAAAAAACGTTACCTTAACCTTAAAAAAACCTTAATAATAATAGAAAAAAGATCATATATGTTATGATTTTCCTTTTATTTAAAGTTTTTCTTTGTAATATTAAACAGATAATTAATGATTATGCACTAAAATATAGAATCAAATGTAAGTACTACTTAGATAATTTGTTTTTCAAAATGAGGTGAGGTTTTACGGGGCTATTATAAATATCACGGGTGTTTCGATTATAATTTTAGGCGTTTTTATTTTTTCTAATAAATTATGCAAAGAAATAATTTTTAAACAAAAGTCTACTATTTTAAACGTTGTGATCAACGATATAATACTTGTGCATTATATTTAAAGGCAATTTTCCAGCGACTTTTCTATAATTTTAACACACGTTTTGAAAGTATTAAACTAATCTAGTTTAACTACAAAAAAATATGATGAACTTTTTCGTAATACTCGTTCTTGTTAAAAAAATTTCATCATTTAGATTTTCTTCTGATTTATTTTTATGCCAAGATCTCTCCGACAGAATACGGAATGTGCCTCCAGAGCATAGACATATTGCTACATATACATATTCATACACGCACACACGTATATACATATATGTATATATATATATATATATATATATATATATATATATATAATATATATATATATATATACATATATATATATACATACATACAAATGAATATATACTTTTTAATACTTTGTAACTTTGATTACACTAATGTAGTTTACTTAATTAAAATACGGGCTTAGTGAAAATTATTTAGATCAATTTGATGCTTCCGAGGAAGTTGGTGTGTTCCTTAAAGTTACGGTAGTCTAATACGGTAGTTCAGTAGAGTGACACGTACTCAATAGGATTTAATACAAAGCCTGTGTAAATATACTTACAAACTAAAATTTACTGTTTGAATAAACCATTATATTTTCCACTCACTATGACGCAGAGAAACGCCGAAGTTTTGAACCACTAGATAAATATAAGTTCAAACTGAATTTTGAAACAGTATTACACGAACAAGAGATTTGCTTGTTATCAGAACAAAGGATAACCACAGGTAAAGGAATTAAATATAAAGTGGTCATTCTCGTGACTGACTTATTATAAATATCTTTCTTACTATGCAATATCAACAAAATTTTAAATTACTCGTCATCGTTTATAACTCCTCTTAAGTTCAGTACATTTAGTTAATCGGGTAATTAATTCGTATATACCGTCAAGCAAATATTGTTCCTCTTTGCCCTCGAACTTAGATGAAATTGATTCCTTCACCCCTTCGTCGTTCTGAAATTTCTTTTTCATTGACTTCAGTTACTAATTTAAAAACAAATGAGATGAAATGATTACTAGAGGCCTAGTCTTGGCTGTATGATGGCTGAACTAGAGCCTCAAATTTACACCCAAGTGGAGCGGCCGTCGCGACATTGCTATTGTGAACCGCTGTGGCATCTGGCAAGATCAGCATATCTTTGATTTTATTCTGCTTTAGCCCTTGATGGCTCTCAGTCTTGCTTATAATAGTTTACAATTCTATCCTCTTGCTATTGAAAATTATTTTCTTAGTAGTCATCAATATTCATCAAAATCATCAATATTCTTTCTTGGTATCCTAGAAAATCATAGTTATTAACTTTCTAATCAATTCTGACATCTTAAACACATTAACAGTTGGTGTAATTTTGTTATACGATTATACTAATTCATTTTAATCAAGTTTAGGGTTATAAACACACAAAACTAGAATTTTTCGATTTAATATTTTGTCTTTTCTGAGCCTATATAGCACCAGGACTTGGCAATGACCTTTGTTATGACAAGATGATCGTGTAGTGTTCTCAAAATGGTTGAGCCTGATACTTCAATTAATTCAGAATGTTATTCCTTGCTGATAGTCATTCAAAATTAAATCTTAAATTAAATTTTTATTGGCCATTCCAGTCGTGGATCAAATTAAGTCGTCAAGATTGGAAAAAAAACCATTCTGCTTTAAATCATGGTTTTATCAAAAATGTTATTCCAATAAATGATTCCTATCTTCTTTATTACCATTTAATGATTTCTTCCTTAGATTGTAAAACTATATATTATCGCATAATATATATATATATATATATATATATATATATATATATATATATATATATATATATATATATATATATATATAGGTACATATAGTTTTCTCCCAAACTGACTAGTTTTTAAGGTGATATTTTGTAAGTGAATCAGTTTTTATAGCTGTCACTTGACATATTTTAACGTATTTCAAATGAGCGTTTCAAGTTTCAAGTTACGAATTTTCAACTTCAAAAATAATGAAACTAATGTCCCTCTTTAAAAATATTAGTTTCATTGTATTTTTTAAATTAAATTTTAATACTGTCATAATATTTCTAAATTAATTATAAAGATATTTACGGTTAACTCATTTAATATCAGGAAAGAAAATATTGATATCAACTAACAGAATAACACACAATAACAGAAGCGTCGGTAAAAAATAATTTCAAATAATTTAGCAACGGAAAATACAGTAATTCCTCGATTCTAGTACAGTTCTTGTTAGCTATTCTAAAATTTACCTAAGTAACGTATGTTTAAAACAACGCGGGTCCCTTGCGCATTTATCTTACAAATATTTCATACGATACTCGCACCTAATCTTTAGCAACTTGCTCGATTTGCAGGAGCACGGAAATACCACCACAACGCGGGGTAGCATTTCTACACCAAGATGAAAAGTATTGGTAAGAAAGACTAATAAAAAGTGGAAACCTACAGCCTCCTTTGTATCTACCATTGTGAATGAAGCCTTCATGAGCAAGAATATCTAAACGTTTAAATAAGCTAGAAAAGCTGAACGTTTGAGTGCTTACATGTCACATATGGTTAAAATGTCTCAAAGTTAGCTTTCAGAAATCTCAATAACGTAAATGTCGAAAAATAAATTTTGTTAAGACCTTCCTTTCAAAAAATAATTTTGTTTTTAATAAAATATAAAAGCACATAGCGAATAATATATTTTTTATTAGTTTCCATATCCTTTTTTTACTTGGTTAATCAAATAAATCGTTTTATTTTATGAATTTTTTCCATATTGTGTGCTGGTATACGAATTTTAATAATGATGACTAGACATCGGATTATATGCATTTGCATATGCAAATACAAATATTTCTATTTTTATAGCATTATTGCATATTTTGGTACATTTTCATTAACAGTGCTTATTTCAGTAGTTTACGTGTTGTATTATGTCGTCGACGCCACAAGTCGACGCGTTCGCCTCGCACACACTCAGCGAGCGCACTGAATCCAATCTACTGGCTCGCAGCGGTCAGCGCTCGATAGGCGTTGGCGGGATGCGGCGTGCGGGTGGGGAAGGGCGTACGGCACTCGCTGCTTCACTCACGCGCGTAACGCAATTCAATTGTTTTTGTCTCACTGTATTTGTTTATATATCTACGAAAATCTTATTTCATTTTAAAATAATGCCGCCAGTAAAAAAAAATACCCAGATTTTAATGGAATCTTGGATAAAAAATTACCCAAACCAATTTACGACTGATGACACTGTGATTTTCTGCAAGGTTTGTGAAAAGCGAATACCTTCATCAAATAAATATCAAATCGATCAACATGTGAGTACTGCTTCTCATTTAGCTGCAAAACAGAAACATACAAGAAGTCAACAACAACTACTGACTCATATTTCCTCTTCTAATTCGGATACTACAAACAAAATACAATTCAACAAAGATTTATGTGAGTTTTTTGTTGCTTGCAATATACCTTTCCTCCAATTAAATAACGAAGTATGCAGAAAATTCCTTAAGAAGTATTGCACTAATCAGATAATTCCTGAAGAATTCACAATTCCAAAAAACTACCTGTCAACTATCTACGAAGAAGTACTTAGTGAAATACGCGCCGATCTCTCGAACGATTTGATATGGATATCGGCTGATAAAACGACAGATTCATGTGGACGATATATAACGAATCTAATTGTTGGAAAATTATCTAAAGAGCACTCTATTCCCCATTTGATTGCTTGCAAGGTCCTAGAAAAAACAAAACATTCAACTATCGTCCGGTTCATAAATGATTCCATCAAATTACTATTTCCCGATTCTTCTATGGATGAGAAAATATGTGTTTTTGTTTCTGACGGTGCACCATTTATGGTAAAAGCTGGTCAAGCTCTTAAAGTATTCTACCCAAAATTGCTGCACATCACCTGCCTAGCCCACGGATTACATTGACTGGCGGAAGAAATCTGAAATGAGATCGGCATAGTAAATAAATTGATTTCTTCTACAAAAAAAGTGTTTTTAAAAGCACCATCACGAGTACAAGCAAATAAAGAGAAACTACGAAACGTTGCACTACCCCCAGAACCAATATTAACACGGTGGGGAACTTGGTTAAAAGCTGTATTGTTTTATGCTGAGAATTTTGATGCCATAAAAGTAGTTGGAACATTTGACAGATCAGATGCCATTGCAATCAATTCAAGCCAGCTGGCATTTGAGGATCCTTCAATAAAAAAAATATGACTTTAATTCCACATATTTCAGCAATATACCAATCAATCAAAATGCAATCGAAAAATTAGAAACTAAAAATCTTCCTCTGTGCAAGTCCTTGGAAATATTAGAAAAAATGATTGAACAGAGTAACGCCCTTCCAAGTTCAATATCGCAAAAGGTTCGTGGCAAATTAAATGCAGTTTTATAAAGTTTAAGAAAAATTTGTCATTTTAGGACCGACCGTTCCAATATGATATAAATGGACTTAAAAGTGTTAAATTTGCTTTATTACAATTACTTTATGATATACTGAAATTAAAATATATATTAAATATCAACTGAAATTTAAACTATACGTACGAGTATTTCTTGCCGGCCCCTTAACTTAGGGTAATAAAGCTTCCCTAGCCAAATTTAATATGTAGAAAATAATATATATATATATATATATATATATATATATATATATATATATATATATATATATATATTATTGCCATACTTTTGTGGTTTGGTGAATTATATTATACTTCGCAGAAATATTTTTATAAATAAGAAATTTATAAATATGTTGGAAAATTCCAATTAATAAAGTTATTATTCGCTCTATAATATAGCTGTAAGCATTTCCATAAATTCAACATGCTTGATAAAAATATTTTATTTCATATATAATTTTTTTTTCAATTTGAGATAATTAAAAAAAAATATAAACGCAATATATAATATTTGTTATGTTACGTAAACATTTTTAGTCAGGCGACGGGAAGAGATTAATTGATATGTAAATCAACTCATGCAAAAATATCATTCATTTTAATATAATAATTTTTTAGATGATTTATAGGTCTGATATAAGACATTTCGAAGTGATTACATAAGTGATTACATAATTTTTAAACTGTATATCATATAAAATATATGTTGAGTTTTATCGGAAATAAAGCTAAAGTGTTTAATGAAAAATTTCAATATTATTTTACCTTTGTATAAGATTGAAATTTTAAGTTGATCCTAGTAGTATAGAAATTTAATTTTGTTTTGGGGCGTTTTTATAATCGCAAAAATGAAATTGGAACATTCAATCTTAAAACTGTGTATTTAGTCTATTTGGAGATAATTTTAAAAAAGATAATTTCTAATTCAGACTTTAGTAATACACATTATTACTGTAAACGTTTACTGGCACATGTGAAATTCTTAATGGCTAACGGTAAACCGGTCGGGTTTGAAGTTGTTTTATTTTTTTGAAGAGCCCTTTGATTAGGTATCATAACTGGAAAGATCAAATAATGGAAGAGAAAGGTAGTCTTGGGTATTTCTAAGTGGTTAACAGGAAACCATCGACTAGATTTCCAGATAATTTTCTTCGGAAACTTGGCGAAAAAATTTATTCGAAAATTTATCTTCTAAAATTTATAGAGTGTTCATTTTATTAATTACTTAGAAATAATTATTTGTAACGTGACTGAATAAGACGAACTTTCTTCACAATGTTTAACCAATTGTCGGATTATTATTCTCATTGGAACAAAAAAATTAGCTTTGAATATAATAAATTTTGATTTGTATTTTACTTGCCTTGAAGTGTCATGACGTTATAAACACAATATGAGAATATACAGTTAAGTAAACTAGTTTGGAATACACAAACAAATGTGAAATGTCACTTGCATTGTATCTGTTTTAGGAGGAGTGTCACATTAGTTGTTCATTAATATTATTATCACGAATAACGATCAACTTTATTTCTGTTTTCTTTTGTCTATTTTTACAATGTGTGTTAGAAAAACTTTACTGAAAACACCAATAGACAATGTCGCCAATAACAACATCGTAATATTCTTCAGTTCGGGGTTTTTTTTATAATACCTAGATGGAAAGTATTTTATGAATTGTCCGAGGATATAAACTATTACCATACCCAATTTTATCAAATTGCACTCAGTAGATTTTACATGATTAAAGGATAAATTAACCAATAGAAAGAAAGGTAGACACGAATTCTAAACACAGGTTCCTTGATTTCCTTTATCATTCTATACGCTAAATCAATTAATTTTTCTACACCTTTTTCTTTTCTTCAATTATTATATTTATCTCGGTTAAGAACATAAGTTTAATTTATTTCGTTTTTTCAGATATAAACAGAATATGAATTAAATTTCCTCCTTCTATCTATGAAAAAATATTATATTTTTACGAATAAAGTAAATAAATAATATTTACTCATTTCTTTGTGCATTTTCGGTCATCAGTATTATTGGATCCATAATGTGTCTTACATTTAAAAATAGTCTTCTGTTCTTTCATTGTGCGCTTAACGTAAGTCTTTTTCGTACCACTTTATAATATTTTTTTTAATTTAAGAAAATTGTCAAGACCAAACATTACTTTGTTAATTCAATTAAAATGGCACATTTACACGTTACTACAGATGCCACTTGGCAAGTTTACACATTAACCTTCACTAGCATTGCTTCATCCCCGTTAATCATTTTTATAACCTTGTCTGTGCCGGTTGCCTATAAACCTCATTAGAAAAAAAAAGAAAAATATCGATGTAACCTAAGAATTGGGTTTATTTTAAGAATTTTATTTTCCGCTCAGGCATTAATTTTATTAAATATTCTATATCAAATACTAACATAGAGGGGACTGATCAAATTCTGTGAAAGCAAATCTTGTAACAGAATCGTTCAAATCGACTAACAAAATATTTTTTGTGCGTTTGTACTCTATATGATGTCAGTAATGAAAGTCAATATTCTATCTTAGGTTAAATTACGGTAAGGTATTTAAATAATGGGTAGGTGAATTTATAGTATTTGAGTAGTTTGAGTTGAAAGTTAGTTAATAACTAATTATATTTTATGGAAATTTTGCGTAAGCACTGTGTATCAGAAATCCAATTTCAAGTTTCGTTATATGATAATATAAATTAATTACAAGATTATCTATATTTTATAAGGTTTTTCAAAACAGGTTATCTTTCTCTATACGCCTTAGTAATTATTTTGTATTATTAACTATACTCAAGATATTTATTATATTAAATGGTAACATCGCGAAAATTACCTACGTGATAATATTATTTTCTTGAAAGCATCAGTACACGTGGCTAAACTTGAAGGGGAAACTTATAAACAGGTGATATTTTTTTGTGTTAATCTGTTTTTAGTATTCTAACAAACAAGGAGAAAGGTTCTCGGAATTAATTCATAATTAATGTCACATGTGTGACAGATCACTTACTTAAAAATGAAATATTAATATTCAAGAAATCATTCACTTTAATTGCTTTCACATCTTCAATATCTTCTAAAGGTATTTATATTTTATTCAAGTTTCCCTAAAAGTAAAGCCCAATATTGCAAATTAGGTATATACACACATACAAACAAACAAATACACATGTGTATGTTCCTGTCACAATATTATTTGAAGTGTGGTGAATTCTTGATTGGAGCCCGTCGTGCTTTATTTTCCCATGTTAACATTCGAAGATTAAACGATGGTCCGAACACAAGTTATCTGGTCGTAGATGCAAAGATTTCTACAAAAAGGGACAACAGTTAAATGGACACCACTAGGACCGTCCACGTCAGCAATTACGCTACAACGTATGGCATAGGTGCACCATGAAATCATTAGAAATCCAAGAAAATCAGTAAGAAAGATTGCCGCCTCTACAGGCATTAGGAAGTCAACTGCGCAAATAGTTTTGGGAAAAAAAAATAAAATTTCATCCTTGCAAAATGTAAATTGTCCAAAAACTTAACGATAGTGACTATATTTTAAGGGAAATGTAGGAAGAACCATGTTGGAACGTTTTCGGTCCCCAAGCACGCTCAGAAACATATTAATGATATTTCATTATTTAGTGATGAAGCTCATTTCCACATCGGAGGCTATGTAAATAAATAAACTATGCATTACTGGAATCCAAACAATCCAAGGGAATGGCATCAGAAGAGTTTGCACTGCCCTAAAACGACAGTATGGTGCGCGATTTCTACTCAGGGAATAATTGGCCCACACTTTTTCTATTAAAGAGAAACTGTTACTACCTCGACATACTGCCGTATGATTGATGAATTTTTGATATCATTTCGATATCAAAATGGAAGTGTTTCGTGGATAATTTTTACATTAGGACAACGTTTTCACTTTTCAACAAGATGGAGCAACTATAAACACTAATATGATAATCTCTATGACGAAGTTAAGAGAAATTTGCTCTAGAAAATTAAGAAGCACGTTCGGAGACATACCCTGGCAACTCCGATAGCTGGACGTGACGCCATGTGATTTTGTCTTGTGAAGTTATTTGAAGTCTAAAGTGTATCGGAATAATCCCCGCACTATACCTGCCCTACTAAAAAATATTCTTCGTAAAATCGCTGCCACAAGAGTGTATTGAAATAAATGGACATCACTTGGAAGACATTAATCTACAGGCCTATGTTACATTATAAAAATAAAATAAATATTCTGAACTTATTTGTTTATTTTTCATTTAAATTCAAAATCAAAATCATAATGTCATAATGTCAACCTTAAAAGGAAAAATAATGTTTATATTTAATGCGGGTATGGTTTTATTTCACTTAAAAAGAAAGATTATTACGAAATTTATTATTAGAAAGAAATTTTTTATGATCCGATATTATCATCTGAAACGATCTAGGAAGAATTGGTTTTTTGAAATTACTAATGAACCATTAATAATGAATCAAAATAACCTAACAACTGAATAAATCAAATATGTATACCGAATAAAGGCAAATAATTATAAATAATACAAAATATAATTTATTGTTTGTCAATAAATTATCAACAAAAAAACAATTTCTAAGAGTTTTTAAACTTATTCATGTCAAAAATAGATTCAATAAGAAAAATAGAGCGTTCCAAAACCAATTCATCCGCTTTACTCGCTCTAGGGTTTTGAATCCGTGTAATAAGCGACACTTAGTAACATAAACCCAAGTAATGTTAGGGCTAAACAGGGTATAATCATTTTATAGCTTGGTAGTGGACCTTTCAGAGCTAGTTTCGGCTGAATAATCTACAGGTAGGTAAATACTCTTAAATTTTAGAATGTATTTTTTTATCTTTAAACGCTTAGATGGTATTTTTTATCTTTAAACATAGTGCAGAGCTGTCCTGTATTTAAATATTTTTAAATTGTATATATTTACTACTGTTTTACTATTTTTTATCAAGAAAGCTTGCCGATTAGTAAGTTTACGATAATCTTCCTACCTAATTTGTTCTATTAAAAATCTTAACGAAGATTTCTAACAAGGCAGGTGGTTCAGCCTAGCATCTAGGGTGACAAGGTTACCCCACCGTGAAATGAGATTTCCGTCGCCCGTCGACAATTATGCGCTTGGCTACGGATCATAACTTACATTACGACGCTTTTAGTGGGTAATAGTTTTTAATTGTTGTATTTTAAAAATAACATATTTAAAAAAAGTCACACAAAAACTAACATTGTTTCCCTTTTAGCAAGAATTGTTATTATGGAAGATTATCCACAATAAAAAATTTTGCCAAAATTAAACGAAATTTTCCGTTTAAAAAGAATATAAAATCGTCTTATATTCATTTCCATTTCTTTATATCACACTTTACCAAATATTTGTAATACACTTTATCTTTGAAATCTTCAAGAAATTGCTCGAACAATACTTGGTAAAATTTAACTATATTTTTATTCATTTCTGATATTATGATTTCCGTTACACGTTAATAAATAATACTTCTCGTTCTATGATTTATAAGGGATAACAAAAATTTGGATGTGATATAAAATTTTTTATTTTTGAATTTCGAAGAGAAAATTTCACCAGGAATATGTCATGTCATCAATCTATCCATCCCTGATTCGTAGCGTCACAGCTTTCTTAACTTAAGTCATTAATGCATTAAAAAAATGTGCGTCTTTCTACGTGCCACCCCTCATCATACTTGAATAAGGAAATTATTTTTATCGCAGACCCATTGAGTGGAGTGTAATGAAATCAGTATCTAAAAATAAAATCAAAAATTTCACGTGCATTTTTGTTACTGTGTTTCTTTTTCCGAACCTAGTTTTCAAATCGTAAATGACTAAATTTTTATTCGTAACTACACTAATTTTTTTTTCTTACAATTTTTAAGAGATATAGGGAATTTATTTATTTATTTGTCGCATGTAATCTGTCGTCTTTTATTCACTAGGTAATATGTTTACAATGTTAATGGTAATTTTAATATTAGTTTCAGTTTCATGTTAATATTATATATCCTTAATTGTTTACACTCAGTTATTTCATATTTAGTTTGAGTTATATTCATATTTACAATGTTTATTTTTATACTTTTTTCTTTAGCAATGTGGTTTTTTTAATGTACGAAAAAAGCGTAATTCAATATTGCGCTATCAAAATCGAATTATTGACGAATATATATATATATATATATATATATATATATATATATATATATATATATACATATACTATGTAATAAAGTCCTATTATAATCTTGACCACATGCACGAATTATTTCGTCAATTCTGAGGACATTTTTTCCCGTTTTGTACTTATTTATTTCCTTTATACTATTTTAACGGCACTAAAATGGAATTTTCTTATGAATTAAATCCAAAGATTACCTATTATTTAATTAAAAAATCAATAAATTTAAAACAGCAAGCTGCATGAAGAAATAATTTGCTGTCCTTTTCACTATATTCCTATTTTCGTATATTTTTCTCCAAATTATTTTTTTTCGAGATAGCTGATTCTCTGTTAATTTGTTTCGTTTTTGAAATCATAATACATAATTGTGATAAAACTTTAATACTTTACTCTGAACCTCGATTCACCCAATCGAATTTGAACTTAAAGTAAACCTCTTTAATCTATAGAACTGGTAGTCAATATAGTTATTAATGTCAATTTCCATGTAAATTCAATTATTTAAGTAAATAAAATAGAATTGCCAAATTCGTCAAGATACAATCTTGTGGCTTTACAATGAAACTGATTCAACTCAAAAAACGCAAAATTAAGAATATTCCCTTAAGTACTTAATGTTTAAGACAGTCAAATGGAATCATACATTTATGAATATTAAAAAACTATCATATACCAACTAAGTTCATTATAAGCTCAAATTTTATTTTGAGTAATGTTACTATATTATCGTTAGTGCGCGATATATTAGCGTTTTGAGCAAATATGATCTCACGGGATAACTTGACGTCTATCGAAATGTCATAGTAATGTGACATTGCCGTTCTTATCCTATATCGGCTTAGACCTTGGTGAAATATGGTGTGAATACAGAATACAATATTATCGAATCCTATATCCGAATATATTAGCTAGAAATATAAGGAGTAGATGATTCTAAATATTCTTGAGACCGTCTGTTAGGAATGTTTACAACCTACCATACCGATTTGTGTCTTATTGTTATCCCCCTTATTTTGGTTGACATTCAAGTCAACTCGAATACTTATATCTAATAATGGGTATTTGAAGTAAAATGTTTCAAT
Organism: Druceiella hillmani; assembly: GCA_039881145.1. Lineage (NCBI taxonomy): Eukaryota > Metazoa > Arthropoda > Insecta > Lepidoptera > Hepialidae > Druceiella > Druceiella hillmani. Next base: position 32,947,561 of record JAYKKI010000001.1, read on the forward strand.
TCATTGATACAATAAAGATTATAATACTTTTCGTTAGAATAAACAGCTCAATAAAATTATACCTCTAGGAACGAGATATTAGATGGAAAATTACGTTGATTTGAGGAAATAGTAAATGTAAACCATATGATTTTGATATAATTTTACGAAAAAATTGTCTATGATAAGAACCTGCAAAATTTTTAACAATTTCAATAATAGTGTTAGATACATATAATGTACTAAAATAATATGTAACGGTAATTAAAACATTATTTTAAAAATAATTATATTTACTATAATTAATACTTTTGATTTCAATATAAATTCATATTAGAGTAAGAATACCTTAATTCACAAATGTCATTGTAAATTTGTAAAATAGATATTAAATAATTTATTTATATTTTTTTATTTAATTGTCCTTAATATAAACTAGTTTTGCTTAAACTAGTTAATGAACTTATTAAGGTTTACTCAATCATCTAAAGAGAAAGGAAACTTTAGATAAGAGTAAAAGTGGTATAAGTTGATTCTTAAAAGATGCACGATCTTACTACAATCCCTGTTACCTGGGGAATTGACTTGGCGATGTACAATGTGTCTAGATTTCCGTCATGTCTCACCTTTATTCCGTGAATGGAATTATATATTAGAGAATTTATGAGTTTTGTTTTTGCTGCTTCTTAGTCGTAATTACAATAAATGATTATTTTCAAATAAATAGGAAACAAACAAACCTATTCAATTTGAGTAATTACTCGCATTACAATAATATATAAACCCACAGATTCCACAAATCAAAATCATACAATTCACACGAAAAAATCCATAATAATACATATGCATTCCCCACATACATCGTAAGATATATCCACTGTTCTAAATTATGTAAACCGCAATCAAATCAAACTTGAAAGAATTCTCGCTTCAGTATGTAATAATTAAGTTGTGATCATATATTCATAGAATTGTACACAAACATTTTCAACAAATTTAAGGAGATAAAGTTCTATATTAGAACACTATATATTTTCCAGAACTTTCGGTTGGATGCTTTATTTAAAATTTTGGAAATGTCATAATAAATGAGGTCTAAAAGGAAAATAAAAAAGATGACTGTACGTGCGACGATAAAAGGTTAGAAATTCATATCGGATTTTCATGCTCTTTTGTATTTATTGTTCTGTAATGAAAATACATGAAATAAATTAAAACCAATTTATCTATATTTTTTTAATTTTGTGACCAAAAAATATTAAAGGGAGCTATGAATAATCGATAAAACTAAAGATATTTTATTTCAAAGCGAAAGTTTTATACCAATATGGTACTAAATTAGCCTAGTTTTTCGGTATCAACCTCGAAGGTCAAATTAAATTATTTCTATTTTATATTTATTTATTATTATTATTTCCTTTCACAATTAAATCAAACTACGTGATGTAGTATTATTTCTACTTTCTTTAATTTCTTCACCGTGACCTAGGTTTCGTTGTATTACATCTTTAGGTGGGATATTAGCAAAGATCAATCAATAAATTTTCTTTGCTTCAGTTAAACATTTGTGAAAATATTATCTCAGATTTCTGTGTTTATTTATATTTCATAGCGATTAAAATAAATGTAGTTATATAAAAAAAACTCATACATTTTTTAATTATGTAGCTAGAAGGTATAATGACACGAGAGTCAACGCGAGAGAGGATAAATAAAGTCAACACGTACACGACAAGTGTACGAACTCCACTCGTAACCAGTTAAAACATAAAAATCTCTGAGTATGCCCGTGAGAGTAATGGAAATTCCGGATATTTCTCAACTTGGAGTTCACAAGAGAAATACACTGTAATTATAAACGTTTCAGAAAGGAATGAGGATGTAGCTTCCTAAATTGGCGTCCGGCTGTTGTGCACGTAATGAAATGTGATAATTTCACGGTCTATATGAGTTGATATATAAAAATGTTTAAATTATTTTCGTTACGCTTTCTATTGAATGTTACAATGGTTAACTTACTGTTCTTCTGGATATTGTTAACATAAACGTAATAGACGTAAAAAGGATTTCATTTTATATAAAATATCGATTACCGACAGCCGCCAACCAATAGCAAGACAGTAGACGAGCTATATACAAGACAGCAGACAAGCTATATAGATACAATTTACTACAAAATTCCCAAGTGTGGAATAAAAGTTTCCGGCGCTTAAATGTTTTCCGATCAGATTGTAGCTATTAATAGTTTTTTCAGTAATTAGTTATTAACATACATAGTAATAAATTACTATTTTTAGAACCGTCTAAAACTCTAAAAGTAATTTATAAAAATGATAAAGAACACTCTTAAACATTCTGTAAAAGTGAACGTGCTTATTTTTAGTGTTACGTACTTCGAAAGGTTAAAAATGGAAAATTTAAAAACTTACTGACACGGTCGTCCATTTATCAACTGTTTTTCTCAGAAATGGTTTAATACAGGAACCTTAAATTTGACGTAGCGATAAAGTTACTATCCCGAATGTAGTTAACATCCAAAAAGTATTTATGCGAAGATTAGGAAGTACAAATAAATAAAAATGTGTATTTATGGATCGAATTTTTTTCCTAGTTCTAAGACTAACAAGGTTTTGAATAACAATTTATTTTAGAATTTGAAGTAAAATCTTTCTATAAATACTTAAAAAATGTTTTTTTTATTGGCATAGAAATATGACATTTAGTTTAATTTTGATGCATTTTAACTTGCACAGTATTTGGCACTCAAATATATGTGGTGATTTTTGAGGAGGAAAGTGAGGAAATTTTTTTTTTTTCAATATTTTGTTTCGTAAGCAGTACATATTTTGAGAGTAAGTTACAATGGTTTGAAAATAATTTTTAGAATTTTTTTTAAAATTTTAGTATCGATATGATAATAAATATTTAAATATCCTTTTTACGGAACTTATAGCAAATTCTACTCGTAACAGACAGGTTTTATTCCAAATTTTTACGCTTATACTATTGCTGAGTTTTTTTTTCGTTAATATTCAAGTTTTTTTTCGTTAATATTTATTTTGCTTTCATGAACGTGCCACAAAAATTTTCTCACCAACATTAAAATATTTATTTTGTATCATGTGACTTGACAAAAATAAAAAATTCGTTCGAAATATTAATAATTATAACATAGGAGGTTTTTGTATATTGATAATAATTAACACCGCTTTTTCGTAAATATTCTTTCACTCTTAGTTTATTGTTACTATAGTTGAGAAAAACCATTTTTTTAAGCAAACATGTGTTGTTGAAAAAAACTTATTGTATATAGTACCAGAGTTTGGTTTCATATAACAATAAGGGCTTAATGATCCATTAAAATTATTAATCTGTTTATCAAATCCCATTCTGTTTTGAAATCAATTTCTAAAACCCCATCACATTAGAAACTGTAATTCGCCTGTAATATTTATTATATCCTACGTTTAAACAACAAATAATAAAGAGAGCTAAGTCTAATATTTTAAAAGGTATGAGTTAAAAAAAACGTAGAATTTTTTAAAAAATCACTATATTTTACGCCTGTAAAAGTCTGCTGCAACATAATTACTTTTTAAATAAAAATAAAAGCAAAATTTACAAATACTTTAATGAAAATATTATGAACGTTAATTTTGTTAATTGTTATACCTAGGCAGGTCCGGATGGAACATTTGTAATATCATTTACAATCGGAATCGATAGGTTTATTTATTTCACTCGTGATGTGAATTCGTATTACTCACCCCACATAGGTTTATATTTAGTATTTCTTGTACTTTGTTATAGTCTCTGTGTACCGAAAATTTAGTTAGAACAATAAGTTATTTTAATATATGTATTGATTTGGATACATAATCACTTAGCAAGCAAATATTTATTCAATTTTAAACTAGAGTTAATAAAGGTCATATGAAAGGTAAATCGTACAAAATAACTAATTAAAACAATATTTGCTTTTTTGAAAAATTTATGTCATTATCGACCATACAGTTTCAATTTTCTACTACTCTATTTTCATGGAAGCCTCTTAATTAATCACCAACCCGTAAAATCATATTCTTTTCTGCGACAAATTTGTTCTCGCTAATATTTGCAGGAGATAGTTATGTGAAAGGGTGGGAATAAATTCCATTTACCTGTATTTTTTCCGGTAGACCGATTTTGTGCAGGCATTGTCTTTGATTGTTTTTCTATTAACCACGTATACACTTACCAGAGCCGTTAATTTGAAGCATATAAATAAAATTGATACACCTTTAAAGTTGCAGACGCTATGAGGCGATTAGGTTACCCGTCCAGTGAACGCGCGCTGGTTCCTTAGGATCAACTTTCTTTTGCGTTCCAAGAAAAGAACTCTGATGTATCAAAATATTCGTCTAATTGCGATGTGATAAATCTTTCTATATTAGTTTGTTGTTCAAATAATAATGATAATTTGATATAGCCTTTTGATACTAATCACGATAATTACGGAATTTGCATAACTATAAATTTTATTATATATTAAAAGGAAAAGAACTACAGTCTAGTGATAAATGTATTTAAATCTTGAACTAAAATATAGGGAAAAAACAGTTGCAATATTTGTTCTTGTTTTGGATTTATTTTTAACCCAAAACTTCTTGACACTTAGTATTCGAGTGTTTAATTACCGTAATTATAAACAGATTTAATACTTTTATGTTTATTAAACATTTGCATGCAATATGCAAAATATGAAAAAGAAACTTTTAACGAAAATAGTTTGAATCACGCCGAATCGGTTAAGCAAACACATAAGTTTTTGAAAGCACACAATTAAATTTGCCTCAACTTCAAGTTGCGATAGAATGTAACCGCTAACAATTCAAATTAAATCTAACCTGCGGTGCAGCAGTAAGGCAACCAAAGTTTCCGGACTCGAATTGATATTGTCTCTGAAAAGAATCACGATCTATGAGCATTGCAGGTACAAGCACTGTTTCATCATTTTATTTCCGGTACTTTCAAATTATTTATATATGACCTTATATCTTATTTTTAATTGAGGTTAATGAAATATTATTTTACCCTTGATTTGTCATTCACTTCATAAGGAATTACTAACATTAAGCAATAGTTTCAAGCACTACAATTTCATAAATATTTCTAAAATTATTGTAACGAAAAACCAAGTATAATAATTATTTATTTGCATCAGATTGAAAAAAAAAATGTATGGGAACATTAGTGTAATTTGAGAATTGTTTATGTTGTTTATATTTAAAACCGACCAACTATGTATTATAACACAGGTCCTGTCTGGAATCTCATCATAGAATTACAAGTTCCGCAGAACTTGATGGAATTACAAGTGAACTCAAAAAATGATCGATCGATCGTGTAAAGCTGAATTCTTTGACACTATAAGTCAACTTGTACAAGATTTCCTGGGACGGATACGTGTGTGTGCACGAGATTGAAGAAGCCTGCGGAGCATCGGGTGGCACGGTAGCCTACTCCACCTAGATAATACAATTCCATGAATAAAATTCGTCAATTGTAAGTCGCAAAATCGATATTCGATGATTTTTGCTACGTGAATAAGTTGATAGAAAAAATTTTGATTATGTTTTGATTATTTCTTTTTTTCACAATAACTGCTTATTACATTACTTTGCAAGGAAATTGCTTTCATTAGTAGTTTAGATCAAAACCTTTCCTTAGTAGTTTAGAAAAGTCATAAATTTTCTATGCGATTACACGATGATTTAAATTTATAATTGAGGATCGGAAGAGCAACATATGTTAATATTTTCTAAATTATTAAGTACGACAGCTTCAGGAATTGATTAAATAAATTAAAATACCAAGGTATCGTAGACTGCCATATTTGTTGTTAATAGAGACGTGCAAATAATAAATTTTTCCCATCTGTCTCTAGCTGATTACACCAAAAATAAATAGGCTGAACCAATCAAACTGAATTTACAAAAAAATATTTTATACAACAGTTACAAGAAAATATCTTTTTGTATTAGGGATATAGAAAAAAAGTAAACCTTATATTTATACAAATCTAAATCAAAGTAGAAAATGTTATTCGCCATAATAATGAAACAGCGTTAAATAATTTTCTCTTTTTCTTTCTTTCTTTAAAAGCTCAAAGCCTTAAATGATACAACGTTAAAAAATTTTGTTTTAAGAAGTCAGTAGTGAAATAAGTAGTCCTTATAGTTTCATTGTAAACTGGGAAATTATACATTGTGTGTGTTATGACACGCAGTTGGTCAGTTTTACATATTTAATAAAATAAATTCTTAAATTACACATATGGTTTCGGAAATTTTTGTTCAATCCGATGCAAATTAATATTATGATATTTGGTATTTCATAACACTTACATTAAATAAAACTGTGAAATTATAGTGAGTGACATAATTATCTAATGTTAATAATACCTTGTGTTCCGAAATAGGAAAAAGGTTAAATAATCATTACTTAACTTTTATTAAAGAGACATCAGACCATATTTAAAACATGACGAGATAGGTACCATATATAAAACTGAGGAAATAGTACTTGTAACTCTAACCTATAAATTATGATGGTTCCCAGATAACTACTAAAGCTGGAGCACACTCCTAATGCTTTGTTGGTGTCAATTACGGCCCCCTAACGTTAGGGCGGTTGCCAGCTACTCAGCACCCCTAACGACGACGAGCCCCAAATCGTTTGCATTTATTATAAAACATACTTGGAACAATATCAATTTCGGTTCAGAAGCTTCGGTATCATTCTACGCTGGGGCTGGTTACATTTAATTTGAATTTTTAGTTACATTCTGTCGCAACTCCCAGTTGAGGTGAATTTAAATGTATTTTTTGAAAACTGATGTCTTTGCTAACCGACTCAGAATGTAACAAAATTATATTTTTCACCTGTAATCATTTGACGAAACGATTCATGCCATTTTAATTAAATGTTTCTTTTCCATATTTTAGATACTCTATGCAAATATATAATAAATATAATTGTATAAAAACAATGTATAGTTTCGGTAGTTGAATCCTCGAACACTAAGTGCTATTTGGTTATGGATTAAGAATTCATTGAAAGCAAAAAAAACATTGCAATTATTTGTTTCTCTTAGTTTAGTTTAATGTATTTACATATATTTATCACAAGTCCACAGTTTGAATATCATAGCAGTAACTATGCATTAGCATAATATCAGAAAATACGTCTTTTCAATTTGCTACTGATCAGTATATATGACAAAGAAAATGATATAGCCAGTCATGTTTCCGTGATGTCAGAAAGTATTTATATGGCATGCTCCATTACTTATGTTTAGACCAATCAGTTTGAGATTCATGTACCTTAGACATGGTAATAGTAAAACAAGGAACTTTGGACGCTGCAGATTAACGACTTTGGTAAATGTTTACATGATTAATAAAAAAGTAAAGAGAGCCTATATTTTATATTACATTAAACATCTTCTTTATTTTTTATTCCTAACTATACATATATCAATAATTTCGTTGTTATTTTGAGTTGAAGAAAAGTATTATCTGTATTTTCAACAAAATTGTATTAAATTATATTGGGTATTGGATGGGGTCTTGTTATTTAGTGTAGAGCAGAGAAATATACCAAAACAAATGTTTTCTTAACGATTAATAATTTCTTACCCGTAGAATTTGAGTTACTTCTACACAGAATATATAACATACTTACATTTTCAGCTCAACGAAGCTCAATGAATAACCCTTAATATGACCTCACAACCACAAACGGTGTCAGAAGGAATGCATTTTACAGAAGGTATTTGTTTTTTCACCTAATTTCCAATTCGACGTCGAAAATTTGTAAAACTTCTCTTTTCTATTTCTTTTCAAATGTATGTTTACAATTTACATTATTTTAATTTAATTTAAATGTAAATTTTAAAAATCAATTTAAATTAAGTATTTTTAAGTATTTTTACAATTTCCTGCAAAATAATTATCCTGTCATATTTCGGAAATTGGCTTTTAATAGACAGAAAGTGAAATATGATTTCAATACAACAGACAAGCTAATGCAACTGATTTTGGTTTAATTAAAGGATACACATAAAAATGACGTTTTTAAAAAATAGGACTCAGTCTTAACTGTTTTACTACGAAAATTATTTTTAAAAAATACATTCAAAACCTTTATTTTCATTGCTAATATATTTATCGCTATTTTCACTTTATATGTTTAATTATGTACAAATAGAAATATTATATATGTATAAATAGAAATATTTCTAATACAAATTATATAAAAGAAAAATAACAATTTACAAATTATTAAAAATGTAAAGTTAATATGTGTGCAGCAGTTGCATAATAACTGATGTAACACTTTTTCTTGTTCATCCTTTGACTACAATAATACTAAATATGTAAGTGGTTAAAATTTGAATTTTATTCCTATCACAAGCAACGGTAAATATAGCGCATTTATTAGAGTTAGTGGCTAATAATAAATTTCAACCTTGCAATTAAATTCCATATTACACTTTGGGGAATTTCTTAATTGTGAGTACATTTGCAATATAACTTACAATGTAACGATTATATCACACATTATTTTAATTATATCACTTTGGCACTGAGTCAGAAATTTTTAAAGCATTTAGGCTCATTGTTAATTTAATAAGTATACGAGTGATATTTTGAAAATGATAATAAAGGAAAATTACTAAAAATAGACGGAACTTTTTTTTAATTATATTAAAATATTTTTGAAGTAAAACTTATTTACGCACGCTTGACTTGGGGAGTAAGCTGGTGAATGCGTGACGAGATCGTTACGAAAAGTGTGATCGGGGACGTGGAAGTGTCGCGAAGTATCACGAATTGTCACGAAATCACGAAGTGTCATGAAGTCACGAAATCATCAAGTGTCGCGAAGTGTCGCAAAGTGTCACGAAGTGTCACGAAGTATCACGAAGTCACGAAGTGTCACGAATTCACGAAGTCAGGAAGTGTCGCGAAGTGACACGAAGTGTCACAACCTGTTACAACCAGCCACAACATGTCACAACATGTCACAACATGTCACAACATGTCACATGTCACAACATGGCACAACATGTCAAAACCTGTCACAACCTGTCACAACCTGTCACAACCTGTCACAACATGTCACAATCTGTCACAACATGTCACAACATGTCACAACCTGTCACAACACGTCACAATCTGTCAAAGCCTGTCACAGCCTGTCACAACATTCATTTTAAAGTTCATATTTTGTGAATTTTAAGTTTTACTTCAGTCGTGTGGTCTAAAGCACACTTGCTTTTTTAAGAATTATGGACATTCTTTTGAATATATTAACAAATAAAATAAAAGATAATAAAAAAGCCCACAAATGTATTAGCATACTTTGTTATCTATGAAAGAAGGTAAATATGCTTAAGTAGGCCCAATATAAACAAATTTTAAGAGTTCTGTATATTCAGACCCAATGAATTAAAACTATAGTCCATACAAATTGAAGATGGAATGTTTGTAAACAATCACTTTTGACAGTTTATATATTGCAAACGTTTTTCTTACATTCACGTTAGTAATTTAATGTGGATTTATTTGTGATTAAAAATATTTTTTTATTAGTGTACACATTTACACTGTATACATACGTAACTTATATTATATAGGTTATATTTTATATTTAAGAGAAATTCAGGTAAGTAAGATGCGTTTCGAATAATTTATAAATATTACTGTTACTTAAAAATATATAATAATACCAACAATATTCCTCTCATACTTAACCCAGGCTTGAAACTGGCAGTCTTAAAGACTGGCGTATTTAAAAAGTTGTTGGTAACCAAATCTCTACTAGTAATTCACCCTTGGCAAACCTTCATCAACTATCTGTCTATCTAATAAATAATATTCTATCATACTAACAAATAATACTTTATTTTCTAAGTATATTAGTAACAGTAGTTTAACGAAATGTTAATTAGAACACAGAAAATGAAATTATTACAAAATAAAATAAGTATTACTTAATTTTCAAGAAATGACTAAAAAAACTTTTAAAAACATAAAATACACTGATGTGAAAAATAAACCAAATACGTTAATATTCTAAAGAAAAAAATAGAACAATTACATCACAGAACTCAAAATATATATTATAAATACACAAAGTACACCAATATTTCACATTACTATATAGATATACACTAATATTTCATAGAAAAATTACACTATAGTGTTACAATCAAATCATAATTAACTTAATACACAAAATACATATTTAAATGTTAAAAAACCACAAATACTTTATTATTTCACAGAAAACATTTAACCACAGTGCACATGAACATGCATCATCACAATGAACTTAAAACGTGAAATCACTAAAATATTTAATATAAATACACTACATACATCATAACAATTACAGATTAGCAAACTTATATCACAGAAATATCAGATTCTGAAGTATCAGATTCTGCCCTTTTTCTATTGCGTTTCTGGTATGTGAATTTCAATTTCTTTAAAATATTGTAGAACGTCGTCCTTTTGAAATTAGGTAAGGTCTCATCGTTGTTCACCTCCATAAGAACCTAGTCGATCGTAGGTAGTTCATTTTTAAAATAAAAAGTATGGACTTTACGTCTAATCGCGCTCAGCTCTAGATCATCAAATTTTTTAAATTTTGTCAATCTTGGCGGGTGCGGCAAAGGCGAGCGGATGCGTCCTTCTTCTATATTCCCGAACTGTATTGTGCACTGTGCTTAGAACAACACCGGTAATTTCAGCCATTCGCTTTGCTACGTATTTTTTTGTAAATGTGTTTTTCCTTGGGCGTAATCTTTTCTACGTATTTATATACGTTTATTAAAGTGGTTTTTTCTTTCGAGCTTAAAGCATTTTCCTTAGAGTGTTTCTTCATGGGCGATGAAAATGTTAGAATCCCGCCGCTAGTACCTGGTTTTACATACTTCATTTTATTTACACAATAAAAAGACACTTTAACAATAACACATATTATTATTTAACAAACCTTAACAAAACTTAACGCTATGAAACAAACAATAATATAATAAACTTAATGTAATACAAAGTAATGAAAACAATTTACCAAACGCCAAAAAATCAGCGAGCAATAATTGCAAACGTCAAAGTCGTTCAAAATTCCAATGGGAAAATACATTCGCTAGTGCGGACTGGAACACCGATGCTTCACCGTCATGTTGTTCTCTTTGCTAGCGGTTCGCGCCAAAAGTTGGCATACATACGAATACACAGTTAACAAAAAAATATAATTGATCTCCTGAATATATAAGCACTTTGACATAAGAATTGTGATAATATAAATACTGAGTGTTTCAAATAATTATACTAGTTGTGCGCTCGGATTAATTCAAATTTATTTAGTTCTATGTATATTTCTATATGGCTTCTTCAATGCCATTATGAAGTTGGTGTTTGGGGAACACTTGGGCAAAAAAATAAAATCAATTATTTTTTTTTTACAAATTGTCCCGCAAAATTCCTAAGCAAAAACCAGGTATTTTTATTTGATATGAGGCAGGTATCTTTATCTGATAAACTGAGGATTTTATGAAATTCCAACGAAAGTACGGTTTTAAAATAGTAGGGTAATTCAATTCAATTGAAAAATTTCACTGTTTTTACTCTAGATGTCGTAGCTAAATCTAGTGAGCGGCTGCTACCCGAACATGTACTTTGCCGTATAAGTTGTGGTATTGAAAACAATTAAAAACCATTTTTATCTTCAAAATTTAAATTTACTTCAGATTTTTTAGTATATTGATATTTGATGTTGTAGTGTTAATATTTATAAAATTTATTATGCTTTTACTATTTTTTCGTTGAATACAATAACTCATTGATAACATAACCTCAAATCGAATAACAAATTCATAAATGGCGTTAAATTTAGATTCCAGATTAAATTTTCCAGATTATGCTTACATGATAATAATAAAAATGACAGAGTTATTGAAGAGATTTCAAAGATACTTGAGGATCCTACGTCTGAACGGGTTCAAGAAGAACTTCCGCCAACAGTGCTTTTAACATAAAGAACTAATGAGGATGCTCACAAAAGGATATGCCTTCAAAGTACCTGACTGATATGTACCCAGTTGTAGAACTGCTTAATAGCGTCCGGAAACATGTGCAAGCAAGTAGCAAAGGTACTCGCATCCCAAGATTACATTAGAGAAAAAGAAGAGAAAGTAAAAATAAAAAGAATATGAAGAAAAATCTTAATATTGAAAAGCAAAAAATTAAATTATATTCAAGTTCTTAGGAAGAAACGATAGAATTAGCCGGTGAAAATTGAATACGTGAAGTACGGTGAAAATTACTACGAAACTGAAAAAATAAAAGATTAGCTGCTATGAATTATTTGTTTCAACAATTATTGTAATTCTTGTGGCAAGAAAATGAAGAAACAAGAAACGGAAAAGAAAAACTTCTACAAGAAAAAAGCAAAAAGTAACGGAAAAGGCAAAGGGAGAGGAAAAATAAGTCGGAAATTAAATGGCCATCTTATCCTTAAATGGGCGGCCAATTTCTAACAGATTTTAACATTAAAGCTTTAAAAAAAAACATTATCCTAAATTGCATATATAATTTGTAGACTATATTGAAAAATAGTTTAGTACCAACATTTATTTGAAAAGAAAATAACATGTCATAATGTTTGTTTAATTATCTATACGCCAAATATACCATAACTATATCTGCGTATAAGGTAATCAAATCTAGAAATATAGCAGCGTAAGCTGACATATTGTAGCCATCTCACTCTAACGCCTTATAAAATTAGTGAATAGCATATATGGTCTAGATTTTTTTAGCGTCGAGATTTTGATTATTTTCACAAATTGTTTGAAACGCCTGACTATTTTGCAAAAAAAGTGGAGGGTTGCCAATTTTTCCGTGTACAATTTTAGAATTCGTATCAATAAAATAATGGTATAATACTTGTATTTATAACATTTTTTATAGTGAGACTTTCTGAAATTAATATTTTGATTATGTATATATTTATAATACTCCGGGAATAATGCAATGAATTTTATAAATAGTTGTCCGCTGATCGAATATTATATTTGTGCCAACCATATTTTAACTGTCAAATTCGATTGTTTACAAACATTCCATCTTCAATTTGAATGGACTATAAGTGCTTGTTATGCAATGCAGAATTATCAGCTACCGGCGCTTGGTGCAAATGACTTAGTAAAACAAAGCATTTCTTTTAAGCCGCCGAACTGTATTTTAATTTAAATTAGGGCAAGATTGTTTGACACAAAGTCCCCTTTCAGGTATTAGTTTCTTATTTTTCAGTTTTGTGATAGAAAATAAGGTTTTGAAATTTCTTAAAAAATAAAATAAAATTCATTATCAATAATTTGTTTCATGCTTCTCTAATATAATGATGTAATTTGTAAGTGGCAAGTATTCAGATTAATACCGAGTAAAAGGGCTTTTTATGAATATAAACTATAACCCTAAATAAACATAAGAAGAATGTAATAAGTGGATATATTTAGAGTTTTGAAGAAAAATCGTAAATGGTGTCTAACATATATTTAATTTACCTCGGTATTTGTTCATTTTAATATTAATTTATATGTATTTTCTCAGTAAACAAATACAAGTAAATAAAATATTGGGTTATCTAATAACTTTTTAACTCCTAGTGGTTGTCAACAATTTATATTAAAAAATGTATATATTTCACTAAATTTAATATAAGTAGGTACGCACCATTATTGTCTACCACATGACGCCATCTAGTTGACAGTGACAATATACTGATCTTGTAAAATTCCGGCGACAGATTCAAAAAAAGTTATTCGACGAAATTCGTAATATATAAATAAAATAAAATTCATTTCTTTTAATCCACAACTAGTGATGTTTTTTCTTCAATTAATAATATTTAGATTGAAGAGCGACATATTCATACTGATGTGAAACCTAAGAATCGATGTGATACAATCAAGTTCATTTTATCAATAAGATAAACTACTTCTCTCTTATAATGTAGATTTCATACGTCAAGTGAATTTTTTATTTAGATTCGATTCCTAGTTATAATAGTAAAATAAGGTATTTCTGCTTTCATAAAAGTACAATACCTATGCTATTTTTAACACCATTCTCTTCACGAAAATTTTATTAAAGGGTTAATGCCCCGTATGAATAATACTCCGTAGTAACTAATGGCTAGAGTTTCCGTTGTACTTTTAGGATATTTTAAGGCACCTTTATCTTCCACAAAGATAGAGTAACTTTAAGTTTTGTTCTGAATGTGGTACTAAACTTCTAATATAAGTTTTAATATATAATAGCGTAGTGTATTTTGTCTACATTTTACATAGTAGAAAAAATTCACTTTACTCAAATATAATTAAACATTAAACTCAGAAACATTTACTAATTTTTAAAATTTTACAATTTACTGAATTTTTTTCTTCCAGCATATTTATTATCAATTACTACTGAAAATTATTCCTTTCGATCCTTAAGCTTTTATTTCTATTTTCATAATTATTTTTAATACCTTATGAATTAGAAATGGCAATGAAAGTCTTATGCGTTTTTTAACTTTATTCCAAAACTGTTTCAGTTATGTTTTATAAATATGAACATATTATGCCAATTATTAAACTCAATGGAAATTAAAAAAAATATGGATTCCATTTAAAGAGTATATGTCTGCATATCTCGCGATATTTGCCAATAATTATAAAACTCTATCATCTCTCATATTCAACCTTGGAGCAGCAGCCTCGAAATAGTCACGCCTAGCACGAACAAGGGGACTGTGCACGCCTTATTTGCAAGTCACTATATGCTAAATCATTATGTTTAAACAAAGTAGTCATTAGTTTCTGACGTTTGACAGCGAACTTATCTAACTTGAGAATAAGCCAAGTGATTAAAAAAAATTCAGTGTGTTTCCAAAATAAACATATAGTACAAAGCGGAAGCTGTGGGACAAATATTAAAAATAAAGAAAAAGCGTGGGGAGCTTTGTTTCGATATCTAACTAAAATTCATTTTCTTTCACTTAATCTTAACTTGAGAAGCAAAATCATTTATTTTTGAGAATAAGCGTAAACATAATACTTAATTACGAACATGGTTTACATTAAATTAATTATTGAGTAGACAGAGAAAACAGGTTCGTTAATTATTTTTTTGCCTTTTAATGTATTGTTTTGTGAAAGGTGATTCTTTTTAGTTTTTAACCTACCGATTCGTTTTTACTTTTTTAGTCCTTTATTTTTCTTCCAAGAATATAAATTTCAAATTCATGGAATTTTTTTGTCAAAATTGTAAACATTTCAGACGTCTATAATTGAAAGAAAATTTAATTGAATGATTCCATCATTATTTTTAGTCTTTTTTGTATTAAACTTAAATTCTTTTTTATTTTATAAAATTATTTTGTTGTTTTAGTTTCAAATACATAAACCAATATTTTTTTATTGTATTGTCGTCGATTCTTGAGTTTATCATGTTTATCAGCATCGGTCTCACAAAATTGTAAATAAATTGAACATATGGAATTGGGTGAAAATTTATTTTATATTTTAGCTTCTTTAGTTTTAAACTAATTTTCTTTTATTTCATAAAATTATTATATTGTCATTGGTTCTTTAAACACGTTTAAAAAAAATTAAATAATTTGGACATGGAAGTCGGTGAAAATTTAATTTAAAATTTCTTTCATTTTGTTTAGCGTTTTTTGGCATCAGGATTGAAAAAAAAATAATTTAATGAAATTATCACATTGTCATCACAACCACACACAACTGCCAAGTTCTATTCCGATACAGCAATTTTAAATGCATAAAATATAGTTTAGCAGATGCCATGATATAGTTATTAATATACAATCGAACTAATAAAAGCGTGTTAAAAATATAACGTAAGCATTTCTGTATTAAGTAATTAGCATTCTAATAGATAGTAATATTGCAACATGGTATTAGAGTCAAGGTTGAATTATTATATTTATGTAGGTAAATATTAAAAAATCTTAAAGTTGAAGCCTCATTTAATATTGTGGAGTTTCTTCGAATATCAATAACCGTATGAATTAATATTCGAAAGTTAGCAAAAGCCATGAGGCTCTACAAGTTAAATCTGAGAAAGACTTGAATTCGTATTAATGCTTTTAATTAAATTTCAATTATGCACAAATTAATGTAAATAGATTAAAATAAAGTTAATTTTTATTTTCTTAAATATTATGCACATCAAAGACCTAATTAAATATTTTACTTATTATGGTAATGCATCTGTTTAATAAATTAATATCAACCATGCAAAAAAATTATGAGAGTAAGATACAAAGATAAATTGTGTCCGTTTTATCGGATACATCTCCCAACTCTTTTTCTTTTTATTGTTACTAAAACTTTTAGCTTTTTAATGGTTACTTATTTTGAAATTAACTAATGAATCCAGCATACTACGACCGACTGGGTATAAACCTGTATAATGTGATATTACACAATCTAGCCTAATATAACCTAATCCAACGTAATTCAACATAACCCAATACAACCCAACCTAATATAACCTTATCCAACGTAATGCAATATAACCCAATACAATCCAACCATACTCAATGTAACCCAACATAACTCAGCCCAATTCAATAAAACCCAAAGTAACCCAATTCAACGTAAACCCACATAACCCAACTCAATGTAACCCTAACACAATACAACTTAACAGAAGCCAATTATCTCAACCCAACATAACCCAACACACTCCAACCCAACTCAACATAACTATGTAAATCGACCCAAAAAAAAACCAACATAATCCATTCTAACCCAACGGAGATAAAATAAAACTGTGTTATTGCCTTGTCTGAACATTAAAGATATTAAAGAAAAACATGAATAATTATTAAATAACAAAAGAAAATATTGTTTATATGATTTTTCGTTTGTTTTATTTTTTTCTGTTCGTCTCTTTGAATATATATCATATTTAAATTTTACTGACTATGAAGATGGAATTGCAATGTGAAGACAAACGTAACAATAAATGCCTACCTGCTCGATATGTAGTAATTGCACAAATGTATAGTAAATCTGATTACACCAATATATGGCGCTACGTACAATTTATATAACACAATACAATTTTCTATCCGGACATGCACTGGCAAAATGAACGTGGCCAGTAGTGAAGCATTGACTGGTACGGCAGAGGTAGGGGTTTAAGTAAGCAACACGAATTAGGATAGTTCCACGAGGGCAGACGTCGTCAATCGTCTTCCGCACATAAAATAGTTTGATGTTTTAAATATTCCTTAAAAACTTACTATGTTTCCTAAATTTTTTTAAAATTTGAATCTGTAGGCAATATTCATAATTTAATTACTTTGGTACGTTTATCTTTCGGCTGTATAATTATGATTGTTGCGCACTTTATTGTCAATATATAAAGTAAAACTGTAGAAAAGGTGTAAATGTACAATGACGGTAATTGCGAAAAAAAATATTTAGGGGAACATAGGAAAAGTAAAAATACCCAAAAAATGTCTTAAATATTTGTCTGTGAACATGTTTATTTATTCAGACTTCACACGAGAATTCCACTTGTAGATATTATTAAGTCTGGGATAGTAAATAGGTTATATTTTGTTGCAATTTTCAACTAAAAAGAAGATTTGGCATTTTGATGTTTGAACAAAAATAGACTGGTATGAAAAAAAATACTTTTGTAATTATTGTAATGTATGGCGTTATATGTACATGTATTAGTCTTGCAGTTAACCTAGTTACATATCTAATATATTTTCTATAAATCCACGTGCAAACAAAGCCGCGGCGCAACTGGTGTGCTAATAATCTAAGTAGTAAAAGTGACCCATATTGTATGTATACATGTAAAGCTAATTTGCCGTATGTTAGTAGTAACTTTTGTCAACTATATACAAATGAAAGGAATTTATATTTAATTAATAATTTTCATACCTTCATATTTAATTAGACATTCAATGATTTTTTTGTAAACTGTCTTATTTCATGTTTTCAGAAAAATATAGAGGTGGTGCGTACATATGTGAGTCGGAAATCAAATGCGTATTTTTACAATTGTGACATTTATATTTTATTGAGTTCTCTGAATACACTCGAACTTTATGATAATTTTTTAATACCAACTTCGTTTTACAAAATGTTCAAATAGGTAGATTTTGCATACATATTAATCACGAAGGAGGAAAAAGAAAAACCGAAGAATATTTGGTAGTATTTAATTGATATTGTCGCTACGGTATGAGTTTTTCTTCAAATAATTAAAATAAAATAGGAAAATTTAATATGCAAAAAATCTTAAGTAGGTGGATTTTGCATTACAAAGCACACTTAGGTCCATATTAATATTTAAGGGTATGTAATATCTCTTATAATTAATTTAAAATATCAACAATATTTTTTGCCGCCATGTAACGAAATTTAGAGTTGTTACTAAAATTTTCTGGTAACTTCCTAGTAACCGTGTTTTTTTCCGTAATTTAACAACACAGGCAGTTTCAATGATGTATTTAGATTTATCCTTTATACGATTTTAAAAAAGGAAGTTTTTAATTATTTTTTCAATTGATACCACACGGCTTAAATATTATTTTCTATGAAAAATGCAGTGGAAAATTTTTAACAATTTTTCTACCAACATTTTACATAAAATTCAGAAAATAAATTAGCTGGAAAATTCTTACAATGAGTTCAATTAACAAAGGAATTTTTATTATAATAATTTTCGCCTTGTTTTTTTTTATATTTCCAAAAAGAAGTTATCAGGGGATTTTAAACCATGAAAATATTTTCAGCGCTTTTTCGAGTCTTTTAATTATATATTTTTGTCAATATTTTCTATAAACAAATTACAAATTATTGTTCAAAAATAATAAAAACGTTGTCGAAACATATTCCTTTTCGATAAAAATAAGTCACCAAATTACCTTTATTCCACTAATTTAATGATAAGAACTGTGCCATTTTTAAAAACACAAGCGTTAAATAAACTACATAATCAAATTTAAACAAATTATCAAAATTAATAGAACTAAGCTTTTCTATTTATTTAAAAAGAAAAAGTTAGAAATATTTAACCTCAGTTTTTCTTTTATATATATATATATATATATATATATATGAATATATGTATGTATGTATATGTACTAATGTCAACTTGTCGAAATATGTGTCCCCATAAAGCAAATATCAACGTGTAAAGGTCTCGAGAGTAGTTTGTAAAGTTACCCGGGTTACTTCTTAACGTCAAAAACACGCATGTATATCAGTAACGTGTCAGTCGTAACACCAAAATGTGACAATAGACATTGACATGGCTTTACGTTTATTTTGGCAAAAATGAACACAACGAACATTTTCGATCTGTCGTGGAACTCAAAAGTAAGTGAATCGGATATATGTGCGTCGAAGAAATAGAAGGTTCAGTGACGGGTGTCAAAGCGGGTTGGGTTATAATTTTATTATGCTGTGAAAGTTCGCTATTCACTCGGATTTGCCACCCTCACGGTTTATACAGAAATATATACATAGCTACATATATTTATTTAAAGGCGTGTCTCCATATATGTTTATGTATACGGGTCAATCTGACAACAAGGGCTAGAATTAATTAAATTTCCCGTCAAATAAACGTGAAATTGACACCTCGCCTTATTCTGACTGTGACACGATACTGTTGTTAATATTTTGTATAACGCTTGAAGGAAGACAGTCAATTAATTAGATAAGGATTAGGAGGTACCAGATATGTTTATTTTTATTGATCAAGTATTTTGTTTCGTTTTACGATTACATTTCGTACACGCTTGTTTTGAATTAGTTGAAATTAATTAACAATTCGTAGCAAATGTTAGCATTTGATAATAAAATGTATTATTTATACGAATGTACGTAAATAAGATTACTGTTTCCCAGATAACATTAAATAATTTAGGTAATTTATAATTGCTAGTTTATTATTTTATAGTTAATTAATTAGTAACGTGGTCACATGAAACTGATTCAAAATGACCTCTAGATAATTTTGTAAAAGTAAGTAATCTATATAAACGTGACGCACGTAGGTACGTGCAATTTTTACTACATTTTAAGCATATTGCGCGCACGGAGGAGTTTGGATTTGGTATAATTAAAATTTTATTTGGAGGAAAAGGGCCTAAAGCTCAAATTTGTATATAATATGTTACAAGTTAATGTAACATATTATATATAAATTTTAGCTTTAGGTATTTGTAATATTATATATTGAAAAGACCCATTGTTTACGTTCAGGTTGTCAATGTCAAACACATAACAGTGGGTGGTCAAACAGTCGCATAGTGTTATGGCGAATCGCGTGTAAATTGCAGAACGTCATAAGAAAAAAAGAAATGAAAAAAAAATCAAATCTGACAGAATATCTTAAAGGAATGGTGAATTATATTATCAAAGTAAATGAATTATGAAGCAACAATATTTTAACAAATTAATCTTTGTATATAAAAGTGAATTTTTAAATTCAATTAATATTCTAACAATTACATTAAGTTTTAATGAAAAAAATCATCTCAATTCTTTACTGTATTACGGCAAACAAAAATACGCCATTTGTATTAAAAATTGGCATTCACTGACCTTAAGGGAACAAAATGGTTCTCGAAGTCCTTTGCTGCCCCTGAAGATGATGATGTAGAATCGACTCAAAGCTGATCGTCGAATGGTCCCGATACGAAGATCGATGGTCGTTGGTCCACAGGATAATTCACGATGTAATTGAAATTGGAGAAAACCTTTTAAATGTGTCTTCCTAATAAAAAAATTAGGAGCCAGTTTCATTCTTTATTTTTCTTATACTCATACTTTAAATTAGGATATAGAACTTTTTCGAATCAATGTTCCATAGCATAGTCCGATTTAAAATTGATGTTTTGCCAAGGCCATGCGGCCAAGACATGTAGAGTGTTCACGCACTCTAAGAGTTCAAATGAACTGATATTTTGCAGCTACGGTATACAATAATTACCCTAGACTTTTACGAGTTTAAAGTAACCGCTCACATAACTTACTGCTAGGATATGTAATTAAAATTCCTCACACTTCAATAGTTTAAAAATAACTGATGACAGGACTTTACTGCTTGGATATACAATTAAAGATCCTCGCACTTTAATATTTAAAAATAACTTTGCGGCTAGGATATATAGTTATTATCCATGCCCGATAAGAACTCGAAAGCAACTGAAAAATTATTAACTATGTATATTTGTAGAAGGTTTCAAAAAGACAATATGAAACATTTTGCTGAAAGAGCGCGTAAAAAAAAGGACAATTTTATTATTTGAAAAAGGAATGCAACAGAAATTCCTTCGAGAATGTTCTATACCTTACAAAAATTATTCCATATTTCAATAAAATTCAATACAATGTTGTTGGCACTTAAACATTAGAAAGCCATAAAGAAGAAAAAAAAAACAAAACGTCAGGTCGCAAATGTCATTTCTCACACAGGTGGCGATGAAATTCGGTTTCAAAAATTAAATTAATATCTGAATAAATTATCCTCATGCAATAATTATAAAAAAAATTAGTTATTATCATTTTGAATTATTTCAATTTTCAACCACTTAGTTAAAATGTTTTGAATTAGTTCAAATGTTTAATTTACAATTCGTAACAAATGTTAGCATTTGATAATAAAATGTATTACTTATACGAATGTACGTAAATAAGATTATTGTTTCCTAGATATCACATTGATTGAAAAAGTTTTGTGCTGTGAATTTTCTGAAAAAGTTTTGTGCTGTGAATTTTGTCTGATTTTAAATTTTCCTTTTTCTATAGTTGGTAGAGTGCATGTCAAGGTAAAAAGCGTTTATTTTATAATTTGTGTAATACATATAATTGTTTTGTATATAAGTGAAATACAACTTTGTAAATATGTTGCAAAGGAAACATTTTGTAGCAGCAATCTCAATTGACTTACTCGTCTCTACATATAAGTGTTTTCAACAAAGTGAGTGAGTAATATATTACGGCTAAATATCCACCATTGGGTGACTACTAGTTTATTCTAATATCATATCATATAGTTATCCCATATTACCTTTACGTGGAACATATTTTGATAAAAGCCTTACGTTTTCAAACAGCTCGCAGAAGCTCTTTATTATTCCTGCAGATTAAAACATTAACTCACTCTAATCTAAAATAATATTCTATCTGTTTTTCATTTATTTTACACGGTTGTAATTAGTATTTAAAAAATATATCACAATATTAGAATTTATTTATATATACAGGGAGAAAAGTGTTCAGTAAATAAAACTACGAATGATCAGTTCTTGATAAGCACAGCTATGAGCAACCATCGAATTAGCCCATTATTTTTTAAATAGCCATCGCATGAAATAAAATACAAGATAAATATACTATACCATTAAATTGGTACCAAAAAAATGTCTGCTAAACGGAAGATTCCAAAAAAATGATACCAAACAAATGTCTGCTAAACGGATATTCAAAACTTTTTAAATAAATGGTTCGGTTTTTATAAAGTAGTAGTGAAGCGTGTGAGCATTTCAGAAAATAATAACGTAAAAGTGATTTCATTGAGGCGTTCAATTTTCAGCCCACCTAAGAAAAAATCTAAATTTTTTCGTGAGAATTGCGAGTTTGCCAGAGTCACGTAGAGATGCCTTTGACAACGTTATTTTACGGGAAGAATTACGCGTAACGCGATTCAAATTACTTTCTGTGATATAAGAAACTTTGACATATTTTGAATATTGATTTATTGAAGTTCGTAAGACATTTTCGAATAAATTTTGGTTGAAATATTTATTGATACATAGCCTCATATACTTTGGTATGTGGTGGCCTCATTTTATTAAATTTGTAGCTTATGATGCTTAGACTCGTGTAAAAACATTCGAAGACAGGGGCCTTGAACTTCCAGCTTGGGATTAGGGATCATTTTAACTTTTTATATAATTTTAAAACTAAGTTAAAGATTTACGGCAAAATTTGGTTTTTCCTTAATGTTGAAGAAAAGCGTAATGGTACACTTTAAGCCCTTTTATTTACTTTTTGATTAAATTGATGTTTTAGCTGCGAACTTTTTTGTAAATATTGACGAAAAATTTTGTGAATCTGTTTACAGTATTCCATTGTTTGAAATTATTACATGATTAGGTGTTGCTCGGGTAATTACACTATTTGACTTGCACTACACGCCCAACCTTCTAGTGATTAGAGTATGTTATTTACATTACCCTTACATTACTGATATCAACAACTAAAGAATACCGTGATAAAGGTGCTTTCTAAAATACATTGGAAATGGTATCACAACTTTAAACATATATAAAAGTATATATATTTTAACAGCTCTTCTACCAAGTTTGAAGTTGAAATACAAATGTCTAATATTTTCACAAATTTTTAACTCCTTATTTCACCCTTTTGGGGGTGCCTATTTTACTGATATACAATTTTGAAAGCCCATTCAACTCCTTAAAGTTGGATTTCCAAGAATGGGCTTTAAAATATATGTTAATTTATTTTATTTTTTAAAGCTTTCATAATAATACTAGTAATCAAATTATCTAAAATTTAGGGTTTGATTTCCAAAAAAACCAAATAAACAATTATCAATGATTTTTTTCTGAAAGTACTTCTACAAACTTTGGAGATAATATGATCATCTAATTTTTTTTATACAACTATCAATTCCTATTTCATTGCTTTAAAGGTTAGTTCCCAAAAACATTGTAAAATGTACTGTATTATTTATTTCTTGAATTTCGAATTAATAAGATCATATATATTGTATTTTAATATATTGAAACCACGTTTCAAACCCTAGGGGATAATTTCCAAAAAAACGCAATAATAGATATTTAACTATTTATTACAAGGAAAAACAGATATTATTTATAAAGGTTCGCGTTGATACGATCATCTAATAATGCGAACTGAACTCCGTTGCGGATATACACTCAAAAATTGTAAATCATTTCACACGATCATTTATTTTTTCAAACATTATCACTATATTTCGAGTTAATAAAATTATTTAATATCTTTTCATACATTCAATTTTTTAGGGTACAATTATTTTAGGGTACTTTCACAATAATACGAGTAATACAATCATCCAATATTTCTTCTCCACACAAATTGTCAACCCCGTTACACGCTCTCATGGACAGATTCCCGAAACTCATGTGAATTAATTTATTTTTAGTGTACTTTTAGACCGATTCGTATTAATAATCCAACTAACACTTTTTCATACTAACTTGGAATACCCATTTCACCCATTATAGACAATTTCCCAAAAAAATGGCAAAGCACTTCTATAATTATTTATATATTAGAACGCGTTTACAAAATTTCGAGTTCATAGGGCCATGTAAATTTTTTCGTACCTATTTCTAACCTCCATTTCACCTATATTATATATTTCAAAAACTCTCAAATACCGATGCATTTATTTCTTTTTCCACAAACATACGAGTTAATGAAGGTACCTAATATTTTTTTTTATGAAATACAATAAAAATTGTAAAATTTATATTTAATTATCTATTTATCAGAGTGTATTTGCAAAGTTTCAAATTAAGAGGAACATCTATTTTTTTTTCAAGCAAATTGGACTCCTTCACAGTTAGATTCACAAAAAAATTCTAATCGGTGGGAATTAATTTGATCTTACCATGTAATTTTTTTCTCCTAAATATTTTCAAACCGCGGCTTATCCTTAGAAACTGATTTCCAAAACCATATTTCACCCCGATACTGGTTGAATTTTTAAAAAATACTTCATTGATGCCTACGTTATATAAGAAATGTCTGTAAACAATTTCATGTCACACGAGCTAGCGGTTTTCTCTCGGCATTGCTAAATCAATCAATCAATTAAGACATATGATTTTATATACGGAGATGTAATTGTAATTTCCGTCAAACATTTTATATTTTACAGCAAAAAAATAAATTATTTCATGATTAGTGTTCTATCAAGAGGTCAAAATATTTATTTATTAATTTTAGGAGGGTTAACATCAAATATACGTTGATAAATCGAAATGTAATATCGCGTATTTACGAAAACAAACTAAGTTATAATAGGTTTTCTTTTAAACACAATATTCAGCCTTTCGCAGTTCTATTTGACATTATTCATAATAATTGTAGTTCAACAAATATTCCATCTATATTCACCTATTCCTTATTCAATATTCACCTGTTCTTTATTCACACTCTACGCAACTTTGTTCTGTTTCTAAATTTGTGTTGCACTTATAATTGCAGAAAATAAGACAAATAATCGACATTAGCCTCATTCACTGTAACAGCAAGGAGAATCTGGAATAAAATTGACTACCTGACTTGATTTTGTATTCTCAAAAATTAGGTTTTGGTAAACATTATCTATATTTTGTATATGATATTTTAACATTGTTTTTTTTATTAATGTACCCCATACATGGGGTACTTCGGAATAACATAATATTATTATTCCAAAGTACCCCATAATCCCTTAATTTTTTTTTACTTCTACGTTTAGCTTTTATTTATTTTTTCTAATTTTATACGTATTGGCATACAGCGGACATGATCAGTTCATTACAATAGAGAAATTAGTTCCCTTTGGTGTCTTAATAGATCTAATTATGATGAAGCGTCCTAAAAATAATTAAACCTATTTATATGTAGATATTTTTACATTAACGTAAAAATAGTCATCGCGATTTATACTAAAAGTAACCATGGTGTGAAATTTTGCAATTTATATGGTGAGTGATTGCAAACTATTTTCAAAATGATTAATATTTTATAATACCGTACTTTTGATGGATAAATTTAACGAAGTAAAACTATCGAATATTTCAAATTTAATAAAAAAATTACTATATCAATAATAAATAATAATAAACAGATGTTAATTTTTACATTCTTTCAGAGAGTTTTAACAATTTATATTTAATAAATGTTTATCTAATAAAAAGTGACCTTATTAAAGATTGAAATTAGTTTCACATATAGTTCATCTTAATGGATTTTACTTGGTTTTAGTTTAATTTTTTGTGAAAGTTATTTTAAATAAAAGGATCATATACTTTTAAGCGGCAGATTGCCATATTGTATAGACCCTTGCAAGTTCCTTTGCAGTAATATTAGATAATTACTGCATTTTAATGAATAGGAAGTAACCAGTAAAAGAGATATACATTTCAAAGTTCAGGAAGCTTAAAAATTTTTAAAATACGGCCATTGTTTTGTCAACTTGGGACGAGAAAAAAACATGAAAATATTTACCGATGATGTCGTGGGAGGAAATGCTATCAGAGCAAAAGATTTGACATTGCTATTCTCTGAAATTTAATACCAATTTGCTTTACTTCAAGTAAGGTTGAATATTCATTGTTTAATATAACGATAATACTTTTATGAAAACTAACCTTGACGCTGAGAACCTGGAAAGATTTAATATTACGTATTAACGTTTTAGTCAGTGGCATAAATTTGATATCATGAAGACGCCTCTTTAACGAGGGCATTATTTACTTAAACAGGAAACATTTCGTTTTATATGTTACTACTAGTAATTATTTTTATCGAATAGTGAATTATTTTTATCTAATTCACAGTTCCACCAGTGAAGATAATATATCGTTGATCATAGCAACGAAATCTCCACAATCGTAAAAACTGTCTCTAAGATACAATTTAGTTTCTACACATTTATTTTATCTTAAATCTTAATTTCTTGCTATTAGTCCCTTGAGTTCCAATATTTACCGAATTTTTTAGTTTTGGCAGATTTTATCTACATTTGTAGATATTCCTTTCTATTCGGTCTTTCTATTCGATATTATTCTATTTCAGAATTGTTCCCCTTTTATAAATTATGCTGGAATATTTATAAATCTCTTCGTGAATTTTAAATATACGGAGCGTAAAAACTATTTATGGTAATTGATTTTGGTGTGTTACCAAGTTCTGAGAATTCTAAGTTTGAAAAATTTATTTAACTATCTACGATACAATGTTCTTATTTACTCAATTAAAACATACCTCAATTAGACTCTCCTATACCCTCATTCTGTCAACCCTTATCACGCCTGGTTTTGGTGACATTCGTAACTATAAGTATTTAAACGTTTGCTTTCTCCACTCCAGTCGTTGTTATGTTTGTATCTGGCACATAATAAAATCATGTGAAATGCTTTTTCCTCCTCTTCTATTCAATACGTATACTCAATACGTATATGCAATAAAACATTACTTCTTTATTTTATACTCTTTTCTTCGTGATTGATTGATGAATTGATGAATTTATTGGTTTAACGCTATAATCATTTAAAAAAATATCTTTTTCTATTTCGTCTCATTTTTACTCTTTTTATACGTTTTCAGGTATTTGTATAGTAACGCTACTTTCACACAAATATATATCATATTTTTAAATATATCTGTGATTTACTAGACCGAATATATGATGTATTCTCTAATCGATGCTCTGATTTTTAACTCTTATTGACACGGATGCAATAACAAAGCTCTCCATCCGATTACTCGGTATATTAATAAGTTCAACGCACTGCGTAATCTAATTAAGAACTTGGTTTAATAGGAATTCCCTTCAACAAGAATTTTTGAGAAGAAGTAAAATAGATTAGGTAAATTGCAACTGGATAAGGACTATTGGAATTAGTTTTAATTTTCTCAAGGTTTTGGACATTAATTCATTCCGATTGGCGATTTTTGTCAAATATTATTATTTTCACTTCGCACCGCAACAGTAAAAAATGTTTTCTATATCATTACTATTTTTAAGGTATCGAAAATGTGTTGTATAAAATAAATTCTAAATGTGTATATTGAAGTCACAGATATTTGGCATCTTAATTACATTAAATAAAATTGATAAAACAAAAACGCGCTATTAAGGCTAATATCGCCTTAAATTAGTAAATGACTTTAAGAAACCATTTATAAATAGATTAAAAAATTAAAAATTGAATTTACTAGAGAACGAGATATAATAAAATTGACATTTCATGAACATATTGCAATTATTATATTTTTTTTTAAATTTTCAACAGTAAATTTTAGACTTACACCAGTATAAAATGATTATCGCTGATATAAGATGATTCCCGCTGATATAATTAAATTTACATAATCATTTCAATTTTTCTAAACGGAATTAATAATTAAGGTACAACTAACAGCTGTCTTTGTCAATTACTTCAGTTATATATACTATGAACATTGTCGGGCTTTAACTCCAAAGCATAAACTATTACAATTAAAATTAAAATAGGCCACAGTTTCTTTAACTGAATTAAAACAAAAACGTAATTTGGAATGGTTTTTTGGTAGACAAGAAATAATAAACGAGAAATCAATAATAAACATCTGTTGACAATTGAAGGAGAAAATAAAATCAATCGTTACACTTAAAAAAGTTATAACGAAAATTAAGACATAACATCCGATTGTAAAAGTATGGAGCAGAAGGTGGAAAAGTTTTCGCCTATCACGAATTCTCAACCATTTTTAATAATCTTGTGCTCGGAAATAATATTATATTATCTGTGGCTAAAAATATAATATAAGCAAACATTTTGCAGGTGCTCACTTAATTAAATACATTTATTTTGTATTATTATCGACATTAGGTTAATACACATCTTTATAGACGAAAAAAATTCAGGGTAATTTCCAAAATATACCTTTTTTAAAGCGTTATGGATATTTGTTTATTATGGTAAAGTTAACATGAACTATTTTTATTAGTTGTTAAATTAGATATATAAGTATTTTAAACAAGTTTGTATTTATTAATAATAATACAGATTTGTGTCTGTGTCTTAAATGGTAACCAAGGTCAGAAGATTAAATTGAAAATTAATGATAGGAACTCTTCAATTGAAGGGTATATTCATTGTGTTTTGCTTTGTTTTACTTATGTATATTGGTATAACAATATAACTGATATTAAGTTTGACAGGCCACATTTATTATGATTACTAGTTTATTTTTACCTGATTACAGTGAAGCAAAAGGAATAGTAGATATTTAAGTGTGTATGTATGCTCGCACTTATGTGTGTAGGCATATTGGCAGGTAGTGATTCATTAAATGCGCCTGGTTTGATTTCAATAAAGGAGATATCATTAAATTCTTCATGATCGTGACATTCTAGGTAACAAAAGATATTATAAGTATTAATTTTCAAAAAACAAAGAGACTGTATAAAGCTATCGAATAGGCAACGCTGAGGAAATTATCATTCCAGAATATTAGTAAATTTGATAATTAATACTGCTACTATTAAAGATTTTGGTTTATTAAAAACTGAAATATTTTTCTGATTTTTTGCGGTAAAATATTGTTTCGAAATGAGTAAATTTGTCATTTTTAATGTTTTGTACCAAACAGTGGACCTAAGGCGGAAACTTAAAATTTTACGTAATTACAACCCCGTCAAAAGCATAATGTGTACGATGATCCAAGTTCTTTATAGCTTTAGGTTTCCAACTTTCAAATTATCCGAAAAAAGGTGAAACCAAATAACCATCAAATTTGTGGTTGATTGTTGAACTTGAATGTTTTTAACTGCTTAATATACATAATTTTATTTCTAAACACTTTAAGTTTTGAATTTAAAATAAATTTATTACAGGAACAAAAACTTGCCACGTTTAAATATAAAACTTTGAATAACAGTGTCATTGAAACTGTTATAGAAATTAAAACTTTACATAGGTACAACAACCTCATATAATATATAGAGTAAGAGCGGTGACATAATGGCCCAAAATATTTCGTTGAAATAATGATACAAAAATTGCTGTCGGAATTTTTTAAATTGAAATTTTAATATCTTTCTATCTTTATTAAATAGAAGCTAATAAAGTGGACAATATAAAAATATCACACGTAAATAAAAATCAAATTCTCTTTCTCTTCAGTAAGAAAGAATTTACTTTTGTAATGTCATAAGAGGTAAAAGGAGATATGTGGAATACAAAGCATTTACCAAAAGCATTTAGACAAATTTTCAGTAGTTTGTATAAACAATAAATTACAATTATGGTACGCTATACATAGGTCGAATCAAGGATGTTATGTAAAGGTCTTTACGATTTTCTGATATATTATACAAACATGATTTTACTTGACATACACTAAATATATTTATTGTGGTACAAAATTAGTTAATATAGTATACATTTCATCATTCATAACATAAAATTATTTACAAGGACGAAATTGTAATACGAGAAAGTTTCATAAATAGGCGATTTAAAAGTCATAAGCATTTAAAGTTTTGGGTTGTACATAAACTTTAAAACTATTCTAATGTTATATATAATAGTTAATTAAGGTTTAACTTAATTTTTGACTTAATTCTTCATAAATATTCGAATTCCCGTCATACGCATTGCTTACTATTTTAAAGAGATTTTATAACTTTTCTCTTGTATTTAAAGCTCACTCAAACTAATCTAATTAATAATGAGATTTCATTATTTAAAACTTTGTATTAACTTAGAAATATGACAATATTTTTTGAAAAAGAGGAAAATAAATCAAATATGCAGATTTTGGAGTTATTTAATTTCAGTGCTATTTAACCACAACCTGTCTAGGTGTAGCTAAATGTCACATATCGTCTTAGCGCAAAAGTATATAGGTTTTACTAACATGAACATTATTTTAAAATTGAATGAATTTTTGTTCGGAGTTGTTTCCGAACTTTCTTAATATTTTAAAAATTAGCTTAAAAGAACTTCATTTATTTAAAAATGATAAGAGAAATATACCAAGGTGGTAAACTATAGAGTTACAATGGAAAAAAATGTTAGCAAGTATATTTCAGGGGTGTAATCAGTTTACAACGCTACTGTCTGGCCAACAGGCTGATCAGATTTAAATCTACATTAAAAGTATTCATAGAGAAAAAAATACGGTTCAATTTGTTTTTTAAGCGAGACTTATGTTTTAAAACTGCGATTTCTTTAGATATTTTAATAAAGTGAAGTAGGTAAAGTTTGAAGTATTTCAGAGGGGGTTATGAATAATTTAGTAGTTTCTAACGTTTGATTAAAATACAAGTCAATTTTCGTGAACATAGAAGTAACTTTTAATAAAGACGACATACAATTAGTGATAACTTCGATATATGCTTGAAATTAAATAATACTATATTTTGTATGACACTCTACGAAACCAACGAGCTTGAAAATAAATTGAATGTTTTAAGAAAATCTCTGCACTATGAACATTTTCACATGTTTACAATATTTGAAAAATGTTTATAGTACCGAGAGATTTGGAAAGTGAGTGTGAGAGATTTGGAAAGTGAGTGATATCTAATGGCTGGATAGCTAGTTATTCACGAGATAATTTATTAAGCATCAAAATTGAGCTCACTTTGCGTGAAGTGAGCTCAATTTTGATGCTTAATAAATTATCTCGTGAATAACTAGCTATCCAGCCATTAGATATTTTATTATTGACAAAATTTATTTTTTTATAATTGAAAAATTAATTAATTAGATTGTACAAGATTTCGTTTCCGAGGATCTATTGACAGCTCTTATTGGAATATTCAATTATTTATTCATTTGAATGAAACTCTTATTTATGTTACACGATAAAGTGGTTAATTTTACTACATATTTATCAATATAATACCGTATTCTAATTACATACTAGACAAAAAAACGTAAGCATTTTATCCCATAACATACATAAGTTTAATGTACATCTTCTATGTTTATACTCTATGAGATTCTTTTCGTTGATAATATTACATAAGGTTTACTGTACAGTTATTCTTGTAATTTTTTTATTAGCATTTTATAGAGTTCCGTACATTACTAGGAAAATGGGACACTTGTAAGATCACCCACGTGTCTCTCTGTATGTTTTTTGCAGACGTTTTTTTCAGAAACTGCTTGACTTAGAAATTTGAAAATTTGTTTTGCAGAAACTATGCAAATAAAAAAATATGCAAAATTGATGCCGCTCTTCTTATTATCGAAACTACTTAACCTAAAATGATGAAACAACTAGGTTTACTAAAAAGTTGTAGGAAAAATATAGCGATGATTTTGGACGTCATACTTTTTTAAATATTCCCCACATTTTCCAACCACAAAAGGTATAATAGGCTTTTGCCAACGTTTGTATTTTTCTATTTTCAAAGCCGATTTTTTCAGAAACCATGCGACTAAACTTGAAAGTTGGCATAATAATACACCTTATTAACTCAGTTATTTTTACATATTTTATTCTACCAACAATTTTATAATATTTGTATAACTAAAGAAATGATAAACAAATATATTACAAAAATATTATTTTCTTACTATATACGTGTGAAATACCATTTGAAAAGCCGGTTATGAGGAATACAAAAATATGCTTTTTTACTCTTTTATTTTAGATTTTTAAAAAGATATTGAAAAAAAATTAAAAAACATTGTATACAACAAAAATATAGTATCGTTTTATTTGGAACTATTGAGTCAAAAACCACAAAAAAAAGAGTTGATTAAATCAGGATTACAGGAGAACTAGAGGACCTATCTTAAATTTTCCAATTTTTTTGGTTATGTCACATATTTTTACGCCTGTGAAAAGTATAGTATTTTATACGTTACAATATATTTACGTTGAAAAAAATCATATCTGTAAATAGTTCAATATATGTATGGAAATGTTTATGATTGTCGAAATGCCTGCAGTTCGAGTTCTACTCGCGCTTGACAGGTTTTTTTATTTTTATTTCTATAAATATAAATATCCTACATTAAAAACATAGTCAAATTAGGTTCATTTACTTCGTTCATTGGTTTTGTGTTATGGGCACAAAAAGACAGCTCATTATCATTGTATTTTATATAAAGATACTTGTGACGCATCTGAATTTGTCTACCGTTATGATTTTCCTCGTATGCGTAACTTGTTAAAATTAAAGAAATCAAACAATGTATATATCTCACTAGTTTTGTACCGAATTATAAATGGAAATAATTGAAGTTGACAAGGCAGCAAATACTATTATTATGGGGATTGCAACAAATTTACATGAAGTGAAAAATTAAATGCTCGACTACAAACGACTGACACCGATACTATATAAAAATAGAATTAACAGCGTCTTCTTTTCTTTACTGTGCCTTTAACCAATTAACTGCATCTTCTTTTCTTTGCCAACCATTAATAATTTGGTAGCACGGCGTCTCCAAGCTGTAAAATATGTTTCTTCTGTCTTACTGTCTTTCATGTGCCTTACCTCATTACTCTTGTGCACACGTTCATTACTTCATCACTACTGCGTTCGTTTTGTATGTATTAATATGTTTACGTAAATGTAAATATTACGTATTAATATGTTTATGTTGTTACGTGTATGTACATATGTTTTTATTAATTTAGTAACATGGGGCTATGTTTATTTTGGTTCTTATCATGAAGTGACTACGATTTTCTGCGGATTCTAACTGTCTAGGAAGAAAGAACTATGCTACTGGATCATTATTAATTCACTGAAATCTTTGACGTTGCATTAGATAAAAAAATATTTTAATTTGCACAGGATCAAAACAGGTTCGCTATTCCTATAATTTTTTTGTGCGTTAATATATTTAGTTTAGATGTAGTCGTTTAATATAAACTCAAAAAATTCTTGAAAACATTATCATTTTAGAATATATATTTTAGACAACATAATTTTGAATAGATGTATAAATACTTTTCCACTTCATTATATTACAAACACTAAAATTAGTTTCTAATTTTAGTATTTGTAATATAATGAAGTGAAAAATAACATAATAGCTTTTATCGATTTTAATTTATTTTACGTGTAAAATTATATTTCCAATAGAATTCATGAGAAATAATAAAATAAAATTGTTGCTCTGAGTTTTGGATACGAAATGATATATTTTTTGAAATTTTTGAACAATAGGAAATCTGGCAATACTCTGGAAAGTACCTGCTGGTACCCTGACAAGTCCATTCAAAAATGAATACTATTGTACCATCCTCTTCTCGGAAAGATTTAACTTATTTATGAACCTTCATATATTTACGCTGGAACAAAATATCTAAAAAAAGACGTGAAGTATTATAAAGAAATAGAAAGATAATGGATAGATCCTAATTGATTTATTATTGTAATATTTCTAATCTTCTAAACGCTTTATGCCAGATAGAGACAAAAGTAAAGTGCTAGAACCCCTTTGTTTCATTATGTATATATTCACCACATTGCATACTCATTTAATTGTGATTAATTTTTTGTCAAATGCAGTTATACACATGATATAAAAATTTGAAATAATGATAAGTCGATAAATAATCGAATAGGTTATCGTTAATGATAAATCAAAATGTGGAGCATGCTATCTCATATTCGTTGACCATTGTCTCTCTTTGAACATTTAAAATTTTTCAATATTTTCAACTGTGGACCTTGATCTTGATAGTAATCGTGGTATTTTAATAATGAAAAATAAAACGGAAATTTATATATATATATATATATATATTTATATATATATATATATATATATATATATATATATACATATGTATGTGTGTGTGTGTGTGTGTATGTATATTTATTATGGGAAAAATTCATAGGAATAGGGTCAGATTGAAGGTTCTTTATTAAATGGAAACTTTCTTTAAGATAAACCAATTTCGACAGTAATTTTCTTTTCATTTTATATTTGTAACCGTTATTCATCATATTATTACATTTGACAAAAAAGTCATTACATTGTTACGTTTGTTTTTTAATATAATTTTTATATTTTAAATATATTTTCAAAATCAATTTCGTAATTTTATTTAAACTTTATGCCATCTAATAGCATATAGAAAATTGTGAAATGTGTAAAATTTTTTTGTTTATTAGGA
This sequence comes from Druceiella hillmani, assembly GCA_039881145.1. Taxonomy (NCBI): domain Eukaryota; kingdom Metazoa; phylum Arthropoda; class Insecta; order Lepidoptera; family Hepialidae; genus Druceiella; species Druceiella hillmani. The sequence continues at coordinate 32,982,569 of JAYKKI010000001.1, forward strand.
TGTTTTAAAATAGTTATATTTCAGCGGATCAAATCAAACAGCCATGGATGACTGATTTGATCCGCTGAAATATAACTATTTTAAAACAATGTTTGAAGAACTTTCTTTGAATATAGAAGTTCCTAGAAGTGAACTCTCATATTTTCCATAGCACTTTAAGATCAAGTAGCGGAACAATAGCGAAAATAACGGTCTAGGCACAGTGAACGAACTTGCAAGTAATCATCTGATTCTTAAATACCTTCAAATACATTTGATTATCTAGACCGAAAGAAGTAGTATTAATATATTATTTAACTCCACCGAATTTGTGGATTGATTCATACCTAAAAATTTGTACCAGTAATAGCACTAGTAACTGAGTTATAGTGGCGGCTGTTTTATTATTCCAAAGCACACAATATATCGTTTGATTCTTTTCCTTTCTTCTTTTAAACACTTTACACTGTATGTAATCACATGCCTCAAATTGTCGTCATATAGGAAACTCACCAAGCAAAATAATATACTAACTTATTTTCATACTCTTTCTACCTTGCAAATGATTGACGTGCTAATTTTTTTTATTTTGACACTATGGTGTTTTTTTGCAAAAATAATAACAATCTAAAAATTATAACTTTACCCGCTTTTAGGTTCAAAATGAGAAATATGGTAACTTCTAGGATTTTCCCATTATTTGTACTAAACTAGACGACAAATTACGTAACGACCAATTATTAGAAATATCTTTTTTTTCATGAAACATTTTAGATAAAAAAAATAATTCTCAGACACAGGAATAATTACTGTTAAACGTAGGTTTGCTTTTGTAAAAAGTCTTATAATTATTAATAATTCAATAATCGTAAATTTCGCCTTATTATTAAAACATTTTTTTCTACTAAATTTTAATATGAAACTGTTTAGTTGAAATTTTAATTAATAAAGCGTTAACATTCTATTATACGTTATTTAATATTCCTGGGGTCAAAAACATAAATAATTTTTTCAGTAAACATAGTTTAGATATAACACATTTTACTTGAATTTAATGCAAATTGTAGTCCCTATTTGCAATATATTTCTACATACAACTAAAATGAACGTAACAAAGTCCCACTTAATCTCGCACCAAAATAGAAGAGTAGAATATTGGCCCAGACACTGACTGCATTGCAGTTGTCGGTTATTAAACTTGCAAGATTTGCTCGATTGAGAGTATCGATCAAATATGAATTTAACTTTCAATGCGACCATACTCATATCGTTCGTGGAAATCATTCAAGCCATAAAATCTGTTGTTTGTCAAATTTCCAGATTGATTTTCCTTAATCGACAAAGATATTAGTAGACTCATTTGTTTGAAAATTGGTTTCTGAGGTCATTTATAAAATGTATCGGAAAGAAAAATATGCAAGTGATTATGTAAAATAGAATAGTTAATATTAGAAAATATTAGTTAATGTAAATAATAATGTTTCATTATTCTACGATTAGTTCTATGAACAAGAAGAATTAAAAATATTTACTACACATTTACAAGTGAAAATACTACAATATTTTAAAAGTCGCAAAGTCATCTGGATAAGAAAATGCTCAACCTGTCTAATAACAAGCTATAATTTTCATGATCTCAAAGTTAAAACATAAGGTCAGTTTGGAGTTAACACGTAAACTCGCACACTAAACTGATCCTATTTAAAGGGGAAATGGTATAGAGATATTGTAAAAATTTGAAATGATGGTGTGGTGGAATTCTGTGACGAGGTGTAATACATCGGATTGATGCCAGAAAAAACGGAGCGGAGCTTTAGTTCAGTTCAGTTCTTTATATTATCCCTAGTGCAGACGGCTTCACACTAACTTACGTGCAATGTGTTATATTATATCTCTTTCCATATTTGTTCATTTCGTCGTCAACTTTTATGAAGATGTTTTGCGGAATTACCTAACCTTATCATTTCGGCATTTTTAGTTACGCTAACAAGTCAAACTTGGAATTTGGATAGTATGTAAGTTGTAGATACCTACTATAAATACGTAAGCCGTCACCGCTCCAACTTGCTCATCCACCCCATGTTATATATGAAATAAAAAAGGGTTTTTGACTATTTTTGGCCCCTTAAAAATTTTGAATGATTATTTTTTAACTTTTAACTCCATAAACTAAAACCGGGACTATGAAGGAAAGTTTGAAGAAAACTAGTCTTTTAAACAATTTATTTTATTCGAGTATGTTTTAATTTTTGTTTTATAATTGTATCACGGTGTTGTTTTATAATTGTAGTACAGTTAGTACTTGGAAAGTGTTATAAAGTTTATAAATTTCATAGTTTCGTATCTGGGTATATTTGTATATTTTCATACTACTACTGAATACGACTAAATTCATCTAATTTCAGTCGTTTAATAAAGATTTTCCTTAAGTATGACATAAGGAAAATCTTTAT